>LR994559.1:0-715000 GCA_905187585.1 Cyaniris semiargus
CTAACCTAACCTAACCTAACCTAACCTAACCTAACCTAACCTAACCTAACCTAACCTAACCTAACCTAACCTAACCTAACCTACCTAACCTAACCTAACCTAACCTAACCTAACCTAACCTAACCTAACCTAACCTAACCTAACCTAACCTAACCTAACCTAACCTAACCTAACCTAACCTAACCTAACCTAACCTAACCTAACCTAACCTAACCTAACCTAACCTAACCTAACCTAACCTAACCTAACCTAACCTAACCTAACCTAACCTAACCTAACCTAACCTAACCTAACCTAACCTAACCTAACCTAACCTAACCCTAACCTAACCTAACCTAACCTAACCTAACCTAACCTAACCTAACCTAACCTAACCTAACCTAACCTAACCTAACCTAACCTAACCTAACCTAACCTAACCTAACCTAACCTAACCTAACCTACCTAACCTACTTTTTTTTTTTTTTTTTTTTTTTTTGACGCAGTGAAATGCTGTGACGCATTCGACGCAGGGGATGGGGGACTCCCACTGCGGATATGTGGGGCTCGCCGCGGCGAGGATGGTAGGTGCCGCGGCCCTACCCACTAAAACACTGCGGTACTCTTCATCTTCCCGTTGCCGAGTCGCGGGAACGCGCGAGAGCTCTACTCCGTGGGCTCGGACGACCGTCCGCCCGCGTATTAATAGCGGGCCCTTCTTCTATGGAGCATTACTCCTACCGCCGAACAGAGGCCCTTCCAGGGCTTGCGTAGGCCGTTCTCTCTGTTGTCGCGATGCGCGAAGAGTACGCGGCGCATCGCGACCCTCTCGGGGGCTCGGTGTGATGGGCGACGGCATCCCCATGCCGCCGCCCGGGCTCCCCATCTATGGCGGCACGTTGTCATTTTGGATGACGCGTTGTCGCCTTGGCCGTCTTCGTCGTTGGGGGTCGAGCGCCTCCCTCTCTCTGTCACGCTCGGCCTCCTCCTTCGCGGCGATTACCTCCTCCGCGAAGTCCTCGACCGCCTTCCACTCCAGTTCACTGCGCAGCATGGCGCATACCATAGCTGGCAGTGATATGTCCGGTCCGATGACGGCCGTTAAGGCCGCGCGTTGTCGTGTCCATGAGGGACAGGCCGTTACGGTGTGCGCGGCCGTGTCCCTGTCCTCTCCACAGTGGTGGCATCGCGTCGTCTCCTCCCTCCCGGCGATCTCGCACAGGTACCGACCGAAGCAGCCGTGCCCGGTCAGCACCTGTGTGAGGCGGAACGAGAGTGCGCCGTTCTTCCGACCCAACCACTCCCTGAACACTGGGCGGATGGCCAGTATCAGGTCCACGCTTACTCGTGGCTCCGAGAGCCGCTCTTCCCACACTTCCAAGGCCCTGTCGTTGGCCTCTTCCCTCCACCGACGTACGGCATCCGGGAGGGGGTTGCTGCCCCCCGCGCGGACTTCTGCGCTACGCCAGTAGACGTCGGCGAGGGTTTTGGCGTCCAGGTCCCATGGGACGCTCCCGGCGAGCAGGCACGCAGCATCCCGGGAGATGGTGCGATACCCGCGTACTGCTCGCGTCGCCATTATGCGTTGTAGCCGTCCCAGGGTCTGCCTGTTCACAGCTGCCAGATCTTCGGCCCATATCGGCGCACCGTACATCACCATCGAGCGTATCACGCCCATGTACAGGCGCCGACAGGTAAGGCTCGGGCCCCCGAGGGTTCGGAAGCAGCGAGGCCATGGCTCCTGCTGCCTTTGTTACCTTCTCAGATAGCCGGCGGAAGTGCTCTTTGAAGGTCCACCGGCTATCGAGGACCAGTCCGAGATATGTCAGGGTAGACGCGATCTGGATCGAAGTCCCTCCAACTATTATTGCTAGGCCAGGCGGCGGCGCGTTACGGGGCCCATGGAAGATGATAGCCTCCGACTTGTTCAACGCCACCGTCAAGCCCAGCGCCTGGATCCTGCGCACCACCTGCGCTACCGCTGCCGTCGCCAGGATGATGGCTTCGCGATGCGTTTTGGCGCGACAGACCACCGCAGTGTCGTCCGCGTACGCGACCAGTTCGACGCCGGGTAAGTTGGCACCGCGAAGCACATGGTCAAAGCCAAGGTCCCACAGTTCCGGACCGAGAGCCGAACCCTGTGGGACACCGCATTCCACGTCCTGTTCTTCCCAACCCTCTTCGGTGGGGTACTGCACCGAGCGCTCCGAAAGATAATTACCAATGGTTCGGCGTAAGTATTTGGGCACTCGGTGGTACCTCAGGGCCTCCTTTATGGTTTCCCAGGGCAGGGTGTTGAATGCGTTGGTGATGTCCAACGAGACAACCAACACCACCCCGCCCCGAGAGATCTCCTGCTCCGTGATTGACCGAACCCGTGCCACCGCGTCTATCGTTGATCGACGAGACCGAAACCCGAACTGAGCATCGCTCAGGTTGGGACCAACACTCTCAAGATGACGGTTGAGGCGTGCGACGATGATCCTCTCAAACGTCTTGCAGATCTCGTCGATCAACACTATGGGGCGATAGGCAGACGGCTGGTCTTCTGGTCGCCCGGTCTTTCTGAGTAGCACGAGTTTGCCCGTCTTCCAGCGACGTGGAACTCGCCCCTGTACTAAACACAAGTTCAGCACGGCGAGCACACGCGCTTCCATGTGCTCCATCGCTAGCACCCAGACACGACCGGGGACTCCATCCAAACCAGGGGCCTTATTCTGAAGGCTCATCTTATGTACCGCCACTGCCAGTTCTCCGGCTGAGACTGGGGGGATTTCCTCCTCCTCTTCGGGCTCCGCAGTTGGTGGTGCCATGGATGGTGGGGACCACTCGGCCCTAGGTGGAAATAGGGCCGAAACGATGGATCTGCAGAAATCCGGCTGCAGGGACTGAGTGAGCGGTGGGGCAGCAGGGCGAAGCTTTTGCCTCACCCACTTGTAGGGTCTGCCCCACGGGTCCTGCTCCAGAGTTCTCAGGAAATCCTCCCAAGCCTCTCTCTTCGCCGATCTGATGGCGTCGCGCAGGTGGTGTCGCGCTGAGCGGTATCCATCATAAATGGCGTCTTCCTCCTCCGCATTTCGGATCCGCCGTCTGCGGTACCGTAAGTAACGGCGTCGGGCCGCTACGCATTCCTCTCGGAGACGTTTCAGGTCCGGGCTCCACCAGTATGTCTGGCGTCTGGGCGGAACCGGACCAGCGCGGGGCATCGAGGCGTCGCAGATGTTGTGTGCCGCCTCGGTTAGCCACTCCGCGCACTCCTCTATGTCTTCCGATGGAAGAGGTGCCCACGATGCAACAGCTGCTGCCTCCTTTAAGATGTCACGGTCCAGCTTCTTAAGGGACCACCTCGGGCCAGCACCAGGTGAAGTTGTGCGGCTTCGCTCCGTCGAGTGAGAAATGACGAAGCGAATGTAGAGGTGGTCCGATAGAGTCTCAGTGCGACTCAAGACCCTCCATTCGGTTACGTGCCGGGCGATGGCCTGGGCTGACTAGGGTCAGGTCCACTATGGACTCGCCCTGCCGCCCGGACGCATGTGCTGGTCGCCCCCACGATTCGCCAGGACCAAACCGGTGGCAGCCAACCATTCCTCCATCAAGCGACCTCTCGCGTTCGTCGCCGGGGATCCCCACAGCGATGACTTCGCGTTGAAGTCTCCGGCGACGACAACGGGTTGAGTTGACCCCTCTATGACGGCAGTCAGGCGGAGCAAGAGCGCCTCAAACTCGACGATCGGCCTATTGGGGGAAAAGTAAACCCCCACAACGGTGAGGGTCCCCAGGATGGCGACGACAAATCCGCGGCCCCTTGTCGTGCTCCTCGAAGAGGGAGGGACGATTTTGGAGCCGAAGATTAAGGCGACCGTCGAGTCGATGTCCCCGAGCCATTCGCCCCTGGCCAGGACGCGGTACGGCTCAGCAATAACGGCCACGTCGATTTCCCACTGCAAAAGAGCCTGAACCCAGAGATCTTGCGCCTGGGCGCAGTGGTTCAGGTTGCCCTGAAGAAATCGTATGGTGGCCGTTATTGGGCTTCCATAGGGTCCACTCCGGCACTAGTGGCCGCCGTAGGTGTTATGGCGGCCTTTTTTCGGTGCTTGGCTCTTTTCAGGGCCTTTTCTCTTCTTTTTGCTGAGCGGGGCAGACTTGTCGCAGCGACGACTGCCTACGATATGGTCCGCCGGCTTCCCTCTTGCCTCGCATAGCGCACAGTGCGGAGGGTTTCCCACACCTGCTTGGTCGAGTGGCCCGGTTGACCGCAGCGGAAGCAGAGCTCACTGCGATCAATCTCCGACGAGCACGTCGCCCGGGTGTGTCCCTCTTCATGGCACTTAAAGCACCGCATTTTTCGCGCGGGAGAGCAGGGTCACCTGCACCACGGTCCAACCGACATAAACTTTTGTGGTCGGCGCCGTCACTTGTTTTGCGGCCTCGACCGGGCATTTGACCCAGGCCGAGCCGCGACCTCTCCTGTCCACGCGGATCTCCCCGACCCTAACATCTTCGGCGCGACAGCCGCCCGGTCTCGCTATAGCAGCCGCTATTTCTGCCGCCGACGCCGAGTCATCGAGACCCGCGATTCGTAGCTCGGCACATTTCTGTGGCCGAGATACGTGCACCATGTCCTCTCCCACTATTTCTTTAAGTCTGCCCGCCAGAGCGTCTGCCTTCTCCTTGCAGGCCGTACCCGAGACCTCGTACATACGGGCCCCGGTCACGGCCCGCTTGAATTTGACCGCTGGTATGTCTAGCGCAGCCAGATCCAGGTGCTGCTTGGCCTTGTCGATGACACTCTGGTAGGTGACACCGTTCTTCTCCGCGTCCGGTCGCAGCGTTAGCACTACGGCTGCAGTTTTCGGAGCGCGGAGCTGTTTTTCCTTCTTCTTCTTCTCCTTTCTCTTTTGCACCTTTTTCTTTTCTTCCACCGTCTTCGGCGCTTTTCCTTTCCCTCTTTTCACTACCTCTGTCCACGAGGGAGTGGCGACTGGCTGCGACCCAGCCGCTGTTGTCGCTGTGTCGCGTCTCGTGGCTGCGGCTTCAGTGGCGGCGGCAGACTTTCGCCCCTTCTTCGTCCTTATCGGTTTGGGACCCGGGTTCGTCGGAGGCATCAGTGTAGAGACTGATGGCTCCGACGGAGGCGGATTCTCTTTTTCTTTTTCAGCCTGTTTAGACCTAGTGCCGGATGAGGTGGAAGCGGCACTATCCTTCTTCTTGTCTGCGGCTAACGGGGGCCGCAGGCGAGGCTCCGGTAGAAGCCGAGCCTCGAGCCCTTCGAGCCTCGCGTCCATGCGGGCGTTCATAAGAGACACCGCCTCGCGCATCGCTCGCTGCAGTATCTCCTCCATATTCGACTCTTTGATGGTGGAGGGAGCCGTCTGTGATTGTGTGTCAGCGAGCTTGCGCTTGACGGCCTCCAACTCCTTCTTCATCTCTTCGAGCTCTCTGGAGAGGCGGGTGTTTGCCTCTACCAGGGCTCTCGTTTCCTCCGATGCTGACCTGCTGAGGAGGGCGGAGGACGCCTCCCGTATAGTGCAGGTCGCCTTTTTCAAGGCCGCAATCGAGGTCCCCTTTAGGTTTTTGGACTTTTGGGTCACAGCGGTGATGGCGTCCAGACTCTGGGTTATGGCCGAGCCCAGTTTCGCCGCCGTGACCACATCGTCCTCTGTCATCGCACAATCCGAGAATGAAGCCTCCAAGAGCCGGTGGGACCGTAGCTCCGGTAACTTCTTTGTAATTTCCAGGACCTCCCTCTCCACTTCCATCTCTATCTCCTTCTCCTTGAGTTCGAGGTACTCCCTCTTTGACTTGGCTAGGCCAACATATTGCCCTGTGGTGGGCGGCCTGCCTCTTCCTCTTTTTGATGAGGACTTTAAAGCCACTCCTTTGTCCTTTTCAGGGCTGTTCTCCAGGTCACTTCCGCGCCTCTTGCGCCGGTAAGTGGCCCTTATCTTCTCCCTCTCTCTTTCACTGTCTCGGTCCTGGCTCCGAGAGGCAGCGGTCTCGTTGCCGCTCTCGTCGCTTCCGCTCTCGGGTCTTCCATAAAATCGCGAAGGACCCGCGCCAATGGATGCGGGCGTTACCGCTCGCGATCCACCATCACCCTCACTCGCCGTCGTCATAGCAGCCAAGTCAGATTGCCTCTCATCGTCCAGTGATACGTTGCCAAAGTCGTTATTCTCCTCATTCCTCCTACTCTCCTTCATTGCAGCGGTGGCGCCCCCCGTATACATGGGCCAGACCCCCTCCTCTGAGGGGGTGCGGGATTCTCCAACTTGGTTGGGACCCGCCCGGGGAATATTTTTGTCGTTGCAACCTTCCATGTTTTGATCATTGAGGGGTGAGTCTGCCCCACGTCCTCGATGCGTAGTCACCGACTCGCCATGCACCCCGTCACCGGACGTTATCAGTTTAGGGTTCGGGGCCCACGGGCCCATCCATCACAGAAACACACACAGATTTTCACACACAAACAGACAATAATGTAAAGAAGGTATAAATACAAGGAAAAATAGAGAAGAAAAGATGGTGAAATGCAGAATAAATAAATATAATATGATGCACAAAACAAGAAAGTTAATACAAAGTAAGAAAGATAGAGGAAAGACCGGCGTTCAGCCATCCTGAGTGCCTCACCCCGTGTAAAGGGCGGGGCGGCGCACCCAGGCGCCCAGGGACACGAACGTGGACGGACCGGTATCGCCCCCAACCTAACCTAACCTAACCTTTTTTTTTTTTTTTTTTTTTTTTTTTTTTTTTTTTTTTTTTTTTTTTTTTTTTTTTTTTTTTTTTTTTTTTTTTTTTTTTTTTTTTTTTTTTTTTTTTTTTTTTTTTTTTTAGGAGGGGAAATACTTTGCGTATCCCCCACCCCCTCGGGGGAAGGGGCGGGGGTATGTGGGACTCCCTACAAGAGGTCTACCCACTAAAACCCCCCCAGCCCTTCATCGCGCGCCTTGTGCGGGAGGAACGGGAACCGCGGAGCGACAACAACTCCGCCCCTCCCGCGCGCATAGCCGCAACCGGCATCTTCTCGCAGCGGCTTTCACCGCTGACCTCACCGAGAGCCCCCCGGGCTATAGGGGGGCTGTCACCTCGGGACCCTTTATGCGGGCGGGGATCCCCCGATCGCCGCCCGCGGGTCTAGGCCTCCGTCTCCATAGCGGCAGAGACGGGCGGAGCCCGCGCGCCCTTGGGCTTCGGCTTTTGCCGAGCCTTCTTGGACGGGGCCTTCTCTTCTCGGGGGGCCGGCTTTTTCGCGGCAGACGGACATCTGCCCAGCACGTGCCCCCTTTCGGCCCTGCCAGCGGCCTCGCACAGGGCGCAGTTTGGCTCTGCAGCCCCGCACTCCGCCGCCTTGTGCCCCGGTTTCCCGCACCGGAAACAAGTCCCACTACGGTCCACCGGGCACCGGCACTTGGCAGCCACGTGGCCGGTGTCTTGGCAGCGGAAGCAGCGCGTTGGCCTCGCGGCCAGCAACGCCACCCTCGCCGACACCCAACCAACACGCAACCGCCCAGAGCTCGAGAGCTTCTTGGCGGCCGCGACTGGGAGGCGGACCCAACATGATCCGTCCCCCCGTGGCCCCTCTCTGATTGGCCCCGCCCGGACATCTCCGGCCTGGCACCCTCCTTCCAGTGCGACCGCCTCCACCACTTCTGCGGTCGTCACGGAGTCATCGAGGCCGGCGATGCGCACCTCCGCGCTTGCAACCGGCCGTCCGACCTTCACCCCGGGTGGAAGGACGGTCCTTAGCCTCGCGGCAAAGGCGTCCGCCTTTTCACTTGCGCCCTCGCCGGAAATCGCAAGGAGGCGCCCACCGGTTCGGGCCCGGCGGAAACGGACTTGCGGAATGTCGAGTTCCGCAATGTTCACCGCCTTCCGGGCCGTTTCTAACGCCTTGGCGTACGTCAGACCCGCCCTCACGGCCGACTCGTCGATGGTGAGAGCGACGGCCGCAGTGGCGGGGACGCGAAGCCTTGGCTTCTTCTTCTTCTTCGGGGCGGCTGTAGATGGTGTAGCCGCCCCCTTCTTCTTCTTTCCCTTCGGACCCACCGTGGTCCAAGGGGTCTCTGTACCAGGGGAGCCGATGGTCGCTCCCCCTTGTGCCGCCTCTTGAGCTGCCATCGACGGCCGCTTCTTCTTCCGGCCCTTCTTGGTCTTGGGCGCCTCGGGCGCGGCAGGGGCCTCTTGCGGGGCCGCTGCGGCGACTGGCTGCCGCGTCTTCTTTAGGGCCGGTTTCCCCTTGGCCTTCTGCTTCGGGGGCCCCGGCGTCTCGTCAGGTGGTGGCTCGACGCTCTCGACGGGGGCCGGTGTAACACTCCGGGCCCTGTCCGCCGCGAGCGGAGGTCGCAGTCGAGGCTCTGGAAGGAGCCGACTCTCCAGACCAGCCAGCCGAGCGTTCAGCATGTTGCTGAAGGTCTCTACATTGGAGCGAGAGACCTCAGACAACAGCTGACGCATGTCCTGCTCGGCCGGCTTTGACATCTGCTGACGTAGGCCCTCTACTTCTCTGCGCATAGACTCCACCTCCTGTTGGAGCCGCGCATTTTGAGCTTCGAGGGCTCTTACTTCGTCCGTCGTTCCGCGGTTCTTCATTTCGGCGACGGTCGCGCGTATGTCGCTGACCGCCTCCTTGAGAAGACGCTGAAACGTCCCCTTCAAATTGTTGGACTTCGTTGCGACCATGGTGATCGTTGTCAACGAAGTCTCCACACATTTAGCCAGAGCGTTGATGGTCTGCTCCGGCTTGTCACTATCCATGGGCGCAGGGCTCGCGAGGAGCGAAGACCGCGTCTCTCGAGCGGCCCTGGCCGCCTCGGCCACCTCTTCTTCAGCCTGAAGTCGAAGGGCCTCCTCCTTCTCTCTGTTAAGGTCGGCCTGCGCCTTCGCCAGACCGACATATTGTCCGGTCGTTGGCGGGCGGCCGCGTCCTCTCTTGGATTTCGGCATCGCTCCCTTACTAAGGGGCGGTGCCATGTCCTCGTCTGAGCGCCTCTTACGGCGTGTCCTGTCCGATAATGCGGGCAGGCCTTCGGAGTCCAGCGACATGCCAGACATTTCACTGGAGTCCGAAAGCCAGTCCTCGCTGTCACATCCGTGGGCGTCAAATCCGTGTTGGGAGACTCGACCGCGAGGGGAGTCTCTACCAATATTGTCCTTTCCGGTGCTTGGAGGCGGCATTTTCACGTCGCGTGTCAAAAGGACACGCGGCAGATCCTTGTCGCCTCTCAGCTTCTTCTTCTGCATTAACTTCAGCATCCGCTCAACGCCGTTAGGCTGCGGCTGACTGAAGTCAACGTCCTCGTCCGTTAAAAGCTCCGCCGCCGGCGCGGTAATGGGCGCCGGCTTCGGGCTGTCGTTCTTCTTCCTGCCATCGCCACTCAAAGCGGCTAAAATGGCCCTCTGCCTCGCCGCCTTAGCGGCCCCCTCGTCCTTCCTCGCATTAGTTGGTCCCTCCGTATACACGGACCTCGCACCCCCTTGCGGGAGTGCACGGGATTCTCCGGCCCCAGAGGAGCCGGGACCCGCCCGGAGATTATTTGGACTAGTGCGACCTTCCATCATACAACACTCCGACACCCCGGGTCGCGGGCCCTTTCGTCATACTGTGGGCGCAGCCAAACACACACACAATCACTCGCCCATACCGGCGTTCAGCCACCCCTCCCGTGTCACCATGAAAAAGCTCACGATGGCACGGGGGAGGTGCCCAGGGACACGACGTGGACGGACCGGTATCGCCCCCAACCTAACCTAACCTAACCTAACCTAACCTAACCTAACCTAACCTAACCTAACCTAACCTAACCTAACCTAACCCCTAACCTTTTTTTTTTTTTTTTTTTTTTTTTTTTTTTTTTTTTTTTTTGAGGAGGGGAAATGCATTACGCATCCCCCGCCCCCTCGGGGGAAGGGGCAGGGGTATGTCGGACTCCCTCCGCAGAGGTTTACCGACTAAAACCCCCCCATGCCCTCGTCAACGCTACACGCGGAGGAGCGGGATCGTTATCGCACCGCGTCCTCCGCAGCGCTTGCCGCTTCCGGCACCACAACACTGCAGCAGCCTATGCCGCCGCCTGCCTTCACCGAGAGGCTCCCCGGGCACCGGGGGAGCCTTTCTCCTCGGGGCCTATGTTGTGGGCGGTGATCCCCCGATCAACCGCCCACAGGCCTAGGCTTCTACCTCCATGGCGGGGGCGTTTTGACGCGCCCCTGCCTCATCGGCTCCAGGCCGCTTACGCGGCCGAGCCTTGGAGGGAGCCTTGCGCTTCTGCCTCGCGCTGGGCGGTTTACTGGCTACTGTGATGCAGCCTTTACCCCCCAGCACGTGATTGCTCCCTTTGCCGAGCTCGGCGCAGAAAAAGCAACTGGGCTCCTCCGCGCAGTCGGCGGCCTTGTGCCCCGGCTTACCGCAGCGGAAGCAATTCCCGCTACGGTCAACCGGGGACTGGCAATTCGGCGCCAAGTGGCCAGTGTCCAAACAACGATAGCACCGCATTGGCCTCGCGGCCAGCAGCACTACCTTCGTCAGGACCCAGCCTACCTGCAGCCGCCCAGAATCTACCAGCTTCTTGGCGGCAGCCGTGGGGACGTGGAGCCATACGCTCCGCGCGCCCCGGGGTCCCACTGTGATTCTGCCCGACCGGATGTCGGTGGCCGGGCAACCTCCTTCTTTTGCCGCCGCCTTGGTGACATCGGCGGCGGTCGTCGCGTCGTGACCTAACCTAACCTAACCTAACCTAACCTAACCTTTTTTTTTTTTTTTTTTTTTTTTTTTGACGCAGTGAAATGCTGTGACGCATTCGACGCAGGGGATGGGGACTCCCGCTGCGGATATGTGGGGCTCGCCGCGGCGAAGATGGTGGCGCCGCGGCCCTACCCACTAAAACACTGCGATGTTCCCTCGACACGCTGGACCAAGTGCGACCGGTAACTGTTACATGGCTTCCGGGTCTCGGTCGGCGACGCCTGCTGTACGGCGCAGGCCCTTACATTGGGGGGGTTTTTGGCCCCTCAGGCCGAACAGAGGCCCCACATGGGGGGCTTGCATAGGCCGTTCCTCTTCGTATGTCGCGATGCGCGGGAACATGTTGCGCATCGCGACCCACTCGGGGACTCGATGTGACGGGCGGCGGCATCCCCATACCACCGCCCGAGTCCCCTGCCTAAGGCGGGATGTCGTGGCCATTGCGAGCGACACGTCTCCGCCTCGGCCTTCTTCCTGGGAGTTCGAGCGCCGCCTGCTCTCTCGCGCGCTCGGCCTCCTCCTTCGTCGTGATGACGTTATGCGCGTACATCTCAACGGCTGTCCATCCATCTTCGCTCCTGACCATTGCCCTTATGAGCGCTGGGAGCGTTACGTCTTCGTCGATGGCGGATGATAACTCCGCTCGTTGCTCTGTCCAAGCGGGACAGGCCGTGATTGTGTGCTCGGCCGTGTCCCGGTCCGCGCCGCAGTGGTGACATTCTGCGGTCGGTTCGCTTCCTGCGATCTCACACAGATACCGACCGAAGCAGCCATGCCCGGTCAGTATCTGTGTAAGGCGGAAACTCAGCGCCCCGTACTTCCGTCCTGTCCACTCCCTGAATAGGGGTCGGATCGCCTCGATGAGGTTGACGCTTACAGTAGGCTCTTCGAGCCGTTGCGCCCACAACTCCATTGCCCTCTCATTGGCTGAGCTCCTCCACCGACGTACGGCGTCCGGTAAAGGGTTGCTGCCCTCCGCGCGGACCGCTGCGCAGCGCCAATAAACGTCGGCGAGGGCTTGAGCATCGAGGTCCCAGGGTAGGCTTCCCGCGAGCAGGCATGCCGCATCCTTGGATATGGTGCGGTAGCCACGCACTGCTCGGGTCGCCATAACCCTCTGGATTCGTCCGAGTATAAGCCGGTTCTGGGGCGAGAGATGGTCAGCCCAGACCGGCGAGCCGTACATAACCATGGACCGGATGACGCCTATGTACAGACGCCGGCAGCCGATGCTCGGCCCCCCGAGATTCGGGAGGAGCGACGCGAGTGCCCCGGCCGCTCTGGACACCTTTTCGGACAACCGGCGAAAGTGTTCTGTAAAGGTCCACCTTCCGTCCAGGACTATTCCTAGGTATGTCATGGCTGGTGTGACATTGATCCTGGTCCCACTCACAATCACGGCCAGGTCAGGCGGTGGTGGATTCCTCGGCCCGTGGAAGAAGAGGGCCTCGGATTTTTCCAACGCGACAGTTAGGCCCAGTGCGCGTATCCGGCGAACCACTTGAGCGACGGTAGCGGTCGCCAGGATGACAGCTTCGCGATAGGTCCTGGCACGACAGACAACATCTGTGTCGTCCGCGTAGCAGATGACCTCTGCACCGCGAAGCATTGCGCCGCGGAGTACTGGGTCAAAACCGATGTTCCACAGTGTCGGCCCTGCCGCCGAGCCTTGTGGAACGCCACAGTCCACTTCTTCTATGTCCCATCCGTTTTGTGTAGGGTATTGCACGGAGCGTTCCGAGAGATAGCTGCCGATGGTACGCCGCATGTATCCCGGAACGCCGTGGTGTCTTAGTCCGGCTTTTATGGTTCCCCAGGGCAGGGAGTTGAAGGCGTTGGATATGTCCAGCGACACTGCCAACACTACCCCACCCCGAGACACCTCTTCCTCTGTAATGTCCTTAAGGCGCGCTATCGCCCCGATCGTTGAGCGGCCTGAGCGAAATCCGTATTGGTTCGGGCTCAGGTCCGGGCCGACGTTCTCTAGATGTTTGACTAGACGAGCCACAATCACCCGCTCGAGAATCTTGCTGATCTCATCTAGTAGCACGATGGGGCGATACGCGGACGGACTATCCTCCGGACGCCCGGCCTTGCACAGAAGAACCAGTTTCCCGGTCTTCCATCGCCGCGGTACTCTGCCCTGGACTAAGCAATTAGTCAATACGGTGAGTACCTGCGGCTCCAACTCCTTCATGGACAGGAGCAAGACACGTCCCGGGACCCCGTCTAGTCCGGGCGCCGTGTTCTTCAGTCCCATCTTGTGGACCGCCGCCGCTAGTTCCGCAGATGTTACTGGCGGAACCTCCTCCTCGACTTCCCATGTCTCTTCCGGTTGAGCAGTCACCGATGTGCTCTGCTCGACCCCAGATGGAAACAGGGTCGAGACTACTCTGTTGAGCAGTTCCGGTTCGAGACATTGGGTGATTGGCGGGGCGGCAGGACGGAGCTTTTGTCGTACCCATTTATAGGGTTGGCCCCAGGGATCGGCGTCAAGAGCTCCTAGCCACTCCTTCCACGATTCGGCCTTGGCGTTCGTGATGGCCTTGCGAAGAGCTTGACGCGCTGCGCGATAGGCATCATATCTAGCCTCCTCTTCTTCAGGGACCCTGTTTCGTCTTCTCCTGTAGTGCGTGTACTGCCGACGAGCCGCTATGGCTTCCCGTCTCAGTTGGTCTACTTCGGGACACCACCAATATGTCTGGCGTCGGGGCTTTC
Organism: Cyaniris semiargus; assembly: GCA_905187585.1. NCBI lineage: Eukaryota > Metazoa > Arthropoda > Insecta > Lepidoptera > Lycaenidae > Cyaniris > Cyaniris semiargus. Next base: position 13,439 of record LR994559.1, read on the forward strand.
GAGGTCCGACGCGCGGCATCGAGGCGTCGCAGATGTTACGCAACGCCTCGTTCAGCCACTCCGCACATTCTTCGACGTCGTCAGAGGGAAGTCGAGCCCACGACGTAACTATCGCGGCCTCCTCCAAAAGCTCCCTGTTGAGCTTCCCCAGGGACCATCTCGGGCCGCCGCCTGGTGACATTGCGCGGCCTAGCTCCGATATTCGAGCGGACACATCGAAGCGGATGTACCGATGGTCAGAGATGGTTTCCTCTTCGGTCTCAACCCTCCAGTTTGCGATTCGGCCAGCGAAGTTCGGGCTCGCCAACGTAAGGTCCACGATGGACTCTCCCTGCTGTCTGACACAGGTGCCTGCGGTTCCTCGGTTGACCACCACTAGTCCCGTGGACCCCAGCCAGTCCGCCATCACTCGGCCTCTTGCATCCGTCGCCGGGGAGCCCCAGAGCGAAGACTTCGCATTGAAGTCTCCGGCGACGACTACAGGACCAGATGTTCCGCCTATGATAGGAGTTAGACGTCCCAGAAATGCCTCAAACTCGGCGAGAGGCCTGTTGGGGGAGAAGTAGACCCCCACCGCAGTGAGGGCCCCCATGCTGGCGACGACAAACCCCTGGCCCTTGGTTGTCCTCCTTGATGTTGGAGGTACAATTCCGGGGCCAAAAACTAGAGCGACCGTTGAGTCCGCGCTTCCCACCCAGTCATTTCTGGGCAGCATGCGATACGGCTCCGACACGAACGCTAGGTCAATTGACCACTGCGCCATATTTTGAATCATAAGATCCTGCGCCTGGGCGCAGTGATTCAAATTGCCCTGCAGAAATCGGTGGGTAGCCGTTATTGCTGTTCCATCTGGGCCACTCCGGGTTCAGAAGCCACCGTAGGTATTGTGGTGGACTTCTGAGGTGCCTTGCTCTTTTTAGAGCGTTTCCTCTTAGGCGCTTCCTTGCCGCAGACTTTGCTGCCGACGCTGTGGTCTGCCGGCTTTCCGCTCGCTGCACATAGTGCACAGTGTTGTGCATTTTCGCACTGTGCAGCTACGTGGCCCGGTTGACCGCAACGGAAGCAGAGCCCACTTCGGTCGACCTCGTTCGGGCATGTCGCTCGTGTGTGCCCAGTCGCATGGCATTTATAGCACCGCATGGGGCGCGAGGTCAGCAGCACTACGCGCACCACGGTCCATCCTACATACACCCTTGTATTGGGCGTCGTGACCTTCTTCGCGGCTTCGACCGGGCACTTCACCCACGCCATTCCGCGTCCTCTTCGGTCCCGCTTTATCTCGCCGACCTTTACGTCGGCAGCAGCACACCCACCTGGCAGAGCTATAGCTTGTGCTATCTCTGCTGCGTTGGCGGAGTCGTCAAGTCCGTGAACTCGCAACTCAACGCATTTTTGAGGTCGGGAGATGCGAACCTCTTCGCCTTCCATCACCTCTCTTAGTTTCTCCGCCAACTTGTCCGCCCTCTCTTTGCAGTCCGCGCCCGAGACCTCGTACAGACGAGCCCCGGTCACGGCTTGCTTGAACCTCATCAAAGGCATGTCCAACGCAGCAAAGTCCAGCCGCTGTTTAGCCTTCTCGAGGACGTCCTTGTAAGAGACGCCTCGCTTTTCGGCTTCGGGCTGCAGCGTCAGGACCACTGCTGCCGATTTGGGAACGCGGAGTTTGTCCCCCTTCTTTTTCTTCTTCTTTTTAGACACCTTTTCCTTCCTATCTTTTCCTTCCTTTGGTGTCTTTCCCTTCTTTCTAACCACCTCTGTCCACTCCTGTTGTGGTGGTGCTGCCGATGTCGAAGAGGCGTCGCGTCTCGCGGCTGCCGCTTCTGCAGCGGCAGCAGACTTCTTAGTCTTTTTCTTCTTTTTCAGGGCCGGGCCCGGGTTCAGCGGAGGCGACAGGGTCGACACCGCGGGCTCCGACACCGCTGCCGTCTTCGGGGTCTTCGACGCAGACGTTGGTGGTGCGTCTTTGACCTGCTCTTGCCTCTTGTCCGCGGCAAGGGGCGGCCGGATTCGCGGCTGTGGTAACAGTCGCGCCTCTAGACCCTCGAGCCGCGCGTCCATGCGGGCGCTCGATACGGCGATCGCATCCCGCACTGCCTTTGCCAGCATTTCTTCCAGCGCCGGCGCTGGAGGGGCGGGCTGGGGCCGTACATTTGTCAACTCCCGTTTGAGCGTCGTGAGTTCTGCCCTTAGTTCAGCGAGGTCCCTGGATAGGCGTTTGTTCGCCGCTTCCAGGGCCCTCGTCTCTTCTGTTTTGGAGTGCCGCAACAGCTCCGCAGTCGCCTCTTGAATCGCCCTCGTCGCATCCTTGAGGTGTTTGACGAAAGGGCCACTGAGGTTCTTGGACTTCGTGGCCACCATGCTGATGACCTCTAGGCTCTTGGTGATGGTTGAGCCTAATCTGGCCGAAGTCATCTCCTCCTCTTCTCCGTCTGTCATTGTCACGTCCGAGTATCTGGAGGCTTCCAACAGCCGGTGGGACCGTTGCTGCGGAAGCTCCTTTGCCATATCCGAGACAAGCTGCTCTGCTTCTGCCTGTTGAGCCCTGCGCTCTTCCAGTCGCTCAGCGGCGGCCTTTTCCAGTTTTGTCTGGTGAAAACCGACGTATTGGCCGGTTGTTGGCGGCCTGCCCCTGCCGCGCTTATTACACCGCGGGGCGGGTGCGCCCTTTCCCTTTTCTGAATCGTCTTCGATGTCACTTCCGCGCCTCTTGCGGAAGTGCCGTCTCATATGTTCCCTCTCCTTTTCGGTCTGAGAGTTGGTCGTCTCATGACCGCTCTCGCCATCGTCTGAAGTTCCTTCTGAGCCGAAGAACTTGCTGCTCTTGATGGAACTGGGCGTTGTCGCCCGTGATCCTCCTTCCGCATCCTCAAACCGCTCTAGATGTACGACCGGTATACGTGGGTCAAGCTTTAAGGTGTCATTAGCTTGCCTTGTTCCTACTACCGTCGCCTTCGCGACCTCATTCTCTCCCTCCATTGCAGCGGTGGCGCCCCCCGTATACATGGGCCAGACCCCCTCCTCTGAGGGGGTGCGGGATTCTCCAACTTGGTTGGGACCCGCCCGGGGAATATTTTTCTCGTTGCAATTATCCATATTTGATCAATTGGGGGTGAGTCTGCCCCACGTCCTCGATGCGTAGTCACCGACTCGCCATGCACCCCGTCACCGGACGTTACCAGTTTAGGGTTCGGGGCCCACGGGCCCATCCATCACTCAAACACACACGGAATTACACACATAAACAGACAATAATGTAGAGAAGAGGTAACTTAAAAATGAAAGATAGAGTAGAAAAGACGGTGAAAGATAGAATAAATAAAATAAAAGAACAAAAGAAGAGTAAACTAATAAAAGAAAGAAAGACAGTGAAAGACCGGCGTTCAGCCATCCTGAGTGCCTCACCCCGTGTAAAGGGCGGGGCGGCGCACCCAGGCGCCCAGGGACACGAACGTGGACGGACCGGTATCGCCCCCAACCTAACCTAACCTAACCTAACCTAACCTAACCTTTTTTTTTTTTTTTTTTTTTTTGACGCAGTGAAATGCTGTGACGCATTCGACGCAGGGGATGGGGACTCCCGCTGCGGATATGTGGGGCTCGCCGCGGCGAAGATGGTGGGTGCCGCGGCCCTACCCACTAAAACACTGCGATGTTCCCTCGACACGCTGGACGGAGTGCGACCGGTAACTGCTACATGGCTTCCGGGACTCGGTCGGCGACGCCTGCTGTACGGCGCAGGCCCTTACATTGGGGGGGTTTTTGGACCCTCAGGCCGAACAGAGGCCCCACATGGGGGGCTTGCATAGGCCGTTCCTCTTCGTATGTCGCGATGCGCGGGAACATGCTGCGCATCGCGACCCACTCGGGGACTCGATGTGACGGGCGGCGGCATCCCCATACCACCGCCCGAGTCCCCTGCCTAAGGCGGGATATCGTGGCCATTGCGAGCGACACGTCTCCGCCTCGGCCTTCGTCCTGGGAGTTCGAGCGCCGCCTGCTCTCTCACGCGCTCAGCCTCCTCCTTCGTCGTGATGACGTTATGCGCGTACATCTCGACGGCTGTCCATCCATCTTCGCTCCTGACCATTGCCCTTATGAGCGCTGGGAGCGTTACGTCTTCGTCGATGGCGGATGATAACTCCGCTCGTTGCTCTGTCCAAGCGGGACAGGCCGCGAGTGTGTGCTCGGCCGTGTCCCGGTCCGCGCCGCAGTGGTGACACTCTGCGGTCGGTTCGCTTCCTACGATCTCACACAGATACCGACCGAAGCAGCCATGCCCGGTCAGCATCTGTGTGAGTCGGAAGGTCAGTGCTCCATGCCTGCGCTTTATCCACTCCCTGAATAAGGGGCGGATTGCCTCTATAAGGTCGATGCTCACGGTAGGCTCCTCAAGCCGTTGCGCCCACGACTCTAATGCCGTCTCCTCAGCTGAGCTCCTCCACCGACGTACGGCGTCCGGTAAAGGGTTGCTGCCCTCCGCGCGGACCGCTGCGCAACGCCAATAAACGTCGGCGAGGGCTTGAGCATCGAGGTCCCAGGGTAGGCTTCCCGCGAGCAGGCATGCCGCATCCTTTGATATGGTGCGGTAGCCACGCACTGCCCGGGCCGCCATCACCCTTTGTATCCGTCCAAGTACCAGCCGATTCTGAGGCGAGAGATGGTAAGCCCAGATCGGCGAGCCGTACATTACCATCGATCGGATGATACCCAAGTACAGCCGCCGGCAACCGATGCTCGGCCCCCCGAGATTCGGGAGGAGCGACGCGAGGGCTCCAGCTGCTCTGGAGACCTTTTCGGACAGCCGGCGGAAGTGTTCCACGAAGGACCACTTTTCATCCAGAACGATGCCCAGGTATGTCATGGTCGGAGCGACATTTATCCTGGTTCCACTTACTACCACGGCCATGTCCGGCGGCGGTGGGTTCCTCGGCCCGTGGAAGAATAGGGCCTCAGATTTCTCCAACGCAACTGTCAGGCCCAGCGCGCGTATCCGGCGAACCACTTGAGCGACGGAAGCGGTCGCCAGGATTACTGCTTCGCGGTAGGTCCTGGCACGACAGACGACTTCTGTGTCGTCCGCGTAGCAGATGACCTCTGCACCGCGAAGCATTGCGCCGCGGAGTACTGGGTCAAAACCGATGTTCCACAGTGTCGGTCCTGCCGCCGAGCCTTGTGGAACGCCACAGTCCACTTCTTCTATGTCCCATCCGTTCTGTGTAGGGAACTGCACGGAGCGTTCCGAGAGATAGCTGCCGATGGTACGCCGCATGTATCTCGGAACGCCGTGGTGTCTCAGTCCGGCTTTTATGGTTTCCCAGGGCAGGGAGTTGAAGGCGTTAGATATGTCTAGCGACACAGCCAACACTACCCCGCCCCGAGTCACCTCTTCCTCTGCAATGTCTCGGAGGCGCGCAACCGCACCGATCGTTGAGCGGCCTGAGCGAAATCCGAATTGGTTCGGGCTCAGGTCCGGGCCGACGCTCTCGAGGTGTTTGACGAGTCGCGCCACAATCACCCGCTCGAGAATCTTGGTGATCTCGTCTAGTAATACGATCGGGCGGTACGCGGATGGACTATCCTCCGGACGCCCAGCCTTACGAAGAAGAACCAGTTTCCCGGTCTTCCATCGCCGCGGTACTCTACCCTGGACTAAGCAGTTAGTCAAAATGGTGAGTACCTGCGGCTCCAACTCTTTCATGGACAGGAGCAAGACACGTCCCGGGACTCCGTCTAGTCCGGGCGCTGTGTTCTTTAGTCCCATCTTGTGGACTGCCGCCGCCAGTTCCGCAGACGTTACGGGCGGAATGTCTTCCTCGACCTCCCATGTCTCTTCCGGTTGAGCCGCTACCGTTGGGCTCTGCTCGACCCCAGATGGAAATAGGGTCGAGACGACTCTGTTGAGCAGTTCTGGTTCGAGACATTGGGTGATTGGCGGGGCAGCCGGACGGAGCCTCTGCCGTACCCACTTATAGGGTTTACCCCAAGGGTCCTCGTCGAGGGCCCGTATCCACTCCTGCCATGATGCGGCCTTTGCCTCTGTAATGCCCTTGCGGAGGGCTTGGCGTGCTGCACGGTAGGCATCATATATGGCCTCCTCTTCTTCGGGGACCCTATTTCGCCTTCTGCGATAATGTGTGTAGCGGCGTCGGGCCGCTATGCTCTCCCGCCTCATCTGGTCAATCTCCGGGCACCACCAATAGGTCTGGCGTCGGGGTTTGCGTGGCCCGACGCGTGGCATAGAGGCGTCGCAGATGTTATGCAACGCCTCGTTCAGCCACTCCGCACACTCCTCGACATCGTCGGAGGGAAGTTGCGCCCACGACGTGACTATTGCGGCCTCCTCGAGTAGCTCTCTGTTTAGCTTACCTAGGCACCATCTCGGGCCGCCGCCCGGTGACATTGCGCGGCCTAGCTCCGATATTCGAGCGAACACATCGAAACGTATGTACCGATGGTCCGAGATGGTTTCCTCTTCAGCCTCAACCCTCCAGTTGGCGATTCGACCTGCGAAGTTCGGACTCGCCAGCGTTAAATCCACAATGGACTCGCCCTGCTGTCTAATGCAGGTGCTTACGGCCCCTCGATTGACCACTATTAATCCCGTGGATCCCAGCCAATCTTCCATCACTCGGCCTCTTGCATTCGTCGCCGGGGAACCCCAGAGCGAAGACTTCGCGTTGAAGTCTCCGGCGACGACTACAGGACCAGATGCTCCACCTACGATGGGAGTTAGCCGTCCCAGAAATGCCTCAAATTCGGCGAGAGGCCTGTTGGGGGAGAAGTAGACCCCCACCGCAGTGAGGGCCCCCATGCTGGCGACGACAAACCCCTGGCCCTTGGTTGTCTTCCTCGATGTTGGGGGTACAATTCCGGGGCCAAAAACTAGAGCAACCGTTGAGTCCGCGCTTCCCACCCAGTCATTTCTGGGGAGCATGCGGTACGGCTCCGACACGAACGCTAGGTCAATGGACCACTGCGCCATATTTTGAATCATAAGATCCTGCGCCTGGGCGCAGTGATTCAAATTGCCCTGCAGAAATCGGTGGGTAGCCGTTATTGCTCCTCCATCTGGGCCACTCCAGGTTCAGAAGCCACCTTAGGTGTTGTGGTGGGCTTCTGGGTCGCCTTGCTCTTTTTAGAGCGTTTCTTCTTCTTGGGCGCTTCCTTTCCGCATACTTTACTGCCAACGCTGTGGTCTGCCTGCTTTCCGCTCGCTGCGCAAAGCGCACAGTGTTGCGCATTTTCGCACTGTGCAGCTGCGTGGCCCGGCTGGCCGCAGCGGAAGCAGAGTCCGCTTCGGTCGACTTCGTTCGGGCATGTCGCTCGTGTGTGCCCGGTCGCATGGCATTTGTAGCACCGCATAGGGCGCGAGGTCAGCAACACTACGCGCACCACTGTCCACCCTACGTACACTCTTGTATTGGGTGCTGTCACCTTTTTGGCCGCTTCGACCGGGCACTTCACCCATGCCATTCCGCGTCCTCTTCGGTCCCGTCTTATTTCGCCGACCTTTACGTCAGCAGCAGCACAGCCACCCGGTAGAGCTATAGCTCGCGCTATTTCTGCTGCATTGGCGGAGTCGTCGAGCCCATGTATGCGCAACTCGACGCATTTTTGAGGTCGTGAAATGCGGACCTCTTCGCCCTCCATAACCTCTCTTAACTTTTCCGCTAGTCTATCCGCCCTCTCCTTGCAATCTGCGCCCGAAACCTCGTATAGACGAGCCCCGGTCACGGCCTGCTTAAACCTCATTAGAGGAACGTCCAGCGCTACAAGGTCCAGCCGCTGCTTAGCCTTTTCGAGGACGTCTTTATAGGAGACGCCTCGTTTTTCGGCTTCGGGCTGCAACGTCAGGACCACTGCTGCCGATTTCGGGACGCGCAGTTTATCCTCCTTCTTTTTCTTTTTCTTTCTGGACACTTTCTTCCTGTCTCCTTCTTTTAGTGCCCTTTCCTTCTTTCTGACCACCTTTGTCCACTCCTGTTCTGATGGTCTCGATGCCGATGTTGAAGCGACGTCGCGTCTAGCGGCAGCCGCTTCTTCAGCGGCAGCAGACTTCTTATTAACCCTCTTCTTTTTCAGGGGCGGACCCGGGTTGAGCGGAGGCGACAGAGTCGACACCGCGGGCTCCGGCACCGCTGCCGTCTTCGGGGTCTTCGACACAGACGCTGATGATACGTCTTTGACCTGCTCTTGCCTCTTGTCTGCGGCAAGGGGTGGCCGGATTCGCGGCTGTGGCAACAGTCGCGCTTCTAGGCCCTCTAGCCGCGCGTCCATGCGAGCGCTTGATATGGCGATCGCTTCCCGCACTGCCTTTGCCAGTTTCTCTTCCAGCCCAGGCGTATCGGGGGGAACAGTCTGTGGCCGCGCGTTGGCTAACTCACACTTGAGTGTCGCAAGCTCCATCTTCAGCTCAGCAAGGTCCCTGGATAGGCGTTTGTTCGCCATTTCCAGGGCCCTTGTCTCCTCCGTTTTAGAGTGCGACAGTAATGTCGCGGTTGCCTCTTGAATGGCTTTCGTTGACTCTTTTAAGTGTTTCACGAAGGGACCACTTAAATTCTTCGACTTCAAGGCCACCATATTGATGACCTCTAGACTCTTGGTGATGGTTGAGCCCAATTTGGCCGAAGTCATCACCTCTTCCTCTCCGTCCGACATTGTCACGTCCGAGTATCTGGAGGCTATCGACAGCCGGTGGGACCGTTGCTGTGGAAGCTCCTTTGTCATATCCGAAATCAGGCGTTCTGCCTCAGCCTGCTGAGCCCTACGCTCTTCCAGTCGCTCAGCGGCAGCCTTTTCCATTTTGGTTTGATGCAAACCAACGTACTGGCCGGTGGTAGGCGGCCTGCCCCTGCCGCGCTTAATGCACCGCGGGGCGGGTGCGCCCTTGCCCTTGTCTGAGTTGTCTTCGACGTCACTTCCACGTCTTTTTCGGAAGTGACGTCTTATTTGTTCCCTCTCTTTTTCGAGTTGAGAGTTGGTCGTTTCGTGACCACTCTCGCCATCATCCGATGTTCCTTCGGAGCCGAAGAACCTACTGCTCCTGGTAGACCCGGGCGTCGCCGCCCGTGACCCTCCTTCCGCGTCTTCAAACCGTTCCAGGTGTACGATCGGGACCCTCAGGTCAAGCCTAGAGTCGTCGTTTACCTGCCTCGTCCCTACTACCGTCGCCTTCGCGACCTCCTTCTCTCCCTCCATTGCAGCGGTGGCGCCCCCCGTATACATGGGCCAGACCCCCTCCTCTGAGGGGGTGCGGGATTCTCCAACTTGGTTGGGACCCGCCCGGGGAATATTTTTGACGTTGCAACCTTCCATATTTGTTTGATCATTGAGGGGTGAGTCTGCCCCACGTCCTCGATGCGTAGTCACCGACTCGCCATGCACCCCGTCACCGGACGTTACCAGTTTAGGGTTCGGGGCCCACGGGCCCATCCATCACAGAAACACACACAGATTTTCACACACAAACAGACAATAATGTAAAGAAGGTATAAATACAAGGAAAGATAGAGAAGAAAAGATGGTGAAATACAGAATAAATAAATATAATATGATGAACAAAACAAGAAAGTTAATACAAAGAAAGAAAGATAGAAGAAAGACCGGCGTTCAGCCATCCTGAGTGCCTCACCCCGTGTAAAGGGCGGGGCGGCGCACCCAGGCGCCCAGGGACACGAACGTGGACGGACCGGTATCGCCCCCAACCTAACCTAACCTAACCTAACCTAACCTAACCTAACCTAACCTTTTTTTTTTTTTTTTTTTTTTTTTTTTTTTTTTTTTTTTTTTTTGAGGAGGGGAAATACGTTACGTATCCCCCGCCCCCTCGGGGGAGAGGACGGGGGTATGTCGGACTCCCTCCGGCTCAGTGCGCCGGAGGTTTACCGACTAAAACCCCCCCATGCCCTCCTTCTGGCCGTGGCTGTGGGCGCGGGCACTTTTAAAACTTCCGCACCCAACGTGGCCATTCGCCGCATCCGGCACTACTCCAATGCGGCGGCTGGTGTTCTGCCGCCGCCTTCCTTCACCGTGAGCTCCCCGGGCATCTAGGGAGCTTTCTTCACGGGGCCCATTGCGCGGGCGGTGATCCCCCGATCAACCGCCCACGGGCCTATGGCTCTACCTCCATGGCGGGCGGGGGCTGACTAACCCCTGCACCGCCGGCTCCAGGCTCATGCGGCCGAGCCTTGTCGGAGGGAGCTTTACGTCTCTTCCGGCGCTTGGTGCTGGGGAGCGGCTTCTTCGCTGTGAAGCAGCCGCTACTACCCAGCACGTGGTCCTTGTCTTTGCCGAGTGCCTCACAGAAGAAGCAGTTGGGTTGCTTCTCCAGGCACTCGGCGGCCTTGTGCCCCGGCTTCCCACAGCGGAAACAGTTCCGGCTGCGGTCCACCGGGCACTGGCATGTCGTCGCCAGGTGGCCGGTGTCGAGGCATCGGTAACACCGCTTGGGCCTCGCGGCCAGCAGTGTCACCTTCGCCGAGACCCAGCCCACTCGCAGCCGCCCCAAGCTGACTAGCTTTTTCGCGGCCGCGACGGGGACGCTAAGCCAAATCGAGCCGTCGCCCCACCTTCCAACCTTTATGGGGCCCGTCCTGATGGAGTTGGACGGGCAACCTCCTTCTCTCGACACCGCCTCAACGACATCGGCGGTTGTAGCCGCGTCGTCCAGCCCGGCGATGCGCATTTCCACGCATTTCGCCGGGCGTCCGACCTTCGCCACTTCCGGGTCCAGCACCTCCCGCATCTTTGCAGCGAGGGCATCCGCCTTCTCGTTGGCGCCCTCACCAGGTATGGTGAGGACGCGCGCGCCGGTTTGGGCCTGACGGAAGCGGAACCCGAGCTTCTCGATGCCGAGTTCCACCATTCCGGCCGTTGCAGCGTCTTTCATCTTTATAAGGACGTCTTTGTATGTGACCCCCTTCGCCGCGGCGCTCTCCATCAGCGTGACGGTGATTGCCGCGGTTGCGGGGGCACGAAGTTTCGCCCTCTTCTTCCTCTTGGGAGCGGCTTTAGCTGGAGTAGCCGCCCCTTTCTTCTTTTTGGGCCTGCGTGGACCGACGGTGGTCCACGGGGCCTCGGCGGGAGGGGCGGTTGTGTTCTGCCCCCCCTTTGCCGCCTCCTGAGCGGCCATTGATGGCCGCTTCTTCCTCGTCTTCTTCTTGGGCTTTGCAGCCTCTTTCTCTGCAGGTGCAGCGGGCGGCTGTATAGCCGCCGCGCCGCCTGCCGAACCCTTGTCCGGTGCCTTTGCCGTCGCCGTCTTCTTCGGCTTCGGCGTCTTCTTCTGGGCCGCTGTTGGCGGGGCGCTGGGAGATGGTCCAGCACTGTCCGCCGCCAGCGGCGGTCTTCTCCGGGGCTCGGGTAGGAGCCTGTCCTCCAAGCCGGCAAGCCTTGCATTCAGCATGTTGCCGAAGGTCTCGATGTTGGAACGCGAGACCTCCGACAACATCCTCTGCAGATCGTCAGGTGCAGGCCCAGTCACGCGACGGCGCAGCTCCTCCAGCTCCCGGCGCATCGCATTGACTTGGCGCAGAAGGCGGTCGTTCTGCTCCTCCAGTGCCCGTATTTCAGCCGTTTGACCGCGGCCTCTCATCTCCGTGACGGCCGCTTTTATGGATGCGACCGCCTCCTTGAGGGCCCGCTGGTATGTGCCCTTCAAGTTGGAGGACCTTGTGGCGACCATTGTCACCATATCCAAGGCCCTCTCCACGCCTGCCGCCAGTGCCGCGCTTGTCTCCTCCGTGTCCTCGGCCGGTGCAGGGCTAGCGCGAAGGGCGGCTCGCGCCTCCCTCGCCTCTCGCTCCTCCCGTGCCCTCCGGGCTACCTCTTCGACCTTCGCCCTGAATATAGCCCGGCGCTCCTCCTCTTTTTCCCGTTTAAGGTCCGCTTGGGCCTTACCCAGGCCGACGTATTGGCCAGTTGTTGGTGGCCGACCACGTCCCTTCTTCGCTTTGGGCACCGCCCCCTTACTGAGGGGCGGGCCCGTGTCGTCATCAGAGTTGCGCCTTTTCAGGCGTGTCCTGTCCGGATCTGTGGGCAAGCCCTCGGAGTCCATCGACACGTCGGATGTCATGTCGTCGGAGTCCAAGGGCCAGTCCTCACTGTCGTCTCCGGTATTGTCTCGTCCTTGGGGAGGCGGTAGGGAGAGTTCGCGCATCACGTCGCGCAGAACGACGCGAGGTGAGCGCGTCAACTCCCTACGTTCCTCTTCGTCATATCCGGTAGGAGTAGGAGCGTGGGGCTGTGTCCCGAGAACATCCCGATACAGCAGCACTGGCGGCAGGTTGGGTAAGTCCCGGATCGGACAACCCCGCTCCTTCCTTCTCTGGGCCAGTCGCTTCACTCGCTCTACGCCATTAGGCTGGTAGACGGAGAAGTCCACGTCCTCGTCCGTAATTGCGTCCGCCACCGGCGCGGTTAGGTGCGCCGGTTTCGGACATTCGCGCGTTATCGCGCCCTCTCCACAACTCGCCGCCGCAGCGGCCCCCTCGTCCCTCATCGCACTAGTTGGCCCCTCCGTATACACGGGCCGGCCACCGTCCGAAGACGGCGCATGGGATTCTCCGACTCCTGAGGAGCCGGGACCCACCCGGAGAATACTTGAACTATTGCGATCTGCCATTACGTCATACTCCGACACCCCGGGTCGCGGGCTCGTTCGTCACACAGCGAGCTCTGCCAGACATACACAACAAACACGCACACAAACACACGCCATACCGGCGTTCAGCCACCCCTCCCGTGTCACCGTGAAAAAGCTCACGATGGCACGGGGGAGGTGCCCAGGGACACGACGTGGACGGACCGGTATCGCCCCCAACCTAACCTTTTTTTTTTTTTTTTTTTTTTTTTTTTTTTTTTTTTTTTTTTTTACGCAGTGAAATGCTGTGACGCATTCGACGCAGGGGATGGGGACTCCCGCTGCGGATATGTGGGGCTCGCCGCGGCGGAGATGGTAGATGCCGCGGCCCTACCCACTAAAACACTGCGGTACTCCTCTTCGTTACATGCAGGGTTGCGAGCACGCGCGAGCCTTCGTCCGCGGCCCTGCATGCGTGTGCCCGCGTATCAATAGCGGGCCCGTCTTCCTTGGAGCACTGTTCGTAGGCTCCTTAGGCCGAACAGAGGCCCTCCCAGGGCTTGCATGGGCCTATCTCTCGTATGTCGCGCGAAGAGTACGCAGCGCATCGCGACTCTCTCGGGGACTCGACTCATTGGGCGGCGGCATCCCCATACCACCGCCCCGAGCCCCCCGGCTAAGGCGGCAAGTGGTCATTACTAATGACCTGTCGTCGTCTCGGCCGTCTTCTTCGGCGGGGGTCGAGCGCTTCCAGCTCCCTCACTCGCTCGGCCTCCTCCTTCGCGGCGATGACCTCTTCGCAGAAGTCCTGCACCGCTGTCCATCCGGGTTCACTGCCCACCATGGCGCGAACCAGCGCGGGCAGCGAAAGGTCAAATCCAATGGCGGCCGTGAGGGCCGCCCGTTGTCCAGTCCAGGAGGGACAGGCAGAAACGGTGTGTTCCGCCGTGTCCCTGTCACAGTCACAGTGGTGACAGCGCGTGCTCTCTTCTCGGTTCGCGATCTCACACAGGTAACGGCCGAAGCAGCCGTGCCCGGTCAGCACCTGCGTGAGTCGGAACGAGAGCGCGCCGTGCTTTCTGGTCAACCACTCTCTTAGCACCGGTCTCATGGCCAGCACCAGTGCCACACTGACTTGAGGCTCCAGGAGTCGCTCCTCCCAGAGCTCAATCGCCACGTCCTTGGCTCGATCCCTCCACCGACGGACGGCATCCGGAAGGGGGTTGCTGCCCCCCGCGCGGACTTCAGCGCCACGCCAGTACACGTCGGCGAGGGCATGAGCGTCGAGGTCCCATGGGACGCTGCCAGCGAGGAGGCACGCCGCATCCCGGGAGATTGTGCGGTACCCGCGGACCGCACGCGTCGCCATCACTCGCTGCAGCCGACCCAGGGCCAGCCTGTTCTCTGGCAGCAGGTTCTCCGCCCATATCGGCGCCCCATACATAGTCATGGATCGGACTACGCCCATGTAGAGACGCCGACAAGCCAAGCTCGGGCCCCCGAGGTTCGGGAGCAACGAGGCCAAGGCACCCGCAGACCTCTTCACTTTCTCGGATAGCCGGCGGAAGTGTTCCTTAAATGACCACCGGCTATCGAGAACCAGACCAAGGTAGGTCATTGTAGGCGCTATCTTGATCCTCGTTCCGCTCACTATGACTTCCAAGTCCGGCGGCGGCGCATTTCTGGGCCCGTGGAACAAGAGGGCCTCCGACTTGTTCAGCGCCACCGTCAGACCCAGAGCCTGGATCCTCCTCACGACTTGTGCAACCGCCGCCGTTGCCAGGATTTTCGCCTCTCGATGGGACTTGGCGCGGCAGACGACCGCCGTGTCATCCGCGTACGCAACGAGCTCTACGCCCGGAAGATTGGCGCCGCGGAGCACAGAGTCGAACCCTATGTCCCATAGGCCCGGACCGAGAGACGAACCCTGCGGGACGCCACAGTCCATCTCCAGCTCTTCCCAGTCCTCTTCTGTTGGATACTGCACCGAGCGCTCTGACAGATAATTGCCGATGGTTCGACGCAAATATCTCGGCACTCGGTGGTATCGGAGTCCTTCTTTTATTGTCTCCCAGGGCAGAGTGTTGAACGCGTTGGAGATGTCCAGCGATACAACCAACACCACTCCGCCCCGTGAGATTTCCTCCTCCGAAATCTGCCGCATACGCGCTACCGCGTCCATCGTCGAACGACGAGATCTGAACCCGAACTGAGCGTCACTCAAGTTCGGGCCGGCGCCTTCCAGGTGGCGGTTGAGGCGCCCCACGATCACCCTCTCCAGGGTCTTACAGATCTCGTCGATAAGGATGATAGGGCGGTAGGCCGACGGCTGGTCCTCCGGTCGACCGTCTTTTCGTAGCAGCACAAGCTTGCCCGACTTCCACCGGCGCGGCACACGGCCCTGCACCAGACACTTGGTAAAGAGCTCGAGCACCTGCGCCTCCATGTGCTTTATAGCCAGCACCCAGACGCGACCGGGGACCCCGTCCAATCCAGGAGCCCGGTTTTTGAGGCTCATCTTGTGCACGGCTGCTGCCAGCTCTTCGGGCGACACGGGCGGCACATCTTCCTCTTCGTCGTCAGACTCCGTACTTGGTGGTCGCATAGATGGTGGGGACCACTCGGCCCTGGATGGAAATAGGGCCGAGAGTACAGAGCGACGGAGATCC
The DNA here is from genome assembly GCA_905187585.1 of Cyaniris semiargus. Lineage (NCBI taxonomy): Eukaryota > Metazoa > Arthropoda > Insecta > Lepidoptera > Lycaenidae > Cyaniris > Cyaniris semiargus. Next base: position 28,685 of record LR994559.1, read on the forward strand.
GGCTGCATGTGCTGGGTTAGCGGTGGGGCAGCGGGGCGAAGCTTCTGCCTCACCCATTTATAAGGTTTGCCCCACGGGTCCTGCTCCAACGTGTTCAAGAACTCCTCCCATGCCTCCTTCTTCGCCGCTTTTATCGCCTCACGCAGGGCATGACGCGCCGAGCGATAGCCATCATGAATGGCCTCTTCTTCAGACTCCACCCTGTTTCGCCGTCGGCGGTATCGCTGGAATCGGCGGCGAGCAGCCACACACTCTAGCCGGAGTTGTTTGAGCTCCGGGCGCCACCAATAGGTCTGCCGCCGAGGCATGACCGGTCGGGCACGGGGCATCGAGGCGTCGCATATGTTGCGAGCCGCCTCGTTCAGCCACTCCGCGCACTCCTCGACGTCTTCCGACGGGAGGGGAGACATCGACGCAACAATCGCTGCCTCCTCGAGAAGGTCTCGATCCAGACGTCTCAGGGACCACCTTGGGCCGCCACCAGATGGAATTCGGCGACCGGCTTCCGACGTGGAGGCAATGTCGAAGCCAATGTACAGGTGGTCCGAGAGGGTCTCGACCTCTTCGAGGACTCTCCAGCCGCTCATTCGGCGAGCGATTGATGGACTGACTAATGTCAGGTCCACAATCGATTCCCCCTGCCACCGGACGCACGTGCTTGTGGCGCCTCTGTTGGCCACGACCAGGCCGGTGGTTGCCAGCCAGTCCACCATGGCTCTACCCCTCGCGTCCGTGGCCGCGGAGCCCCAACGCGTGGACTTCGCGTTGAAGTCTCCGGCGACGACCACAGGATTGGCTGCCCCACTCACAAAGGTGGTGAGCCGGAGAAGAAACGCCTCGAACTCGGCGATGGGTCTGTTCGGGGAGAAGTAGACCCCCACAACTGTGAGGGCCCCTAGATCCGCGACGACGAAGCCATGGCCCCGAGTCGTGCTCCTGGAAGACGGAGGCACGATTTTGGGACCGAAGACCAAAGCCACCGCCGAGTCCGCGTCGCCCAACCAGTCACCCCTAGGGAGGATCCGGTACGGCTCGGCAATAACACCGACGTCTATCGACCTCTTCAACACCTCTTGTGACCACAGGTCCTGCGATTGGGCGCTGTGGTTGAGGTTTCCCTGCAAGAACCTTAGAGGAGCCGTTATTGGGCGTCCATGGGTGCCGCTCCCGCACCTGAGGCTGCCGTAGATGGTGTGGCAACCTTGGGCGACCGGCTCTTCTTGGAGCCCTTTCCAATCTTCTGCGGTATCTTGCAGGGTTTGCTACCCACGATATGGTCCGCGTTCCTGCCGTTAGCCGCGCATACCGCGCAGTGGGGAGGGTTTCCGCACTCCTTAATAGCGTGGCCACTCTGGCCACAGCGGAAACAGAGGTCTCCGCGGTCTGTCTCGGAGGGGCACGTCGCCCGCGTATGTCCCGCTTCGTGGCACCGGTAACATCTCATGATGCGCGCCGACAAGAGTGTCACGCGCACCACGGTCCACCCAACATATAGTTTGGTGTTCGGTGCCGTCACTATTTTAGCGGCCTCGACCGGGCACTTAACCCAGGCCGAGCCACGCCCACTCCGGTCTACTCGGATTTCACCGACCTTCACGTCTTCGACCGCGCAGCCACCAGGCCTTGCGATGGCCGCTGCGATTTCTGCCGCAGAGGCGGAGTCGTCCATGCCTGTTATCCGCAGCTCGGCGCATTTCTGCGGCCGAGAGATGCGGACATCCGTTTCTCCGAGAGCTTCCTTTAATTTTCTCGCAAGGGTATCGGCCTTCTCTTTGCTGGCCGTCCCGGGTATCTCGTACATGCGAGCCCCGGTAACGGCTCGCTTAAACTTAAGATGCGGGACCTCTAGAGCAACAAGATCGAGGTGTTGCTTGGCCTTCTCCATGACGTCTTTATACGTCATGCCTCTTTTTTCCGCCTCAGGCTGCAGCGTTATTACAACCGCAGCGGACTTTGGAGTGCGGAGACTACCTCTCTTCTTCTTCTTCTTCTTTCCTTTCTTCGTCTTTGGCACCTCCTTATTTCCTTCCTTTCTCTGTGCCTTCCCTCCTCTTCTGACCACTTCCGACCATTGTGCGGTCGGATTTGGTTCCTGCGCCGCCGTAGTTGAGGCAGCGTTGCGCCTAGCGGCTGCCGCTTCAACGGCTGCGGCCGACTTTTTACCTTTCTTTCTCTTTTGTTTCAGAGCCGGTCCGGAATTGAGCGGAGGCGACAGAGTCGACACCGCGGGCTCCGGCTCAGGAGTCCTCTCTTTTGCCTTTGACGCTGATGGTGTTGCATCTCGGGCTTCGTCGCGCTTCCGGTCTGCGGCTAGAGGGGGCCTCAGGCGTGGCTCCGGTAAGAGGCGGGCTTCGAGGCCCTCTATCCGCGCGTCAATCCGGGCACTGGTCACTGCGACCGCCTCTCGCACCGCTCGCTGTAGGAGCTCTTCCACATCCAGCCCCTTGTTGACGGGAGCGGGTTGTGGTGGGGCATCAGCGAGTTTGCGCTTTAAAGCCTCCAGCTCCATCTTCATGTCGGCGAGCTCCTTGGAAAGACGCGCATTTGCCGTCTCCAGAGCTCTTTTTTCGTCTGACGCCGTTCGATTGATGATGACCGCGAATGCCTCCTGTAATGCCTGAGTTGCCTTATTTAGAGCCGCGACAGAAGTCCCTTTCAGGTTCTTTGACTTCTTGGCCACGTTTGTGATGGCCGCTAAGCTCTCGGAGACCACCGCTCCTACCGAGGCCGCCGTCACTTCCCTGTCCGCTGCCAAAGTCATGTCCGAGTTTTCAGAGGACTCCGACTGCCGGTACAACCGTTGCAGCGGAATCCTCTTAGCTGACTCAAATATATCACGCTCAACTTCAACTTCCATGGCTCTGACCTGCTCGTCATTGAGGTCTTTTTTAGCCTTGGCCCAGCCGATGTATTTCCCGGTGGTCGGAGGTCTCCCTCTGCCACGTTTTGAGGAGGTCTTCGTGATCGCTCCTTTGTCCTTCTCCGGACTGTCTACCAACTCGCTACCGCGCCTCTTGCGACGGAAGCGGTCCCTTGTCTCGTCCCTGTTCTGAGAGACAGTAGACTCACTACCGCTCTCGTCACTTCCACTTCCAGGTTTACAAAACAAGCCAGTGGACACAGGCGTCGTCGCCCGCGATCCACTCTCTCCCTCGCTTGCTGTGGCCAGTGCCAAATCGGACACGGGTGTTGTCACCCGAGATCCACCTTCCATATCAGGCATTCGCTCCAGCTGCACAACCGGTGTTCGGGTTTTGTGCCTGGAGACCTCGTTAGTCGTTATTATTTCCGCCACCGGCGTGGTTATGAGCGCCGGTTTCGGATATTCGCGCAAAGTCGCGCCACCGCTTCCACTCGCCGTCATTGCGGCCTCCCTTTCCTCCAACGTATTTTGTGCCGGCCCCGTATACGTCCAGCAGACCCCCTGGTTAGAGGGGGTGTGGGATTCTCTGGCGTCCACCGGACAACCAGAACCCACCCGGGGAGAATTTTTCAAACTACGTTCTGCCATGATCGATCAATTGGGGGTGAGTCTGCCCCACGTCCTCGATGCGCAGTCACCGACTCGCCATGCACCCCATCACCGGACGTTACCAGCTTAGGGTTCGGGGCCCACGGGCCCATCCATCACTCAAACACACACAGAATTGCACATACAAACAAACAATAATGTAGAGAAGAGTGAACATAAAAATGAAAGATAGAATAGAAAAGACGGTGAAAGATAGAGTAAATAAAATAAAACAAAACAATAGAAGAGTAAGCTACTAAAAAGAAGAGAAAGATAGTGAAAGACCGGCGTTCAGCCATCCTGAGTGCCTCACCCCGTGTAAAGGGCGGGGCGGCGCACCCAGGCGCCCAGGGACACGAACGTGGACGGACCGGTATCGCCCCCGCCCCCAACCTAACCTTTTTTTTTTTTTTTTTTTTTTTTTTTTTTTTTTTTTTTTGAGGAGGGGAAATACGTTACGTATCCCCCACCCCTTCGGGGGAAGGGGCGGGGGTATGTGGGACTCCCTTCACGAGGTTTACCCACTAAAACCCCCCCATGCCCTCCTTCTGGCCGTGGCTGTGGGCGCGGGCACTTTTAAAAACTTCCGCACCCAACGTGGCCATTCGCCGCATCCGGCACTACTCCAATGCGGCGGCTGGTGTTCTGCCGCCGCCTTCCTTCACCGAGAGCTCCCCGGGCATCTAGGGAGCTAACTTCTCGGGGCCCTTTGCGCGGGCGGTGATCCCCCGATCAACCGCCCACGGGCCTATGGCTCCACCTCCATGGCGGGCGGGGGCTGACCAGCCCCGGCACCGCCGGCTCCAGGCTCTTTCGGCCGAGCCTTGTCGGAGGGAGCTCCGCGTCTCTTCCGGCGCTTGGTGCTGGGGAGCGGCTTCTTCGCTGTGAAGCAGCCGCTACTACCCAGCACGTGGTCCTTGTCCTTGCCGAGTGCCTCACAGAAGAAGCAGTTGGGTTGCTTCTCCAGGCACTCGGCGGCCTTGTGCCCCGGCTTCCCACAGCGGAAACAATTCCGGCCGCGGTCCACCGGGCACTGGCATGTCGTCGCCAGGTGGCCGGTGTCGAGGCATCGGTAACACCGCTTGGGCCTCGCGGCCAGCAGTGTCACCTTCGCCGAGACCCAGCCCACTCGCAGCCGCCCTAAGCTGACCAGCTTTTTGGCTGCCGCGACGGGGACGCTCAGCCAAAGCGAGCCATCGCCCCACCTTCCTTTCTTTATGGGGCCCGTCCTGATGGAGTTGGACGGGCAACCTCCTTCCCTTGAGACCGCCTCGATGACGTCGGCGGTCGTCGCTGAGTCGTCCAGCCCGGCGATGCGCATTTCGACGCATTTCGCCGGGCGGCCGATCTTCACCGTCTCGGGGTCTAACACTTCTCGCATTCTGGCAGCGAGAGCATCTGCCTTCTCCTGGGCGCCCTCGCCAGGGATGGTGAGGACGCGCGCGCCGGTCTGAGCCAGTCGGAAGCGGAGCTTGAGGTTCTGGATATCCATATCCGCAAGTCCGCTCGTCTTCACCGCTTCCCTAGCCTTTAGAAGGACGTCACGGTAAGTGACGCCCTTCTCCGCGGCGCTCGCCCCCAACGTGAGGGTGATTGCCGCGGTAGCGGGGGCGCGGAGTTTGGCCTTCCTCTTCTTTTTCTTCGGAGCGGCTTTGGCTGGAGTAGCCGCCCCTTTCTTCTTGTTCTTGCCCTTTGAGCCAACTGTGGTCCATTGTGCTTCCGTACGGGGGGAGCTCGTGTTTGCTCCCACTTGTGCCGCTTCCCGAGCGGCCATTGAGGGCCGCTTCTTCTTCTTGCGGGCCTTTTTGCCCTTTGGCGCCATGGGTGCGACAGGGGCCTCTTGCGGGGCCGCTGCGGCGACTGGCTGCCGCGTCTTCTTTTGGGCCGGTTTCCCCTTGGCGTTTGGCTTCGGGGGCACCGGCGTCTCCTCCGGTATTGCCTCTACACTCTCGACGGCGGCCGGGGTAACACTCCGGGCTCTGTCCGCCGCGAGCGGAGGCCGTAGTCGAGGCTCTGGAAGGAGCCGACTCTCCAAACCAGCCAGCCGAGCGTTCAGCATGTTGCTGAAGGTCTCCACGTTAGAACGAGAGACCTCAGACAACAGCTGGCGCATGTCTTGCTCGGCCGGCTTTGACATTTGTCGACGTAGGCCCTCGACTTCTCTGCGCAAGGACTCCACTTCCTGTTGGAGCCGCGCATTTTGAGCTTCGAGGGCTCTTATTTCGTCCGTCGCTCCGCGGTTCTTCATGTCAGCGACGGTCGTGCGTATATCGCTGACCGCCTCTTTCAGAAGTCGCTGGAACGTCCCCTTCAGATTGCTGGACTTCGTTGCGACCATAGTGATCGTTGCCAACGAAGTCTCCACACATTTAGCCAGAGCGTTGATGGTCTGCTCTGGCTTGTCTTCTTCCATTGGGGCGGGGCTCGCGAGGAGCGTAGAGCGCGTCTCTCGCGCCGCCCTGGCCGCCTCGGCTACCTCCTCCTCCGCGCGGAGTCGAAGGGCCTCCTCCTTCTCTCGATTCAAATCGGCCTGCGCCTTCGCCAGACCGACATATTGTCCGGTCGTTGGCGGGCGGCCGCGTCCTCTCTTCGATTTCGGCATCGCTCCCTTACTAAGGGGCGGTGCCATGTCTTCGTCCGAGCGCCTCTTACGGCGTGTCCTGTCCGAGAGTGCGGGCAGACCTTCGGAGTCCAGCGACATGCCGGACATTTCACTGGAGTCCGAAAGCCAGTCCTCGCTGTCACATCCGTGGGCGTCATATCCGTGTTGGGAGACTCGACCGCGAGGGGAGTCTCTACCAATGTCCTTTCCGGTGCTTGGAGGCGGCATGATCACGTCGCGTGTCAATAAGACACGCGGAAGATCCTTGTCGCCTCTCAACTTCTTTTTCTGCATAAGCTTCAGCATCCGCTCAACCCCGTTGGGCTGCGGCTGACTGAAGTCTATGTCTTCGTCGGTTAAAAGCTCCGCCGCCGGCGCGGTAATGGGCGCCGGCTTCGGGCTGTCGCGCTTCTTCGCGCTGTCACTTCCTCCTCCTCCTAGCGCAGCCAAAATGGCCCGCTGCCTCGCCGCTTTAGCGGCCTCCTCGTCCTTCGCCGCCTTAGCGGCCCCCTCGTCCTTCCTCGTAATAAGTGGCCCCTCCGTATACGAGGGCCGGCCACCGTCCGCCCCCAACCTAACCTAACCTAACCTAACCTAACCTAACCTAACCTAACCTAACCTTTTTTTTTTTTTTTTTTTTTTTTTTTTTTTTTTTTTTTTTTTTTTTTTTTTTTTTTTTTTTTTTTTTACCCACTAAAACCCGTCGGTACTCTTCATCGTACCACCTTGCAGGGTCGCGAGAACGCGCGAGCTCAACTCCGTGGCTCTGCAAGCGTGTCTACCCGCGTGCTAATAGCAGGCACCTCTTCGTTAGAGCGAATCAGCTCCTACCGCCGAACAGAGGCCCAACCAGGGCTTGCATAGGCAGTCCGTTCTCTGGTGTCGCGATGCGCGAAGAGTACACAGCGCATCGCGACCCTCTCGGGGACTCGTTCGCTGGGCGGCGGCATCCCCATACCGTCGCCCCGAGCTCCCCATTTAGGGCGGCAAGTTGTCATTTTGGATGACGCGTTGTCGCCTTGGCCGTCTTCGTCGTTGGGGGTCGAGCGCCTCCCTCTCTCTGTCACGCTCGGCCTCCTCCTTTGCGGCGATTACTTCCTCCGCGAAGTCCTCGACCGCCTTCCACTCCAGTTCACTGCGCAGCATGGCGCATACCATAGCTGGCAGTGATATGTCCGGTCCGATGACGGCCGTTAAGGCCGCGCGTTGTCGTGTCCATGAGGGACAGGCCGTTACGGTGTGCGCGGCCGTGTCCCTGTCCTCTCCACAGTGGTGGCATCGCGTCGTCTCCTCCCTCCCGGCGATCTCGCACAGGTACCGACCGAAGCAGCCGTGCCCGGTCAGCACCTGTGTGAGGCGGAACGAGAGTGCGCCGTTCTTCCGACCCAACCACTCCCTAAACACTGGGCGGATGGCCAGTATCAGGTCCACGCTTACTCGTGGCTCCGAGAGCCGCTCTTCCCACACTTCCAAGGCCCTGTCGTTGGCCTCTTCCCTCCACCGACGTACGGCGTCCGGGAGGGGGTTGCTGCCCCCCGCGCGGACTTCTGCGCTACGCCAGTAGACGTCGGCGAGGGTTTTGGCGTCCAGGTCCCATGGGACGCTCCCGGCGAGCAGGCACGCAGCATCCCGGGAGATGGTGCGATACCCGCGTACTGCTCGCGTCGCCATTATGCGTTGTAGCCGTCCCAGGGTCTGCCTGTTCACAGCTGCCAGATCTTCGGCCCATATCGGCGCACCGTACATCACCATTGAGCGTATCACGCCCATGTACAGGCGCCGACAGGTAAGGCTCGGGCCCCCGAGGTTCGGAAGCAGCGAGGCCATGGCTCCTGCTGCCTTTGTTACCTTCTCAGATAGCCGGCGGAAGTGCTCTTTGAAGGTCCACCGGCTATCGAGGACCAGTCCGAGATATGTCAGGGTAGACGCGATCTGGATCGAAGTCCCTCCAACTATTATTGCTAGGCCAGGCGGCGGCGCGTTACGGGGCCCATGGAAGATGATAGCCTCCGACTTGTTCAACGCCACCGTCAAGCCCAGCGCCTGGATCCTGCGCACCACCTGCGCTACCGCTGCCGTCGCCAGGATGATGGCTTCGCGATGCGTTTTGGCGCGACAGACCACCGCAGTGTCGTCCGCGTACGCGACCAGTTCGACGCCGGGTAAGTTGGCACCGCGAAGCACATGGTCAAAGCCAAGGTCCCACAGTTCCGGACCGAGAGCCGAACCCTGTGGGACACCGCATTCCACGTCCTGCTCTTCCCAACCCTCTTCGGTGGGGTACTGCACCGAGCGCTCCGAAAGATAATTACCGATGGTTCGGCGTAAGTATTTGGGCACTCGGTGGTACCTCAGGGCCTCCTTTATGGTTTCCCAGGGCAGGGTGTTGAATGCGTTGGTGATGTCCAACGAGACAACCAATACCACCCCGCCCCGAGAGATCTCCTGCTCCGTGATTGACCGAACCCGTGCCACCGCGTCTATCGTTGATCGACGAGACCGAAACCCGAACTGAGCATCGCTCAGGTTGGGACCAACACTCTCAAGATGACGGTTGAGGCGTGCGACGATGATCCTCTCAAACGTCTTGCAGATCTCGTCGATCAACACTATGGGGCGATAGGCAGACGGTTGGTCTTCTGGTCGCCCGGTCTTTCTGAGTAGCACGAGTTTGCCCGTCTTCCAGCGACGTGGAACTCGCCCCTGTACCAAACACAAGTTCAGTACGGCGAGCACACGCGCTTCCATGTGCTCCATCGCTAGCACCCAGACACGACCGGGGACTCCATCCAAGCCAGGGGCCTTATTCTGAAGGCTCATCTTATGTACCGCCACTGCCAGTTCTCCGGCTGAGACTGGGGGGATTTCCTCCTCCTCTTCGGACTCCGCAGTTGGTGGTGCCATGGATGGTGGGGACCACTCGGCCCTAGGTGGAAATAGGGCCGAAACGATGGATCTGCAGAAATCCGGCTGCAGGGACTGAGTGAGCGGTGGGGCAGCAGGGCGAAGCTTTTGCCTCACCCACTTGTAGGGTCTGCCCCACGGGTCCTGCTCCAGAGTTCTCAGGAAATCCTCCCAAGCCTCTCTCTTCGCCGATCTGATGGCGTCGCGCAGGTGGTGTCGCGCTGAGCGGTATCCATCATAAATGGCGTCTTCCTCCTCCGCATTTCGGATCCGCCGTCTGCGGTACCGTAAGTAACGGCGTCGGGACGCTACGCATTCCTCTCGGAGACGTTTCAGGTCCGGGCTCCACCAGTATGTCTGGCGTCTGGGCGGAACCGGACCAGCGCGGGGCATCGAGGCGTCGCAGATGTTGTGTGCCGCCTCGGTTAGCCACTCCGCGCACTCCTCTATGTCTTCCGATGGAAGAGGTGCCCACGATGCAACAGCCGCTGCCTCCTTTAGGATGTCACGGTCCAGCTTCTTAAGGGACCACCTCGGGCCAGCACCAGGTGAAGTTGTGCGGCTTCGCTCCGTCGAGTGAGAAATGACGAAGCGAATGTAGAGGTGGTCCGATAGAGTCTCAGTGCGACTCAAAACCCTCCATTCGGTTACGTGCCGGGCGATGGCTGGGCTGACTAGGGTCAGGTCCACTATGGACTCGCCCTGCCGCCGGACGCATGTGCTGGTCGCCCCACGATTCGCCAGGACCAAACCGGTGGCAGCCAACCATTCCTCCATCAAGCGACCTCTCGCGTTCGTCGCCGGGGATCCCCACAGCGATGACTTCGCGTTGAAGTCTCCGGCGACGACAACGGGTTGAGTTGACCCCTCTATGACGGCAGTCAGGCGGAGCAAGAGCGCCTCAAACTCGACGATCGGCCTATTGGGGGAAAAGTAAACCCCCACAACGGTGAGGGTCCCCAGGATGGCGACGACAAATCCGCGGCCCCTTGTCGTGCTCCTCGAAGAGGGAGGGACGATTTTGGAGCCGAAGATCAAGGCGACCGTCGAGTCGATGTCCCCGAGCCATTCGCCCCTGGCCAGGACGCGGTACGGCTCAGCAATAACGGCCACGTCGATTCAGAGATCTTGCGCCTGGGCGCAGTGGTTCAGGTTGCCCTGAAGAAATCGTATGGTGGCCGTTATTGGGCTTCCATAGGGTCCGCTCCGGCACTAGTGGCCGCCGTAGGTGTTATGGCGGCCTTTTTCGGTGCTTGGCTCTTTTCAGGGCCTTTCCTCTTCTTTTTGCTGAGGGGGGGGGGGGGCAGACTTGTCGCAGCGACGACTGCCTACGATATGGTCCGCCGGCTTCCCTTTTGCCTCGCATAGCGCACAGTGTGGAGGGTTTCCACACTGCTTGGTCGAGTGGCCCGGTTGACCGCAGCGGAAGCAGAGCTCACTGCGATCAATCTCCGACGAGCACGTCGCCCGGGTGTGTCCCTCTTCATGGCACTTAAAGCACCGCATTTTTCGCGCGGAGAGCAGGGTCACCTGCACCACGGTCCAACCAACATAAACTTTTGTGGTCGGCGCCGTCACTTGTTTTGCGGCCTCGACCGGGCATTTGACCCAGGCCGAGCCGCGACCTCTCCTGTCCACGCGGATCTCCCCGACCCTAACATCTTCGGCGCGACAGCCGCCCGGTCTCGCTATAGCAGCCGCTATTTCTGCCGCCGACGCCGAGTCATCGAGACCCGCGATCCGTAGCTCGGCACATTTCTGTGGCCGAGATACGTGCACCATGTCCTCTCCCACTATTTCTTTAAGTCTGCCCGCCAGAGCGTCTGCCTTCTCCTTGCAGGCCGTACCCGAGACCTCGTACATACGGGCCCCGGTCACGGCCCGCTTGAATTTGACCGCTGGTATGTCTAGCGCAGCCAGATCCAGGTGCTGCTTGGCCTTGTCGATGACACTCTGGTAGGTGACACCGTTCTTCTCCGCGTCCGGTCGCAGCGTTAGCACTACGGCTGCAGTTTTCGGAGCGCGGAGCTGTTTTTCCTTCTTCTTCTTCTCCTTTCTCTTTTGCACCTTTTCCTTTTCTTCCACCGTCTTCGGCGCTTTTCCTTTCCCTCTTTTCACTACCTCTGTCCATGAGGGAGTGGCGACTGGCTGCGACCCAGCCGCTGTTGTCGCTGTGTCGCGTCTCGTGGCTGCGGCTTCAGTGGCGGCGGCAGACTTTCGCCCCTTCTTCGTCCTTTTCGGTTTGGGACCCGGGTTCGTCGGAGGCATCAGTGTAGAGACTGATGGCTCCGACGGAGGCGGATTCTCTTTTTCTGTTTCAGCCTGTTTAGACCTAGTGCCGGATGAGGTGGAAGCGGCACTATCCTTCTTCTTGTCTGCGGCTAACGGGGGCCGCAGGCGAGGCTCCGGTAGAAGCCGAGCCTCGAGCCCTTCGAGCCTCGCGTCCATGCGGGCGTTCATAAGAGACACCGCCTCGCGCATCGCTCGCTGCAGTATCTCCTCCATATTCGACTCTTTGATGGTGGAGGGAGCCGTCTGTGATTGTGTGTCAGCGAGCTTGCGCTTGACGGCCTCCAACTCCTTCTTCATCTCTTCGAGCTCTCTGGAGAGGCGGGTGTTTGCCTCTACCAGGGCTCTCGTTTCCTCCGATGCTGACCTGCTGAGGAGGGCGGAGGACGCCTCCCGTATAGTGCAGGTCGCCTTTTTCAAGGCCGCAATCGAGGTCCCCTTTAGGTTTTTGGACTTTTGGGTCACAGCGGTGATGGCGTCCAGACTCTGGGTTATGGCCGAGCCCAGTTTCGCCGCCGTGACCACATCGTCCTCTGTCATCGCACAATCCGAGAATGAAGCCTCCACGAGCCGGTGGGACCGTAGCTCCGGTAATTTCTTTGTAATTTCCAGGACCTCCCTCTCCACTTCCATCTCTATCTCCTTCTCCTTGAGTTCGAGGTACTCCCTCTTTGACTTGGCTAGGCCAACATATTGCCCTGTGGTGGGCGGCCTGCCTCTTCCTCTTTTTGATGAGGACTTTAAAGCCACTCCTTTGTCCTTTTCAGGGCTGTTCTCCAGGTCACTTCCGCGCCTCTTGCGCCGGTAAGTGGCCCTTATCTTCTCCCTCTCTCTTTCACTGTCTCGGTCCTGGCTCCGAGAGGCAGCGGTCTCGTTGCCGCTCTCGTCGCTTCCGCTCTCGGGTCTTCCATAAAATCGCGAAGGACCCGCGCCAATGGATGCGGGCGTTACCGCTCGCGATCCACCATCACCCTCACTCGCCGTCGTCATAGCAGCCAAGTCAGATTGCCTCTCATCGTCCAGTGATACGTTGCCAAAGTCGTTATTCTCCTCACTCCTCCTACTCTCCTTCATTGCAGCGGTGGCGCCCCCCGTATACATGGGCCAGACCCCCTCCTCTGAGGGGGTGCGGGATTCTCCAACTTGGTTGGGACCCGCCCGGGGAATATTTTTGTCGTTGCAACCTTCCATGTTTTGATCATTGAGGGGTGAGTCTGCCCCACGTCCTCGATGCGTAGTCACCGACTCGCCATGCACCCCGTCACCGGACGTTACCAGTTTAGGGTTCGGGGCCCACGGGCCCATCCATCACAGAAACACACACAGATTTTCACACACAAACAGACAATAATGTAAAGAAGGTATAAATACAAGGAAAAATAGAGAAGAAAAGATGGTGAAATGCAGAATAAATAAATATAATATGATGCACAAACAAGAAAGTTAATACAAAGTAAGAAAGATAGAGGAAAGACCGGCGTTCAGCCATCCTGAGTGCCTCACCCCGTGTAAAGGGCGGGGCGGCGCACCCAGGCGCCCAGGGACACGAACGTGGACGGACCGGTATCGCCCCCAACCTAACCTAACCTAACCTAACCTTTTTTTTTTTTTTTTTTTTTTTTTTTTTTTTTTTTTTTTTTTTTTTTTTTAGGAGGGGAAATACTTTGCGTATCCCCCACCCCCTCGGGGGAAGGGGCGGGGGTATGTGGGACTCCCTACAAGAGGTCTACCCACTAAAACCCCCCCAGCCCTTCGTCGTGCGCCTAGTGCGGGAGGGACGGGAACTGCGGAGCTTCACTCCGCCCCCCCCTGCGCGCAGCCGCAACCGGCATCTTCTTCTAGCGACTTTGGCCGCTGACCTCACCGAGAGCCCCCCGGGCTATAGGGGGGCTGTCTTCTCGGGACCCTTTATGCGGGCGGAGATCCCCCGATCGCCACCCGCGGGTCTAGGCCTCCGTCTCCATTGCGGCAGAGACGGGCGGAGCCCGCGCGCCCTTAGGCTTCGGCTTTTGCCGAGCCTTCTTGGACGGGGCCTTCTCTTCTCGGGGGGCCGGCTTTTTCGCAGCAGACGGACATCCGTTGCCGCCCAGCACGTGCCCCCTTTCGGCCCTGCCAGCGGCCTCGCACAGGGCGCAGTTGGGTTCTGCAGCCCCGCACTCCGCCGCCTTGTGCCCCGGTTTCCCGCACCGGAAACAAGTCCGGCTGCGGTCCACCGGGCACTGGCACTTGGCAGCCACGTGGCCGGTGTCCTGGCAGCGGAAGCAGCGCGTCGGCCTCGCGGCCAACAACGTCACTCTCGCCGACACCCAGCCAACACGCAACCGCCCAGAGCTCGAAAGCTTCTTAGCGGCCGCGACTGGGAGGCGGATCCAACACGATCCGTCCCCCCGTGGCCCCTCCCTCATTGGCCCCACCCGAACATCGCCGGCCAGGCACTCTCCTTCAAGTGCGACCGCTTCCTTTACTTCGGCGGCCGTCACTGAGTCGTCAAGGCCGGCGATACGCACTTCAGCGCATGCAGCTGGCCGCCCGACTTTCACCACTTGAGGCAGGACGGTCTTGAGCCTCGCGGCAAAGGCGTCCGCCTTCTTCTCTGCGCCCTCACCGGCGATAGTGAGGAGGCGCCCTCCAGTTCGGGCCCGGCGGAAGCGGACTTGCGGAATATCGAAGTCCGCTATGTTCACCGTCCGCCGGGCCGTCTCGATCGCCTTGGCGTACGTCATACCCGCCTTCACGGCCGACTCATCGATAGTGAGAGCGACGGCCGCAGTGGCGGGGACGCGAAGCCTCGGCTTCTTCTTCTTCTTCGGGGCGGCTGCAGGTGGTGTAGCCGCCCCCTTCTTCTTCTTACCCTTTGGACCCACCGTGGTCCAAGGGGTCTCTGTACCAGGGGAGCCGATGGTCGCTCCCCCTTGTGCCGCCTCTTGAGCTGCCATTGAAGGCCGCTTCTTCTTTTTCTTCTTTGGCGCCGTGGGTGCAGCAGGAGCCTCTGTAGGTGCCGCTGCAGCGACAGGCGGTTGCGTCTTCTCCGGTTTGGCCGGTTTCCCTTTCGCCTTTTTCGGCCGAGGGGGTCCCGGCAACTCCTCTTCTATGGGCGCAACGACGCTCGCGGGGGCAGATGGGCTGTCCTCATCCCGAACTACGTCCGACGCCAGCGGTGGCCTCCGTCTCGGCTCCGGCAGGAGGCGGTCCTCCAGCCCGGCGAGCCTGGCGTTTAACATATTGCCGAAGGTCTCAACGTTCTTACGGGAGACCTCGGCCAACAGCTCACGCATGTCAACTCCGGTAGATTGCGAGGCCTTCTTCCGCACCTCGTCCAGCTCCTGGCGTAACGCCGCCACTTGCTTTTCGAGGCGCGTGTTTCGGGCCTCCAGCACCTTCACCTCCTCTGTTGTACAGAGTTGCGCCAACTTGTTGAAAACCATCTCTATGGTCGCCACCGACTCCTTAAGGTACTTCTGGTATGTTCCCTTAAGGTTCGTGGACTTCCTGGCGACCATATCGATGGTTTTCAATGTCTCCTCTACGGTCCTGGTGATGTCTGCGCCCGTCCATTCCTTCTTGCCCTCTTTTCCCGAAGGAGAAGAGGCGGAGAGGTCGGACTCTCTGAAGGCGGCGCTGAGACACGCACGCGCAAGCCTCGCCTTGCCTGCTTGTTCGGCAACATCCTCTTCGGCCTGAAGCCGGAGGGCCTCCTCCTTTTCCCGGTTGTAGTCAGCCTGCGCCTTAGCCAGGCCGACGTACTGGCCGGTCGTTGGAGGGCGGCCACGTCCTCTTTTGGGTTCCGGCACCGTCGTCTTGCTAGTCGACGGCGCCTCTTCAGTCTCGTCCAGGAGTCTCCTTTTTAAGGGAGTCGTACGTCCGGATTGTGCGGGCAACCCCACGGAGTCCAGCGACAGATTGCTGCCGGACGCCGAGTAGCAGACCTCGCTGTCTCTATCTTCGTCGGTAGGCGGGTCCCTCTCCGGTGCGGTTATGAGCACCGGCTTGGGATCCGCGCGCTTCTTAGCGCTACCCTTCCTCTCCTCCTTCTTTTCGTCCTTCTCCTCCTTTCTCTCCCCCTTCCTCCTCGCAGTAAGTGGCCCCTCCGTATACACGGACCGCCCGCCGCCCGAAGGCGACGTATGGGATTCTCCGGCCCCTTTGGAGCCGGGACCCACCCGGAGATTATTTTCCTTGCTGCGCTTATCCATACTTCAAAACACCGACACCCCGGGTCGCGGGCTCTCTCTCGGCAGTGAGCTCTGCCATACACGCACAACAAACATACACGCAAACACTCGCCCATACCGGCGTTCAGCCACCCCTCCCGTGTCACCGTGAAAAAGCTCACGATGGCACGGGGGAGGTGCCCAGGGACACGACGTGGACGGACCGGTATCGCCCCCAACCTAACCTAACCTTTTTTTTTTTTTTTTTTTTTTTTTTTTTGAGACAGGGAATGCTGTTGCGCATGCCGGAGGGCTTGGGGACAACTCCCCCGGGTATGTAGGACTCGCTGCGGCCGTAAAGATGGTAAGTTGACCGCAGCCCTACCCACTAAAAACCCGTCTATACTCTTCCACTCTTCGCATGCAGGATTGCGAGAACGCGCGAGCTTTCTTTCCGCGGCTCTGCGTGCGTGTGCCTGCTTGTCACCAGCAGGCCCTCCTCGAGCCCTTACAGGCTCCGTGGCCGGACAGAGGCCCTTCCAGGGCTTGTGTAGGCCTGACACTTTGGTGTCGCGATGCGCGAAGAGTACGCAACGCATCGCGACCCTCTCGGGGACTCGGTGCAATGGGCGGCGGCATCCCCATACCGCCGCCCCGAGCTCCCTGGCTAAGGTGGGACGCTTTGGTCATTTGGATTGACCCGTCTTCGCCTTGGCCTACTTCTGCGACGAGGATCGAGCGCCTCCCTCTCTCTTATGCGCTCGGCCTCCTCTTTTGCGGAGATGACGTCGTGAGCGAAATCCTCTACCGCTTTCCACTCTTGTTCGCCGCTCAGCATTGCACGAAACAGTGCCGGCAGCGAAAGGTCCGGTCCGATGGCAGCACTGAGTGCCGCACGTTGTACTATCCAGGAGGGACACGCCGTGATGGTATGTTCGGCCGTGTCCCTGTCACAGTCACAGTGGTGACATTGCGTGGTTTCTTCTCGACTTGCAATCTCGCACAGGTACCGACCGAAGCAGCCGTGCCCGGTCAGCACCTGTGTGAGTCGGAAGGAGAGCGCGCCGGTCTTCCTTGTCAACCACTGTTTCAGCACTGGTCGAATAGCCTGCACCAGATTTACGCTGACTTGAGGCTCTTGCAGCCTTTCCTCCCATAGTTCGATGGTCCGCTCTCTGGCTTGGTCCCTCCACCGACGTACGGCGTCCGGAAGGGGGTTGCTGCCCCCTGCGCGGATCGCTGCGCCACGCCAGTAGACATCGGCGAGGGCTCTGGCCTCAAGGTCCCATGGGACACTACCGGCGAGCAGGCACGCAGCATCTTTTGAGATGGTGCGGTACCCGCGAACTGCCCGCGTCGCCATGGTCCTTTGGAGTCTCCCAAGGACTAGCCGATTTGTGGGCGACAGGTCTTCGGCCCATATCGGCGCCCCATACATTATCATGGAGCGAATGACGCCCATGTATAGTCTTCGACACGTTAAACTCGGCCCTCCGAGGTTGGGCAGGAGGGAGGCCAGGGCCCCCGCCGACCTACTGACTTTCTCGGATAAGCGACGGAAATGATCCTTGAAAGTCCATCGGCCGTCGAGGACCAGGCCGAGATATGTCATTGAAGACTTAACCTCGATGTTTGTGCCACCCACTGTAACCACTAAGCCCGGCGGAGGCGAGTTCCTTGGCCCGTGGAATAACAAGGCTTCGGACTTATGGAGCGCCACCGTCAGGCCCAGGGCTTGTATTCGCCGGACAATCTGAGCGACCGTCGCTGTCGCTAGAATCATAGCCTCGCGTACCGTCTTGCCGCGACAAACGGCAAGGGTATCGTCTGCGTAGGCTATTTTCTCAGCTCCAGGAAGCATCATACAGCGCAGGACGTAGTCAAAGCCTATGTTCCACAGGGTCGGACCGAGTGCAGAACCCTGTGGAACCCCGCAATCGACTTCGTACTCCTCCCAGCCGTCCTCCGTAGGATACTGCACCGATCGTTCCGATAAGTAATTGCGGATGAGTTTCCGCATATACCTCGGAATGCGGTGGTACTTTAGGGCCTCTTCGATGGTTGCCCAGGGCAGAGAGTTAAATGCGTTGCTAATGTCTAAGGACACAGCTAGCACCACTCCGCCCCGGGCGACTTCCTCCTCCGTGATGGCCTTCAGCCGGGCCACCGCGTCTATTGTCGATCGGCAAGATCGGAAACCGTGTTGAGCCTCACTGAGGTTCGGGCCGACGTTCTCGAGATGTTGGTTGAGACGCGCCACGATTATTCTTTCCAAGATCTTGCCGATTTCGTCTATCAGGACGATAGGGCGGTAGGCTGACGGCTGGTCTTCGGGCTTTCCGCTCTTCCTCAACAGAACTAGCTTGCCGGTTTTCCAGCGCCGCGGTACCTGTCCCTGGACCATGCAACTGGTCAATACGGAGAGTACGTGGGGCTCCAGCTGTTCCATCGAATGCGCCCAGACTTTTCCGGGGACGCCGTCAAGACCTGGGGCCTTGTTCTTGCCCATTTTGTGGATCGCAGCTGCCAGCTCAGCCGCCGTTACAGGAGGCACTTCCTCTTCGGGTTCCGCAGTAGGTGGTGCCATTGGAGGTGGGGACCACTCGGCCCTAGATGGAAATAGGGCCGAGATTATGGTACTGCGGAGCTCCGGTTGTAGGGTCTGGGTGAGCGGGGGGGCGGCAGGGCGGAGCTTTTGCCTTACCAACTTGTAAGGCTTGCCCCAAGGATCCTGCTCCAACGTCTCTAGCCACTCATCCCAGGCCTCTTTCTTCGCGGCGCGTATGGCATCGCGCAAGTTGTGACGTGCAGTGCGATAAGCGTCATATATGACTGCTTCCTCTTCCTCAACCCGGTTGCGTCTTCTGCGGTACCTCGTGTATCGGCGCCGAGCAACCACACACTCTTGCCTGAGTTGCCTCAGATCCGGAGACCACCAATACGTTTGTCCACGAGGCTTGCAGGGCCCCACTCGGGGCATTGATGCGTCGCATATGTTATGCGCCGCGTCATTCAGCCAATCAGCCAGTACTTCCACTCCTGCTTCGGGGGGGAGTGGGTTCCAGGCTGCCACTATCGCCGCCTCTTTGAGCAGTTCTCTATCGAGCCTCCTCAGGGACCACCTTGGGCCGCTGCCGGATGGAGTTTGGCGGCGCAGATCTGACGTGTGAGCAGATACGTCAAAGCGTATGTATCGGTGGTCCGATAGGGTCTCCGTGTGGCTCTGCACCTTCCAGTTGGTGATTCGGTGAGCGATAGCGGGGCTGGCCAACGTCAGGTCCACTATCGACTCGCCCTGCCACCGAACGCAGGTACTAGTGGCACCGCGATTCGCCAGCACCAAGCCCGTTGACGTTAGCCAGTCAGCAACGACGCGGCCTCTGGCATCCGTCACCGGGGAGCCCCATAGCGTTGACTTCGCATTGAAGTCCCCGGCGACGATCACCGGACCGGATGTCCCTTCAACGACCGTAGTCAGCCTCAGCAGGAACGTCTCAAAGTCGGCAAGGCTCCTGTTCGGGGAGAAATAAACCCCCACCACAGTGAGGGCCCCCAGATTGGCAGCAACGAAACCATTGCCTCTTGTTATGCCACGGGAGGTCGGCGGCACAACTTTGGGACTAAGAGCGAGCGCAACGCGTAGGTCCGCATCCCCCAGCCAGTCGTCTCTGGTTGGGACGCGGTACGGTTCGGCGACGACGGCGACATCGATTCTCGACTCCAACATCTCCTGAATCCATAAGTCCTGTGCCTGGGCACAGTGATTCAGGTTTCCCTGTAGGAACCTGAGGTTGTCCGTTATTGGGCCTCCATAGGTACCTCTCTGGCGCCAGAGGCCGCCTTGGATGTTGTGGCGTTCCTCCTGGTCGCTTGGCCCTTTTTGGGGCCGTTCCTCTTCTTGGTCACGGGTTCACTACAGGGTTTGCCCTTTGTCCCCACGACGTGGTCCGCTGGTTTGCCATGAGCATCGCACAACGCACAGTGGGGTGCGTTACTGCACTGCGCATTCATGTGGCCAATTTGGCCGCAGCGGAAGCATAACAAGCTGCGGTCATCACCCTTGGGGCAAGTGGCCCGTGTGTGTCCAATCTCGTGGCAGAAATAGCACCTCATAGGCCGTGAGGACAAAAGCGTCACACGCACAGAGGTCCACCCGACGTACACCTTGGTGTTCGGTGCCGTCACCTGCTTTGCCGCCTCGACCGGGCACTTGACCCAGGCGGTGCCGCGGCCGCTTCTATCAATTCGGATTTCGCCAACCCTGACGTCATCCGCTGTGCAGCCACCGGGTCTCGCGATGGCGGCGGCAATCTCCGGCGCAGAAGCAGAATCATCGAGGCCAGTTATCCGTAGCTCGGCACACTTTTGTGGCCGAGAAACGCGAACAACGTCCTCCCCGATGATCTCCTTCAATTTGCCCGCGAGGGCATCGGCCTTTTCTTTACAGGCCGGACCAGAAACCTCGTACATACGGGCCCCGGTCATGGCCCGCTTAAATCTCACTGGTGGAATGTCCAGTGATGTTAAGTCCAACTTCTGTTTGGCCTTTTCGAGGATGTCCCCATAAGAGACACCTCGTTCCGCCGCGTCCGGCTGCAGCGTTAGGACTACGGCTGCTGTTTTCGGAACGCGTAGCTTATTTCCGCTCTTCTTTTTCTTCTTTTTAGGCGGCACTTTTCCCTCAACTTTCTTGGCCGCCTTTCCTTTCTTTACCACCTGCGCCCACTCGGAGGTGGTGGCGGGCTGCGACACCGCTGCTGTTGTTGCCGTGTCGCGCCGCGCGGCTGCCGCTTCAATGGCAGCGGCAGACTTCTTTTTCCTCTTCGCCTTCTTCGGTGCCGGGCCAGGATTCGTCGGAGGCATCAGAGTCGAGACCGATGGCTCCGGCGCTGGCGTTCTCTTTTCTTTCTGTGAGGGTCCTGCGGGTGTTGTAGCAGGAGCCTCACTTTCTTTTCTCCTATCAGCGGCGAGTGGGGGGCGCAGGCGAGGCTCCGGCAGTAGCCGGGCCTCCAACCCCTCCAGTCGCGCGTTAAGCCTTGCACTTGATAAAGAGACCGCCTCTTGAACCGCCCTCCTTAACATCTCCTCGATGTCTGGGGGGGCTGCAGGGGCAGTCTGAGGTCTCACATTCTGAAGCTCGCGTTTTACAGTCGCGAGCTCGGCCTTCATTTCGGCAAGTTCCCTGGAGAGGCGCATGTTAGCCGCCTCCAGGGCTCTTGTTTCTTCCGACGTAGAGTGTCTGAGGAGTGCCGCGCAGGACTCTTGGATGTCGGACACCGCCATCTTCAGAGCCTTGATGTAGGTCCCACTCAAATTCTTAGAGGTCTTGGCCACTTTGGTTATGGCTTCCAGGCTCTGGGTAATTTTGGAGCCCAGTTTAGCCTTCATGACCACGTCCTCCTCCGTCATTATTGCGTCCGATGCAAAAGAAGACTCAGACAAACGGAACGAGCGCGTCTGTTGAGTCCTCACTGTTTCGTCCAGGAAGGCACGTTCGGCCTCGACCCTAAGGGCTTCCCGATCGAGGGCGAGCTGATCCCTTCGGGCTTGTGCCAAACCCACGTATTCTCCCGTTGTTGGCGGCCTGCCCCTGCCGCGCTTACTTCCACGCTTGGTGCTCTTCTGGGAGGTCGTGTTTATTCTACTCTCAGAGTCGGACTCCTCCACATTACTACCGCGTCTTTTGCGGAAGTGCCTTTTCGTCCGCTCCTTGTCCTCGTCGTGACTTCGAGAGAAGGCGGTCTCGTTTCCACTCTCGAAGTCATCCGAAGTTCTTCCATCGAGATTGAAGAACTTACTTTGTAGCGGCGCGGGCGTTGCAGCCCGGGAGCCGTGTGGAAACTCCAATCTCTCGAGCTGCACCACTGGTGTTCGCAGTGCGCGGAGAGAATCTTCATTCCTTATCGCCGTTGGGTCCGCTTCCGGTGCGGTAAGGGGCACCGGGCTCGGACTAACGCGCGACGTCACCAAAGCAGCCAATTCGTTGTGTACATCATTTTCCATATTCAAGCCAAAGTCGTTTTTCTCATTCCTCCTTCCCTCGTCTATTGCAGTGATGGCACCCCCCGTATACATGGGCCAGACCCCCTCTTTGGAGGGGGTGCGGGATTCTCCAACTGTGTTGGTACCCGCCCGGGGAAATTTTTTCTCATTGCAACTTTCCATTTTTCTTGTCAGTTAGGGGTGATTCTGCCCCAGCGCCCTTGGTGCGTAGCCACCTGCTCGCAACGCATCCCACGGCCGGGCGCCAAAAACCCTGGATTAGGGGCCCACGGGCCCATCCATCTCTCATTCACACACTGATATATACACGCAAACAAACAATAATGTATAGAAGAGTGTAAACAAAAAGGAGAGACAGGGTAGAAAAGATGGTGAAAAATAGTGAAACAAAAACAAAATAACGCAAACGAAGAGTATACTATAAAAAGAGAAGAAAGATAGGAAAAGACCGGCGTTCAGCCATCCTGAGTGCCTCACCCCGTGTAAAGGGCGGGGCGGCGCACCCAGGCGCCCAGGGACACGAACGTGGACGGACCGGTATCGCCCCCAACCTAACCTAACCTTTTTTTTTTTTTTTTTTTTTTTTTTTTTTTTTTTTTTTTTTTTTTTTTTTTTTTTTTTTTTTTTTTTTGACGCAGTGAAATGCTGTGACGCATTCGACGCAGGGGATGGGGACTCCCACTGCGGATATGTGGGACTCGCCGCGGCGAAGATGGTGGGTGCCGCGGCCCTACCCACTAAAACACTGCGATGTTCCCTCGACACGCTGGACCGAGTGCGACCGGTAACTACGACATGGCGTCCGGGACTCGATCGGCGACACCTGCTGTACGGCGCAGGCCCTTACATTAGGGGGGTTTTATGGCCCCTCAGGCCGAACAGAGGCCCCACATGGGGGGCTTGCTTAGGCCATTCCTCTACTTCTGTCGCGATGCGCGGGAACATGTTGCGCATCGCGACCCACTCGGGGACTCGGTGTAATGGGCGACAGTATCCCCATACTACCGCCCGAGTTCCCCTGTTAAGGTGGGACGTCGTGGCCATTGCGAGCGATACGTCTCCGTCTTGGTCTTCTTCCTGGGAGTTCGAGCGCCGCCTGCTCTCTAGCGCGCTCAGCCTCCTCCTTTGTCGAGATGACGTTGTGCGCGTATATCTCGACGGCTGTCCACTCTTCTTCGCTCCTCACCATGGCCCTGATGAGCGCTGGGAGCGTTGCGTCTTCGCCGATGGTGGACGATAATTCCGCCCTTTGTTCCGTCCAAGCGGGACAGGCCGTGAGTGTGTGCTCGGCCGTGTCCCGGTCCGCGCCGCAGTGGTGACACTCTGCGGTCGGTTCGCTTCCTACGATCTCACACAGATACCGACCGAAGCAGCCATGCCCGGTCAGCATCTGTGTGAGTCGGAAGGTCAGCGCTCCATGCCTGCGCTTTATCCACTCCCTAAATAAAGGGCGGATTGCCTCTATAAGGTCGATGCTCACAGTAGGCTCCTCAAGTCGTTGCGCCCACGACTCTAATGCTATCTCCTCAGCTGAGCTCCTCCACCGACGTACGGCGTCCGGTAAAGGGTTGCTGCCCTCCGCGCGGACCGCTGCGCAGCGCCAAAATACATCGGCGAGGGCTTGAGCATCGAGGTCCCAGGGTTTGCTGCCCGCGAGCAGGCATGCCGCATCCTTGGATATGGTGCGGTAGCCACGCACTGCCCGGGTTGCCATCACCCTTTGTATTCGTCCAAGTACGAGCCGATTCTGGGGCGAGAGATGGTAAGCCCAGATCGGCGAGCCGTACATAACCATCGATCGGATGATACCCATGTACAGCCGCCGGCAGCCGATGCTCGGCCCCCCGAGATTCGGGAGGAGCGACGCGAGGGCTCCAGCTGCTCTGGAGACCTTTTCGGACAGCCGGCGGAAGTGTTCCACGAAGGACCACCTTTCATCCAGAACGATGCCCAGGTATGTCATGGTCGGAGCGACATTTATCCTGGTTCCACTTACTACCACGGCCATGTCCGGCGGTGGTGGGTTCCTCGGCCCGTGGAAGAATAGGGCCTCGGATTTCTCCAACGCGACGTTTAGGCCCAGCGCGCGTATCCGGCGAACCACTTGAGCGACGGAAGCGGTCGCCAAGATAACTGCTTCGCGGTAGGTCCTGGCACAACAGACGACTTCTGTGTCGTCCGCGTAGCAGATGACCTCTGCACCGCGAAGCATTGCGCCGCGGAGTACAGGGTCAAAACCGATATTCCACAGTGACGGCCCTGCCGCCGAGCCTTGTGGAACGCCACAGTCCACTTCTTCTATGTCCCATCCGTTTTGTGTAGGGTACTGCACGGAGCGTTCCGAGAGATAGCTGTCGATGGTGCGCCGCATGTATCTCGGAACGCCGTGGTGTCTAAGTCCGTCTTTTATGGCTTCCCAGGGCAGGGAGTTGAAGGCGTTGGATATATCCAGCGACACTGCCAATACTACCCCTCCCCGGGAGACCTCTTCCTCTACAATATCCCTGAGGCGCGCTACCGCCGCGATCGTTGAGCGGCCTGAGCGAAATCCGAATTGGTTCGGGCTCAGGTCCGGGCCGACGCTCTCGAGGTGTTTGACGAGTCGCGCCACAATCACCCGCTCGAGAATCTTAGCGATCTCGTCTAACAACACGATCGGACGATATGCGGATGGGCTGTCCTCCGGACGTCCGGCCTTTCTCAGAAGTACCAGCTTGCCGGTCTTCCATCGTCGCGGAACTCTACCCTGGACTAAGCAATTAGTCAATATGGTGAGTATCCGCAACTCCATCGCCTTCATCGACAAGAGCAGGACACGCCCGGGGACTCCGTCTAGTCCAGGCGCCGTGTTCTTTAACCCCATCTTATGGACTGCCGCCGCCAACTCCGCAGATGTTACTGGTGGTATTTCCTCTTCAACCTCCAGTGTCTCTTCCGATTGAGCCGCCACCGGTGGGCTCCACTCGACCCCGGATGGAAATAGGGTCGAGACCACTCTGTTGAGCAGTTCCGGTTCGAGACACTGGGTGATTGGCGGGGCAGCCGGACGGAGCTTCTGCCGTACCCATTTGTAGGGCTTACCCCAGGGATCCTCGTCAAGAGCCCGCAGCCATTCCTGCCATGACGCGGCCTTCGCCTCTGTGATGCCCTTGCGGAGGGCCTGGCGTGCTGCGCGGTAGGCATCGTACAGAGCCTGCTCCTCTTCCGGAGCCCTGTTTCGCCTCCTTCGGTAGTGTGCGTAGCGGCGGCGAGCCGCAATGCTTTCCCTTCTCAGTTGGTCGATCTCGGGGCACCACCAATAAGTCTGACGTCGGGGCTTGCGTGGTCCGACGCGCGGCATCGAGGCGTCGCAGATGTTGCGCAACGCCTCGTTCAGCCACTCCGCACACTCCTCGACATCGTCGGAGGGAAGTTGAGCCCACGACGTGACAATCGCGGCCTCCTCCAGTAACTCTCTGTTGAGCTTACTCAGACACCATCTCGGGCCGCCGCCCGGTGACATTGCGCGGCCCAGTTCCGAAATGCGTGCGGATACATCAAAACGGATGTACCGATGGTCCGAAATGGTCTCTTCTTCGGCATCAACTCTCCAGTTGGCGATTCGACGCGCGAATCCCGGACTCGCCAACGTTAGGTCCACGATTGATTCGCCCTGCTGTCTGATACAGGTGCTCACGGCCCCTCGATTGGCCACCACCAATCCCGTGGACGCCAGCCAACCAACCATCACTCTGCCTCTTGCACTCGTCGCCGAGGAGCCCCAGAGCGAAGACTTCGCGTTGAAGTCTCCGGCGACGAGTACAGGTCCAGATGCTCCGCCCACGATGGGAGTTAGCCGTCCCAGAAACGCCTCAAATTCGGCCAGAGGCCTGTTGGGGGAGAAATAGACTCCGACCACAGTGAGGGCCCCCATTCTAGCGACGACAAATCCCTGGCCTCTGGTCGTGTTCCTCGATGTTGGAGGCATGATTCCGGGGCCAAACACTAATGCGACCGAAGAGTCCGCGCTTCCCACCCAGTCATTTCTGGGGAGTATGCGATACGGCTCCGACACGAGCGCAAGGTCAATCGACCACTGCGCCATATTCTGAATCAACAGATCTTGCGCCTGGGCGCAGTGATTCAGATTGCCCTGCAGGAAGCGATGGGTAGCCGTTATTGCTTCTCCATTTGTGCCACTCCGGGTTCAGAATCCACCATAGGTGTTGTGGTGGGCTTCTGGGTTGCCTTGCTCTTTTTAGAGCGTTTCTTCTTCGGGGCCTCCTTTCCGCAGGCTTTACTACCGACGCTGTGGTCCGCCGATTTTCCACTCGCTGCGCATAGTGCACAGTGTTGTGCGTTTTCGCACTGTGCAGCTACGTGATCCGGCCGGCCGCAACGGAAGCAGAGCCCGCTTCGGTCAGCCTCACTTGGACATGTCGCTCGTGTGTGCCCGGTCGCATGGCATTTGTAGCAGCGCATAGGCCGCGATGTTAGCAGCACTACGCGCACCACGGTCCACCCCACGTACACCCTTGTGTTGGGTGCTGTCACCTTTTTGGCCGCTTCGACCGGGCACTTTACCCATGCCATTCCGCGTCCTCTTCGGTCCCGCCTTATTTCCCCGACCTTTACATCGGCAGCAGCGCAGCCACCCGGCAGAGCTATGGCTTGCGCTATTTCCGCTGCGTTGGCGGAGTCGTCGAGCCCATGTACGCGCAACTCGACGCATTTTTGAGGTCGTGAAATGCGGACCTCATCACTCTCTATGACCTCTCTCAACTTCTCCGCTAATCTGTCCGCCCTCTCTTTGCAATCCGCTCCCGATACCTCGTAAAGACGGGCCCCGGTCACGGCCTGCTTAAACTTCATCAGAGGAACGTCCAGCGCCACAAGGTCTAGTCGCTGCTTAGCCTTTTCGAGGACGTCTTTGTATGAGACGCCTCGTTTTTCGGCTTCGGGTTGCAGCGTTAGGACCACTGCTGCCGATTTAGGAACGCGCAATTTGTCCCCCTTCTTTTTATTCCTCTTCCTGGACACTTTCTTTCTATCTCCTCCTTCCTTTAGCGTCCTTCCCTTCTTTCTGACCACCTCTGTCCACTCCTGACCTGATGGCCTCGATGCTGCCGATGTTGAGGCGGCATCGCGTCTTGCAGCCGCCGCTTCTCCAGCGGCAGCAGACTTCTTTTTACCCTTCTTCTTTTTTAGGGCCGGACCCGGGTTGAGCGGAGGCGACAGAGTCGACACCACGGGCTCCGACACCGTTGTCTTCTTCTGGGTCTTCGACGCATAAGTTGTTGGCGCGTCTTGGACCTGCTCTTGCCTCTTGTCCGCGGCAAGGGGCGGCCGGATTCGCGGCTGCGGTAGCAGTCGCGCCTCTAGGCCCTCGAGCCGCGCATCCATGCGAGCGCTCGATACGGCGATCGCTTCTCGTACTGCCTTTGCCAGCATCTCTTCCAGTGCCGGTGTCGCGGGGGCAGGCTGGGGCCGCACATTCGTTAGCTCGCGTTTGAGTGTCGCAAGCTCTGTCCTCAGTTCCGCAAGGTCTCTGGAGAGGCGTTTGTTTGCCGCTTCCAGGGCCCTTGTCTCCTCTGTTTTAGAGTGCCGCAGCAATGCCGCAGCCGCCTCTTGTATCGTCTTCGTCGCATCTTTGAGGTGCTTGACGAAGGGGCCACTTAGGTTTTTGGACTTCGAGGCCACCATGCTGATGATCTCTAGGCTCTTGGTAATGGTCGAGCCTAATTTGGCTGAAGTCACCTCCTCTTCTCCGTCCGACATTGTCACGTCCGAGTATCTAGAAGCTTCCGACAGCCGGTGGGACCGTTGCTGTGGAAGCTCCTTTGCCACATCCGAGATCAGACGTTCCGCCTCAGCCTGCTGAGCCCTGCGCTCTTCCAGTCGCTCAGCGGCGGCCTTCTCCATTTTGGTTTGATGCAAACCAACGTATTGGCCGGTGGTGGGCGGCCTACCCCTGCCGCGCTTGGTGCACCGCTGGGCAGCTGCGCCTTTGCCTTTATCCGAGTCGTCGTCCACTTCGCTTCCGCGCCTTTTGCGAAAGTGACGTCTCGTCTTTTCTCTCTCATTCTCCAGTACTTGAGAGGCGGTTGTCTCGTGACCGCTCTCGCCATCGTCGGAAGTACCTTCGGAGCCAAAGAACTTACTGCTCCTAGTAGACCCGGGCGTTGCCGCCCGTGAGCCTCCTTCCGCGTCCTCGAATCGTTCCAGGTGCACGATTGGAACCTTCAGGTCAAGCCTGGAGACATCGTTCGCCTGTTTCTTTCCTGCCTGCATCGCCTTTGCGACCTCCTTCTCTCCCTCCATTGCAGCGGTGGCGCCCCCCGTATACATGGGCCAGACCCCCTCCTCTGAGGGGGTGCGGGATTCTCCAACTAGGTTGGGACCCGCCCGGGGAATATTTTTCTCGTTGCAACTATCCATATTTGATCAATTGGGGGTGAGTCTGCCCCACGTCCTCGATGCGTAGTCACCGACTCGCCATGCACCCCGTCACCGGACGTTACCAGTTTAGGGTTCGGGGCCCACAGGCCCATCCATCACTCAAACACACACACGGAATTACACACATAAACAGACAATAATGTAGAGAAGAGTTAACTTAAAAATGAAAGATAGAGTAGAAAAGACGGTGAAAGATAGAGTAAATAAAATATAACAAACAAAAGAAGAGAACTAATAAAAAGAAAGAAAGACAGAGCAGAGAAAGACCGGCGTTCAGCCATCCTGAGTGCCTCACCCCGTGTAAAGGGCGGGGCGGCGCACCCAGGCGCCCAGGGACACGAACGTGGACGGACCGGTATCGCCCCCAACCTAACCTAACCTAACCTAACCTAACCTAACCTAACCTTTTTTTTTTTTTTTTTTTTATTTTTTTTTTTTTTTTTTTTTTTTGATGCGCAGGGGAAACCCGTCATGGGTGCCCCGGGTTGGGGATGTGCCTCAGTTAGCTGAAGCACCCCGGGGGTATGTGGGACTCCTACCCACTAAAACCACCTGCGGTTTGCCTTCAGCCGTATACGGAGGGATGTCCTGGATCTGTCTAACACAGGACTCCCTCCACGACCGGCCGGTCTACCTCAAAAGGGACCGGACTTCCACCAAAGTTAGGGAACGCTTAGGCAAACTGAAGCGTTCCCCTCGGCGCCGGGACTAGCAAGGCCGGGCAGGTTCCCATCCTGACCCGGAGTCCCGTGGGACGGAAGTTATTGGAGGTTCGCATAGCGACGCCTCCGCACTCCCGTCCTACGCCGGCGGAGCGGAACGGAGGAAGGGTCATCCTCTCTGTTCCGCTCCGCGGCCTCTTTCTGTGAAAGGACGGTTTCACAGAAAGAGACCGCCGCCTGCCAAGCCTCATCACTCTCGAGCATGCAGCGAACCATGCCCGAGAGTGAGAGGTCCCGCCCAAGCACCGCCATGAGATCATGGCGCTGCACGGCCCAACGATCGCACACCTCAAGGGTGTGCTGGGCCGTGTCCTCCGCAGCGCCACACTCATGGCAGGCTGGCGTAGGCTCCCTCCTGGCGACCTTACACAAGTACGCACCGAAGCATCCGTGCCCGGTGAGCACCTGTGTAAGGCGGAAGGTGAGGGGTTTCTTCTTGCGGCGCATCCACGCCGCAAGAACTGGGCGCAGAGCCTGAGCAGTACGTTGACCGTACTGGGCCTGCGCCAGGTCCTCACCCCACCTCCTCAACAGCCACTGCTCTCCTAGCCTTCGGACCCGCCGGAGCTCCTCCCATTGCAGGCCTTCGCCCCGCGACCTCCTCTCTGAAGCGAGGAGGTGCAACTCGGCGAAGACCCTTGCAACCAGCTCCCACGGCGGGTCTCCCGCCAGGGCAGTAGCTGCCGCCCAGGAGACCGTACGGTACCCCCTGATGACCCTCACCGCTATGACCCGCTGCGCACTTCGCAGCTGGGCCTTATTACGAGCGGTGAGGGAATCCGCCCAAATTGGGGCACCGTACATGGCTATACTCCGACAGACTCCGGAGTATAGCCGCCTGCAGGCTTCGCTGGGCCCTCCTATATTAGGCAGGAGTCGGCCCAGCGCTGACGCCGCCCTCACGACCTTCGGTCCCAGCTGTTGGAAGTGTGGGCCGAAGGTCCACCTCCCGTCCAGGATGAGCCCAAGACATTTAAGCGTCTGACTCATCCTGACCTCCGTCTCTCCGATAAGGAGTCGAGCTCCGGGTGGGGGTCCTCTCCTCCCGGGTCCGCGGAAGAGCAGGGCTTCGGTCTTGCCTAAGCGTACCCGAAGCCCCAACCGCTCTATGCGGCTGACAACGAGGGATGCTCCCACCTCAGCCAGCCGCGCAGCCTCCTGAAAGTTCCGTCCCCGAAATAGTGCATAAGTGTCGTCGCAATAGCAGACTAGCACCATTCCGGGGAGGAGACCGCTCCGCAGGACCCAGTCGTAGCCGACGTCCCATAAATCTGGGCCCACATTTGAGCCCTGAGGGACGCCGACCTCGACGCTCCGCCTCTTTAGGGACCCCGAACCGTCCTCGTACTCGACCTCCCTATCGGAGAGATACGCGTTCAACAGCCTCCCGAGATACGGAGGCACCTCGAAATATTCCAGTGCCTCCCGTATTACGCTGTGAGGGAGGCTGTTGAAGGCGTTGGCGATGTCGAACGACACCGCCACCACCACCTCCCCTCGGCGTTCCGCCTCTTCCGTCACCGATTTAAGACGCCTAATGGCGTCGACGGTCGAACCTAACCTAACCTAACCTAACCTAACCTAACCTAACCTAACCTAACCTAACCTAACCTAACCTAACCTAACCTAACCTAACCTAACCTAACCTAACCTAACCTAACCTAACCTAACTTAACCTAACCTAACCTAACCTAACCAGTATCAGTCCGAATTCGGTCGAGAACGCATGTTTTTTAACCTCGCTCCTCTTAAAAAATTCGTAAAAGTGGTCTAAAGTGGTCCGATTCGCGTGATTTAAGTACCGTTGGATGCGTCTCGGTGCCGCCCACACGGGAGTGATAGTGACCTGTCTTAAATACGTCGGAAAATTTGTGAAAAGTGCGAAAAACCGAATAGACAAAAATTTTAAAAACTAAAAGTGCGATAAAAGACGCTTAAGTTAAAGGATTGATCTGGAATATTGTGGACATTGTGTAGGATAGTGACCTTTGTGAACAGTGTGATTTTCGTGACTAAAGGTCAAAGGGAAGTACCTTTGACCTTTGATTTTATATTTCGGCGTCCCCACGAGGTACCCGAAATAGGGGCCTCAGAAGAAAAACGTTATTTTTCCCTGAAAGGGGTACACACAAGGACACAAATTCCGAAGAAAGAAAAATTTTTCCACATATAGGGGGTGAGTACTAATTCATAGAAAATTGGAACTTCAAACCAGAATAGCAGCGCAGACCCTGGAGACGCGTGGGATTAGACGGTGGAAATAGGTCCCGCAAGCAAGGGTTTAAACAGCCAGTAAAAGAAAGGTAGGTTGTTCCAAGGCCGAACCCGGTGAAAACCCTGGAAAACCTATTTTCTAGAAAAACCCCAGCTGTTCAAACAAGAAAACCTAAAGCGACCTCAAAACCCCACGATAAGTAGCTCACCCCTACCCGGAACAAGACGCAAAAAGCCGCGAGGTTCTAGCTGCTCCAGAAACAAAGTTATCCAGAAAAAAGGTAAAGACCTGGAAAACAGGAGAACAGCTGGAATACCCGGATCGAGGTTAGCAGCAGAAGATAGCCGGCAGAGAGACGAAGAGAACGAGCCCTCGCACGCCTCTCTGCGACCAAAGGAACGGGAGTTACAGGAGAAAAACGTTTTGGCCGCCATTTTGTCGGCCATATTGGTAAAATTAAAACCTTGATTGCTCCCGAACCCTAAGTCGTAGAAGCAAGTGCAGCACCTCGTTAGACAGGGCGCGACGAGCACTTCACAGAGGAGTAAAGAAAAAGGGGGGGAAGGGGGGAAATTCAAACCCCCCCAAATTCACCCACCACCACCTGCGCAAGGTACGGTAACCCCCCATAGCCGAAAACCGCTGGCAGATACGACGAAAACTGACGCAGATATCGGTAAATAAAAACCGACTTTGACGTTTCGGCAGCCATATTGCCAAACTTAGAGAGCCGATAACTGCCATACGGTTGGTGCTAGAGAAACGCTGTTTTCGGCACTGAGCAGCACACCAGCTTCTCTACCGACCCGAACAAGAAAATTCCGGAAAATCGGAAAATCGGGGAAAAATTTTCTCAAAACATTTTCCGTTAAGACGAGCACAGATTGGGAAAGGCGACCAGAAGGCGATCAGGAAAACCCCAAACAACCCCTATCTACGACCTACCGTTCCTGAGATAAAGAGGTCCAAAGTTTGACTTTGACAGCTCCACAACTGTCAAAGTCCAACATAAAACCGTAATATCTCAGGAACCAGAAGCCGTAGAGAAACGGGGTTTCCTCTGGCATTGATCCCATCACTTGGGCCACCCCCCCACCAAGTTTCAACAAAATCGGAGACACAAAAATTTGGAAGGGGAATCTAGGGGGGAAAGCAGGACCATCGGGAAGGGGACAAAATCCCGAGTAGAACGACCCCAAACTCGGCCCAATTATCTCTAAAGACGACGAAGTAACGGAGAAAGCTAATTCCAGGCCTAAATTCTGGCGGCCATCTTGAAAAATTAAAAACCGGAATAACTCGGCCCCTAGAAGTCGTACGAAGACGCGGTTTTCAACAGTGACTACACCGTTGGAAGGGCCATCCAGGAGGATAGATAGCGACCACCTGCAAACTCCACCTCAGCACCTGGAAACAAAAATCGAGGTTTTTCGGGAACCATAACCAGTAGCGGGAAGCAGTCTTCGGGCGTCGGAACCAGAGGAAGTACGGGGACGCACCTCCTCGGACGCGACGCCTGGAACTCCACCTGGAACACCTGCAAAACAGAAAAATAAGGAAAAAGACAGACTTACCTGCAGAAGCCCGCCAGCAGCAACCTCGGGACCTGGAACACCTGGAAAAGAGCTTAAAACTAAGGTACCTGATAAGAATAGTAAAATTGAGACCAGTAGCCCCTATTGGAGCTACTGTTTTTAGGATTAAGGACCAACTGCACCATTTTTGGTGTAGTTGCTAGGTTAAGTTTGTACTGTGCGCGTAGGAATCAAGACACACTACACGCTATTTAGTATACTTAGAGTAGGTCAGTTGTACCCCTATTGGGGCAACTGTTAGGTTAGTACTTTTTGACATTTTATCCATTGACATTTTATTGAATTTTTAGTTCATTTTATTTTCATTTTATTTTACATATACCTGACCTTTAATTATTTATTATCTTGATATTTATTGACGAGTCCCCCTACGTTAAAAAATGATTCGCACCCCCCGAAAGAGCGGTGGAGACACATTTACCGTATCACCACCAAGTAAAAATGAGACGAAAGAGGGCAGGCCCCTCTCGCAACAATTAGTGAGGAAAAGTATAGACAAGCTAGAAGCGCTAAGTTTGCAAGCTTTATCCCCAAACCAGGGAAAAATAGGTACTGAACCCTCAGTAGCCAAAACTAAAACCAAAAAAGCAGCAATAATAAGCAAGCGTGATAGTCCAGCAAATCAGATCGGACCCAAAACCAGGGAAGGTAGAGCCTGTCTGGAGCGAGCGAAGCATTGTATAAACACGTCTAGAAATTTCAAGACGGAATTGAAAGAAGGTGCTCTCGCGGCTGTAGACAGACTCTACCAAATAATAAAGGAACTAGAAATCGAACTAACCACTGTGAAGGCAGGGACCAGCGGAGGCCTGGGGAGGGACCCTTTACATCCCCCCCAGCCACCCGCGGTAGACATCATGACCGTAGACGACGTACTGGCGAGGGACCTGGAAAAGAAAAACACTACATTAGAGAGAGGTATGAATGAGGATATGAAAGAAATGATAAAGATGATGAGTGAGATGAAGGAGTGTATGACAGAGAATAAAGAAAAGATGGATAGGCTGAGCGTGCTCCTGGAGAACAACACAACAATCGCCAAACCGGCGAGCTATGCGGCCGCTGCCTCGAGAGGAATCGCTGAGCGACCCCCCGAGGCAAGGGCACTGCATTCGGTTGTGGTGTCCTCCAGGGACACGCAGGATTCAGGAGATGAGGTGATGGAGAAGATTCGGAAGACGATGAATGCAAAGGAGGGATGGGTGAAGGTCGAGCGAGCGAGGAAAGTTAAAAATAGGAAGGTAGTCGTCGGTTGTGTAAATGAGGAAGAACGCAATAAGGTGAAGGAAAGACTGAGTAAGAATGAAGGATTAGTAGTGGAGGATGTCAAGAATAAAAACCCCCTCCTGGCCTTCAGGGATGTGATGAAGTGCGACGTAGCCGACTTCGTCACCGCGTTCTCTAACCAGAACGCGGACATGCTGGAAGGCCTGAAGGGGGAGGAAAGAAAGGTAGAGGTGGTGTATGAGATGCGAGCCAGGAACCCCCTACAGAGGCATCTGGTAGTTAGGGTGAGCCCACAAGTATGGAAGAAAGGTGTGAATGTAGGATACGCCCACATAGGGTTGTGTAGAGTGAAAGTCGAGGACCATAGTCCATTGGTGCAGTGTTTCCGCTGCCTTGGGTATGGGCACACGAAGCGACTGTGTAGCGAGGAGAAGGATCGATGCAGTCACTGCGCCGGTCCTCATAAGAGGACTGATTGCGACAAGTGGCTGCGTAGAGAAGAGCCTCAGTGCATTAATTGCACTAAGGCCAAGAAAGGCAGTGTGAAGCACAGTGCCTTTGATAGTGAATGTACTGAAAGAAAGAGGTGGGACGCCCTAGCTAGATCGGCGGTGGCGTATTGCTGAGGTTGTCCCAGGCGAGTACTTCCAGTACCTAATGCTGCAGGCCAATCTCCAGCGGAGCCAAGTCGCCACACGAGAGCTGTTGCTCGAGGCCACCAAGCGTAAGACCTGCGCTGCATTGCTTCAGGAGCCCTACATAGGCGGGGAACGAAGTATGAGGACATACAACGGGGTGAGGGTCTACCAGAGCGATGGAGATGGGGGTGGCGTTGTTAAGGCGTGTGTTGTGGTGTTCGACGACACGATAGACGTCGAGCTACACACACGCCTGAGCAACAACAACATAGTTGTGGTCACCCTCAGAACCAAAGCCTGGGAGACGGTTGTCGTGTCCTTCTACTTCGAGCCCGATAAGCCAGTAGGGTCCTACCTGGACCATCTTATGCGGATAGGACGGGAGTTGGGAACCGATAAGATGGTCTTGGGAGGTGATGCAAACGCAAAGAGTCCGTGGTGGGGTGGCGACGTGGAAGACCCGCGAGGCAGGGAGGTCTCAGCTGTACTGGAAGCAATGGGTATGCATATACTCAACGTCGGGGACATCCCGACATTCGACACTGTCCGAGGGGGGAAAAGGTACTCCAGCTACGTGGATGTGACAGCGTGCTCTGACGATCTGCTGAACCGAGTGGGCAACTGGAGAGTAGAGAAGGGTCTGACGAGCTCGGACCACAACGGCATATCCTTCGGCATCAGACAACATAAATCCACAGGCACGGACATAATACGTACCACACGCATGTTTAACACACGAAAGGCTGACTGGACTCAGTTTCATGAGAAACTGACCCAGTTCATGTCGGACAGACAAATGACTCCACATGACATAGATACAATACACAGCACACAACAAATAGACGAAGCAATAGACAGATACACACAAGCCATCACTCAGACATGCAGAGACACTATGCCGACCAAGAAACACACACAGAAATTCACCTTGTCGTGGTGGAATGATGAGCTCGCGCAGATGAAGAAACAGGTGGCCACGAGGAAACGCAGGATCCGGAACGCAGCGCCTGATCGCAGAGACCGCGTAGTTCGGTTGTACCTGGAAGAGAAAGAGAAGTATGAAAAAGCGGTGAAGGATGCACAGGTTGCGAGTTGGAAGGAGTTTTGCCGGAAACAGGATGGGGAGGGGGTCTGGGAGGGCATCTACAGGGTGATGAGCAGAGCCACAGGGAGGGAGGAGGATCTGCCCCTCACGAGGGACGGTGAAACCCTCGACGCCCGAAGCTCCGCAGAACTGTTGGCGGAGACCTTCTACCCCTGGGACCAGGAAAGTGATGAAAGTGAGGAACATCGACGAACCCGTCGGCGGGCGGAATCCTTGGACTCCGAAACGCCGACGGTTCCGGACGACCCTCCTTTCATCATGGAGGAGTTGAAGAGAGCCGTAAGGTCCTTCAACCCCAAGAAGGCCCCAGGGTCGGATGGTCTCACAGCCGACATCTGCCAACACGCTGTAGAATGCAACCCGGAATGGTTCCTTGCCCTGCTGAATAGGTGCCTCACCGTCGGCTACTTCCCCGAACAGTGGAAGCAGGCGACGGTGGTGGTGCTGAGAAAGCCAGGCAAGGAATCGTACCGAGTTCCAAAAGCCTATCGACCGATCGGCCTCCTACCTGTTCTCGGCAAAATCTTCGAGAAGATGCTGGTCGCCCGACTCCGGTTCTACCTGCTGCCCAAAATAAGCCCCAACCAGTATGGCTTCATGCCCCAAAGGAGCACCGAAGACGCCCTCTATAGGTTGGTGAACCACATCAGAAAGCTTAGGAAGGAGAAGAAGCTTTCTGTTGTGGTATCACTGGACATAGAGGGGGCCTTCGATAGTGCTTGGTGGCCGGCCATAAAGGTTCGGTTGGCAGAAGTTGGGTGCCCGGGGAACCTGAGGCGGGTGTTCAGCAGCTATCTGAGTGGAAGAGGCGTGAAAGTGAGGTACGCGGGTCAAGAAGTGGGCAGGGGAACCAACAAGGGGTGCGTGCAGGGATCCATAGGTGGACCAATCCTGTGGAACCTCTTGTTGGACCCCCTGCTTAGGATGTTAGAGGATATGGGTGTGTGGGTGCAAGCGTTTGCCGACGACATCGTCCTGGTTTTCGAGGGGAAAACAGCCCTGGATATAGAAAGGAAGGCCAACGCAGTATTGGAGGAAATAAGGAAATGGGGAAATGCCAACAAATTGAAATTCGCGCCCCATAAGACATGTGCATTGCTATCGACAAAGAAGTTAAAATACGACACACCACGACTCTCGATGGGGGGTGTCGAAATCCAGTATAAAGACTCAATAAAAATTCTAGGATTAACCATTGACAGCGGCCTCACTTTTAATGAGCACGTAGGAGACGTCTGCAAGAAGGCGATCTCACGATACAAACAGTTAGCAAGAACCGCCAGAGTAGGATGGGGGCTTAACCCCCAGGTAGTCAAGATTATTTATACGGCGGTCATAGAACCGACTATCCTGTATGCATCGGCAGCGTGGGCACCCACCGTGGAAAAGATGGGGGTCCAAAAAAGGCTCAACTCCGTTCAACGGGGTTTTGCCCAAAAGATCTGCAGAGCATATCGGACCGTCTCCCTGAACTCTGCAATGCTGCTGGCTGGGATACTCCCTCTTGATCTCAGAATACTCGAGGCATCGAGGCTTTATGAGATCAAGAAGGGGGTGCCCCACCCAGTGCTAAGAGACAGGGAGGTGGAGCGAATGGCTCCCGCGATTGAGGACCCACATCCGGCAGAGCAGGAAGAGCTGAAGTTCGGACTGGTCGACGCGGACTCGTATCCGGACGTGGTTAACAGCCACGTCGACAGGATATATACGGACGGCAGCAAGATTGAGGGTCGAGTCGGAGCTGCACTCTCCGTATGGAAGGGTGGGGCCGAGACAAAGGCCGTCAAGCTTGCGTTGCCGCCGTATTGCACCGTCTACCAGGCCGAACTCCTAGCGCTCCAAAGAGCTGTAGACATAGCCTGCAAGAGTGGACTGGAGAAGGTCGGAATCCTCAGCGATTCCAGATCGGCCCTCCAGGCTGTCACCCTTAGTTCCCCCCATCCCCTGGCCGTGCAGACCAGGGCGGCCCTCCGTACTGCTGCCAAGCAGGGTCGGGAGGTCGCCTTGTTCTGGATCAAGGCGCACGCGGGGCTGGAGGGGAATGAGAGGGTTGACGAGTTAGCCAAGGAGGCCGCTCTGGGATCGAAGAGGAAACCCGACTACGATCTGTGTCCTGTTTCATTCGTCAAGCGTATTCTGAGACAGGATACGGTTGGAGAATGGGACAGGAGATACGAAGTGGGAGGGACGGCTGGAACCACGAAGCTCTTTTTCCCAAGCGCTGCTGCTGCATTCAGGATAGTGAAAAAGATAGACATCACTCACCACACGACACAGATCCTGACCGGACACGGCGGATTCGCCTTCTACTTGCATAGATTCAAGCTGAAGGAGGATCCGTCGTGTCTGTGTCAGCCGGGAGTTGAGGAGACGGTTCCTCACCTGTTACTCGAGTGCCCAATTTTTGCAAGACATCGACATGATCTCGAGCAGAAATTGGGTACATCGATGACAGGTGAGAACCTACCTTCCATCCTGGGGGGCAAAAAGCGGGAGTTTCTCCTCGCATTTTGTAAATTGGTCGTGGATGTAGCTTCAAAGAGAAACTGTGATATTTTGTGTGATACTAGTTAGGTTCTCAATTTGCCTACTGTGATATTAGGATAGTTGTGCCGTTGTTTTAATTTTGACATTTTATTGAGTTTTTTATTGTATTTATTGAAATTTTATTGAATTATTATTGAATTTTATCTTAATTGTATATTATTTTGAATTGAATTGAAGAATTTATTGTATGTTTATTGTATTGTGATTGTATTATTTGATTTTAAAAATTGAAATTATTAAAAATAGAATTATTTATTAGATGTTAAAAAACGTTTGAAATTGTAAAAATTGTGATCAGGCTAAAATAAAAATTGTGACGTATTCTTCATAGAATAAAATGTAAAAATAGAACCAAAAATTGTATTAGCCACATAAGAGAAATAAAAAAAAAAAAAAAGAAAAGTAAAAAGAAAAAAATTGAAAGAATAAGAAATAAAAGAAATCAAAACAACCCTGATTATGTTAGGGGGACGGAAAAAAAAAAAAAAAAAAAAAAAAAAAAAAAAAAAAAACCTAACCTAACCTAACCTAACCTAACCTAACCAGTATCAGTCCGAACTCGGTCCAGAGCACATGTTTTTTAACCTTGCTCCCTTTTAAAAATTCAAAAAAGTGGTTAAAAGTGGTCCGATTTTAACGTACGATACACCGTCGGATGCGTCTTAGTGCCGCCCACACGATAGTGAATAGTGCCGTTCTTAAAACCGCCGGGAAAACCGAGAAAAGCCGGAAAAACGCAAAGTGCAAAAGTTTTAAATTTTCAAACTGCGAAAAAAGACGCTTATAAGTGACGGATTTTCACGGAACAAAGTGGACATTGTAGAGGACAGGGACCTACATAATATAAGTGAAAATCGCGATTATAGACGCACGGGAAATACCGATGACCTTGTGACAAAGTTTTTGGCGTCACCACGAGGTCATCGAAGCAAAGGCCTTAGTGTAAATGTGAATAGTGAATATGTGAGGCACTAAAGTAAGAAGCAATATTCCGGAAAAAGAAAAATTTTTGGACACTTAGGGGGTGAGTTATTTAAATTAGAAAATAAAAAATTCTAAATACTACAGCGGAGGAGCCCATAGAGACGCGTGGGTTTTGAAGGTGGCATCGGCTCTCATAAATACAGATCTTGAAAGCCCAACACAATAAGGTAGGTGGTCCGGAACCCCAACCCGGAAAAAACCCGGAAAAACCTTATTTTCATAAAAGTCACTGCCAAAACCGACAGGAGCCAACCAGCTGAAATAGGACAGCATCACAAGCTGCTCGCACTCACCCCCAAGCCGACGCCCCAAACCGCAACTCCCTAGCTGCCCTGGAACCGGAAAAAACCCGGAAAAGGTAAAAAACAGGGATCCCACAGGAACAGCGGGATAAAACGGGAATCGGGCAACGGCATCATATAGCAGACAAGGAGACGAAAACATCGACACCTCGCACGGCCTTCTACGACTTATAGAACAGGAGTTATAGCAGGAAAACACTTTCACCGCCATTTTGTCGGCCATTTTGGAAAAATAGAAACCGTTATAACTCCAGAACTACTCATCTGACAGAGGCGTGCGTAGTGTCGTTGTGAAGGACTTTAGAAGGAGCATCGGACGAGACCGGAAAATCCGGGAAAATTTTGGGAAATAGAACCCCCCCAAAACCCCCCTTTATTGAAAGCGCAAGGTAAGAATACCTCCTGCGAGCGGAAACCGCGGTCCGAACAGCCGAAAATTGACGGAGAAAACAGCAAAAAACCTCCGACTTTGACACTTCGTCCGCCATCTTGGAGAAGTTTCCGCAGATTGCTCCGAGACTAGAAGTCGGAGGAGGACGCGGTTTTCTTCCTGAAGCAGCACAGGAGACCAACTACGCGCTAGGTGAGGAAAAAACCTGGAAAAGTGAAAACTGAGGAAAAATTTTTCCAAAAAATTTTCCTCAAAATTGAGGTTGGGGTTCAATAGATAAGGAAATTCCAAGGCCAACAACCCCAAACACCGCCTGCCTGCGACTTACGGTTGCAGAGTTACGGACCGTCAAACTTTGACTTTGACAGCTAGAGAACTGTCAAACACCCGACAAAAGTGACTATAACTTCACTCCTGAACAAGCTAGAAAGACGGGGTTTTCTTGGCCATAACAAGCATCAATTCAGCTACCTCCTCCTCAAATTTGGACCGAATCCGGAAAGGTCACTACCCAAGGTCGAATTTGGTGATATACACCAGACCATCCGAAAGAGGAGCCAAAGACAGGAAGAAAGAGCCCAAACTCGGGGCAGATACAATAAATAGAAGGGAAGCAGCGTCAAATTAAAAATCCAGACCTAAAAAGCGGCGGCCATCTTGGAAATATTAAAACCCGAATATCTCGGCCCCTGGACGTCGTAGAGCTACGGGACTTTCACTAGTGACATCGGGGAAGAAAGACCTACCTGACCAGCTGCATACGGAGTCCCTGCGGGAACACCTGGAGACCTGGAATAGGGAAAACATACTTACCGGCTTCGGGATCTCGTAGGGGACTGCGGTTTTCGGGTACCGACGCTGCAGGAAGCATCGGGACGCCGTATCCGAAATCGCCAACCACCTGAAGCACCTGGAAGACCTCGAGCACCTGGAAAAAGAAAAGTAGCACTCACCTGGAGAAGAAGTCGCCGCTCACCATCACCGAACTGCTGTCCCTGAAAAACAAGCTTAAGACTAAGGTACTTACCTGTGATAAACCTAGACCAGTAGCCCCTATTGGAGCTACTGCTTAGATATAAGGACCAACTACACCATTTTTGGTGTAGTTGTTAGGCTAAGTTTGTATTGTGCGCGTAGGGATCTATACACTTTACACGCTATTTAGTTTACTTAGAGTAGGTCAGTTGTACCCCTATTGGGGCAACTGTTAGGTTAGTATTTTTTGACATTTTATCCCTTGACATTTATTGAATTTTCAACTTTATTTATTTTGATTTGCATTTATTCTGATTTACTTGACTTATATCTTGATATTTATTGACCAGTCCCCCTACATAAAAATGTTCCGCACCCCCGGTAAGAGCGGCGGAGATACCTTTACTATCTCGCCACCCACCAAGACGGAAGAGGGCAGGACCCTCTCACAACCAATAAAAACAGCGATTGTGCGTAAAAGTATAGACAAACTTGAGGCATTAAGCCTGCAAGCTATTTCGCCAAGCCAAGTAAAAAGTACCGAACCCCCAATAGCTAAGCCGAAACCGAAAAAAGCAATTAAAAGCAAATCAGAAAGTCCGGCAAAACAGATAGGACCTAGAACTAAAGAGGGTAGAGCCTGTCTAGAGAGAGCGAAGCACTGCATCAATACGTCGAGGAATTTTAGGACCGACTTAAAAGAAGGTGCTCTCGCCTCTGTAGACAGACTCTACCAAATAATAAAGGAATTAGAAGCGGAACTCACCAGCGTGAAGGCAGGGACCAGCGGAAGCCTGGGGAAGGACCCTTTACATCCCCCCCAGCCATCCGCAGCAAACACGACGAGAGTAGACGACGCACTGGTGAGGGACCTGGAAAAGAAAAACACGACATTAGAGAAAGGTATGAATGAGGGAATGAAGGAGATGATGAAAAAGATGGATGAGATGAAGGGATGTATGGAAGAGAACAGAGTGAAAATGGAGAGGCTGAGCGTGCTCTTGGAGGGCAGCACAACTGTCGCCAAACCGGCGAGCTATGCGAGCGTTGTCTCGGGGGGAATCGCTGAGCGACCCCCCGAGGCAAGGGCACTGCATTCGGTTGTGGTGTCCTCCAAGGACACGCAGGACACAGGAGATGAGGTAATGGAAAAGATCAGGAAGACGATGGATGCAAAGGAAGGATGGGTGAAGGTCGAGCGAACGAGAAAAGTCAAAAATAGAAGGGTAGTCGTCGGCTGTGCGACCGAGGAGGAAAGAAATAAGGTGAAGGATAGACTGAGCAAGAATGCGGGATTACTAGTGGAAGAGGTAAAGAATAAAAACCCCCTCCTGGCCTTCAAGGATGTTATGAAGTACGATCTAGCGGACTTCACAACCGCGTTCTGGAAACAGAATGCGGACATGCTTGAGGGCCTGAAGGGGGAGGAGAGGAATGTAGAGGTTATATATGGGATGAAAGCAAGGAACCCCCTACAGAGCAATCTGATTGTCAGGGTGAGCCCACAAGTGTGGAAGAGGTGCACGAATGCCGGTTATGCCCATATAGGGCTAGGTAGAGTGAAAGTTGAGGACCATAGTCCGTTGGTGCAGTGTTTCCGCTGCCTTGGGTATGGGCACACTAAGAGAGTATGCAGTGAAGAGACGGATCGATGCAGTCACTGCACCGGTCCTCATAAGAGGACTGATTGTGACAAGTGGCTGCGGAGAGAAGAGCCTCAGTGCATTAATTGCACCAAGGCTAAGAAAGGCAGTGTGAAACACAGTGCCTTTGATAATGAATGTGTAGAAAGAAAGAGGTGGGACGCCCTGGCGAGGTCGGCGGTGTCGTATTGCTGAGGTTGTCCCAGGCGAGTACTTCCAGTACTTAATGCTGCAGGCCAATCTCCAGCGGAGCCAAGTCGCCACACGAGAGCTGTTGCTCGAGGCCGCCAAGCGTAAGACCTGCGCTGCATTACTTCAGGAGCCCTACATAGGCGGAGCGAGAGGTATGAGGACATACAACGGAGTGAGGGTCTACCAGAGCGATGGTGAAGGGGGTGGCGTTGTTAAGGCGTGTGTTGTGGTGTTCGACGACATGATAGACGTCGAGCTACACACACGCCTGAGCAACAACAACATTGTTGTGGTCACCCTCAAAACCAAAGCCTGGGAGACGGTTGTCGTGTCCTTCTACTTCGAGCCCGATAAGCCAGTGGGGCCCTACCTGGACCATCTTATGCGGATAGGAAGGGAGTTGGGAACCGATAAGATGGTCTTGGGGGGTGATGCAAATGCAAAGAGTCCGTGGTGGGGTGGCGACGTGGAAGACCCGCGAGGTAGGGAGGTCTCAGCCGTACTGGAAGCAATGGGTATGCATATACTCAACGTCGGGGACATCCCGACATTCGACACTGTCCGAGGGGGGAAAAGGTACTCCAGCTACGTGGATGTGACGGCGTGCTCTGACGATCTGCTGAACCGAGTGGACAACTGGAGAGTAGAGGAGGGTCTGACGAGCTCGGACCACAATGGCATATCCTTCGGCATCAGACAACATAAATCCACAGGCACGGACATAATACGTACCACACGCATGTTTAACACACGGAAGGCT
The DNA here is from genome assembly GCA_905187585.1 of Cyaniris semiargus. Lineage (NCBI taxonomy): Eukaryota > Metazoa > Arthropoda > Insecta > Lepidoptera > Lycaenidae > Cyaniris > Cyaniris semiargus. Next base: position 71,879 of record LR994559.1, read on the forward strand.
GACTGGACTCAGTTTCATGAGAAACTGACCCAGCTCATGTCGGACAGACAAATGACTCCACAGGACATAGATACAATACACAGCACACAACAAATAGATGAAGCAATAGACAGATACACACAAGCCATCACTCAGACATGCAGAGACACTATGCCGACCAAAAAACACACACAGAAATTCACCTTGTCGTGGTGGAATGATGAGCTCGCGCAGATGAAAAAACAGGTGGCCACGAGGAAACGCAGGATCCGAAACGCAGCGCCTGATCGCAGAGACCGCGTCGTTGGGTTGTACCTGGAAGAGAAAGAGAGATATGAAAAAGCGGTGAAGGATGCACAGGTTGCGAGTTGGAAGGAGTTTTGCCGGAAACAGGATGGGGAGGGGGTTTGGGAGGGCATCTACAGGGTGATGAGCAGAGCTACAGGGAGGGAGGAGGATCTGCCCCTAACAAGGGACGGTGAAATCCTCGACGCCCGAAGCTCCGCAGAATTGTTGGCGGAGACCTTCTACCCCTGGGACCAGGAGACTGATGAAAGCGAGGAACATCGACGAATCCGCCGGCGGGCGGAGTCCTTGGACTCCGAAACGCCGGCGGGTCCGGACGACCCTCCTTTCATCATGGAGGAGTTGAAGAGAGCCGTAAGGTCCTTCAACCCCAAGAAGGCCCCGGGGTCGGATGGTCTCACAGCCGACATCTGCCAACACGCTGTAGAATGCAACCCGGAATGGTTCCTTGCCCTGCTGAATAGGTGCCTCACCGTCGGCTACTTCCCCGAACAGTGGAAGCAGGCGACGGTGGTGGTGCTGAGAAAGCCGGGCAAGGAATCGTACCGGGTTCCAAAAGCCTATCGACCGATCGGCCTCCTGCCTGTTCTCGGCAAGATCTTCGAGAAGATGCTGGTTGCCCGACTCCGGTTCTACCTGCTGCCCAAAATAAGCCCCAACCAGTATGGCTTCATGCCCCAAAGGAGCACCGAAGACGCCCTCTATAGGTTGGTGAACCACATCAGAAAGCTAAGGAAGGAGAAGAAGCTTTCTGTTGTGGTATCGCTGGACATAGAGGGGGCCTTCGACAGTGCTTGGTGGCCGGCCATAAAGGTTAGGTTGGCTGAAGTTGGGTGCCCGGGGAACCTGAGGCGGGTGTTCAGCAGCTATCTGAGTGGAAGAGGCGTGAAAGTGAGGTATGCAGGACAGGAAGTGGGCAGGGGAACCAACAAGGGGTGCGTGCAGGGATCCGTAGGTGGACCAATCCTGTGGAACCTCTTGTTGGACCCCCTGCTTAGGATGCTAGAGGAAATGGGTGTGTGGGTACAAGCGTTTGCCGACGACATAGTGTTAGTTTTTGAAGGAAAGACAGCCTTAGAGATAGAGAGGAAGGCAAATGCGGTATTTGAAAATATTAGAAAATGGGGAAAAGCAAATAAATTAAAATTTGCGCCACACAAGACGTGTGCGCTACTATCCACACAAAAATTAAAGTATGATACGCCACGACTCTCAATGGGGGGTGTGGACATTAAATACTTAGACTCCATAAAGGTTTTGGGCTTGACTATTGACAGCGGCCTTACCTTTAACCAGCACATTGGAGAAGTGTGCAAGAAAGCCATCACACGCTACAAGCAGCTAGCTCGAACTGCCAGGGTAGGCTGGGGGCTTAACCCCCAGGTAGTTAAGATTATATATACGGCGGTCATAGAACCGACTATCCTGTATGCATCGGCAGCGTGGGCACCCAGCGTGGAAAAGATGGGGGTCCAAAAAAGGCTCAACTCCGTTCAACGGGGTTTTGCCCAAAAGATCTGCAGAGCATATCGGACCGTCTCCCTGAACTCTGCAATGCTGCTGGCTGGGATACTCCCTCTTGATCTCAGAATACTCGAGGCATCGAGGCTTTATGAGATCAAGAAGGGGGTGCCCCACCCAGTGCTAAGGGACAGGGAGGTGGAGCGAATGGCTCCTGCGATTGAGGACCCACATCCGGCAGAGCAGGCAGAGCTGAAGTTCAGTTAAACAATTCCCGGAGCCTATCTTCGAGGTGCACGAGGGCTATCGCTAAAACCCTCCCGTGCACCCCATCCGGACCGGGCGCCCTCTTCTTACTACGGAGGCGGGACAGAACCGCCTCCATTTCTGCGTCAGTGACGGGTGGCGGAACATCCTCCACCACCGAGTCCAGCATCAGCGGGGCCATTCGCGGAGGAGCGAATCCTACTGGGGGGTCCGGGAATAGTTCCCGGACAATATTCCCCAGCACATGTGGCTGGAGTGTCTCCGTCAACGGGGCCGACTGGGCGCGGAGTTTGTCCCGCGCCCTTTTATACGGTCGGCCCCAGGGGTCATTGTCGATCCCCTCCACCAACTCCAGCCACGCTCGCTCCTTGGCCCGACTGATGGCCAGCTGCAGGATCTCCCTTTTCGCCCGGTAGACCCTATACAGCCGGCCATCGCGCTCCTCATCCTGGGGACGGCGCCGCCTGCTGCGAGTATATGCGCGACGCGCAGCATTGCAGGCGGCGCGAAGGTCGGCTAATTCCGTCGACCACCAGTAGACCGCCCTCCGGGGTGGGGGGAGACCCCGCACTCTAGGCATGGCCGCTCGGCAAACGCTAGTGAGCACGTTGCCGAAACAGCCAGCCAATTCGTCCACCCCCATTCCCTCAGAGGACGGAAGACTCCAACGGCCGACGATGGCCGCCTCCTCCGCCAGTTCCCGGTTGAGCTTTGAGAGAGCCCAACGCGGGAACTCACTACGTCCCCCGAAGCGCGATGCTGGACTCGATGCGGAGGCCGAAGACACCTCGAACCGTATGTAGCGATGGTCCGAGAGTGTCTCCACCTCCGTCACCACCCTCCACCTCTCCACCCTGCGTGCGACGGCGGGAGTGGCGAACGACAGGTCCACCACTGAACCGCCCGTCCGCCGCACGCAGGTCGGGACTGTTCCTGTATTGAGAAGGGACAGTCCCGAGGCCAAAGCCCACTCCTCCACCTCTCTACCCTTCGGATCAGTGACAGGTGAACCCCACGCCGAGGACTTGGCGTTGAAGTCCCCTGCCACTATCACTGGGAGGGGGGCTAGCCTTCTGATTAGCGGCCCTAGAGCATCGAGGAACTGCTCTAGGGCGGCTAAATTACGGTTTGGGGAGAAGTAGACCCCGATTATGGCGTACTCTCCCCAAACCGCCACCACGTACCCGGGACCCCTCATTCTGGGTATGAGGGGGGGGCCAGCGCCTGGCCTTACCAAAATGGCGACGGAGCCCTGATCATCCCCAGCCCAATGAGGCTGAGGAGGGATACAATAGGGCTCCGCCAACACCGCCACATCGACATGCCACTCCGCCATCGACTGCAGGAAGAGATCCTGGGCCGCGGCGGAGTGGTTTCCATTTCCTTGAAGGAAACCCAAATGTCCAGGCATTATTCGGACATTTGGGCCTCAGGCGACGCCGCTCCCCTCGGGGTGTTGGGGAGTTTACCACGAACGGGTGGGGGGTTACAAGACCTACCCCCCATCACGTGTTCCGCTGGGCGGCCTGCATCCGAGCAGACCGCACACTTGGGTTTTGTCACCTGACACCCTGATGCGTTATGCCCAGGCTGACCGCAGCGATAGCACAAATTGCTGCGGTCTTTCATTGAGGAAGGGCATAACGCAGCGAAATGGCCCATCCCCAAACACCGGAAGCAATGCTTCGGGCGTGCATCAACAAGGTGGAGCGTTACTTTTGTCCACCCCACAGCAATGCTGCCCAGTGACACCAATTTTTTAGCAGCCGTCACTGGGCAGCTCATACGAGCAAAGCCAGTCCCAACCAACCCCCGCTGAATTTCTCCCACCCAAATTTGAGCGGGAGAACAACCACCCTCTCTAGCGACCGCAGACTTTACGGATTCTGTGGTCGCAGCATCTGAAAGGCCCGTGATTTTAAAATCCGCACATTTCACGGGCCTTGAAACATCCACCTCGTCAGCAAGGACCTCCGACAGGCGATCCGCCAACACATTCGCCTTATCATGACTGGTGGAGCCAGGGATCTCAATGACCCTGGCTCCCGTGGCCGCCTGCCTAATACGAAGGGGTCCAATCCCAAGGTCGTCCAACTTAATCGACAACTCCGCCTTCTGCAAGACGGAGCTGTATGTGAGGCCGCTGCTGACCGCTTCCGGCTTCAGTTTTACTACAACGGCCGTGGAGCGCGGCATCACGACCTTGGGCTTTTTCACTGCTGGCTTTACAGGCTCAGGGGCCTTCTTTTTGGGTGCTTTTCGGCGAACCACCTCAGTCCACCCTGCCGCAGGCTTCTCCGATGCCGTGGCGGTTGTTAAAGGTGCCTCTTTTGGGGCACTCGCCGAAACAACCGCGATCTCCGACAATGTAGACGGGCCATCGTCCATTCGCTCGCCGGACTTCGATTTCTTCGACCCCTTAGCCTTACCCTTTTTGGGCTTAGCTGAAGCAGGAGCCGAACGAATTTCTGGGCGTACAGGAAGCGCCGGAAAATCCTCCCGAACCACACGACGAGTCGCGGTTGACGGCATCGCCGGTGAGACATCGCGGGCCTGTGAAGCAACCGGCGCCGGACTGACAACCCTCTTTTCTTGGGCTGCCCTCTTCCTATCTGCAGCCAGGGGCGGGCGAATGGGAGCCAGAGGAGGCAGGCGCTCCTCTAGAGCCGCCAGACGCCTGTCAACTAAACTGCCCACCAAGCGGGCAATATTTTTCTCTAAAATGCCCAGCTGTTCGCTGGACATCGGAGAACTTTTCTCCTTTGCCGCTTCAGTCCGGCTCTCCTCAAATTCGCGCTTGTAGGCGCGTACTTCCTCCCGGAGATTCGCCAGTTCTCGTTGGAGCCGACTATTATCGGCCTTGAGACGGCGAGTCTCCTCCGCTTCAGTACGCGCCCCAAGCGCGTCTAAAACAACCCTCAATGTGGAGGTAGCCCGCTTGATCTTCTGGGCGTAGCCACCTTTGAGGTTGGTGGACTTGTTGGCGATGGCAAGAATCTCTTGGAGATTACTCTCACCAGCACGCAACAAGTCCTCCGGCCCCATCACGTCTACATCGAGATCCAGGGGGCCTGGCGGTGTAGGATTGTCCAACACCGTCACCTCCTTTCTAAAGGACCTCTTCTCTAGAGAGGCAAGAAAGTCTTCCTCCTTAGCCTCCTTGGTCCTCTCTCGGAGTTCTTGACGAGCAGCAGATAATCTGCTCGTCGAACCCCGAGTCTTCCCACGTTTGGCCGTCTGGGCCTTGACGGTCCTGTCAGACCCTACGCCAATCTCCTCCGTGTCGGAGCCTGAGAGCTCCGAGAAAAGTCGCTTACTCGCGACGATCTCCGACTCCGACATGGACGGTATTGACTCCGTCCCCAATATCTCCTCGATGGATATGCCCGCTCGGGCAGAACCCCTCGAAGGACCACAACTCCTTTTCCCCCTATCCTGTCCATCCTTACGACGAACCCCCTTTTCATTTGCGACCTCCTCCAAGATATCCTCATTCCCAGATCTGTCATCGCCATAAAAGGCCAAAAACTCCTCCTCAGAAGACCTGTTTCCCCCCCCATCCGATCCCCCCCCTTCATCTTGTACTCCCCCCTGCATACGACTACCTCCTTTCGGCATATCCCGTCAATCCACCACTCGAAGACTCGAGCAGATGGCGAGATGGGATATCGCCAAGTTTTAAAATCTTAAATCTAACTAATAACTAAAGCTAAACCTAAGAAAACCAACACCAAAATAAATAAAAAAATACACCAAAAATAAAGAGAAAACCTAAAACTATATTAACAGCCTACTCCCCACCCCGTTAGAGGTCAGCCCCGCAAAGAAACACCGGGACAAACTCGTCGACCAGTGTCTCCTTACTTTGATGACCTACTAACAATTTCGATATAAAAACGAAAAACACAAAAAATTAAATAACTCAAAAACCACTTGAGTTTTTTAGTTGCAACCAACACTGAAAAATCGGTGACCAAAAGGCGCATCGAATAACACCATGAACTTAAAATCCCGTAAATTCGTTTTCCGTGGCTTAAACAAGAAAAGTGACAAGTGTTATACATCATTTTACGCGGATTGACGAGACAAGTGTTATAGTGAAAACCGCGTGGAAATCCGACGTCTCCAGCCTAAGAAATCGACGAAAAACCGGATTTTTCACCGGTTTTTGACTTTTGGATGCGTGCGGCGCGCGATTAGTCGCGACGACCCCCCGTTTTCTCCACATCAATCGACGCGCAAGACCTTTCTTCTTCTGCTCCCAAAAAACCAGATTTTTCTGGCTTCTGGGTGAGGAGCGGCAGACGAAAAATCTGAGGAGGACTTCTGGACGTGTGCGCGGGGAAGTGAGGGGAGAGAAGGCGACCACGATATTTCGAAGCGGGACATCAGGGGCATCACAAAACTGCTTTCAGAATAAAAATCGGACCAGCAGTTCCCGAGTAAAGTGCAATTTAAAAAGTGCCAAATTTTTCGGACCCTAAATTTTGTGTTTTTTAAGCGGCAACCCCAAATTTTTATAATTTTGCCTTAAGTGCAGTGTCAAGGACTTGCAGTGTGCAAATTTTCGCGGCGATCCTGTGTGCGGTTTGGCCGGAAAAGCCGAAAAACTAAAAAATCTAGACCGTGTCTTAGGCGGTCTAGACTCACAGAAAACCAGCGGACCAGCACCGGGAATCATGCTGGGATACTCCCTCTTGATCTCAGAATACTCGAGGCATCGAGGCTTTATGAGATCAAGAAGGGGGTGCCCCACCCAGTGCTAAGGGACAGGGAGGTGGAGCGAATGGCTCCTGCGATTGAGGACCCACATCCGGCAGAGCAGGCAGAGCTGAAGTTCGGACTGGTCGACGAGGACTCATATCCGGACGTGGTGAACAACCACGTCGACAGGATATATACGGACGGCAGCAAGATTGAGGGTCGAGTCGGAGCCGCACTCTCCGTATGGAAGGGTGGAGCCGAGACAAAGGCCGTCAAGCTTGCATTGCCGCCGTATTGCACCGTTTACCAGGCCGAACTTCTAGCGCTCCAAAGAGCTGTAGACATAGCCTGCAAGAGTGGACTGGCGAAGGTCGGAATCCTCAGCGATTCCAGATCGGCCCTCCAGGCTGTCACCCTTAGTTCCCCCCATCCTCTGGCCGTGCAGACCAGGGCGGCCCTCCGGACTGCTGCTAAGCAGGGGCGGGAGGTCGCCTTGTTCTGGATTAAGGCGCACGCGGGGCTGGTGGGGAATGAGAGGGTCGACGAATTAGCCAAGGAGGCCGCTCTGGGCTCGAAGAGGAAACCCGACTACGATCTGTGTCCTGTTTCATTCGTCAAGCGTATTCTGAGACAGGATACGGTTGGGGAATGGGACAGGAGATATGAAGTGGGAGGGACGGCCGGAACCACGAAGCTCTTTTTCCCAAGCGCTGCTGCTGCATTCAGGATAGTGAAAAAGATAGACATCACTCACCACACGACACAGATCCTGACCGGACACGGCGGATTCGCCTTCTACTTGCATAGATTCAAGCTGAAGGAGGATCCGTCGTGTCTGTGTCAGCCGGGAGTTGAGGAGACGGTTCCTCACCTGTTACTCGAGTGCCCAATTTTTGCAAGACATCGACATGATCTCGAGCAGAAATTGGGTACATCGATGACGGGTGAGAGCCTACCTTCCATCCTGGGGGGCAAAAAGCGGGATTTTCTCCTCGCTTTTTGTAAGCTGATAGTGGGTGTAGCCAACAGGAGAAATTGTGATATTTTGAGTGATGAACGTTCTGTGATATTAGATTAGTTGTGCCGTGTATATAATTGTGTTTTTATTGAATGTTATTGTATTTATTATTGAATAATTAATTGAATTTTATTGGATTTTATTATTTTAATTGAATTATTATTTGAATTTTATTGGATTTTATGTTTTTGGAATTTTAACCTATTTTAATTGTAGTCAAAGTGTGAACCATGTTTTTACTGAATAATTATTTTTCGAATTGTACAATTGTTGTAATTATTTATACTGTATCGACGAATAATTAAATTTGGAGTAACTCATATGGAGCTATTGTTAAAAAAGGGTTGTAAAAATTAGAAAAAATAAAAGAACATTGTAAATAAGCAAGAACTATAAAGACGACATTACAAATGTAATAGAAAATAAGAGAAATTACAATGTATCAAAAAATAAAAGAATTGTATCTAAAAAGATAAAAAAGAAAACAAAAAAAGAGAAAGAAAAGAACAATGAAATAAAAAATCCCTGATTATGTTAGGGGGAGGAAAAAAAAAAAAAAAAAAAAAAAAAAAAAAAAAAAAAAAACCTAACCTAACCTAACCTTTTTTTTTTTTTTTTTTGATGCGCAGGGGAAACCCATCATGGGTGCCCCGGGTTGGGGATGTGCCTCAGTTAGCTGAAGCACCCCGGGGGTATGTGGGACTCCTACCCACTAAAACCACCTGCGGTTTGCCTTCAGCCGTATACGGAGGGATGTCCTGGATCTGTCTAACACAGGACTCCCTCCACGACCGGCCGGTCTACCTCAGAAGGGACCGGACTTCCACCAAAGTTAGGGAACGCTTAGGCAAAACTGAAGCGTTCCCCTCGACGCCGGGACTTGCTAAGCCGGGCAGGTACCCATCCTGACCCGGAGCCCCGTGGGACGGAAGTTATTGGAGGTTCGCATAGCGACGCCTCCGCACTCCCGTCCTACGCCGGCGGAGCGGAACGGAGGAAGGGTCATCCTCTCTGTTCCGCTCCGCGGCCTCTTTCTGTGAAAGGACGGTTTCACAGAAAGAGACCGCCGCCTGCCAGGCCTCATCGCTCTCGAGCATGCAGCGCACCATGCTCGGGAGCGAGAGGTCTCCACCTAGCACTGCCACTAGATCGTGGCGCTGCACGGCCCAACGATCGCACACCTCGAGGGTGTGCTGGGCCGTGTCCTCCGCAGCGCCACAGTCGTGGCAGGCTGGCGTAGGCTCCCTCCTGGCGACCTTACACAAGTACGCACCGAAGCATCCGTGCCCGGTGAGTACCTGTGTAAGGCGGAAGGTGAGGGGTTTCTTCTTGCGGCGCATCCACGCCGCAAGAACTGGGCGCAGAGCCTGAGCAGTACGTTGACCGTACTGGGCCTGCGCCAGGTCCTCACCCCACCTCCTCAACAGCCACTGCTCTCCTAGCCTTCGGACCCGCCGGAGCTCCTCCCATTGCAGGCCTTCGCCCCGCGACCTCCTCTCTGAAGCGAGGAGGTGCAACTCGGCGAAGACCCTTGCAACCAGCTCCCACGGCGGGTCTCCCGCCAGGGCAGTAGCTGCCGCCCAGGAGACCGTACGGTACCCCCTAATGACCCTCACCGCTATGACCCGCTGCGCACTTCGCAGCTGGGCCTTATTACGAGCGGTGAGGGAATCCGCCCAAATTGGGGCACCGTACATGGCTATACTCCGACACACTCCGGAGTATAGCCGCCTGCAGGCTTCGCTGGGCCCTCCTATATTAGGCAGGAGCCGGCCCAGCGCTGACGCCGCCCTCACGACCTTCGGTCCCAGCTGTTGGAAGTGTGGGCCGAAGGTCCACCTCCCGTCCAGAATGAGCCCAAGACATTTAAGCGTCGGACTCATCCTGACCTCCGTCTCTCCGATAAGGAGTCGAGCTCCGGGTGGGGGTCCTCTCCTCCCGGGTCCGCGGAAGAGCAGGGCTTCGGTCTTGCCTAAGCGTACCCGAAGCCCCAACCGCTCTATGCGGCTGACAACGAGGGATGCTCCCACCTCAGCCAGCCGCGCAGCCTCCTGAAAGTTCCGTCCCCGAAATAGTGCATAAGTGTCGTCGCAATAGCAGACTAGCACCATTCCGGGGAGGAGACCGCTCCGCAGGACCCAGTCGTAGCCGACGTCCCATAAATCTGGGCCCACATTTGAGCCCTGAGGGACGCCGACCTCGACGCTCCGCCTCTTTAGGGACCCCGATCCGTCCTCGTACTCGACCTCCCTATCGGAGAGATACGCGTTCAACAGCCTCCCGAGATACGGAGGCACCTTGAAATATTCCAGTGCCTCCCGTATTACGCTGTGAGGGAGGCTGTTGAAGGCGTTGGCGATGTCGAACGACACCGCCACCACCACCTCCCCTCGGCGTTCCGCCTCTTCCGTCACCGATTTAAGACGCCTAATGGCGTCGACGGTCGACCGACCGGCCCGAAACCCGAACTGATTATCAGACAGTCCGGGTCCAGGGCCTTCCTCCAAGTGGTGAACGAGGCGGGAGGCAAGTATACGCTCAAACGCCTTACCCACCTCGTTCAGCAACACAATCGGCCGCACCGCCGACGCACAGTCCGGTGGTCGCCCGCCCTTAGGAATAAGGACGAGCCGACCTTTCTTCCATGCTCCCGGGAACTGTCCGCTCTGAAGGCAGCGGTTAAACAGTTCCCGGAGCCTATCTTCGAGGTGCACGAGAGCTAGAGCAAGAACTCTACCGTGCACCCCGTCCGGACCAGGCGCCCTCTTCTTCCTTCGGAGACGGAACAGAACCGTCTCCATTTCGGCATCGGTGACGGGAGGCGGAACACCCTCCTCCATCGAGTGCAGCGTCCGCCGGGCCATCCGCGGCGGAGCGAAGCCTACTGGAGGGTCCGGGAATAACTCCCGGACTATATTCTCCAGCAGATGCGGCTGGAGCGTCTCCGTTAAGGGGGCCGACTGGGCGCGAAGTTTATCTCGCGCCCGTTTGTACGGCCGGCCCCAGGGGTCATTCTCGAGCCCCTCTACCAGCTCCAGCCACGCTCGCTCCTTGGCCCGACTGATGGCCAGCTGCAGGATCTCCCTTTTTGCCCGGTAGACCCTGTACAGCCGGTCATCACGCTCCACGTCCTGGGGGCGGCGCCGCCTGCTGCGACAATAGGCGCGACGCGCCGCATTGCAGGCGGCGCGAAGGTCGGCCAATTCTGTCGACCACCAATAAACTGCCCGCCGAGGCGGGGGAGGACCCCAAACTCTAGGCATGGCTGCTCGGCAAACGCTGTGTAAAACTTTGCCGAAACAGCCAGCCATTTCTTCCGCCCCCATAGCCTCAGACGACGGGAAGCTCCAGCGGCCGACTATAGCCGCCTCCTCCGCCAGTTCCCGGTTGAGCTTAGAGATTGCCCAACGCGGGAACACACTTCGCCCCCTGGACCGAGACGCTGGACTCGATGCGGAGGCTGGAGACACCTCGAACCGTATATATCGATGGTCCGAGAGCGTCTCCACCTCCGTTACCACCCTCCACCCCTCCACCCTGCGCGCAACGGCGGGAGTGGCGAACGACAAGTCCACCACTGAACCGCCCGTCCGCCGCACGCAGGTCAGGACCGCCCCTGTATTCAATAGGGACAGTCCCGAGGCTAAAGCCCACTCCTCCACTTCCCTCCCCTTCGGATCAGTGACAGGGGAACCCCACGCCGAGGACTTGGCGTTGAAGTCCCCTGCCACTATAACGGGGAGGGGGGCTAGCCTCCTGATCAGCGGCCCTAGAGCATCGAGGAACTGCTCTAGGGCGGCTAAGTTGCGGTTTGGGGAGAAGTATACCCCAACTACGGCATACTCCCCCCAAACCGCCACCACGTACCCGGGCCCCCTCATTCTGGGTATGAGGGGGGGGCCAGCGCCTGGCCTCACCACAACGGCGACGGAGCCCTCATCGTCCCCAGCCCAATGTGGCTGAGGAGGAACGTAATAGGGCTCCGAGATCACCGCCACGTCAATACTCCACTCCGCCACGGTCTGCAGGAAGAGATCCTGAGCCGCAGCGGAGTGGTTTACGTTGGCCTGAAGGAAGCTGAGATGTCCTGGCATTATTCGGACATTTCAGCTTCTGGCGCCGCCTGTCCCCTCCTAGAGGAGGGAACTTTTCCCCGGGTAACTGGGGGGTTGCACTGTCTGCCCCCCATTACGTGGTCCGACGGTTTGCCCGCATCGGAACAGACCGCGCACTTTGGACGCTTCGCATCACACCCAGACGTAGTGTGTCCGGGTGCGCCACATCTGTAGCATAAGCCACTGCGGTCCTTCATGTTGTTGGGGCACATAGCAGCAAAGTGCCCCAACCCCAAACAACGGAAGCAGTGGCTTGGCCGCGCGTCCAGAAGATGCACGGTCACCCTGCTCCAGCCGATGGCTATGCTGCCCAGCTCCACCAACTTTTTGGCCGCCGTCACTGGGCAGCTCATGCGAGCAAAACCAATTGGGCCCCTCTGAATATCTCCCACCCAGACTTGGGTGGGGGAGCATCCACCAGCCGCTGCAACTGCAGATTTGACCGACTCTACAGTCGCAGCATCTGAAAGGCCCGTGAGCTTAAAGTTGGAGCATTTCACGGGCCTTGAAATATCGGCCTCCTCCGCCAGGACTTCGGACAGTCGGGCCGCCAACAAATCAGCCTTCTCGTGGCTGGTAGAGCCAGGTATCTCTATCAACCTGGCTCCAGTAGCCGACTGCCTGATACGGAGGGGTCCGAGCCCCAGCTCGTCCAACTTAATGGCACCCTCCGCCTTCAGAAGCGCCGAGCTATACGACGCGCCCTTGTCCGCCGCGTCCGCCTTCAGCTTGACAAGGACGGCCGTAGAGCGAGGCAGCTGCACCTTCGGCTTCTTGGCCGCTACCTTTGCTTGCTGCTTCGGTGCCGCCTTTTTTCCAGAGGTCTTCCTGCGGACGACCTCTGTCCACTCGCCCAAGGGCTCCGAGGAGGCGACCACCGAAGCAGCAGCCTTCACCACCGAAGACTCTGCCGACCTCTCAGCAGGCGCCTTCACTTCCCTGGATGTGGAAGGCCCAGGATTGACGGGTTCCGGTTGGTCAGCCCCCTTCCCCTTACCTTTACCCTTGCTCCTGCTCTTTTTAGGCTGAGCAGGAGCTGGAGCTGGGCGCACCACCGGGCGCACTGGGAGAGCCGGAAACTCCTCCCGTTGGCGGCGAACTGCCAACGACCTCAACACCGGAGACGCATCACGAACTGAGGCAGGCTTCGGTGCTGGAGTTTCCACTGCAGCGGCCCTCTTTTCGAGAGCCTCCCGCTTTTTATCAGCTGCCAAGGGTGGGCGGACTACTACGGGGGGCGGCAGTCGTGCCTCTATCCCCGCCAGCCTCCCATCGACCAAGTTGCCGACCAACTTGGCGATGCTCTTCTCCAATATTCCCAACTGCTCGTTGGTCATTGGAGAAGACTTCTCCTTGGCCGCCGCGGAACGGCTTTCTTCAAAGTCCCGCTTGTATGCACGGACTTCCTCTCGCAGGTTCGCCAACTCTCGACGGAGTCTGCCATTGTCTGCGGTGAGACGCCGAGTCTCCTCAGCCACAGTTCGCGTAGCGAGTGCATCCACAATGCATCTCACCGCAGAAGTGGCACGCCGTATTTTGTTGGCGTACCCGCCTTTTAAATTGGAGGACTTCGCTGCAATACCGAGGATCTCCTCGAGATTGCTCTCGGCCGCACTCAGTAACTCCTCCGGACCCATCGACTCCACATCGATATCAAGAGGTCCAGGCGGAATGGGATTGCTCGCCCTGGCCTCCTTTCGATATGCCTTCTTTTCGAGGGCAGCAACGAACTCCGCTGCCCTAGCCTCCTCCGTTCTCTCCCTCAGCTCTTGTCTAGCCGCCGAGAGCCGGCTCAACGAGCCCCGCGACTTCCCGCGCTTAGCCGACTGCACTTTGCCTAGACTGACAGCAGTGCCGACGTCCTCCGTGTCAGAACCAGAGATTTCGGAGAAAAGGCGCTTAGAAGCGACCACCTCCGGTTCCGACATAGAGGGGATCGACTCGACCCCCAACAGCTCTTCCAGCGTAACACCCGCACGGACTCTACAGGAACTCCGTTTAGGTTCGCCACCTTCATTCCGCAAGGACTCCCTGTCCTCGCCCCCCAAGCCCCTGGTATCCCCAAAGGACAACACCAACCCGGAACCGGACGACCTGCGAACCCCCCCTGCAGATTCCTCCTGAACCCCCTCCAATTCCTCAACCCCCTGAGACATAATGCCGACAGATCAAATCGAACACCCCCTGAAGACTCAGGTGGGTGACGACAAGGGCTATCGCCAAATTGCCAAAACTTAAATCTAACTTAAAACTATAAATTAAACTTAAGTCTAACACCGAAATAATAATAATAATGAACACCAAAAGAGAAAAACAAACTTAACCTATATTTACAAAACTATTTCCCCCCCTATTGGGGTCACCCCCGCAAAGAAACACCGGGACAAATTCGTCGACCAGTGCTTCCGTACTTGGATGACCTACCAATAATTTCCCTACTTATAGCAAAAACACAAAAAATTAAATATTTCAAAAACCACTCGGGTTTTTGAAACGCACTCTCCACCCAAAAATCGGCAACCAATAGGCGCATTGATTGACACCCTGAACTTAAAAATCCGTCAGCTGGCATAGGCTTCGCCTCGGAAAATTTAAGCTCAACCTAACCTAACCTAACCTAACCTAACCTAACCTAACCTAACCTAACCTAACCTAACCTAACCTAACCTTAACCAATTTCGCGCCGACCGCGGCCGAGGACGGACGTGTCTCTGGTTGCACGCGGTCACAAGCGGTCTCAGTGAGACCGGGTGTGGCCGAGTGTGACCGGGTGTAACTGAGTGGGACTGAGTGTGACCAATATTAGGTTACATCATCATCGCGGATCACCGGATACCGCCTATAACCCACGGAGACACGTTCGTCTGCCCCAGGTTCCTGACGACAGGTTGTGATCGCGCGTGCACATCATCAACCACGCTAAATTCTCCCGTGTTCCCTTGAACGCCGACGGGCCCGGACGACCCTCCTTTCATCATGGAGGAGTTGAAGAGAGCCGTAAGGTCCTTCAACCCCAAAAAGGCCCCCGGGGCGGATGGTCTCACGTCTGACATCTGCCAGCACGCTGTAGATTGTAACCCGGAATGGTTCCTTGCCCTGTTGAATAAGTGCCTCACTGTCGGCTACTTCCCCGAAAAGTGGAAGCAGGCGACAGTGGTGGTGCTGAGAAAACCGGGCAAGGAATCATACCGGGTACCAAAAGCCTATCGACCGATCGGCCTCCTTCCTGTTCTCGGCAAGATCTTCGAGAAGATGCTGGTCGCCCGACTTAGGTTCTACCTGTTGCCCAAAATAAGCCCCAACCAGTATGGCTTCATGCCCCAAAGGAGCACCGAAGACGCCCTCTATAGGTTGGTGAACCACATCAGAAAGCTGAGGGAGGAGAAGAAAATTTCTGTTGTGGTATCACTGGACATAGAGGGGGCCTTCGATAGTGCTTGGTGGCCGGCCATAAAGGTTCGGTTGGCTGAAGCTGGGTGCCCGGGGAACCTAAGGCGAGTGTTCAGTAGCTACTTGAGCGGCAGGAGCGTGAATGTTAGATATGCTGGCGTGGAAGTGAGCAGGGGGACCGACAAGGGATGCGTACAGGGGTCCATTGGTGGACCGATCCTGTGGGACCTTTTGTTGGACCCCCTACTAAGATTGTTAGAGGAAATGAATGTGTTCAACCAAGCGTTCGCAGACGACATCGTTCTGGTGTTCGATGGGATCACAGCACTAGAAATCGAGCAAAAAGCTAATGCCGTTCTAGAAAAGATTAAAATATGGGGAGAACAGAACAAACTAAAATTCGCTCCCCAAAAAACGTGTGCTCTCCTATCAACGAGAAAGCTAAAATATGATGTACCGCGGCTAGCTATGGGAGGTGTTGACATCAAATACTACGACAACATTAAGGTCCTAGGCCTAATAATTGATAAAGGGCTAACATTCAACGCCCACGTAAGCAGCGTCTGCCAGAAAGCAATAAATAGATATAAGCAGCTCGCCAAAGCTGCCAGAGTAGGATGGGGGCTTAACCCCCAGATAGTTAGAATTATATATATCGCTGTAATAGAGCCGACTATTTTGTATGCATCAGCAGCGTGGGCACCCACCGCGGAAAAGATGGGGGTCCAAAAAAGGCTCAACTCCGTTCAACGGGGTTTTGCCCAGAAGATCTGCAGAGCATATCGAACTGTCTCCCTGAACTCTGCAATGCTGTTGGCTGGGATACTCCCACTTGATCTCAGAATACTCGAAGCATCGAGACTTTATGAGATCAAGAAGGGAGTGTTACATCCGGTGTTGAGAGACAGGGAGGTGGAGCGAATGGCTCCTGCGATTGAGGACCCACATCCGGCAGAGCAGGTAGAGCTGAGGTTCGGGTTGGTAGATGAGGACTCATATGCTGACGTGGTTAACAGCCACGTCCATAGGATCTATACGGATGGCAGCAAGATTGAGGGTCAAGTCGGAGCCGCACTCTCCGTATGGAAGGGTGAGGCCGAGACGAAGGCCGTCAAGCTTGCATTGCCATCGTATTGCACCGTCTACCAAGCCGAACTTCTAGCGCTCCAAAGAGCTGTAAATGAAGCCTGCAAGAGCGGAATGGCAAAGGTCGGTATCCTTAGCGATTCTAGATCGGCACTCCAGGCAGTCACTCTTAGTTCCCCTCATCCCCTAGCGGTGCAAACAAGGGCGGCCCTCCGAAAAGCTGCATTGCAGAGGCGGGAGGTCTCCTTGTTTTGGATCAAGGCGCACGCAGGGTTGAGAGGGAATGAGAGAGTAGACGAGTTAGCCAAGGAGGCCGCTCTGGGCTCGAAAAGGAAGCCCGACTACGATCTGTGTCCTGTTTCATTCGTCAAGCGTATCTTAAGAGAGGATACGGTTGAGGAATGGGACAGGAGATACGAAGTGGGAGGGACGGCCGGAGTCACGAAGCTCTTTTTCCCAAGCGCTGCTGCTGCAAACAAAATAGTCAAGAAAATAAACATAACACATCACACTACACAAATACTGACTGGCCACGGTGGATTCGCCTTCTACTTGAACAGATTCAAGTTGAAGGAGGATCCGTCGTGTTCGTGTCAGCCCGGAGTTGAGGAGACGGTTCCTCACCTGTTACTCGAGTGCCCAATTTTTGCTAGCAATAGATACGATATTGAGCAGAAGTTGGGCACATCGATGACGGGTGAGAACCTGCCTTCCATCCTGGGGGGAAAGAAGAGGGAGATATTCCTCAGATTCTGTAAAAAGATAGTAGAGTATTGTAACAAGAAAAACTGTGATATCTTGGTGTGATTATAGTTGTAGGCTCTAGAATTAGGTTTTATCTGTGATATTAGGGTTAGATTGAATGTTTGTGTCGTAGTTTTATTGTTTTAAATTTTGACATTTTGGAATATTAATTATTGATTATTAATTTAAATAATCCAATATTTTATTGGATTATTCGCTACAAATGTACTAAAGTTTACTGTATTATTACGTGAATTGTATTTAATTGGTGATATTACTGGAACATCGTAGATGTTCGAAATAGTACTCAAAATTATTGTGTTTTAAATATATTATAGGCTATTATAATTAACATTGGAATCAGACACTACGAATGTATAGAGAAAATCTTTGTAAAGTTAAAGTTTGACAAATGTTTTAATGCATTAGAGATATGGACAAAACTGTAAAAGTTAAAAAATCAAATGTAGAAATAAAAATTGTAATAGCCATAAGGAAATAACTCAAAAAGAAAAAGAAAATAAAAAGAGCAGACAAAAAATACAGCAAACAACAATCCCTGATTATGTTAGGGGGTGGAATTATTAAAAAAAAAAAAAAAAAAAAAAAAAAAAAACCTAACCTAACCTAACCTAACCTAACCTTTTTTTTTTTTTTTTGATGCGCAGGGGAAACCCATCATGGGTGCCCCGGGTTGGGGATGTGCCTCAGATAGCTGAAGCACCCCGGGGGTATGTGGGACTCCTACCCACTAAAACCACCTGCGGTTCGCCTTCACTCCCTCCACGACCGGCCGGTCTACCTCAAAGGTACCGGACTTCCACCAAAATTAGGAAACGCTTAGGCAAACTAAAGCGTTCCCCTCGGCGCCGGGACTTGCTAAGCCGGGCAGGTTCCCATCCTTACCCGGAGTCCCGTGGGACGGAAGTTATTGGAGGTTCGCGTAGCGACGCCTCCGCACTCCCGTCCTACGCCGGCGGAGCGGCAGAGAGGTGGGATCGTCCTCTCTGTCCCGCTCCGCGGCCTCTTTCTGCGACATCACAATTTCGCAGAAAGAGACCGCCGCCTGCCAGGCCTCATCGCTCTCGAGCATGCAGCGCACCATGCTCGGGAGCGAGAGGTCCCCGCCTAGCACTGCCACGAGATCGTGGCGCTGCACGGCCCAACGATCGCACACCTCGAGGGTATGCTGGGCCGTGTCCTCCGCAGCGCCGCACTCATAGCAGGCTGGCGTTGGCTCTCTCCTGGCGACCTTACACAGGTACTCACCGAAACATCCGTGCCCGGTGAGCACCTGTGTAAGGCGGAAGGTGAGGGGTTTCTTCTTGCGGCGCATCCACGCCGCAAGAACTGGACGCAGTGCCTCGGCGGTACGTTGACCGTACCGGGTCTGCGCCAGATCCTCTCCCCACCTCCTCAGCAGCCACTGCCCTCCGAGTCTCCGGAACCGCCTAAGCTCTTCCCACGAAGGGGCTTCGCCATTCGACCTCCCCTCAGTGATGAGGAGGTTCAACTCGGCGAGCACCCTCGCCGTGAGCTCCCATGGCGGTTCACCCGCCAGAGCAGTTGCTGCCGCCCAGGAGACTGTACGGTAGCCCCTGATGACTCTCACCGCAATGACCCGCTGCATTTTGTGCAGCAGGGCCCTATTACGCACGGTGAGAGCATCCACCCATATTGGGGCACCGTACAGAGCCATACTCCGGCACACCCCGGAGTACAGCTGCCGACAGGCTTGACTGGGCCCTCCTACATTCGGCAGGAGTCGACCCAGAGAGGATGCCGCTCTTATGACCCTCGGTCCCAGCTGCTGGAAATGGGGACCGAAGGTCCATCTTCCATCCAGGGTGAGCCCAAGATACTTGATGGTGGGGCTCACCCTGATCTCCTCGTCTCCGACACGAAGTCGTGCACCTGGTGGAGGTCCCCTTTTACCGGGTCCGCGAAACATAAGGGCTTCGGTCTTCTCAAAACGGACCCGAAGCCCTAACCGTCTTATGCGGCTGACCACCAGCGATACTGCCGATTCGGCCAGCCGCGCCGCCTCTTGATAAGTCCTCCCCCGGGCTGTGATAAAGGTGTCATCCGCATAAGCGGAGACACCTATCCCGGGGAGGAGGCAGCATCGCAGGACCCAGTCATAGCCAATGACCCACAGACCCGGCCCAAGTGCCGACCCCTGTGGGACACCGCATTTGACCTCCACCAACACCAGGACCCCGTCCCGGTTCTCCCACACGACCTCTCTGTCGGAGAGCCAATCTCCCACCAGCCTTCTGATATACAAGGGGACACCGAAGTACTCCAGTGCCCCTAGTATCACGCTGTGAGGAAGGCTGTTGAAAGCATTGGCTATGTCGAGCGACACCCCCAACACCACATCCCCTTCGCGTTCCGCCTCCTGCGTCACCGACCGTAGGTACCGCATCGACGGTAGACCGACCAGCCCGGAAACCGTACTGATGATTAGACAGTTTCGGTCCCGGGCCCTCCTCCAAGTGCTGAACGAGTCGTGAAGCCACAATACGTTCCAGTGCCTTCCCGACTTCGTTCAGCAACACTATCGGCCTTACCGCCGACGCCTGGTCCGGTGGCCGACCTCCTTTGGGCAAAAGGATGAGTCGGCCCCTCTTCCAACCCTTCGGGAACTGCCCAGATCGAAGACACTGGTCAAACAGTTCCCGAAGGGGATCCTCGAGGTGCACGAGTGCCAATGACAGCACCTTCCCGTGCACCCCGTCCGGACCCGGCGCCCTCTTCTTGTTTCGGAGGCGGGACAGAACCGCCTCCATTTCCTGGTCGGTGACGGGTGGCGGAACACCTTCCTCCAAGGCCAAGTCCGGCGTTGGCCGTGCCATGCGAGGCGGAGCAAATCCTGCCGGAGGGCCAGGGAACAATTCCCTGACGATGCTCTCCAGCAGCTCCGGTTGGAGCGATTCTGTCAACGGGGTCGACTGGACGCGGAGTTTATCCCGCGCCCTCTTGTACGGTCGACCCCATGGGTCATTATTAATACCCTCTACCAGCTCCAACCATGCTGCCTCCTTGGCTCGGCTCATGGCCAGCTTCAGGGCCTCCCTTTTTTCTACGTAGACCCTGTGCAGCCGGCCATCTCGCTCTATGTCCTGGGGTCGGCGCCGCCTGCTGCGTCCATAAGCGCGACGCGCCGCATTGCAGGCAACGCGAAGGTCCGTCAGCTCACTCGACCACCAATAAACCGCTCGACGTGGAGGGGGTGGACCATTCAACCTCGGCATGGCTGCCCGGCAGACGTTTTTGAGTACGTCTCCGAAACAGCCAGCCATTCCATCAACCCCTTGACCTTGCCACGTCGACGGAAGACACCAGTGGCCGACGATCGCGGCCTCCTCCGCCAGTTCCCGATTGAGCCTAGACAAGGCCCAACGCGGGAACCTGCTACGACCCCTGGACAACTCCGGACCTGACCTGGAGGGCGGAGACACCTCGAACCGAATATAACGGTGGTCCGAAAGTGTCTCCAACTCCGTAACCACCCTCCATCCTCCAATCCTGCGTGCGATATCTGGCGTGGCGAAGGTCAGATCTACCACTGACTCTCCATTCCATCGCACGCAGGTCGGGACCGTCCCTTGATTGATAAGAGACAGCCCCGTAACCACCGCCCATTCCTCTACCTCCCTCCCTTTTGGATTCGTGACTGGGGACCCCCACGCCGAGGACTTAGCGTTGAAGTCCCCCGCCACGACCACCGGGAGAGGAGCCAGCCTTCTTATGAGCGGCCCCAGAACACCCAGGAACCGCTCCAAAGCCGCCAAATTTTGGTTCGGGGAGAAGTAAACACCTACTATGGCAATCTCTCCCCGGACCACCGCCACGTACCCTGGTCCCCTCATTTTAGGTATGAGAGGGGGGCCGACACCTTGCCTGGACACAATGGCAACGGAGCCGTCCAGATCTCCTGCCCAGTGTGGCGAGGGAGGCACAAAATACGGCTCCGCTACCACCACCACATCAATTAGCCACTCCGCCATCGACTGCAGGAGAAGATCCTGAGCCGCAGCGGAGTGGTTGACGTTCGCCTGTAAAAAGCCGAGATGTCCTGGCATTACTCTGACATCTCGGCCTCAGGCGCCTCCTGCTCTCCTCCCGACGGTCTGGGGGGGAGAGCTTTTCCACGAGTGGATGGGGGGTTACACGCCCTCCCCCCCATCACGTGGTCTGCCTTACGACCAGCATCCGCACATGCAGCGCAGTGAGGCTCAGATGTGCAGGTGCTGGCTTTGTGCCCCGGCTTACTGCAACGGCGACAAAATTCGCTGCGGTCCGTCTTCGAGGGGCACATGATGGCGGAGTGCCCCATCTCGAAACATCTGAAGCAGTGCCTGGGTCGCATGCCCTCATGTTCGACCCTGACACGGCTCCAGCCGACACAAAAACCGCCCTTGCGTAGCAGTTCCTTACCCGCAGTGATCGGGCAGGACATCCTCGCGAATCCAATTCCGCGAGGACTGCGGAAAATATCTCCCACCCAGACCCGTTCGGGATCGCAGCCACCCTCTTTCGCCACCGCCGCCTTAATATTAGCCGCATTGGCTGTATCGTCCAGACCCGTCAGTTTAAAGCACGCAGTCAGGACGGGTCTGGAAACGTCTGCCACCTCTGACAACACAGAGGCCAGCTTGTTGGCCAACTGATCCGCCTTGTCACGGCTCGTCCTACCAGGGACCTCGATTAGACGAGCCCCCGTCGCTGAGTTCCGAACCCTCAGCGGACCCAGGCCAAACTCCTGCAAGTCCACCGCCAGCCTGGCCTTTGTGAGAGCCTCACAATAGGACACTCCCGATTGTTGAGCTTCCGGGCGCAATTTAACAATTATCGCCTCGGATTTCGGGAGTGTCAACTTCTTGCCCTTAGAGGCACTTTTCGGTGCCTCCTTGGTCTTTGCATTGGGCTTCTTCTTCGCCCCCTTGCGGCGGACGACTTCGGACCACCCTTCAGCCAACTCTGACTGCTGCTGCGATGCAGCCACCACCGGCTCTTGTTGCCGCGTACTCTCGACGGGACTCCTTCCAGCGTGCGACGTCGCTTTGGAGACAGAAGGGCCAAAACTGGTCCATTCCGTCTCCTTAGTCCTCTTGCCCTTGCCCTTACCTTTGCCCTTATCAGTAGGGGCCTTGGCGGGGGCAGGGTGCGTCTCAGGGCGGACCGGCAGTGGAGGAAACTCCTCCCGCCCACGTGAAGACACCTCCACTGGAGCCAATTGTTTGGGGGACCTTGGCACCCCAATTATTGGCGATTTCTCCCTCGCCACAATAGTCGGAGCCGAAGAGACCCCGCTGGCTTCTCGTGCCGCTCTCTTCTTGTCCGCAGCCAAAGGCGGGCGAACAATTGGAGGAGGCGGCAGCCTATCTTTGATGGCAGCAAGCCGGCCGTCTATCATGTTGCCGACCATGCGAGCTATGCTGCCTTCGAGAGAGCTCAGCTGCTCGTCGCTCAGCGTAGAGTTACGCTGAGATACTGCCGCCTTCTTCGACTCTTCGAAGTCGCGCCGGTATGCGCGGACCTCCTCCTTGAGGTTGGCCACCTCCCTCTGCAGCCGATTATTGTCTGCACGGAGACGACGCGTCTCCTCCACCTCCGTCCTCGTCGCCAAAGTCTCCAAAACTGACCTAATGACACCAGTGGCTCGACGGATCTTGCTAGCATATCCACCTTTGAGATTAGTGGATCTGCTAGCTATGTAGAGGATGTCATCGAGACCCCCAACAGCCGTGGACATCAAATCATCAGCTGCCATTTGGTCCACATCTAGGTCCAAAGGACCCGGCCTCTCACATGCGATCTCCTTCACAGGAGACCTCCGGAAAGATTGCTTGTCCAATGAGGCCACAAAATTCTCCGTCTTTTGCGCCTCCTTCTCTGAAAGTGCCTGTCGGGCCGCCGTCAACAATTTGGCCGTCCCGCGGCCTCTACCACGCCTGGCAGCAGGGACCTTCTTGGCCCTGCCTAACGCAGCATCAACACCTTCGGTATCGGAGCCGGAACGCTCTGAGTAAAGGCGTTTACGAGTCAGGTGTTCAGACTCCGACACCGAAACCGACGCAGAGGGCATCGCCCAATCCTCACCCAGGATTTCTCCCAGGGAGATTCCTCCACGGACTGTAACTTGGCTCGTTGATGTCCCAGCCACAGCCCCATAGGAAAGGGTCAAACCTCTCCGCCCAGCACACCTATCGGAGTCCATTTCACTCCCGCTCCTACTCCTACTCCTAACTTCCTCCTCCCCCTTCTTCTTGGACCCCCCCCCCTGACTCCTACCATCACCTCCTGCCATGTCAACCCAAGGCCAACAGACAAAATTAAAATTAACCTACTTGTCAGACCCAGAGTACCACAAGGCACAACGATATGCCCTGGTGTACCACAAGGAACGACCGTAAAAACAACAAAAATAGAAAAAATAAAGAAAACTTAATCCTAACCACCAAAGAATAACACAAAAAGTAACCCACAACCAAAATACAACTAATAAAAATATATACAGAAAATAATAAAAGTTGAAAAAATTAAAAGTTGATTTACTCCGCCACCAGATGGCGTGGAGCAAAAATTCAACTGTCGAAAAATCGCCTGAGACAGCCTCTTTCGAACGCCACCAAGAACAAGAAAATCGCTTGAAGGACATAGGCTCCGCCCAAGGAAAATCAAGTTCAACCTAACCTAACCTAACCTTTTTTTTTTTTTTTTTTTTTTTTTTTTTAGGAGGGGAAATACGTTACGTATCCCCCACCCCCTCGGGGGAAGGGGCGGGGGTATGTGGGACTCCCTACACGAGGTTTACCCACTAAAACCCCCCCATGCCCTCCTTCTGGCCGTGGCCGTGGGCGCGGGCACTTCTAAAACTTCCGCACCCAACGTGGCCATTCGCCGCATCCGGCACTACTCCAATGCGGCGGCTGGTGTTCTGCCGCCGCCTTTCTTCACCGAGAGCTCCCCGGGCATCTAGGGAGCTTTCTTCTCGGGGCCCTTTGTGCGGGCGGTGATCCCCCGATCAACCGCCCACGGGCCTATGACTCCACCTCCATGGCGGGCTGGGGCTGACTAACCCCGGCACCGCCGGCTCCAGGCTCTTTTGACCGAGCCTTGTCGGAGGGAGCTCCACGTCTCTTCCGGCGCTTGGTGCTGGGGAGCGGCTTCTTCACAGTGATGCAGCCGCTACTACCCAGCACGTGGTCCTTCTCCTTGCCGAGTGCCTCGCAGAAGAAGCAGTTAGGTTGCTTCTCCTGGCACTCGGCTGCCTTGTGCCCCGGCTTTCCACATCGGAAGCAGTTCCGACTGCGGTCCACCGGGCACTGGCACGTCGCGGCAAGGTGGCCGGTGTCCAGGCATCGGTAACACCGCATAGGCCTCGCGGCCAGCAGTGTCACCTTCGCCGAGACCCAGCCCACTCGCAGCCGCCCTAAGCTGACCAGCTTTTTGGCTGCCGCGACGGGGACGCTCAGCCAAAGCGAGCCATCGCCCCACCTTCCTTTCTTTATGGGGCCCGACCTGATTGAAGTTGTCGGGCACCCTCCTTCTCTTGCAACGGCCTCGAGTACGTCGGCCGTCGTTGCTGAGTCGTCCAGCCCGGCGATGCGCATCTCTACGCATTTCGCCGGGCGGCCGATCTTTACCGTCTCGGGGTCAAGGATCTCCCGCATCCTTGCAGCGAGAGCATCCGCCTTCTCCTGGGCGCCCTCGCCAGGGATGGTGAGGACGCGCGCGCCGGTCTGGGCCAGTCGGAAGCGGAGCTGGAGCTTCTCAACGTCCAGCTCCTGCAGTCCGGTTTTGACCGCGTCTTTCGCCTTCGTCAGCACGTCGAGGTACGTGACCCCCTGCGCCGCGGCGCTCTCCCTCAAGGTGACGGTGATTGCCGCGGTGTTGGGGGCACGGAGCTTGGCCTTCTTCTTCTTCTTCCTAGGGGCGGCTTTAGTTGGAGTAGCCGCCCCAACCTAACCTAACCTAACCTAACCTAACCTAACCTAACCTAACCTAACCTAACCTAACCTAACCTAACCAGTATCAGTCCGAATTCGGTCCAGAGCACATGTTTTATAACCTTGCTCCCTTTTAAAAATTCATAAAAGTGGTTAAAAGTGGTCCGATTTTAACGTGCGATACACTATTGGATGCGTCTCAGTGCCGCCCACACGGTAGTGAATAGTGCCGTCCTTAAAACCGCTGGGAAATTTGAGAAAAGCCGGAAAAACCCTAAGTGCAAAAGTTTTAAATTTTTAAACTGCGAAAAAAGACGTTAAAAAGTGACGTATTTTCACGGAATAAAGTGGACATTGTAGAGGACAGGGACCTTCATAATTATAGTGAAAATCGCGATTATAGACGCACAGGAAATACCGATGACCTTGTGACAAAGTTTTCGGCGTCACCACGAGGTCATCGAAGTAAAGGCCTTAGTGTAAAAGTGAATAGTGGATAAGTGAGGCATTCCAGCAAGAAGCAATACTCGAGTCGAGTCGACTCGACTCGACTCAACTCGACTCGACTCGACTCGACTCGACTCGACTTGACTTGACTTGAAATAAAATCTCATCTATTCCTAGATTTTAACCCGACCCTCGTGTTGCACGTCCGCCGTATTTATTATTGAGCTAGTGTAACCTGTGACAGTATGGCGAAATTTTGCTTTAGATTTTACTTGAATTTTCAGTACCGGAAGTGGTTAAAACAACATTTTCTGTAAACAATTTTTTTTTTGTCTCCAAAATAGTGAAGTTCATATTGTACTTAATTTCGCTGAAATTGTTGGAGCTGTTTTTGAGGTTCTTTTTTTGCTTTCTTTACGTTCATAAATAAGTTGTCAAGTTAATAAATAATAATATACAAGTGAAGTTAGTAAAAACGTGTTAACAAAAGAAAAGAATAATATAAACATTTTTCAAATTATGTTCTTGTGGACTTTACGTAAGATGAATTTACTTATAAAAGGCTTACCTGAGAGTTTGAGGGCCATTCACACGTACCACATTTTGCAATCGTTGTCGACCACTTGTGTGATACCGACCACATCGCAACCACGGCCGACCACATCGCAACCACAACGTTGCGTCGATGCAACGACAGTGCGCGCACACCGCCCGTGCTCTTCCCCCTCCGTTTCATTGACTTTCATACGTAACCACATCGCAACCACATCGCAACCACTGGTGACAACGCAACCACGTCGGCATTTTGTCGGTACCACAACGCGACTACAAAAAGCTGCAGCGACACCATTCACACGTAACCACTGCTCGACGACATTTTGTCGTTGCGATGTCGTGTGTTCGTTTTAGCGAGAACGACGCAGCAAACCATCTCTCGCTCCAAATGCAAAAGCGTGATTGGCACTTGAGTTCAACATGTTGAAATTCACCCAGTTATAGATGGTCCCGTGCTCTGTTCCAAACCTTTTATAAATGAGCTTCGTCATCAGATTAAGGAAAAGGCGCTCGAGAAATGGGAATACCATTTTGGCGAGTAATTAGGGTAAAGTGAGGTAAAACGATCCCTTCGGGTCAAATGATCCCTCATCTTAAATCAGATTAAACCAGTGGCATCTTTCCAAATGCACGAGAAACATGTTGCCCATACCCCTGCCAGTTGCCTCTCATAGTATCATGGCGATCAGAGCGCTTGGCGAAATTTTATTAATATTTTTTTTAAGTTTCTCTCTGATCTAAATTAAGCCTGTTTTTGGACTTTCATAACTTTTTACGAATTCGTGTTTATTTAAATGTTATATATTTTGTTATAGGGTATTAATAGCAGTTACCTAATATTTTAAACAGTTATAGATCACCCCACGTGGTATTTGAAGGTTGTGTTTTGATCGATTTCTTGGAATTTGGTATTTGGGGTGAAATGGTCCCTATTTGTGTGTATAAAATGATCCCTGGATATAAAGTAGAAATTGGCGAATATTTTTTTGTAATGAAATTGTTATTTCATTTTATATAATTATTATCTAGTATTATTAAATAACAAATATTTAATCAAAGATATTGATTTCAGAAATCCCAACTATCGTGTTTTGCCTTGAGACAGACCGGTAAACCGACAGACAGCAAAGTCTTATTAAATTGGCTCCCCTTTTTATCCTTTGGCTACCGAAGCCTAAAAAACTTTCTAATAAACTAAAAGATGCGTGTTTCTTGCTTATATGCTTAAATTGGTTATCAATAATAAATATTATCTCTGGGATTATTTTACCGCAACTCAAGGGATCATTTTATACATAGGGGTGTATAGAATGATCCTTTAGTTAAACTTTTACAAAAACCTCTAGTACAAAAAAAGTACGTAATTAATAAAAAATAAGTATGCTATCACGAAGTTTGGTTAATTCACTACATACAGCCATAGAAATCTTGCGATTTTTCCTTCAACTTTAGCCATACTTGAGATTTTTCCCTTAAGGGGATCATTTTAACTCACCTTCCCCTATAAAGAGGTGTTGGAATTTGGTACGGAACCATCCAGAATAAACCAGTATGGGAGCCTTGGTTTATCTCGTGTAACTTGTCAAGAAAGTTGTTAGTGTCAGCCTTTAGATTGCGATCTGGGCACATTCCAACAAACAACTTTACCATTTGGTTGGAATTAAGCCTTCACCCAATTGCGATGTGAGCGAGAAGCCCGAAGACCTGTATCATGTTTTGCTGGAGTGTGCTCGGACTGCAGAGCTAAGATCTAGGCTCTTAGGAGAATGTGACTTTATTTTGATTTTGATTTTATCCCTTGTGGGATACTGCGTTTACCCATGAGGCTGACATTAACACTTAGTGTTAAGGCGGGCTGAAACCCCATTTTGTTATTTCTTGATACCCGATTTACCTAGTTCCAATATAATAACGAAATAAAAAAAAATGAGATATAAAGCACAATACTTAAAAGGGCTTAAATCAAAAACATTTTAATAAAAAATAATATTTTCGCTGTAATTAATTTACAAACTCACCTCCGACAAAACTCTTTGTCATCGAAATATAAGTATTAACAAGAATAACTTACTTACATTTTATTTTAATAAATTGTTAATGCATCTATTTTAAAAAGGTCTGAAACGAACAATCTTTTCTCTTAATATTTATTTAGAAAGACATTTAAAAAACACATGAAAAATAGAGAAGATCCGCCCCTAGAAACTACAATTTTATGCTAAGCTAAAATGAATCTTATGATGATGCGTACACGCTCGGTCGTTGGTTGTGTGCAAGGTTAAATCATTTGGAATTGAGATAAGTCCTCGCCTTAAAAGCCTCACTAAAAAAAAGTTAAAGAAAAAGAAACAGCTGAGGCCGTAGCCAAAGTCCCTTTCGTTAAAAACGATGACGAAATTCGTTATCAAAATGTATGGGATTTGACATTAGTCTTCGCAAGCGAAATGTCATTTAGCGATGACTTATGTCAAACCGCATACATTTTGATAACGAATTTCGTCATCGTTTTTAACGAAAGATACTTTGTCTAAGGGGCCTGTAATATTTCCGGAACTGCCCAATTTTCGTATATTATATAATATACGGTGTACGGACAGTTCCATACAATAACATAATCATAATAATAGATATTATTATGTTAGTGTATATCAGCTTCTGGACTAATGTGCCTTTCAAAAGTGTATGTAAGTATGTTTTTATGTTTGTGTTCCCATTTCTCCGGAACTACAAGTCCGATAATATAAGTAATTCTTTTTTTGTTTTACTAGGTACTGTTCAACTGCGGGAATACTGCAAGATTCATCAAAATCGGTTCAGTAGTTTTTGAGATAAGGAATTTTAATTCTCAATGATTATATTATATACCAGAGACCAGATATATCTGGTCTCTGTATATACCAACAATTTTGAAGTCGGTTTTAATGCGTAATTTCATATTTGCAATAAAACAGTTTTGCATTACAACAAAACAGATATTATTATCATTAAATTATTATTAAGTACAAGAAACAGGTAATAGGTAGTAATATGTTTATTGGGTTACAGGAACCGATGGTAGAGACTAGAGCAGCCTTTCCCAAAGTCGGCGATAACGCCTCTTACCTTTAGTGAGCGCTGCAGGGCTAAAGGGACTAAGGCCTAAAAGGGGGCAGTAAGAGACCTAGAAAACAAATCGGGGCGTTGTATAGAGGCTTCGGGGTGATTTGTAATTTCATTTAGTTGGGTGGCCTCTTAGGGCCGAATCACACCGGAATGGCAGAACAGCGGCGAGCATTTTCAGTGTCATATTATGATTTTAAACTTTATCTTCATTATTGTAATACATAGTATCGCTTGAGAAATCGCGGCCGCGTGACTTTCCAACTGAAAATGCTCGCCGCTGCTCTGCCATTCCGGTGTGATTCGGCCCTTAGACACCGACTGCATGAGCTCTCGACTTCGACTACAACTTTTGAACATTACGTTACTCCGTTGCGCCAACATTCGTTTATCGCGCGGGAATAAATACCTTCAGACGCATAATGCTTCAAGTTAACTTCTGTGAGTTTTTCTTTGATTACTAATAGTTGCTACTAAGTATATTTTATTATATAGATGATAGGTTTAATTAGAGACAGACGAGTTTATAAAGGACAGTAAATTACAGCAAAATAATAAAATAACTTTTTATTATCTATTTGGAACAAACATTCTATAATAACTATTAACAATATTCACAAAGGTTTGACGTACCATGGACGGATATCGATGCAAAATAATGATCTACGTGAGCGGTAAATAATTATAATAGCGAAACGACAGCTTCTTAGGTCCTTAATTAAAAGCTCGGGTACTTTTTCTGCTTTAGCAGCTTTCGATATTTCGATGAAGTTTGACTATTTTGCGTAGCTGCTACGTTAATACAAGCAGAACGTTCGAGTATTTTAGGGTCAACGCTTTAAGTATCAAGTAGGTACATTATCACTACCTCTACAAACGTCTGTGAAGTCATTTATAAAACTACTATGCAAAAAATTAAATCCCCACGAATGGCATGCCAATTTATTTGATAAACAGTAATAAAAAAATATTATAATACTTTGTCGCGGCAAATTACACAATAATATATAAAATGATATAAAATTATCTAATTCAGACCAACGCAAGTCGCCACACGAGCAGGCGAGATCCCTACACATGGTACGTCAATGTAACGAGGAAAAATCCAAATCGAGTCACAATGTATCGTATCGTCAATATCAGGATGCTACACCCACATACGTATAGGCCGTGCAAAATTTTAAGATCGCTCGGCAAAAATGAAAGGGAATAGCGCAATGTTTAATTTTTAGGTCTCGGTGGGACGGGGGAGGAGCGGGAGAGGAGCGGTGGAGGAGCGGTGGAGGAGCGGGGGAGGAGCGGGGCGGGGGCGCGGGGACAGTTCCGCCGAGCGATCGTAGAGGCCGCGCACAAGTTTAAGATTCATTTGATGAGCAGCTCCAGCACGTCCTGGTCGTAGTCCTGCAGGCGGAGGCACTGCGGGCTGTCGGGCTGCGCCTCGCCGCGCTTGCCCACCAGCCAGTGCGTCTGCATCATGCCCTTGCCCTGGAACGAGTGCGTCGGAGTGTTTACACAGGTACAGGGGAGGCCGCCGTTATCACCGGACTGTATATTGTATAGTGTCTGAACTCTTAGGTATAAATGACACCATGTTTCATTCCAGACATCGCGGGTCGCAATATCTGGCGCTCTCGACATCGAATATGTAACGTTTAACTATCAACCAATTTGATATAGATAATGGTACATACTGAGACACGAACCGGTTATATAGCGGTATATACTATAGACTGTACGTACGGCGACGTCGACCACGCCCCGGGGCTCGGTGATGTAGTCCCCGAACTCGTCCAGCACCTCCTTCGTCGTCTGCGAGATGTGGATCTTCATCGCTGCAACCACCGCGATCAATATACAAGGGGTAACAAAACGATAATACTTTAGGGTTAATTCAGACCGCAATGCGACGCGTAGATGCATTTCCTATTTTGTATGGATTTGACAGTTTTTGCACGACGTCTCACGCAATTCTCACGCAATAAATCTGTCAAATCCATACAAATTTAGAAGTCACTGACCTCCATTATACAAGTACGCTGGACCTATACCCACTTTTTTTTTGTGCCTATTTGAAGCGGAATCAGCGTCCCTAGTAAGAGGGAAGAGAACTAAATTTGACGTAACTTGCAAATGGCCGCTTAATCGTTATTGGTTGTCATTACTAGTATTAGTTCCAAATACTCCCACTACTGCTATCAGCGCCAATATGGCGACTTTCAAACGTTATTTTTACGTCAAATTTAGTTCCTATCCCTCACATCGGGGGAGCTGATTCCGCTTCAAATAGGCACAAAAAAAGCTGTCATTTCAAAGGGTATCAATAGTCCAGCGTACTTGTATAATGGAGCTCAGTGTTAGAAGTGCATCTACGCGTCGCATTGCGGTCTGATTTAACCCTTAGGCTGTATACCATATATGTGTTCATTGTGTAGAGTTTAAACGCTGTTAATGTAGCAGCGCTAAAACAATTCCTTTTTTCATACTATCGTATGGGAAAATTCGTGACATTAAGGCATTTTTCCTCCTTCAGCGCTGCTACTTTTACAGTGAACTCTATGTCCTACAGGGTGTAACAGAACAAAAGTATCACTTCGTTCGGTATATCCTCTAGAACGTGATGACGACGCCACGATTCATATTATGACACCGCGCGTAGTCGCATACATCAAGCGTGGTGGTGTGTGGGATTACCCTCGCCCGTGCTCTCCATGCGGCTGGCGGTGTTGATGGTGTCGCCGAAGAGGCAGTAGCGCGGCATGGTGGCGCCGACGACGCCGGCGACGCAGGGCCCGGTGTTGACGCCGGCGCGGATCCGCAGCGGCTCGGCCGGGCAGTGCGGCACCACCGCGCCCGACAGACCCCGCATCAGCGACAGCGCCATGTCCGCGATCTCCACCGCGTGCCGGTTGCCTGCCACAGAGATGGAGGAGTAGAGCGTTAGAGGGCTATCTACAGCACGAGGCGGCTGCCCGACGAGAATCCGCGAAGGCGAGAGCGCTATAATATATCTTGCTTTCTATAAAACGTTGCTCGGATAGGGCGGGATGTATGTAAAGGAGTATAAATCTTGCCACTGAATCATTAAAAAAGATACCATCGTGTGCGAAAGCGTGTGCAAGAACGTCAGTATTCGTTGATAGGATCGATTTCCCTAGATCATGGCATATAATATTATGCACTTATAAGGGTGAAGCCAAACGAGCGTAATTTGTGAGTTGTGAGTCGCAGAATTTCGGCTGGCAGAAATTCTGCCGCATTCAGTTTCATACAAAAGTCCTGTTTGATTCATACGAGCGTAATTTTGTGAGTCATGATTTGTATGAAAAATAATTTACGCGACCGAAATTCTGCGACTCACGACTCACAAAATTACGCTCGTTTGGCTTCACCCTAATAGTGTCACTCGAGAGACAACAACTCATCCTCAGGGCGGCGGGGCTTCTGAAATGATCGCTACCGACATTTTCCACCATCTACACCCCATGACTATGCCATCTGGAGCCACGAGATCGTCGCGTTTAGTAGTCAATCAATAAGTCAAATCAGCCTATATTCGTCCACTGCTGGACATAGGCCTCTTTCAATGAACGCCAAGATGGCCAATCTCCTGCTATACGCATCCAACATGGGCTCGCAACTAAGCGGAGATCGTCGTCCCACTTAGTTGGAGGTCGACCTACACCCCGATTTCCCAGCCTTGGTCTCCATTCCAGAGTAAGTTTACTCCAGCGATCGTCTGTTCTTCGAGCTACGTGGCCAGCCCAGCTCCATTTCAGCGTACTAATTCTCTGCACTATGTCGGTGACTTTAGTTCTTTGACGAATTGTTTCATTTCGAAGCTTATCTGCCAAAGAAACTCCGACGACACAACTACGCGTGTAGTGGTATGGAATGTAATATCTGGTAATGTAATAATATGAGCGAATAGAGCGGTACCGTTCCTCTGCGGCAGACCGGACACGACCATGTAGGCGTCGCCGATGGTCTCCACCTTGTACACGTTGTACTTCATTATCTTGTCGTCGAACATTCTGCAACCAAACTTATATTTTAAGAAGAATAAGAACGTTTATTTGCAAAGACATGGTAGTAACAAAAATATGGTATTGTATAACTAGCTGACCCGGCAAACATTGTTTTGCCACATAAATTATTTCTAGTATCAATATAAAAAGTAGATAAAAAAACCTATTCTCGGGCCTAACGAATGTACATACAAAATTTCATTAAAATCGGTTGAGCCGTTTCGGAGGAGTTCGTTCACAAACACTGAAAGCGCCATCTATCATATTCTATTATATGAATTGTTTACTGCTTCTAATTTAAACGCCATCTGTTGTTGTATTTGTGTACTATTATGGCAGTGGACGAGGTCGTATCGAACCTGCCCACTGACCTCCATTATACAAGTACGCTGGACCTATGATACCCACTTTTTTTGTGCCTATTTGAAGCGGAATCAGCGCCCCCAGTGAGCGGGAAGAGAACTAAATTTGACGTAACTTGCAAATGGCCGCTTAATCGTTATTGGTTGTCATCACTAGTATTAGTTCCAAATACTCCCACTACTGCTATCAGCGCCAATATGGCGACTTTCAAACGTCATTTTTACGTCAAATCATAGACAAATATATTTGGTCAATGGTCAAATTTAGTTCCTATCCCTCCCATCGGGAGAGCTGATTCCGCTTCAAATAGGCACAAAAAATAGCTGTCATTTCAAAGGGTATCATTAGTCCAGCGTACTTGTATAATGGCGGTCATCGAACCTGCCCCTATAATCCTGTCTTTCCAAATCTTCCCACTAACGCGACATTGGCGCCACATGCGTCAACCGTGAAGTCGCCCGCACTTCGCTGAAGAGTGAAGTAGTTTAGTTCCGCTTCAACATTCGTACCGACGGCCACGAAATTTCTTTACTCAGCTAAGAGGCGCGCCCCACCAAAAGTGAAGCTGAATTCGCCGAAGACCTCAACCTTCCAAGGTAAGATCGACTTCCCTTGTCTTAATTTATGTATTTTTTACAGGAACAGTTGGCAGATTGGATTCAGTAACAATTCTACAGTCCACTAATTTTCGCATACAATCCAAACACTGTGACACGAGAATTTTATATGTATATTAGAAGATTATTTAGCCAATATAATATTATATTGTTCCATGTTAAGTAATTATAAGGAAACTAGATGATGAGTTTATCGCGCGGGAACCGTACATTTTTCCGGGGTAAAAAGTATCCTATGTCCTTTCCCAGGACTCCAACTATCTACATACCAATATTCAGCAAAATCGGTTCAGTGGTTTGGGCGTGAAGAGGTAACAGATAGACAGACAGACGGACAGACAGACACACTCTCGCATTTATAATATTAAAAAAAAGGGATTGGAGGCAAAGTAATCCCTCACAAGACCACTCACATTAATAAAAGAGGAAGGTTATGTTCAGTTGTACTCTTTAGGGTCATACAGACCGCAACGTGACGCGTAGATGCATTTCTAAAGTATGGATTTGACAGATTTGCAAGACGTCTCACGCAATTGAAGTCTGTCAATTCAGTACAAATTTAGAAATGCTTCTACGCGTCGCGTTGCGGTCTGAATTGACCCTTAGACTGAATAGAATGACTCACCTGTACAACATGTTGAGCATATTGATGATCTCCATGGGGGTGCTCTTGGCGGAGATGTTGGTGAACCCCACGATATCGCTGAAGTATATGGTGACGGCCTCGAAGGACTCCGCCGGGACCGTCCGCTGGGCCCGCAGCCTCCTCAGCACGGGTAGGGGCAGCATCCGGGACAGCAGCAAGTCGCTCTTCTGCTTCTCCGCCATCAGCTTCTGCGTGCTGATCTCTATCGAGTCCGTGAACACCTGGAAAAGTTACAGAATCTACTAAGCATTATGACAGGAGAAAATTATGTGATATATGGTTGAAGGCATAGAACATTTTTAAGTATTGGAGAATTCGCATCGTGCATTGTCCCTTTCGTCTTAGTATCTTTCTAGAAGATGCCGAAGTTCCTTCTGTGAGAAGGACGTTCTCAGTAGGCCAATAGACCTGCGATAAGTGAATTCTTTCAGCTCTATTTCAAAGGTGAGCCGTGAGCAGCCCTAACCGAGACAACCAGTTACCTAAATAGTGTCGACGGTGTGTCGCAGCAGCCATATCAGCAGCGGCGAGGCCAGCAGCACCGCCAGCAGCATCACCGCGCCCAGCGCCAGCGTGCGCCGCGCCGCCCACACCTCCGTCACCTCACCTGTATAGTGTCGACGGTGTGTCGCAGCAGCCATATCAGCAGCGGCGAGGCCAGCAGCACCGCCAGCAGCACCACCGCGCCCAGCGCCAGCGTGCGCCGCGCCGCCCACACCTCCGTCACCTCACCTGTATAGTGTCGACGGTGTGTCGCAGCAGCCATATCAGCAGCGGCGAGGCCAGCAGCACCGCCAGCAGCACCACCGCGCCCAGCGCCAGTGTGCGCCGCGCCGCCCACACCTCCGTCACCTCACCTGTATAGTGTCGACGGTGTGTCGCAGCAGCCATATCAGCAGCGGCGAGGCCAGCAGCACCGCCAGCAGCATCACCGCACCCAGCGCCAGCGTGCGCCGCGCCGCCCACACCTCCGTCACCTCACCTGTATAGTGTCGACGGTGTGTCGCAGCAGCCATATCAGCAGCGGCGAGGCCAGCAGCACCGCCAGCAGCACCACCGCGCCCAGCGCCAGTGTGCGCCGCGCCGCCCACACCTCCGTCACCTCACCTGTATAGTGTCGACGGTGTGTCGCAGCAGCCATATCAGCAGCGGCGAGGCCAGCAGCACCGCCAGCAGCATCACCGCGCCCAGCGCCAGCGTGCGCCGCGCCGCCCACACCTCCGTCACCTCACCTGTATAGTGTCGACGGTGTGTCGCAGCAGCCATATCAGCAGCGGCGAGGCCAGCAGCACCGCCAGCAGCACCACCGCGCCCAGCGCCAGTGTGCGCCGCGCCGCCCACACCTCCGTCACCTCACCTGTATAGTGTCGACGGTGTGTCGCAGCAGCCATATCAGCAGCGGCGAGGCCAGCAGCACCGCCAGCAGCACCACCGCGCCCAGCGCCAGCGTGCGCCGCGCCGCCCACATCTCCGTCACCTCACCTGTATAGTGTCGACGGTGTGTCGCAGCAGCCATATCAGCAGCGGCGAGGCCAGCAGCACCGCCAGCAGCACCACCGCGCCCAGCGCCAGCGTGCGCCGCGCCGCCCACATCTCCGTCACCTCACCTGTATAGTGTCGACGGTGTGGCGCAGCAGCCATATCAGCAGCGGCGAGGCCAGCAGCACCGCCAGCAGCACCACCGCGCCCAGCGCCAGCGTGCGCCGCGCCGCCCACACCTCCGTCACCTCACCTGTATAGTGTCGACGGTGTGGCGCAGCAGCCATATCAGCAGCGGCGAGGCCAGCAGCACCGCCAGCAGCACCACCGCGCCCAGCGCCAGCGTGCGCCGCGCCGCCCACACCTCCGTCACCTCACCTGTATAGTGTCGACGGTGTGGCGCAGCAGCCATATCAGCAGCGGCGAGGCCAGAAGCACCGCCAGCAACACCACCGCGCCCAGCGCCAGCGTGCGCCGCGCCGCCCACACCTCCGTCACCTCACCTGTATAGTGTCGACGGTGTGGCGCAGCAGCCATATCAGCAGCGGCGAGGCCAGAAGCACCGCCAGCAACACCACCGCGCCCAGCGCCAGCGTGCGCCGCGCCGCCCACACCTCCGTCACCTCACCTGTATAGTGTCGACGGTGTGGCGCAGCAGCCATATCAGCAGCGGCGAGGCCAGCAGCACCGCCAGCAACACCACCGCGCCCAGCGCCAGCGTGCGCCGCGCCGCCCACACCTCCGATCGCACAGAGTCGCTGAAATACAAACAGTTAGAGCTTATGGCACCGGTAATTAATTGTAGCGATTTTCTTCTATTTAAAACATTTAAAAGGCAACATTGATTCATAGATCATCGTTCACACTGAACCCTCCAAACTGGGAACTTGAAAATTCGCACATGTGTTTTTTAATTGAAGCAGTAATTGGAAAAGAAACTTGCGCTCTCGTAGCTGGAGACCGATCCTCACCCGAGAACATTCCAAAGCGTTTTGTGCAGCGCCGTCAGCTGCTCCAGGTGCTTCTCAGTCTCCGCGATGAGCACCTCCGTCACGTTACGCCGGGTGTCCGCGGGGGCGGGGTCGGCCGCGGGGGAGGGGGAGGGGGCGGGGGCGGGGAACGCCGCGCTCTTATAACTGGAAATTATAACGAAATTCGTGTATATTATTATCTATTGTTATAGATATAATATGAAGGCAAAGCTCGTTGAAAGATAGATCAACGTTCAAGAGAAACCCTTCGAGCTAGAAATTTTGAATTTCGCACAAATTTTTCGAACATCCACTACGAAAGCTTTTTTTATTTCGATTCCAAAGGATTAAAAAAATAAATAGACGATTATTTCAAATCGCTGCGCTGATCATATTGCTCTAAAAGTATGTATAATGTAAGTATATCTTATAACTAAGTAATAGGATTTGGTTCTAGGCATTATTTTTTTATTTTATCTTACTTTATTTAGGAAACAAACAGTTTTTTAAATTATCTTAATTTAATACAATTTTTACTTAAAAACTAATAGTTCCATAGAATTTTACAAATTTAGTTTTACAGAAAGATATGCGGATTTTATAAATACATAATTAAGTACTTATTTTTAACAGGTTTTGTAATTTCAACTTGTAAATACGCAAACTAATATTAAATATATCAAGATCTTTAAATTCTTCATTGTAAGTCTTAACGCTACGTTTGAGGAAAGAGTTGCTAGTATAAATCGATCTAAACAAAGGAACCGAAAATATATATTGTGAACGAGAACCAGGTCTAGGTACTTTAAAATCGATACATTCCAAAACGTGTGAGGCGTCAATGTGGTTATTTATTATTTTAAAAAGATAAATTTGATCAAACATTTTCCTGCGGTTTACAAGACTCGTTAGTGAATGTCGACTGAGTGAGCATTAGGCAAATTAATTTGACGGAGACGGACAATTTACGAATTTGGGTAATGAATTCTTTAGATATTATAATATTACGCGTAACAGAACCGTATGTAAGACGAAAGCTCTATCTAGATGACATATTCCGGTAACGTATTATTTAATATCATAATGCGTTACGGGCATGGAATACAGTAGTGTAATAGTGAACATAATAATAAACTGGTGTCGCGGTCGTAAGCAGTCCCGCGACTTCTCCGGAGGAATTTTTAATTTGGAGCTAGTGCACGAGCGGCGACAGATGAACTATGTATAGAAGGTTTTATTTATTCAACGACAGTCGGCGCCGCTGAATAAAATAAAGCAGTTTAGTTTTTATTTAAATAGAAGCTCAAAAATGTTTTGCAAAATTTTTCACGAGCTTTCGCTTTAAGCTTTCGTACGTCGTCTAAGCGATTATAGTATTTTAAAATTGGTGTGAATTTCGTGCGATATTAAAGCTTTAAATCCATACTAATAATATAAATGCGAAAGTGTTTCTGTCTGTTTGTCCGTCTGGCCTTCTATCTGTCTGTCTGAATATTACCCCTTCACGATCAAATCGCTGAACCGATTTTGCTGAAATTTGGCATGAAGATATTTTGAGGCCCGAGAAAGGACATAGGATAGTTTTTATCTCGGAAAAATGTACGGTTCCCGCGCGATAAATTAATTTTTGCGCAACCAAAGAATATATACACTACGCGAAGCGCAACGGAGTTGCGGGCGTCATCTAGTATTAAATACGGTTTCATACGTCAATTAGATGACCCGGTGACCTTCATATCACTTTCCCCCAAATATAAACCTGCACTGGACTTCTAGTAGTAGTAATGATGATGATGGTGAATGTAACAGTAGCATATGCTTACGCCGAAACTCCCAAACTTGTATCTATAAAGACTTAGGAGTTATTTCAGCACCTTCCAAACCATGGAATACCAGGTATACCACGGTATAAAATCTTACTTGTTGGTAGTATATACTTAGAATACTTCTCGCGATATCGAAGTCACCACATGTTTCCATATCAATTTTGAGGAGTTCCCTCGATTACTTATGGATCCCTTCATCAGGTCACCACTTTTGTAAACATGATATCAAATTGGGATGATACTCTATACACCAAAAGAAAAATTTTGAAAATCAGTTCACACACGGCGGAGTAATCGTTGAACATAAAAAAATATACATATCACCTCCTCCATTTTGAAAGTCAGTTAATATTGTAGCCTATGTGTTATTGTAGCCTATGTGTTATTGTAGCCTATGTGTTATTGTAGCCTATGTGTTATTGTAGCCTATGTGTTATTGTAGCCTATGTGTTATTGTAGCCTATGTGTTATTGTAGCCTATGTGTTATTGTGATGTATAAGCTATATAATTGTAAAGTTTCATTAAAATCCATTCGGTAGTTTTTACGTAAAAAGTAATAAACATCCATAAATCCATACTCACAAACTTTCGCCTTTATAATATTAGTACGATACATAATATAAAAACGTACGAGAAATTGTAAAAAAATTATCTACAATATAATAAACATGCTTTTGCAAGATATCTTATCATTCACCTGCACGAGTACTACAGGCAAGGTAATCTATTTCGTTTACCCTGTCGCTAGGTAGGTATAAGTGCGTCTTATCAACTTTCCCTATATTTCTCCTGGGAAAACTTTTCATTTCTAGTAAAAATCAAAAGATTAAAACTCTATAAATTATACTCAGTTTACCTACACATAGTTTTAACTCTCTCAATTTTATTCTAAGCAAAAATGTATTTCTATAATCATAGAAATTCAAAATACAGAAAAATACATATATGTCAGCCTAGCTTTCGCCCGCTGCTTCGCCCGTGCGTGATATTCTGGGAACGACATAATTTTAGAAACAATAAACTTTTTATACAATATAAAATATAGCCTACGTAACTCGGAATCACACCAGCTTTCTATCGGTATTAAAAGTTAAAATTTTTGCAATCGGACCATTTGTTTCAGAGATTACCTCCTAGAAACGAAAAAAACAAACTTTGCCTCTTTATTAGGTATTAGCGACCCGCCCCGGCTTCGTACGGATATAAAATATATATCCTATGTCACTTACTGAAAAAATTATTAAAATCGATTCAGTAGTTTTGATTTATAATATTCATTACTACCCGTGGCCCGCAATGGTCGGTACCGCCGCAAAAGCTACGTCCCGCAATTTTTAAATCTGTAG
This sequence comes from Cyaniris semiargus, assembly GCA_905187585.1. Lineage (NCBI taxonomy): Eukaryota > Metazoa > Arthropoda > Insecta > Lepidoptera > Lycaenidae > Cyaniris > Cyaniris semiargus. The sequence goes on from LR994559.1 coordinate 112,282, forward strand.
TATCTTCGAAAATATTCATTTTAATCATATGCTGTAAAGGGCCATATAGATCTACATTAAATCAACAATGTATTCAAGGTATTTAATTGGAGAAAGATTAATGCTGTATTTATTAAAATTGCTTCGAAAATTAGCCATTATTTGTCGTAAAAAGTAAATGACAAAAAAATGTTATTGTGGGATATCCATAAGAGATAGACATACCATCGCGGAGTTTTCTGTAGACCTTTTCATTGTGTACAATACTTGGTACATTATTTTGATAAATATCGTGGGGTTCAGCCTGCGTTTGCAATGTAAGCGGAAAAAATGTAATTATTTACGACATCACATCAGAAACCCCAACAATAACAGTATTTCTCCACTATTTAATGAATGTTATTATACTTATAAACCTTCCTCTTGAATCACTCTATCTATTAAAGAAAACCGCATCAAAATCCGTTGCGTAGTTTTAAAGATTAAAGGGAACAAAGGGACATGAGGGAAAAAAGCGACTTTGTTTTATAATATGTATAGATGTAGTGATATTAGCGTAGATCACTCAATAGTTTGTAACTTTGTACGTGAACACTCACTAAGTAGTGACATCGTCGATCAGCCGCGCCTCCTCCGCCAGCCCCCGGTACTGGAAGTACTGCGCCGCGGCCTGTAGGTGCTCCAGCGCCAGGCCGAGGTGGCGGGCCAGGTCCCCCGCCAGGTCCAGCCCCCCGCCCCCGCCGCTCTCCGCGGCCAGCGAGTACAGCACGTACGCGACCGACAGCTCCTCGATCGACCTCACCAGGTCGTAGCTCGACAGCAGCTGCCTGGGAAAATAAATATTAAATACAGAAACGTCAAAATTAATTCGCCGAAATAAATAAAAAACTCGGTATTGAACAAGGAGCTAGTTCTATCGCTACTTCTTAAATCCTTATTCATGCACGTACGAATTTAACGCTATCTTGTTTTCACAGCTCGGCGTGAATACCGCAATGTGCGATGTGCACTATACCAGGAGATTTATTTGTAGAACAATGTTTCTCTTAAATTATATAACTAATAACCTAGCAATAACAAAACTGCTCGTTTGGGTTCCGTTATAGGGTTCTGTAATCAACAAAACTTGGTTGACTACTGAACCCTAAAACGGAACCCTAACAAGCTGATTTTTTGTATATTGATAGTGTTGGCGACTGGCTGGATAGATAAGTGTTTTATACTTTTTTACTATTTTGAAATCTTTAGTTTTCTATGTCATATTTTTGCTTATTGACATTTTATATTTTTGTACCACAATTTACCGAGACTCGAGAGAATACAGTTGTCGTTGCAGTTCATGGTGTTATCATTTATTAGAACTATTTTCATCTTCGTATTACAGTCCACCTAGCCCGTTGTTATCAGATAGGTAACAACGGACGAGGTGGTTATATAATTTAAAAGTAATATTGTCCTACAAATAGAACAATCCATATTTTAGGACCATATCAAATCAAAGTATGAAATCCTTTCTATCTCTGTTAGCTACCACTTTCGAGATTTTTCGCAAATAAAAATGTTGTTCGTCTTATCAAAATGAAGCTACTCACAAAAATTAGCTTGATAGTAATAAAAAAAATTGTTCTAGGGCTCCAGTACTAAAAAATTTGAGTTTGAATTTCTCTACAATAAATTTTGTGCGGTTCGAGCGCGAGGAGATAGCGGACACTCACCTCCACAGCGTCGACCTGGTGGCCTTGATGTTCTGGATCATGTACACGAGCACCACGGAGTTGATCTGCTGGTACACGGCGCTCGTCTCCCGCAAGTCCAGCCGCTCGTAGTGCCTGCAAACCAACGAACGCACAGACAAAACGACTGACACGTGCCCCAGCTGTACACGGTCGCGAGGGCCGCGATGCAGCTGATAGAGCAACGAATCAACGATAGACGTTTATGCAGTGCCTGTACGATAGAATTGAATTAAAATCAGATTTCGAAGTAAAAGCTCATCTAGCGGCGTCGGACACTCGTTTCAGGACGGGTAAAAATATTAAATTCGCGTCACGACACGTGTGACAGGGGGGGGGGGGGTGATGATGAAAAAGTCGTAAGGTAGAGGAAGCGTAGACTTCCAGCGCGGGGTAGAAGAGAAAGTAATATTCCCTATCCTTCTATAACTGCAGAAATGACATATCCTCCCATCACGAGGACAAACGAGTAGGACTCCGGGATCTCTCACGCTCATAATAATGTTTCGTATTTAATTTAATTAAAGAGTTTTGCAATTAAGACTTGAAGAGTAAAAGGCGTTTCGTGTCAGACAACTTTAAGACAATACCGGTCTGCGCGGCGCGCGGCGGTCTCGTCGTGGCCTCGTTTACATTGGAAGTATTTTGGTAATATAACAACGTTACTCTATAATATTTTTGTTGTAAGGGAGTGTTCGCACTTCTGTAACACATTGAATCTTATGATGGTATCCGCACTTGCGATAAAAATTTCGCGGTAAATTTATATGAATAAATTAAATTAAAGTTTGCAGTGCGGACAGTCCCTTATACTTTGGTATAACATAGGGTTGCCAACCTCAAATTTAAAAAACCAGGATTTGAAGTTGGAAAAACCAGGACAATTCAGTATAAAAACAGGACGCATTAAGGGGGCGACTAACCCAAAATTGTCGATTTTATACATAATTCATTTTCATACTTGAAAATAAGCCTCGAATTGTTTCATTTTCTAAACATAGAAGAGAATTTGATTTGAGCGAAAACACGATATCTTAAAATTTTTTCGATAGAAAAAAATCATAAAGATGCATCTAATATTCACGAATTTTTCATATTATTATATTGCCGTAACCGTGCATTAAACTAAGTTAATATTTTAACACATTGTATAAAATTCTATTATTGAGACACTGACCTGACGGATTTCCCGGCAGCATTCTAATTGACTTGAGCCAGCGGGGCCGATGTTAAATCTATAACGAGATATAACTGCTCAAAGCGAGCAATATTACATTTCGAGCGATAAAACGTTGTTGTAGTTTTAATTGGAGTCGGAACTCGTAGTTTATAACTCGTCGACATGGAGCCACGTGGAGCGGCCGACTGCAGACAGCCATTTAAAGTTAAATTGAGAAGTAAAGTTCTGTTTCTTCGTAATAACTTTGCTTGGCCATTAAGGCCGAGAAATTATCGTCTGCGGATGCAGAATATGAGAAAACTGGTCAATATAATTAGTTTTGTTGTGCGCCATCGGTGCAAACGGCGATTTTGACCTGACCCCCTGGGCACGTCCATATATTTTAGGTTTTAGATTTTAAGACATTTATTCTTATAAGAATTTTACATAAATTCACTTACACGAGAAAGACAATAAAGTAAAGAAATACAAACAATGTACCTAGTAAACATTACAAATTACATCGAGCGAGCTTAGAAGATAGGTTACAATCTTAATTTAAAATTATAAAATTAACAAATCAATTACGTAAGCAAAAAAAAAATTTAAATACAAGTGAGGGTACTTTTATAATCGGTTTGGCCAGTTGTCATAGTATAGGTGGTTGCAGTAGACTATATCTTCATACTAGACCGTTCCGATTCGGACGTTCGTACACATTAGGGTGATTTCCGGTAGCTCAAATCTAGCAGATAAATTTAGTGTCACAAATTATATTATAAGGCAACACAATATCACAAGCATGCAAACTCGCCTCTTCATTGCGGTTAATGTTGATGTAAGAATAAGTTAAGTTTTAATTTGAATGTAGGGATGAGTTGAGTCAACATACTGTGTAATATTGTGGCTTGCAAAACAAGTTGAGCAATGCACCGTCTACATTGCAATTGATCTAAAGTTTCTCCGACTGGATATGACACTAAAGTTCGTAGGTTTGAGGGAAGTATATTATTTAAGTGGTCAGTAAAAATGAGTAATGCAATGATGTATTTTATACATCATTATTTACAATAAATCATTTCGATTTAAAAAAAAACACTATAATCAAAGCTTGCCTACATACTTGGAAAGTTTTTAAATTAGGTTTAAAGTACCTAGTCCGAAGAATACGCGGCATCGTCGGCGCCGCTCCTGCGGGAATTCCGGTGTAATCGACGTCGGTCGGGAATTCCGGGAAACGATCCCAGTTCGAATCGAGGAGCACTTTATGGCGGGTATGCTCAAATTATTATCTATCTTTTATAACGATGAGCAATATGTATTTGAACTCTACCTCACAAGAGAGTACCTACATAAATACCTACATAAGTACCTACATAATTGTAAGCTTGTCAGAATATTATAATCTTTTCCTGATGTTTAGGTTATTCTAATTTACACGTCTCAACTGCAAATCTACTTTAGCAGATCAATTTATGTCCAGCATAGGATGGAGATGAGCAAAATACCCCCAAATTCCTAAAGCGCCCGGGCGTGCACCTATAGCAATCTAGACACATTATAAAAAAATCCTGCCAGTTTATACGCAACATAATCCGAACGCAGCGAATCCTCCTAAGCACTCTCAGCAAAGTAAACAGCGACTAAGCCGGCAAGTGCCGGGACTGCCGCGTGCCGCCTCACCGCACACCGATACTCAATACTTCACCGCAAACACCTCCTTCCATTAGAATTGCTAAATCGCTTCCAGATTAACATTTTGGGGTTACTTGCGAGTTTTGATGTTTTAGGACGATACGGCCTCGTGTCGAAAACTATTCTGTAAATACATATACCGTTTCCTCCGTCAGGTCGATCGTAAATGTTACAATAATATAGATCAGACAGAGTTTCGATGCAGTCTCGATGTGAAATTTAAAAAGCCATTGTCCTGAAATATCAAACTTTATATTTTGTAAACCGCTAGGCAATGAAGTCTCGGTATTAATTCTCATATCCATAATAATATTATAAATGCGAAAGTATCTCTGTCTGTCTGTCTCGCTTTCACGCCAAAACTGCTGAACTGATTGTAATGAAATGTTGTACACAGATAGGCTAGAGCCTGAGAAAGGACATAGGCTACTTTTAACTGGAAAAAAGGGTTGAAAGGGGGTATTTATGCGTAAGTTAAAGTAGTTAGTTAGTTCCAATAATTCATAATAGATGGCGCTGAAAGTCTTCTAGATCACGATAGCGGTAACACGATTTCGTTTTAATAAGAGGTTGTAAGGATATTTCCATATCAGTGAGAAGTAAAGGAATAGTAGTAGTGGTCAAAGTTTATATTAAATTCAGATACAGATTGTAATGTTGTAAATGGGGGGGGGGGGTTTAAAGTTTTTAAGAAGCTTTGAAATTTGACAGTTGACACCAATTTTACGATTTAAAACAATGAAATATGAATATTATGAGTAACGTGGAAGTAACTCTGTCGTGGAAACTTTGCAGTAATGTAGGCTACATTTTATCGGGGCGGACGGAAACGAGAACCACCGCGCGCTATAAACTGAAGTCCACGCGGACGGAGTCGCGGGCAACAGCTAGTTCACAATATATAAGAATCGATGCCACGGACAAACACAAACAAACACACTTCAAATTTATGAGACTTCTTTCTTAGTCCAGGTCAAAAAAATAACATAATATCATAATATATCATATTGAAGTCGGACAAAAATATAACATAATAGAGAGAGCTCTAGGTATTCCCATTTATGAGTCGACGAAAAAGTATACTCTGATGTTTTGATTTCCTCCGTTTACTACAATTATTTCCAAAATAGAAAATTCTAATAAATTAGCGACGTCCAACAGCGAGAAGCCACGTTGACCTCACGCAGCGCGACAACAAACAACATTGCTATTTGAGACAAATTGTCCAACTTTAAAACGAATCACTGAAACTACTGACATTACGAACTACAGTGCACATTGTACGTACTGGTGCCTGGTACTAGTATAGGAAAACTTCGAGCTTCTAGTAGTTACGGGTCGGGGTTACGAAGCATTTTGCAGATGTTTGTTTTGTGATACGTTTACCGTGTATAAAATATGGACTTAACCCTATACTAATAACAATAGTTACACTATTAATAACTAGTACGAGTGATACGATATGATAACGAGTGAATTTTCCAAGAAGGACTAAACATTGTATAGGGTTATAGGGTATCCATCGAACCAATGTTTTTGACCGAACTTGTCATCTCACTCGGTCTGAAGATCTTCCTGCCGTAATAGTAACAAAGTTGTTTTTTCATATACATTTTAAAAGTATATAGTATTTATATACAACACGTATTTTATCAAATAAAACCATTCAACTTAGGTAAGTTAGTACGTAGGTACGTATTTTTATGTAGAGAAATACATTAAAGTGCCAAACAACAAATAAATCAGCGAATGTTTTCGATGTCCCATAACACGACAACACGACAACAACGGCACAGCGACTCCGATGTTTATCTCGATTCTCGAGGTTGTATGTGCCATTTCAATTGTAGTTGTTCACAATTTTCAATAGCTCCACAGACTTTTGTTTTATATTTAAAAATATTTTTATGGATAGAAATGTAGCGTTCCAAATACTTAAAAAGTATGTTATGCTAGGAAATAGTTTTTCTCCGAATGGAATTAGTAATGGTCGAAGTTATCGTGGGGATAGTGTAACATATGGAGTAATATTAGATGCTCGGTGAAGCGTCCACATAATTTAGATACATAATAATATTAGATGCTCGGTGAAGCGTCCACATAATTTAGATACATAATAATATTAGATGCTCGGTGAAGCGTCCACATAATTTAGATACATAATAATATTAGATGCTCGGTGAAGCGTCCACATAATTTAGATACATAATAATATTAGATGCTCGGTGAAGCGTCCACATAATTTAGATACATAATAATATTAGATGCTCGGTGAAGCGTCCACATAATTTAGATACATAATAATATTAGACGCTCGGTGAAGCGTCCACATAATTTAGATACATAATAATATTAGATGCTCGGTGAAGCGTCCACATAATTTAGATACATAATAATATTAGATGCTCGGTGAAGCGTCCACATAATTTAGATACATAATAATATAAAATAGTGAAAATCTGTCTTCCGTCTCACTGCCTGCTAAGTCTTCACGCTTAAACCCCTAAACAGTTTTTCATAAATGTCGTATACATACTTTGAGTACCAGGATAATTTTAGGATCACGACCCGTATTATTGGTTCAGAAAACTAAGGAGCTTCTCATGATTTGACAGTAATTCACATAGGCGAATATGAAGTTTGCTAAATACTAGGCTTCTAAGGCTGACTTCTTTGTAAAGCTACGGCCTACGTCCCTGCTACACAAGTCACGGAAAAGGGACAAGTTTCTTATTCAAGACTTGTCCCTTCGCGCACGAATTTACCACTATTTTATATAGCAAAATATCCGTGCGCGAGTGAATGAAACAAGTAGCGTTAGGTTTTTTTTTCAAAAATTTTCCCAGGGGCCCAATTCCTCGAATTCCGTTTCGACCGCATGTTGTCTCGCTCACGCGCACGAGCTATGAGGTACAAGTTGGAACCGAGCGACACGCGACAACTGAAGACGACGTGTCGTCGCGACACTACTGGTTTCTATGTATTTCTATGAATAAGTGTCGCTAGCTTCGTGTCGCTAGCTGCGGAGGGTATTTCATAGAAATACATAGAAACTAGTAGTGTCGCGACGACACGTCGCCGCGTCGTCTGCTGCCGCTTCATGTAGCGGCCTTCCAACTTGTACCTATAGACGGCCCGTAATCGGAGCGACATTCGCAGTGTAAGAATCGGGCGCCTGCTCGGTGAGTGGTGACTCGCGTATAGGATAAGATAATGTGGAACTTCACTTACGGTGAGCTCAGTAACTCCTCCCTGACATCGCTGCATGTAACAAAAATTTATTATGAAAACAATTTATAACACATTCGAGCTCCGTAACGAGTAGCTACTTCTATAAAATCTAAAGAATTCAAAGTATTCGGAGAAAACGATGAAACAAATCACTAAAATATGGAAAGCGTCTGCCGTCGCCCATGGCTATCCATGAGATTCGACGGGAGGTAATGGGTTATACTACAGGAACTGTGACTATATTACGCTCTCTTATTCAAACTTCGCTTTTTTAATAATATAAAGTAATGACTAATGATTGCCTGTGTTTTAGCTATTGTTTAATGAGAACATATTTTATTACACTCTTGACCTATTGCTGGAGAGACTAACATCTAACACGTTTATGCCTTTTATACCGTTTGGTGTCACAGAGTAGCACAATGCAAATATTATTGTTATGTAAATATTTTTCAACATATTTTCATATAATATACTGTCCGAGATTTATAGTAATAAATCAAGACACGAACAACACATAACGTAGTTACGAGCTGTATTCTCGCATATAATATGAACATTCAATAATATCTCTCTTGTGTGTTATTTTCGCGGAAACGAGGCTGTAAAGTTCGATTCTATTTTCTGATAAAGGTTTTCGAATACGTTCATTCAATAATAAATGTAGATTAATCATCGACGATAGCCTCTGTTACATATTATGAGGTACACGATTTTGATATTGATTGTCCTTATCTAGTTACTGTAGTGTTCACCGTATCTTCAGATCGTTCGTTGTACACGAACCCCCGATATATACAGTAATTGCCGTCCTTATCTCTATAGAATTAAAAAGGAAGTCAAGAGGTACCTTCTCCTTAACCTCGGGTAAGTTATCAAAATGTTATCAGGGGGAATGGTACAATATTACCTATACTATTAGATAGGTAGATGTTACGATTAATAATAACAGACATAATCTTCTTCGTCGTAACGCAATATATAGAGGTTAAGAGCCCCCGCAGACTACAGACTTTTAGTCGGCCGATAGTTTAACCAAATTGGGGTTTCAGTACATTATTATCGGCCGATACAAATGGTTTAGTGTGCGCACCTTCATACATCTTCGTACTTATTAAGCTTTCGATCAAACTATCGGCCGACTAAAAGAGATCAAGATAGCGTCAAAACGACAGGTTCGACACCAACACCAGCACCGCGGCTGTACGGTACGGGTTACAGGCTGCAGTACGAACATACACTGTACAGGTCTCGTGTCAGGGTCGCATGAATGTTGTCTGATCGTGTTGTTTGTGAGTCATTCGCCAGTTAGTCCCGTCCTGTTCCTCGTTAAGTACAAAAAAATGAAGCGAAACAAAAATATCAATTTCCGATTTCCTCGTTATTATATCAAGGTAGAATGCGGATTAAATACGAGAAAAGGTAGGGGGAGTAACCGAAAAAAAATTGGAAGCTCCGTATTAAAACCTTTTATGAGAGTAATAGAAAAATACCTTTTTTATCAGACAGTTGAACGGTTTTCGTACTCATTACAAAGCTTATAAAATATTAGGGGCCGGGCAAAAGTAGGGAAAGATTGCAGATTTTATACAGAATATTGTTTTGCGACTATAACTACCTATTATTATAGTCCAGCCACCGAGCACGTCGATATTTAGCCGTTCTCTTCTATTTACACGCATTCATTTCAGTTCGAAACGAGATAGCTAATATAATCTCGCGAGTGAAAGATACGAGTCAATAGTAGCATTCATACATGTTCGCAGTTACCGGACTACAGTCTACAGGTAGAAATAGTTAATAAACTTACTACTCGCAAACATCATATTATTATCTTAGAGACTCCTGTGCCCCAGTGTAGACGCTACCTCACTAAGAAAACGTACTGAATAGAAATAAATGGAAATGAATATAAAAGAGCTGGCGCACCGCAGCGTCAAAAAAGGTATAGAGAATAATACGATACTCGTTACTTATTAAAGCACAAAAAACATCGTAGTTAGCTCGGGGCACAAAATGTATAAAGCCTGCCGTTTTTGATGCTACCAAATGAAGGAAGTTTTTTTTTTGTTAAATCAAAGCTATTTCACAGTAACCCTGTGTTGTGGCAGTGTGTGTGTGTATTTTTGTGTATCGCACAGTGTTTGTTTTTCCCTTTTTGTTTCTAAACATTTTATTCTAATCTGTTTAATGAATGTAGCCGTTTTAACTGGCCACAAGACAAGCTGCTGCATATTGACACTTACTATAGCTTGATCTTGAGCTTGTCGGAGACCAGCGAGCTCATGTTGTCCAGCTCCAGATCCGTCATCAGGAACGAGTGCTGCAGCACGTCTCTGAAAACAAGAAGCTTATCTTTCTTATTATGGCAACAAATAGTCCTTTGTCACGGTCTTATCGTCAAACGATGGACTAGATATCCTTCCGTACGGATCCGAGGTAAGATAAATAGAATGTAATAAGAGTTAACTAAGTTTAACAGACATATTTTCATATAATATGAATTGCAAATTGTGGTGCATTAAATGTATTGTTTTATCGTTTACGTTGTATGTGAACGTAACGAAACAAAGTGATGGTACTTCAGGGTTTGTATGTGTCCCTTATAAAGAGACTAGACGTTCCGCGCGGCTTCGCCCGCGTAAATTAGATATTTCACAGACAAATCAGTCTACAAAAAATAGCCTATGATCCTTCACGTGGTCTACTTCTTATCTGACCCAAATAACAGAAAAATTGCTCTAGTACTTCGTGAGATAAGCCCTTTCAAATAATTTCCCCCGTTTTTTCCACATTTTCTTCTATTTCTTCGCTCCTATTAGTCTTAACGTGATAAAATATATCCTATAGCCTTCCTCGATAAATGGGCTATCTAACACTGAAAGAATTTTTCAAATCGGACCAGTAGTTCCTGAGATTAGCGCTGTAACAAACAAACTAACAAACTCTTCCGCTTTATAATATTAAGTATAGATCAATGTGAAAGTAGCAGCGCTGAAGGAGCAAATTTTGTTCGTATTCGTATGGGCAAGCGCCCCAGCGTCACGGATTGGTTGGCCCATACAAAAAGTTAGTTACGTCACACCTCATATACAAGACAAATATTTCAATGTTTCCCCACGGGACACTCGGTCGCTTATTTACTGGAGCGGCCGAATTCTTAGTCGTTTCCTCAAACCCGCCTTGACTCAACCTCAACGAAGGTGTCCTTAAAGGACGCATAAACGTAACTTCTACCTCAACGAATTGCTCCTTCAGTAAGGTTGAGTGGAGGTGGAGGTATGACGTCACAGAAATTATTATTTTTGTGTCAACACCGATAGAAATCGACCCGAATTTGGCAGAATGTCTATAATCTATAAACTTCTCGTTCAAAATAAACAAATAACAATAAACAAATCTTTATTTTCACTTAAAATTTCTTACAGGTTAATCTTACACAAATATAATGACTGTGCCATTGTCAAATGTCACATGTGTTTATGTCTTCAATTGATGTGATTTATTGTCTGCGAACTCGTGTTCTTTTTTAGGATTCCGTACCCAAAGGGTAAAAACGGGACCCTATTACTAAGACTTTGATGTTTGTCCGTCTGTCTGTCGGTCTCCAGGCTGTATCTCAAGAACCGCTATAGCTAAATTTCTGAATTTTTCACAGATTGTGTATATATATTGCCGCTATAATAACAAATACTAAAAACAAAATAAATTGAATATTTAAGTGGGGCTCCCATACAAAAAACGTATTTTTTTTTTAAATATTTTTTGCTCGATATAAATTATGGCAACAGTTAGGAACTTGAAATGTTCACAAAATACTCAGCAGTATTTAAACTTTAATAATTAATAATAAAATTAAAATAATCTAAATGATTAAAGGGAGCTCCCTTTAATCCATATTTCCCCATTTTTGCTTATTTTTGCTCTATATTGGTACGGAACCCTACGTGCGCGGGTTCAACTCGCACTTTACACATTTTTTGAACTTTAGTTTAGCGTGTTGAATATTAATGCTTGTTTTGTTAAGTTTCTAAACCTAAATCGTTTCTTGAAGTCCTCATCACTATACCGCTCTGATGGGTTTTGAGCGTCGCGTAAATATATCTGCGAAGGAAAATTATTCGGATTTATTCATAGACATAATAATTCAGAAACCTACTAAAATCTTCCATGATTTTCTCTTACCACGAATTCTTGTAAAATAATGGTTGGAAACAGACTGTTAAGACACTCAAGGAAGTCATAAGGTACATCCTGAGCTTCCTCAAGTTTGACAGTTCATTCCTCACGTCGGATAAGTATCAAGTCGAGGAAGTTTTGTTGAACTAATGATACTATTTTTGAGGATTGAGGTTAAGTCGAGTGGAGGAAATAATAAGGAAACGACTAAGAATATGGGTGTAAGTGGATCTTACTACTCCAGCAAATGGGATTATTGCTAAATTGCAAATATGGGACCCACTACCTGATGCTACCATACACACTGCTTATAGTGTATAATATAGTCTCGTGCGATTCATATTATAGTGTTGGTTTTTGTGTGAAAGTTAATTTAAACTCCGACGAACTCCTCAGAGAGTTCACTACTTCTCTTCCAAATTTTGGTGTTAGAGGAAATGAATGTTTATTCAAACATAACGTGAACTTTAACTGTCAGTACAGAACTGAGATAATATTATATCAAGCCATTATTAACAGTATATGACGGCCGCAATACCGTTGCGCCAAAATACGTTAACGCGCGGGAATCGTACATTTTACGGAATAAAAAGTATCCTATGTCTCCATACCAAATTTCAGCAGGGTCTGTTCAGCGGTTTGGGCGCAAGAGGTAACAGATAGACACACTTTAGCTTTAAAATATTAGTATGGAAAGTTCATGTAATATTTTATCCCGAAACCTACAAATACTTAATTCAATATACCCGGAACCGAGATAATATACCAGTAACTGAATATAAAACGACCGTGTCGGCTGTCGAGTTGCACGCCGGACGCCGAGAGTCGGGACCACCGCCAAGATTTCCCCGATGATATCAAACTAGCGATAGCATCCCCAAATTAAACTGGACGTCGCTCTCATTTAACTGTAACCTAATTGACATACGAGTAGTGCTATGGTTAAGTTTGGTGAAAAGTATGAGGCGTTTTAACGTTTATGTTAGACGGATTTGCTCGGCACCCGGTCGGCATTAGTCGATATCTACTGGTAATAGCACTATGTACAGTGTACACGACAGGCGAGACTGATCGACCGATAGATCAACGCACAGCCCGGGCCCTGGGAGCGCTTCCACACTACGTCCGATCCGAATCCGATCCGAGTCCGATCCGAATCCGAGATTGACGGATGACGGGGAGGAGCGAGGTGTTCGAAGCGGGACTGAGTGCGTAAGCCGCCATAGAAATAGCTCTACTTCTGCTCTGGACCGTATTTTCACGGGTTCGAATCGGACGTAGAGCGAAAGCGCCCCGAGAGTTAGGAGCTTCTCGCAAAAACATAAAACGTAATTCAGCCTTATAGAGGGTGTAACAAAATAAAGTGATAATGCTTTAGGGTGTGTATGTATGTGTCTTCTGTATAGAGTTCACTGCCAAAGTAGTAGCGCTGAAAGAGTCAGTTTTTTTAAACTTTTGTATGGGCAAATTCATGACGCTGGAGCGCTTGCCTATACATATACAAATCACAAAAAAAAATTGTTTGTTCAGCGCTTTTTTTCCACAGTGAATTCTATATTTAAGGGACACATACGCACCCTCACTTTATCACTTTGTATAATCACTTTGTTTTGTTACACCCTGTATAAACATGAAGTTGAAACGCGTCCTCATCACACGAACAGACGATCTGGCCGACCAAATTAGATATTTTCATTGAAAATCTGTGAGGTCCAAGTTCACAATGCTCACTCATTTTATTTCGGAAGAGACGACAAAATGTCTAAGATTAAAGAATATAATTTTCTTCACAATAATATAAAAAAAGATCGTAACCCGTTTTATGATTGTTCATGATCAAAATAAAAGGAATTTAGTTTGCGATGTCCTGTCGTCAATGAGAGTTCATACTGAGAGCAATTTCAGCCATGAAATTATGTCGACAATATATTATAGTCATTTATTAAGCCAGTATTTAACTAGTCTTAAGTGTCTAAACACACCATGCCGAAATTACGCGGCCAAAGTTAAGCAAGATGACGCCTGCAATGTATTTTAAATTACCGATGACACACCATGCCGAAATTACGTCGCGTTAGGGCTGCGCCACACAGGAATGGCAGCGGCGCGGCGAGCACTTTCAGTGTCATAATATGATTTTAAACTTTATCTTCATTGTTGTAATACTAGCGGCAGCCGGCGGCCGCGATTTCTCAAGCGATACTACGTATTACAATAATGAAGATATAATATGTAAAGTTTAAAATCATAATATGACACTGAAGGTGCTCGCCGCGCCGCTGCCGCGCCGCTGCCATTCCGGTGTGGCGCGGCCCTTACAGCGTACAGCCGAACTTCGGTCGAGCGTAAGTTCGGCAGCGATTCGGCGGTAATGTTTTTTTTTTTCGGCGTTCGAGACACTAAATACTCGGATAAATTAACGCAACTGAATTTCTGCCGCGTAATTTCGGCTCTTATCATGTTTCATATTATATATATCAGCCGAATGTGTCGGAACGTAATATCGGCCACGGAACTTCGGCCGCGTATCTTCGACGTGGTGTGTTTAGACACAGACTTCATTACGACTTCACTGCCATGTATTTATGACTTAATGATTTTTAACCGACTTCAAAAAAGGAGGTTATCAATTCGTATGTTTGTAGTATTTTCAGAACTGCCCAGTTTTCGTATATGTTAGTCTATATCAGCGTCTGAACAAATGTGCCAAATTTCAAAAGTGTATGTTTGTATGTATGTACTATGAATGTATGTTTTTATGTTTGTGTTCGTATATCTCCGGAACTACAAGTCCGATTTAAGTGATTCTTGTTTGTCGTACTAGGTATTGTTCAACTTAGGGAATAGTGCAAGTTTCATAAAAATTGGTTCAGTAGTTTTGGAGATAGGGAATTTTCATACTTAATTACGTACAATGAAGTCGGTTATACCTTTTTAAAATATTTTTTTTTACAGTAAACGTTCGGCTCAAGCGAGTAACAACGAGACAAAGCCGAGGGGAAGGTGTTATTGGAAAAGATAATAATAGCCTTTAAGCCCCGAACCTTTGTTAAACTTCAATTCTTTACCTTCCGCATTCAATTTTAAAATCGAAATCCTTCGGTATAAATTTTCTTATTATTTATATAAAATGCTCGGAGATTCAAAAACATTTAACGAATTTACATTTAAAATTTACCGGGTATTCGTTAAATGTAAATAGGTAAAGAAATTATTTTTGTATAAAGATTAAAGCCTTTAGACAAAAATATTTTCTTTAACTGTTGCAAAATAAATCACTATCTTATTATATATTGCTAAGTCGTTTGCCTTTCGGCTTCGTCGTAAATCACGATAGTTAATCGAGTGAGTGTGGTGCTCCATAACCGCGAAGTCGGCGGGTCGGGGGTCGGCGCGTGGGGAGGCGCACGAGACGGATCGTAAAGGGACCTAATTATTAAATCACACGGGCATGTGGTTGTTATTATTGAAGGGGCGGATTTAATATGCAGCCATCGAGCTCTTTGAACTTCCACAATTACCGGGCGACTAATTTGTTTACAATCTGCCCCGGATCTTAATAATTTAATGTGGCGCTCGTCGAATACGAGTAAATAAAACATAGTCCCACCAAAAACATTTCATGTAAAATGTTGCCAAGACGACCACATAAGGTTTGCCCTGTGAAAAAGATATCAGATCTCATGTAGAGCCAAGCTTTTGAATCTACACTGCCTAACTCACTCTAACTCTCTCTCTCTAATTCTACATAATAATAAATATGTATAGCCTGCCGTTTCGTCATGGAGGTGATGCGAATATTTAGTTTATCTGAAGGAAGTTACGAAACAGCCACGCCATACATATTTACTGACATGTAGAATTTGTTGAAGTTAGGGTATAGATTCAAAAGCTTGGCTCTACATGAGATCTGATATCTTTTTCACAGGGCAATTCTTATGTGGTCGTCTTGGCAACACTTTACATAAAATGTTTTTGGTGGGATTTCAGTTCTTTTTGTAAGTTGGTTCTTGTAAGTACTTATTAAAAGGTTTTTAGGGTTCCGTACCCAAATGGTAAAAACGGGACCCTATTACTAAGACTTCGATGTCTGTCCGTCTGTCCGTCTCCAGGCTGTATCTCAAGAACCGTTATAGCTAGACTTCTGAAATTTTCACAGATTGTGTATTTCTGTTGCCGCTATAATAACAAATACTAAAAATAAATTTAAATTATTATTTATGGGGTACAATAAACGTGATTTTTTGGGCTTTATTGCTCGATATCGATAATGGCAACAGGTAGGCACTTGAAACTTTCACAATATCCTTAATTATATGTGCTCTTAAATAACTAATAATAAAATTAAAATTTAAGGGGGGCTCCCATACAAAAAACACAATTTTCGACCTACTTTTGCTTTATAACGGTACGGAACCCTTCGTGCACGAGTCCGACTGGCACTTGGCCGATTTTATTTAGTTACTGTCTACAGTCCCGTGTTAATTTTCATGACCTAATTCATAAAATTGGCGAAAGTCTTATATAAACGACTTGTGGCATTCGAGTTGAAGATCGTTGTTTACATTCGCCTTACAGCCGAAAACATTTAAACAATTACTTAAGGATTAATATCGTGACACGACACATAAATCAAACACGAGCGTATATCACCGAGACTGATTTATTATTTATCCCCTCAACATATTTGATATTTCTGTAATATTAATTATTATTATTATCAAACGTACGTTAAAAATAAATAGGGTTTGGCCTTTGACGTACATTTTCAGTCAGTCAGCATTACATAACTACTCTAGTATTTGATTAATCTGAGTGCGGCTGAAAGTAATGAAACTGATGCCGGGTGCAACAAAACAGTAAAATTTAATGTTTTTTGTAATAATTATTGAATAAATCAGTGGGTAAGTAACAATTTGAAAATTGACGATTTTTTGCATAAATGTTAATTATCTACATTATCCAGTCATGTCTTCAAATGTTACTGTTAGAATAAAGTGCAACAGGGTACCTCGAAATATTATAAAATCACTGCCGAGTGCTGAACAGGCTGAGCGGGCTTTTGTTACGTGTGCAAAAAAACTTATTTTGAAATTCACGTCGAACATCACAAAAAACAAAGAACTAGACTCGAGTGTGAATGAACTCAGCAGATCTAAAATTAGAACTTTTTAATTTAGTTAATTGGAACGGTCTAGTCAAACACAGAGGCGAGAAATGCAATTTCAAAATGGAATCATTTTTCTGAATAATATCGTTCCGAAAATAAAATGATGAAAAATTTACATTATACAGTCCTATATAAAATATATTATATTATTATTAAAACTTTATAAATTATACAAGGTGCAACAAAACTAAGTGATAACACTTTAGGGTGTGTATGGGTCCCCTATATAGAGTTCGCTGTCAAAGTAGCAGCGCTAAAAGAGTAGCTTTTTTTCACCTTTGTAAAAATCATGACGCTAGGGTGCTTGCCCATACAGATCACAAAAAAAATGTTGCTCTTTCAGCGCTGCAACTTTCACAGTGAACTCTATTGAGGGACACATACACAACCTAAAGTATTATCACTTGGTTTTATTACACCCTGTATACATGCTTAACGAGGCATTTTCTTAATGCTAAAAGTCATTAGCAGAGACAATGCAGCATTCCTATGATCTCCGTAGTACATGTGTCTACGGCGTAGAGGGTCTACGACATTCTTGGAATACTTAACAAGCTTGAATATTCTCTATTATATTATAATATTATATTTGTAGATAATTATACTTTACAGTATACTATCCCCCTTACTAATAAACGCTGTATAAGCTTTGAATAGTTATACAGTGTTTTGTCTTCTTCAATCCAATTAAAAATGTCACTTGTGTGACAGGAACAAAACACTGTATAACTATTCAAAGCTTATACAACGTTTATTAGTAAGGAGATATGTGTTTAAGGGCCTGTCCACATCTCCACGTCACGACGTCGTCGACATGGAACGGTGCGGTAACGTGGCACGGTATGTTGACGTGACGTGTAAATTTACGTCAACGTAACGTAAAAATGCACGTCTGTTTTCTTCTCTTTCTCCGTTTTTAACAATAGCAAAAGCAGAATACGTATTGTGCGGTCCACATCTAGATAAGTAGTGAAGAATATAGCAGTTTTACAAGGCATGGCGACGTACAATGTTGCTATATCACGACATGCATTTTACGTTACGTTAACGTAAATTTGCACGTCACGTAAACTTACCGTGCCACGTTATCGCACCGTTCCATGTCGACGTGGTCGTGACGTGGAGATGTGGACAGGCCCTTAGGGTTGGCTCATATTGTCGCGGTTGTGTATTCCGCGTATCCCGTGGCTCTGCCTTAAGCGGAAAAGCAGAAACACCGTTAGGGTTTTAGTGGGTATATCCCACAAGCCCCGGTAGCCCTCCCCAGACTGCCGGGGATGCGTAAACGCATTTTCCCAACGCAAAAAAAAAGTTTTGGCTCCTATCAGGACGCCGCGTATAGTTTCAAAGTGAGCGATTCAAAATGGAACCTTATTTCCAACTCGTTTTATTGCAAAAAAATCTATGGATATATAATATTGTGTTGGACTAAAAAACCTATATATCCATTGTTTTCTTATATTCATATCCATACTAAAATTATTAATGCGAAAGTGTGTATGTCTGTCTGCTTGTCTGTCTGTTACCTCTTCACGCTTCAAACAGCTGAACTGATTTTAATAAAATTTCGTATGGAGATAGTTTGAGTCCCGGGAAAGGACGGAAAGATAGAGACGCACATAATATTCCATTTTCGTTCTAAAGCAGTAATGCCTTCCATAAATTTATTTTCCGAGGCCTGCAAAATACTCCTCTACTGCGGCTAGCTACGACTTTGTCATTTGTGGCGAATCTCCGTCCGCCCAAAAAAGTTTTGAGCTTAGGGAATAAGTGGATGAATGATGGCGCTAGATCAGGCGAATAAGGGCAGCAAATCATACTTCGATTCGTTGATTTTTGCCATAGCTTTAACACATGTGTGAACCCTGGCGTTGTTTTGTTTCATCTGTTGCTACAAATCGACGTAAAAAATCGGCCTTTCTCTGAAAGCCATTTCATTCATTGCTCTGAAAGCGGTCCAGACATTCTTTTGAGTTTTGCACCCGAATCCTTTTTAACCCCTGACAAAAAAGAGGGGTGTTATAAATTTGACGTGTCTGTCTGTCTGTTTGTCTGTTTGTCTGTGTGTGTATCTGTGGCATCGTAGCATCCAAACATAAGCATCCAAATACAGCGTAAGCAATCGCGGCACCCGACGGGCCGATAACTTTTTCATATTTAATCCTCACTCGGGATATGATGTACCCGTTCTGTTGAGATACTTGTAGTGTCAGCTATTTCAGATAACCTCAATTGTCGATTTGCTAAACCATATCATGTACTTTGACGCCCATTTCCGGAGTCGTGACGCTTTTTGGACGTCCGGGGCGGGCTTCAAATTAAGAACACAGGCGGCCAGAGAAATGAATTTAAAAATAACATATTATATATATTTTTTAATTTTAACTTCTTAAATAGCAGAGGCTAGCAATTAATACTTATCATCCCGCCCTCGTAACATAAATGCAAAAGTATGTATGTAGTATAATGTATGGGGGTAGCTCCCATTGACGCTTACATGCTAATCCGAAATTGTATACGTTTTGACATGGAGTAGGGGGTTCCCCGTAAAAGGTAGGTTTCCGTGGATTAACAAGTTTTGTGGCACCGAAGTATTATAATGCTTTATATTATATTGTACAGTTGTACACTCATTCATTAATTTACAATTATTGAAAAATATACATATTGATATCTCGTACAAAACTTGAGTATTTCCTGGAACATCTTCATATTATTTTATTGTCGCGAGTATCACCGCGCGGACGCCGCACCGCGCCGCGCCGGCCCGAAATAGCTCGACCCACTTGTGATCTCTGCTAATGACAGAACTTTTTTTTTTTATGAAATAAGGGTGCAAACGAGCAAACGGGTCACCTGATGGAAAGCAACTTCCGTCGTCCATGGACACTCGCAGCATCAGAAGAGCTGCAGGTGCGTTGCCGGCCTTTTAAGAGGGAATAGGGTAATAGGGGAGGGTAGGGATGGGAAGAGAAGGGAATAGGGGAGGGAAAGGAAGGGAATAGGGTAGGGGATTGGGCCTCCGGTAAACTCACTCACTCGGCGAAACACAGCGCAAGCGCTGTTTCACGCCGGTTTTCTGTGAGAACGTGGTATTTCTCCGGTCGAGCCGGCCCATTCGTGCCGAAGCATGGCTCTTCCACGTATAATTACTGTATTTACATACTATATCACTTGGATATTATCTACGGTACTCAAACGCTCCCAGAATTTATATAATTTGTGCCAATTTCAGGAAGGAAAGCTGATTTTGCGCAGAGTGATTTTATTGTGCCCGAGTGTGTGCGCCCTACAGAAGAACATTTTCTCCCAGTGGGAGGGATGACTGACACGTCTAGTGGGAGATCAAGCGCAGGACGAATATTATATGTAGGTACCTACTTTTTGACTTTAACTGTAAGTAATATTAACAACGATTCATCGCCGTATTCAGTGATGTTTTCCTTCCTGTATAATGTAAATCAAACTTGTCGTAAATAATGATATTTGAATAAAGAAGATTGCTTTTCGAAGTATATCAAAACATAAGATTATATATTACGATGCTGCCAAAAGCTTAGCCTACTTCAGACTCCACTCGTATTTTTGTTAAAGACATTTTTAGGTCCCTTATTATACAGTCATAATTTAAGTAGCCAATTTTACATAACAATAATATTATTACACAAATGCGAAAGTGTGTCTCCTTCTCCTCCTCAGTCTGTTACCACTAGACGCTTATATTATGACGATGGAAATGATATTGATGACTAAAGTTAAACGAAATTGTTCGCAAACGAAGTTATGGTGACACATACTGACTAGTACACATAACATACAATATTACCACAGCTCTTGTTCTCAAATCACGGACACGATGTAACAAAGACAATATAAATTATTACAAAAATACATTTCAACTAAAGTCATCACGGGCTTACAGTATTAAAATAGAGTGGCCCCGAAGGGCTGAGGACTTGATAAGGGTTTGCCTATAAACCCGTGAAATATTTGAATGTCATGTTTTAACTTTTATTGTTTATATTGTTAAAGTTTTATTAAAATTATTGTGTGAGAAGTTTCACATAAAAAAGTTAAAAGGGTCGATTTATAACAATTTCAATAATGGTAATTGTACATTTACTTATAATGCATTTCGAAATAGGGATACTTTAATAAAGTCAACTCAATATTTAAATCATCTGACACGTGATCCTATCACTCTATATAATACTAGCGACCCGCCCCGGCTTCGCACGGGTACAAAATAATATATAGCCTATGTCACTCACTGAAAAAATGATTAAAATCGATTCAGTAGTTTTGATTTCTAATTTATATTCATTACTGCCCAGGCCACGGTCCGCTTGGCCGGTACCGCCGCAAACGCTACGGCCCGCAATTTTTAAATCTGTAATATCTTCGAAAATATTCATTTAAATCATAATATGCTGGAAAGGGCCATATAAATCTATATTAAATCAACAATGTATTTCAAGTGTTTAATTGAATAAGGATTAATGCTGTATTGGTTAAAATCGCTTCGAAAATTAGCCATTATACTCGTATTTTGTCGTAAAAGTAAATGTCAAATAACTGTTATTGTGGGATATCCATAAGAGATAGACATATACCATCGAGGAGTTTTCTGTAGACCTTTTCATTGTGTACAATATTTAGTACATTATTTTGATAAATCTCGTAGGGTTCAGCCTGCGTTTGCAATGTAAGCGGAAAAAAAGTAATTATTTACGACATCCCATTAGAAACCTCAAAAATAACAGTATTACTCCACTATTTAATGGATTTTATTATACTTATAAACCTTCCTCATCAAAATCCGTTGCGAATTTTTAAAGATTTAAGGGAATAAAGGGACACAGGGACACAGGGACACAGGGACAGAGAAAGCGACTTTGTTTTATACTATGTAGTGATGATGTCCTAAAGCTGATGCTTCCTCGTTTAAAAAAGTTATTTTAGATCGTTTAATGCTTATATTTATTAAATTAATCGGGAGGTCTATCAAAATACAATAATCTTGTTCATTTTTTGCTTTCTCCAAAAGAAACACTACCTCCTCATTCAAACATTGAAAAAAAACATCCATTATCATAAAATCTCTCGAGACAAGCCTCGGGAGCGAAAAACGAAAACAGTGTTTTCGTTTACTAAGTATCCTGAATCACTGCCAGAAAATCATATCCAACTCAATATTAGTTTACGAAAAGATTTATTCGATTTTCTTGAACTCTATTCAGGTGTTTTAAAATGACGGTACTGTTGTGTTGTTGTCCGTGTTGTGTATTCTGACGTCTGAAGTTGATAGTTCTAGGAATAATAATTTTCAAGCGATTGAAATATTCTCATCTCATCCATAACAATTTTGATAATGTGAATTACCTCTTGACGCTAAACCACTTTACTAATTTAGATTAAATTTAGAATACAGTAGCTGCCTAGTGACTCTGTATCCTGGAAGTTAAGGAAATAGTTTTTATTTTATTACTTAGATATAGTTTTTTTTGCGCATTAAAATACGGTTCGGTTTTCAATTGTTTTAAATGTTCGTATGGTCGCTCAGCATATTATTATGCGCTTCATTTTCGCAACATACATACTCAGCTAGCCCAGAGGAATGAACGGAATTCAAAAGTTATCATAATATAACAGGTGCAAAATGTATGTATTTCTTTTTCAAAAAATAATAATAATACATAACTTCCATAAACAATGTGCAATTACTTGTGATGAGTAAGCAGCACGTCAGAGATAAACCGGTTAATAAATTATGGATGCCATGAGGCGTCATATTCGGTAATACATTTTGGAGGTGAAATTAATTATCAAATCCCCTTATATGGCCTTATTTAATGTTTAATATTTATGCGTGTAGGTAGCAATAAATCTTTGAACATAATATTAAAGAAAGCGTATAAATTGTAAAAACAAAAAAGTAGTGTAATAATATCAATAGACGCTTCAAACCACGTCAGTCGTGCTAAGTACCTTTAGAACTCATGTTGCGGGTACCAGACAACCAGACAACCAGACAACGGAATGTATATCTGACGAAGAGAGAAGCTCTGAGTCGTAAATAAGGCGTGTATTTGCTATTATATTAAGATTGGATACGCGCTCAATTCGACGCGAAGTTGGTTTTCACTTTTCCAAATACACTCGTCCGATTCCCTAAAAAATTGCTTGCCAACCGCCCGCGCCCGTACCGACCTGACATATCTATCACAAGTCACATGCTATGCTTTCAAATAAAGTTTGTTTCTTTGTAAGCTACCAGCTTCGTATTGACTACACCCGAGTTACTCCACTTGACGTGTCCGACTAATTAAAAGACAAATACAAAGTAGATCTCCGACCGACCGAGTGCGGCGGCACCGGCACCGGCGTCCATCTTCGACATATTTAATACTTTTGTACGATACATACATTTGACATTTTAATTATAACATACATACCCACGAAACAGGAACATTAAACATTTTTTGTCCCCTCGGTGGGATTCGAATCCGCGACAACGAAGTCCATTTAGAGATTCATTTTGGAAAAACGTTATCGAGATATTTGCAATGCCCTTATTATAATAATTACAGTGCGTCGACCGCGTCTCGCCGGGCGGCTAAATCCGGACAAAACGCATAAAAGTATAATTCGTATGAATAATATAATATGATGTGGGCTCAGCTCTTGTCAATATCGGCTCCGTAATATTTTTCATCTAAAAAACATACCGAGTGCTTATATTCTCAAGTGAAGTGCAATAATCAGTAAAGTTAGTGCTCAAAACAGTGCAAAGTAATAAGAATTGAAAAAACAGTGAGTGAAAATAACAGAAATCCAATTACAATCTCATAACAACAAACTGTACTTTTTGTGCCAGAATAGTGATATCTTAGGGAAATCAAACTGAAGGCGCTCAAGAAGCCCTGCCTAGCGGGAACAATGCAAAGCAAATACCAAAAAGAAATAAAACTAATTACATCAAATCATACATGCAAAGCTCTATGCAACATAAAAATCTCGACTCTACCTCCAACTCTACCGAGAGAAATATGTTGACAAAAAACTAACAACTGAAGCCCCTACTCCTAGCCCCCACCCAAGACGGCCGGTCCCCGTGGGAGGAGTAGACCAAAATCCTCAAGAGGAAATCATGCTCTACGTAGGAACTTATCATGTCAGAGCTCTATCATCCTATTCTCGACTATTAGAATTAAGCTGCGCTATAAAAGATATCAAGTACGACATCATCAGCCTGTGTGAGATAAGGCGAACGGGCGAGTCTATACAGGAATATATGTACAGCGATTTCATTTTGTTCTATATAGGACAAACTCCAGGTTTATACGGTGTGGGATTTATTGTTAACAAACGCCATAAGCAAAACATTATATGCTTCAAAGGCCTATCAGAAAGAGTAGCTATATTACAGCTCAGTATTAATAACATAGAAATAAGCATTATTCAATGTTACGCTCCTACAGAATCCGCTAACGAAAACGACTTAGAAAATTTTTACACTGTGGTTAATGAAGCAATAAAAATAACAAATAAATATGTGATTGTCATGGGTGATTTTAACGCTAAAATAGGTCACCCACGCCATGATGAAAACCTTATAAAGAAAAGCTTTGGTTATGGAAGCAGAAACAGCAGAGGTGAGAGGCTTATACTATTTGCACGCGAAAATAAACTCGCAATCCTGAACACCTTTTTCAAAAAGAAACCCGGGAAAAGATGGACCTGGAGATCACCAAATAATCTGGTAAAAAACGAACTGGATTATATACTCACTAACTTACAAAAATCCGCTCAAGACGTACAGGTGATGTAGATTTCCCTAGTGATCACAGATTAATAAGAGCAAAATTTAAAATTTAATTTAAAAGAGTTCTCTTAAGAATGATAGAGAAATACAAATCTATAAGGAAGAACTTAAAAATAATTTAGAAATCTTTCCTACTTGGCAACAACGCTCTACAGTACAAGAACTGAATGATAAAATTGTCCAAGCAATAAGCAGTAGCCTCAAAAAGGCCTATGCACCTCCAGAACACACGACTATTCTTTCTACTAAGACGCAGAATTTGATCTTTAGGCGACAGCAAATCCAAAAAATTAAATCAAAAACAAGAAGTTTAAAAAATCAACTAAAACTTAAGTTTGTTAGTAAATATATCCGGAACGATTACAACATACATCGTAAAAACACTTTTGAAAAACATGTATTACAGTCAGGCAGCTTAAAAAGAGCAAACAAGGAACTTAGATTGCACAAGACATAAATAGAAGGTTTAAAAACCTCGAATAATATAACTTGCAATAGAAATGAAATACTGAAAGTAGCAACTAGCTTTTACAAAATGTTAACGAAAATGTAGAGTCGACACCCGTCATCAACACGTCGTTGGAAACACCTATAAATATACACGAGATCGATGTAAAGGAGGTAATAAAGGCAATTACGAAAACCAAAACCGACAAAAGCCCTGGACCGGATCAAATACCTAACGAAGCCTTGAAAATTGGATGCCCATACCTAGCTGTCCCTCTCACGCATCTTTGTGCTTGAATCGGCTATAGTACCAACACAATGGACGGAATCTTATATAATTTTGATATATAAAAAGGGAGACCCAAATAATATTGGAAACTACCGCCCAATAAGCCTGCTGTCCTCAACATATAAAGTTTTCTCGTCCATCTCGGAAACGAGTATCAGAGACAATATAGAAAGACATCAACCCGCAGAACAAGCGGGGTTCAGAAGTGGTTTCTCCACGATTCATCATATCCACTCTACACAACTAATAATAGACAAATTTTGAGAATTTAACTATCCTGCGCTCCGCCCCAGCACAGTAGGATAGGACATTCGTTTTAAGTATTAAAAAAATGTACATGTGTCCGTAAATATTTTAAATAATGTGGGCTATGTTGCCTGAAATAAATGGTAAATTAAATAAATATTATGTATGAACTGACTTGTCGAACAGGTGCGGTCCGCCGGCGCCGCGGTGCAGGTACTTGCACACCAGCAGCCGCTCCGCCTGCACCAGCAGCACCGTCTTGCTCAGCGTGAAGATCATCGACACCTGCACAACACATGCTTTGGTACCATCGAAGAAATCGATTCCTAGGCAGTCGACAGACCGACGTCGTTCGGTCGGATCGTGTCGATTCAATGTAGTCCATTG
Organism: Cyaniris semiargus; assembly: GCA_905187585.1. NCBI lineage: Eukaryota > Metazoa > Arthropoda > Insecta > Lepidoptera > Lycaenidae > Cyaniris > Cyaniris semiargus. Next base: position 138,622 of record LR994559.1, read on the forward strand.
AAATGTTACATTTGCTTTGCATTTATTAGAGGACGCAATTTTATTTTTGGGATATGTTGGGAGGGGGGTCAAAAGAAGCTTAACCTCAAGTTTTGGGGTCGCCGCCCTTGTCCCCCGGCCGCCATTTTGAAAAAAGGGTGACAACTCTATTTTCACGATATCTCGGAAACTGTACATCTTACAAAAAATTTGTAAGAACATAATTTGTTGCAAATTATATTGCCTACAAATGTGTTAATACAACTTTTTATACTAAATTAAAATTTTAAAAAGTTATAAGCAAAAAAATGACAAAATTTTTCAAAAGGTTTACTATCGCTCTTTAACTTTGTTTAATACATTTTACAAAAAAAATACCTTAGACCAACCTTGTAGATGATCTTTTGAGAAAAAGATCCCCTGACCCCCCCTGATCCCATGAAATTAATTTTCTGCAGATACAAAGAAAACTGTGGAACTATGTGTGGCTGCAGAAAAGCAGGACTGAAATGCTTAACGGTATTATAGTAGGCATGTGCAGACTAGTATAGTAGGCACACTATAATATAGTATGCATATATATGTAGTATAGTAGGCATACTGTAGACTGTGGCTGCAGAAAAGCAGGACTGAAATGCGTTACAGAATAGTAGGCATACTGTAGAGCATTTTAGGCCCGTTTTTCTGCAGCCACACATGCTTTTATAGTTTCCTTTGCATCTGCAAAAAATTAATTTCATGAGATCGGGGGGATTGGAAGATCTTTTTCTCAAAAGATCATCTACAAGGTTGGTCTAAGGTATTTTTTTTTTGTAAAATGTATTAGACAAAGTTAAAGAGCGATAATAAACCTTTTTAAATATGTTATCACTTTTTTGCTTTTTACTTTTTAAATTTTTAATTTAAGGTAAAAAGTTATAGGAATATATTTGTAGGCAAAATAATTTGCAACAAATTATGTTCTCACAAATTTTTTGTAAGACATAGTTTCCGAGATATCACGAAAATAGTGTTGTCACCCCTTTTTTAAAGATGGTGGCCGGAGGACAAGGGTGGCGACCCCACAAACTTGAGGTTAATCTTTTATTGACCCCCCCAACATATCCCAAAAATAAAATTCCTCCGTCCTCTAATAACGTCCTCTAATAAATGCAATATTCGGTCCTAAAATTGTAACATTTCAATGGACTAATGTTAATTATTGTGATCTGTCGGTTGGGTTTGACGTAACGTGACCGAACTACGTAGGTCCCCCATCTGCCTAGAAATCGACATCTGCAGGCTTAGAAAACAAATGCGAGAGAATATTAATACTAGGAGATTAAGGCGATATGACAGGTACCCGACGTTAATGTCTCTTTGTGTATTCTTTCATCAAAAGAATCCTTCCTATGTAATGCTAAGCATACTAGAGTTGATCTAATGAGGCTGTAGGTCCTGTACGGTTGATTTAGGCTTATAATTAACTGACCACCAGATATAGTAACATTTCACAGACAAAAATAGTAAACGATCACCAAAATACAGACTACCATTTTAATGTAAAATGATAACCAAAGATTTAACATCTCGCTATCCTATTTATACAAAATGACTCCAAATAAATCATTGTTAAACCAAACGTAGTAAATGATCACCAAAAATAGTAAATGATCACCAATATAATTACTAGCATTTTAATGTAAAATTATAACCAAAGTATTTTCATTTTGCTATCCTATTAAAGAAAATCGGTCAAGTACGTGTCGGGCCACGCGCAATATAGGGTTCCGTAGTACCGCTAGTTTTTGATAATTTTTGTATGGTCAATGAATGTACATTTATAACGTGTTTTACAATACTAACAACATCATCTCAGTTACTTGCAAAGGAATATGAACGAAAAGTTCCTTTATACTTCGCCGAATACATTTTTTTTAGTTGATCGACTATTACTCAATAATTTATGAAGTCTTCTTAGCCGTGATAGTTTTCCTTTTAAATTCAGCATATTTCCTACTCCCGTGAATTTTTTCACATTTCCAGAAACAACCGTTTAGCTGGTACAAGGGGGGGACACTGCACTCTAACGATTTTTTCCACTTTAAAACTTCATATTTCACAAATGGATCCCTAAATCGGAAAATGATCTATGAATACTTCGAACGACACCCCACACGATGGGGTGGGCGCGAAAAAAAAAATTCATCCTCGCTTGATGTGTACGGGAGGTACCATAAAAAAAATTTTTTTACGATTTTATGTACCATTTTGTCGGCATCATTAATATGTGTATTCATGCCAAATTACAGCTTTGTAGGTCCTATAGTCTCTGAGCAAAACCGCGGACAGACAGACAGACAGACGGACAGGCCGAAACTATAAGGGTTCCTTGTTGACTACGGAACCCTAAAAAATGAACCAAAAAAATTATTGCTAACCGGAAAATAATAAATTACAAAAACCAAATTTGAACTTCATTTTAATTTGGCCTGCCGGTGTAGTTTAGCGAAGATTTCGGGGAATCCCAATGAAGCGCGCATCACGTCGCCGCCAAGAAAGACTACGTGATAATAGTGTGAATGTGAGTGTGTGAAAATAATAATATGCTGTAGGATAAGACTGTTCGGTGTGCATCCCTTGTCTGATTGCCATAACACAAGTTCAACTTAGCATGGGATTAGACGACGTGATGTACACTGTCTAATTTGTGCTATTGTGTATTATTGTATGGGTATAATAAACAATTTGAATTTAATAACAATAATTATATAATGATAACGGGACTCAAAGTATCTCCATACCAAATTTCAGCAAAATCGGTTCAGTGGTTTGGGCGTGAAGAGGTAACAGACAGACAGACACACTTTCGCATTTATAATATTAGTATACAGTATAACTCTCATCATCCATGCTAATATTTTAAATTGGAAAGGGCAGGTGTCCGTCTGTTATCTCTTCAGGTCCAAACTGCTGAACCGATTATACACGTGGGACGTGCGTATCCGAGCATGCACGGCGCTTGCGGTGCGGTGGGAGGGGACTGCAGGCCGAAGACAATATACCTAACATAATAAGGAATTATAATACTTTTTTTTGTTAATCTATACTTTAATATTATAAAGCGGAAGAGTTTGTTTGTTTGTTTGAACGCGCTAATCTCAGAAACTACTGGTCCGATTTGAAAAATTCTTTCAGTGTTAGATAGTCTATTTATCGAAGAAAGCTATAGGATATATTTTATCACGCTAAGACTAATAGGAGCGAAGAAATAGAGGAAAATGTGGAAAAAACGGGGGGAAATTATTTGAAAAGGTTACGAACTACTAGAGCATTTTTTCTGTTATTTGGGTCAGATAAGAAGTAGACCACGTGAAGGATCATAGGCTATTTTTTATAGACTGATTTGTCTGTGAAATATCTAATTTACGCGGGCGAAGCCGCGCGGAACGTCTAGTGTGCTTACATTTTTTGTCAATCGTAGTATTATTTCGACAGAAATATCGCATTGATTTGCTCGCTAGGATTTGGTGATTATTTACTATTTTTAGCGTTCGATTACAATTTGAAGTGTAGTCGTGACTCGTGACTAAAATAGCTGATAGTATTGCAATTTTAGACTTTATTTTTTTGGTGTTAAGTATATTATTATTATTATAAATGAATACTACGGATACATCCAGATCAGATCAAGAAAGTGTCCATAATTAAACTTGCAGAAAGTATAACCTCAAAAGTGCCAAATAATGACTCAGTAATGACCTGTAATAAGTCTATTTAAATACCGACAACGCGATGGCGTTGTCGGTATTTAAATAGACTTATCGAAGTCTTAGTAATAGATGTATTATCATTGGACTTCTGTGTCAAGGAGGTGGCGAATATCTGAATAACGTCAGTGGAAATATATAGAGGTCACTAAGTGTTATCGAATCATGGACGAAATAAAGCAGATGTTATTAAAAATCGGCCAAGTGCGAGTTGGACTCGCGCACGACGGGTTCCGCACCATTTTAGAGCAAAAATAGGCAAAAATTGTGTTTTTTGTATCCCATACATAACCCTTAATTATTTCTTTTATTAAAATGTTATTATTATTACTTAGGTATAAATAAAATTGATCATTTTGTGAACGTTTCAGGTGTCTACCTGTTGCCATCATTGATATCGAGCAAAAAATTGCAAACAAATCACGTTTGTAAATTTTTAAAATATTTATTTTATTTTGTTTTTAGTATTTGTGGTTATAAGGCAATAGAAATACATAATCTGTGAAAATTTAAACTCTCTAGCTATTACCGTTCTTGAGTTACAGCCTGGAGACAGACAGACAGACAGACAGACAGACAGACAGACAGACAGACAGACAGACAGACAGACAGACAGACAGACAGACAGACAGACAGACAGACAGACAGACAGTCAGACGGAAAAACATCGAAGTCTTAGTAATAGGGTCACGTTTTTACCCTATGGGTACGGAACCCTAAAAATGCATCAAGATATGGCACAACAAAAACAAGACATTCTAAACATGAAGAAGGATATAAAAACTCTATACACAAAATGCTATTTTGGAGAAAAAAATTGAAGGACAAAATGCAAAAATTAGAAGTCTAGAAAGACACATTAGAAATAAAAATTTGGTCATGTTTGGATGTAGGAGTAGTGGAGTAGGATAATAAATACTTACTTTAGTCTCATACGACAGATTCCACTTTGAAGTAATCAGGATACTCGGTAAAAAAAGCGAAAAAATTAGGCCGGTTGTAATAACATTCTCTACTGTAGGCCTAAAGCTGAAAGTTCTGAAAAATAAATCTTGCTTGCAAAATACATCATACTATATCAAAGAAGATTACCCGATAGATGTTTTGAACAAGCGCAAAGAACTTCAAGCTCAATTACAAAAGGAAAAAGAAGCCGGCAATACAGCTTTTATAAAATATGACAAGCTTATAGTACTAAACAAAAAGAAGCAAAACTATCGCCAACAATTAAATAAAAGAAACCTGTCAGAATCACCAGAGACAATACCACCTCAATATGTGAACCAGACAGTTCATCAAGACAATAAATAGATAACCAACAAAGAAAAATAAATCTTCAAATATGAGAGATTATATAGTCCAAAAACCAAAACTAATCTGCACTCAAACTGAGACCCCTCAAGCAAGCATATAATCACAAACTAACATAGCATAGCAGCCACCGCTGGACCCTCTACAGCTCTACACACATCTCCCATCACGGCTGGTCACCGCGGGAGAAATAGACCACAACCCTCCAAAAAATCATAGTTCCAAAGAAAAAACTTAAATAAATATTTGTATCCTGAACGTGAGATCATTGGCAACCCCAGAAAAACTGATAGAATTAACAACAGCACTTCGTAACATAAAATATGATATCCTCGGACTGTGCGAGGTGCGCCGAGTTGGGGAGAATATAATAGAAGATGAAAATTATATGTCCTATGTAATACCATAGGACAAACAAAGAGCCAATATGGCGTAGGTTTCCTAATAAAGAAACACTACAAAGAAAATATTATAAAATTCTCTGGCATATCAGAAAGAATTTGCTTGTTAGAAATATACCTAGGAAACTTGCACTTCGCAATTATACAAGCATACGCACCGACAGAATGCTCTAAACAAGAGGACTTAGACACATTCTACAAAGACTTGGAAAAAGCACATGGTATGATATCTACACAATTTATAATATCAATGGGCAATTTTAATGCTCAAATAGGCAAACCTAAAAGCTATGAGAATAAAGTAGCGGGCACATATGGATTCGGAAACAGAAGTAAGAGAAGAGAAAAATTAATTCAGTACGCGCATGATCATAATCTGAAAATATTCAATACAATGTTTAAATCAAGTTTCAACCAAATATGGACATGGATAACACCCGACTAGAAATGAAGTTGATTTCATAACGACAGCAAAACCTAAAATGTTTACAAAATTCGAAGTGCTGAGCTCTCTTTCTTTTGGCACGGACAATAGACTTCTAAGAGCAACGCTTTGCCTAGATATTAAAAAAAAAGCAGAAAGAACTTTACCAGTTACAGAAACTCACTAAAAACTCTCGAAGAAAGGGACATGTATTTAGAAAATTTAGATAAATTTATACCTGAAATAATAAAAAATCACGAAAAATATAAAGTCAAAGAATACTACGAAATGATAGAGCACTCTTTATTAGCAAGCCTAAAACACAAGAAAATTTTAAGTTAAATGACTATCCTATCAGAAAAAGCAATTTAATTATTAATGGAGGCGACAAGAGCGTGTTCCCTCACCGGGAGCATTCACTTGTAATGTAACGTTACAGAGTCGAGCATTACCTACATAAGTGAGGGAGGAGAGCCGAGAATTACAATGCGCACCTTGTAATGATACAGTGTGTAATATCTTGTTACAACTTGTAACATCAACTAGCTATGGAATGCTCAAAGTCAAATGTTACATTACACGCGAATGCTCGTCAGTCAGGGAGGTAGTATTGTAATTTAATGCTCAAAGTCGAATCTTTAATGTTACATTACACGTGAATGCTCCCGGTGAGGGAGCACCTTAAAGTCACGCTATGTATGCGCCCGATTTCGGTGGTCTGGTGTTATCTATGAAAATCGTTTATCGCAATGTAAATGATATAATATAGTTACAAAAGATATTAATTTGTCATGCATATCAAGTAATATGCCTGCTATTTCTTGTTTAGTCACCGAAAAATGAACCTTTACAACCAAAATCACTATTCCCGAAAGTTTAACCCTTACAGTGTAATGAAAATATATTGCTTATTGGCAGTAACAAAAGCTTTTGTGTTGCTGTTGCTGGGCCCGTAATTTACTGGGAAGTGCCCGGGGCTGGGCCGAAATGCCCGCCCCGTGGGCATCCAAACTCTGAAACTATGCAAAAACTACATCATGAATAGCCAATTATGCGTAATATTATTAATATTGTGTAAACTTTTTAATCTTAATAAACCGTTATTGTTATTAAAGTTCATACTGACGAAAACATACAAAGCTGATCCATACTTATTTATTTCTCTCGATTTGTTTGAATTCAAATCAAAATCAATATCAATCAACAAACTAGATGTTGCCTGCCACATCATAGAAAGTTAAATTCATGGAAATTTGTTTATCAGGCGGAAACCGTGAATTTTCCCTATATACCTAACTAATAAACTAAGTACTCTATGTTCTTTCTCTGTTATCAAAGAAACTGATTTACGAGGTAATTGACAACCACCCTCGCATTTAGAACATCATCAGCATGAATTGTTCGGAATCATACTTCCCGCCATCGTTCCACGCGAAAAATATATCACCCTCATCACCTTGATGAGTGGCAGTCTTCCACCGTGCGTTTTTCGCGAAACTTTCTGACGCACAATGTAAAACTCTGGAACAAATTGTCGCCAGCAGTATTTCCGGACCTATACGACCTACAAACCTTCAAGAAGAGAGCGTATTCCCTCTTAAAAGGCCGGCAACGCACCTGCAGCTCTTCTGATGTTGCGAGTATCCATGGGCGACGGTAGTTGCTTTCCATCAGGTGACCCGTTTGCCCCCTTATTTTATTTAAAACTAGCTGTTGTCCGCGACTTCGTCCGCGTTAACATAGTAATAACAAAGATGGATTTTCCCCTTTATGTGGTTCCTTATACACAGGGTAAAAACGGGACCCTATTGCAATGACTTCGCTGTTTGTCTGTCTCCAGGCTGTATCGCAAGAACTTTGCTAACTAAATAGTTGAAATTTTTACAAAATATTATGTATTTCTGTTGCCGCTTTAACAACAAATACTAAAAACAAAATAAAGCAATACTAAAAACAAAATAAAGCAAATATTAAATTTCATACAACAAACGCTACTTTGGCCTTTTTTGCTCGACATAAATATTGGCAAAAAGTAGGCACTTGACAATATACTCAATTATATTTTGTTCGTCTTAATTTATTCGTTCCATTAGGTACTGATAGGTTTAAACAAATACATTTACAGCCTCCATCATCCCTTATTTTATCCCCATGGGTATTGAATTTATCAAAATCTTATTTAAGCGAACGTCTTCATCATAGAAGCTCAAATCTTTAATAATTTCAGTTCAATCAGTCGAAATTCTAATAATATATATATATATATATATATATATATATATATATATATATATATATATATATATATATATATATATATATATATATATATATATATATATATATATATATATATATATATATATATATATATATATATATATATATATATATATATATATATATATATATATATATATATATAACATGAACGTTTCAAAAACTCAAAGTTATATGTATAGCTACTTGAGTCAGTTCACATCCGAACCAAAACAGTAAAGCGCATCGAAGCGAATTATTGAAACTGAACATAACAAATTCAACCTTAACTCGCACTTTATTACTTCTGAGAATTTAAAAAGGCGCGGGCATCTGCGCGAATTCGCGTGAATGCGCCCGACCAACGCTGATTGGCCTCGCAGAAGACGTAATGTATGCGTTACGCTCTGGAGTTAAGGTTGAATTTTCTATGTTCAGTTTTTGGGAATTCGCTTCGCTTCGACTCTGCGCTATTATAAATTGACCCTAAACGTATGCCGCGTTTATCATTAACCGTATTTATGAATTTTCGCAATACAAATTGAATACTTCAGTGGAAATAAAAATTAACTTTGCTAAAAAATGGTGGATACTTTTAAACACAGCTTATCTTTATTCCGTTTAAAACAGGGAAAATGTCTACCGAAAACTTTTCCATAATATTTTATCCCTTCCAGAACATTTGTCTGACAGCAGCGACATCTACGTTAGCCGCCGCGCCGTTGACTCAGCTCGAAGGTAGGCTGAGGTTGACACTTTATATCTTCTATTTTGAGTCGCATTTTTCGTCAAAATCGTTTTGAAAGTTATAATGATCGCCGAGCGAGTCGTTTTCCCTGAATTTATTTAATATTTGTAATTTTAAATTGTTTGTTTGTGCAAAATATGAGGACATTTTTTTCATGTATGCATCCTCTGCATGATGGACCAAAATGAGCGATTATAAATGTTCATATTGGACTATAATTGCATATGATCGCCGACGATTGTTCATGCTACATACAGCACCATGCAGTTAGGCGATCACGGTTGTGGCTCAACGTGTAGGAGGGACTTAAGAACGCACCTGACCCTAACTTGACTACATACTTAAACCTAGATCTCAAAATCTGAAAGGTCTAGAAAACTGATTTTTTTACACAAGTAACTTCAGATCATGAAGATTAAATGCTCAAAACGAAAACACGATTAAGTACTGAAAAAATGCTCGATAGTTTCTTTTTTTACAAAAAACCTTGTTTTAGACACATTTTTGCTTGGATCTTCGAAGTTTGTTGTCTTTTTTTTAATATTTTTTTATATCTAAAAAGGCATTGATGAAACCTAAATTTGCTCACAATACTTTTTTCATAATCATTATACTTCGTCTTTTATTTATAGTAAAGCTAACTTGGCGATGATTCCGCGTCGTCCTTTTTCACCTGGCATATGAAAGACGGGCGTGAGTGTGAAGAGAGAAGGACGATGTTTGATTTTTTGGGTTAGTCGCCCTCTTAATAATATTATGTCAGCTATGTTAATGTTTTTATAAAACCACCGCTCCGGCTTCGCACGGGTATAAAATATATCGCCTATGTCACTCACTGAAAAAATGATTAAAATCGATTCAGTAGTTTTGATTTATATTCATTACTACCCGTGGCCCGCATTAATGGCCGGTACCGCCGCAAAAGCTACATCCCGCAATTTTTTAATCTATAATATCTTCGAAAATATTCATTTAAATCATATGCTGTAAAGGGCCGTATATATATTAAATCAACAATGTATTCAAAGTATTTAATTGAATAAGGATTAATGCCGTATTGGTTAAAATCACTTCGAAAATTAGACACTATTTGTAGTAAAAAGTAAATCACAAAAAATGTTATTGTGGGATATCCTTATGAGATAGACATATACCATCGCGGAGTTTTCTATAGACCTTTTTAATGTGTACAATACTTAGTACATTATTTTGATAAATCTCGTAGGGTTCAGCCTGCGTTTGCAATGTAAGCGGAGGAAAATGTAATTAGTTACGACATCAGATTAGAAACCTCAAAAATAACAGTATTTCTCCACTATTTAATGAAAGTTATTATACTTATGAACCTTCCCCTTTAATCACTCTATCTATTAATGAAAACCGCATCAAAATCCGTTGCGTAGTTTTAAAGATTAAAGGGAACAAAGGGACATGAGGGCGGAAAAAGCGCCTTTGTTTTATACTATGTAGTGAAGAGGACGAAATACATATTTTATTTCGGGTATCGTTGTTTTTCATATAATTATGTTCCCAAAGAAAAATGTAACTAGGTTGGTGTGGTTGGTAGACATAAAAGACTGTATTTTTGCATACTAAGTAATTATGTTTTTATTTGGTACGTTATTACGTATCTAAGACAAACATGATACATTTTATATCAATAATATAAAATGTTATGTATTATCATGATTCAAATCAATGACTATTTTCTACTCAATAATCTTGTCATAAGCAAAATCCAAATTTTCTTCGAACGTCCACTATTTAGCGATCTCGGACCACCGGACGCGCTGCGACGTATTACAGTAATCGCATGAAATATTAAACTATCAAGTATCATGCAAGTCAAACTAAATAAATTTATGATCGAGATGACTAGATCGAACGAAGCGCGCTGCTGCATTTTTGATTTAGCAAAAATAATAAATTCCACAATAATCATTCCATTAATTCCTCAATTTCATTAATTCAATATCTCATTTGTTATTCATTAAAATTGTAATGCGATGCCGAAATATCTGTATACATTATACGCAAGTACAATATTACATTATGCAAATATGCGTATTCGATCATCCCTGACCAACGTACTCCAGGGAGGACTACATTGTTGATTATCGTAATTTATATTCATATAGGAACAATTATTGAGAAGCTCGATTAATTAATGAGGAACCTTTGAAGGTTCGAAGGTAACATGATACGCCGATAAACCAATTTAATGAATTTATAATAATTATAAATAAATGTAAGTAAATATTGTTGTGTAAGTTATTATTGTTCAACTCCGTTTGCTACGGAGAGTAGTGCATACATAATAATGAATCCTACCTAAAACATAATGTAAAAAAGGAGAGTCAAGTTCAATATAAAAATTATGCTTGGCTGTGGGCTTCGCTGAAAAATGAATTGAGATCTAAATGAGTGTCAAGTTGTATGCAAAATCAAACAAAATATGTACTTACTTATAGGGATAAAATAACATTAAAAACAAGTATTAAACTCTATTTCTTTGCTTTATTGAATATCGATACCTATAATTACAGTTGCAGCTGTGATTCAAATTATGTGAGATCCTAAAGTAAGTTAGATTTGATTTGGCCAGTTTTCAATTATACATCAGTCATTTCATTTTTAATTCTGATAAAAACTGCGACTACGTGTGACTAACAATACTCGTATCGGCAGTCGGGTAAGAAGGCTGCAGTGTACCTGCGCCAGTCCCCTACTGCACTACTGTCGCGGCCACTTGCTATAAATCTGTCTCGAGTTATGTTCTCAGCCCCCAGGTGTGACCTCGGGGACGATAAATAGCTCAAAATTGATTTCGGTTTAGTGCACACTAAACTCTAAATTGGAGGAAGCGCTTTTCTTAGGTATTTCTATTTATTTATTTAAATTGAATGCCATAGTTTCGTTACATGACTGTCAAACGTGTTTGGGATTTGATACAAATCTAAAAGTGACATGACGCTAACGATGCCTTGAGGTGTGACCTTGATCAACTATCGTTTGAGACTAGATAATAATTCAGTAAATAAAGTTTTTAGAGAGAAAATATTGATTCTGTATGGAAGCGACCTTTTGAGCTAACTCGTACATCAAATACGAGTTAGACTCAAAGGTCGCTTCTAACTCAAGTAAAATTAGCCAATTGAATGTAACATAAGTACGGTCTCGGTACTACGGTATTAACGGTTGCAAAGAGTCGGTCATCGGACTAGCGCACGAAGGGTTCCGCACCGTTATAAAGCAAAAATAGGCCAAAAATTGTGATTTTTGTATGGGAACCCCCCTTAAGTTTTTACTTTATTTTAGTTTTAATAATTATTAAAGTACACTTATAATAATAATTGACGATTTTGTGAAAATTTCAAGTTCCTACCTGATGCCATTATTGATATCGAGCAAAAAAAGGAGCAAAAAAATCACGATTGTTGTATACAGCCCCCCAGTATTCATTTTATTTTTAGTATTGTTGTTATAGCGGCAATAGAAACACACACAATCTGTAAAAAATTCAGAAGTCTAGCTACAGCGGTTCTCGAGATACAGCCTGGAGACAGACAGACAGACAGATAAGCAGACAAACAGACAGACAGACAGACGGACAGGCAAACGGACAGACAGCTAGATGGATAGACAGACGGACAGACAACGAATTCTTAGTAATAGGGTCCCGTTTTTAGCCTTTGGGTACGAAACTCTAAAAACGAAATAGGCGATTTGAAGCAAATCGAAGTTTTATTATCTATACAAATAAAAATAAATTCTCAATTTAGTTAGTTAGTCTCGCTAAAACTCGAGAACGGCTGAACCGATTAGGCTAACATTCTTAATATTCGTGGAGGTCCAGGGAAGGTTTATATTGGATTAAAAATAATCGAATCCCAAGTCGAATAGTTCGAAATTTATCAAATAAACGTGATATATTGACGTAACGTAATGGAGCCGTAATCAAGTTACACGAAGAGGGAAGCGGCCAGTTAGACAATAATGTCAATTACATTAGACCAACTGGCTCAGTGCGCAGGTCACTCTGACGAGGAGATTAAGACTCGCGTAGTACCGAGTACTGAATTAATTATAACTTTCCGAATTGTAGTTTAGTACCCCAATTTTGTTATTTATTGCAAACGAGAATTCAATGTTGTTATTCAATGCGCGTACGAACGCGGTAAGGTTTGCGCCAAAAGTGCCCCTACATGCTTAGCATGTGCCCAGTAGAAATGCGAAAGAATAAAACGCTGACAGTAGTTGCGGACAAACTGACAGATTTCCTGTTGATCCATCACTTCGTCTACTTTACCGTAAGGATAAACCTTTCTGTGGTGGCCGTGCTAAGTCTGGACATTAATTATATCTCCACCGAATTTCATCCGAACCGGTGAAGCGGATTAAGCATGAAGTAGGAGCAAATGGACTGACAGACATACACACTTTCACACTCGAATGTATATAGATATTTTAATACTATTATGCGATTGCTACGAAGATGAGGTATTTTTAGCCGACTTCAAAAAAGGAGGTTATCAATTCGACGCGTATGTATGTAATATTTCCAGAACTGCCCAATTTTCGTATATGTTAGTCTATATCAGTGTTTGAACAAATGTGCCAAGTTTCAAATTGTATGTATGTATGTATGTATGTTTTCATTTCCATTCCGATTTCAGTAATTCTTTTTTTGTTGTACTAGGTATTGTTCAACTTAGGAAATAGTGCAAGTTTCATCAAAATCGGTTCAGTAGTTTTGGAGATAGGGAGTTTTAATTCTCAATTACGTACAATTTTGAAGTCGGTTTTATTTTGAAATACAGTAATGTATACAACACACTACTTATACCGGTTACTACGACAGGTTCCCTGACGAGCAGAATTAAATGTCTAGTTCAAAACAAAAATAATATTTAACACGCGATAGGAGAGCACGTACATACGTAAAACTTATTTTCTCGAGCTACTATTTTTTGCTAAAGTAGGAGGACTCGTTAGTTCGACAAGTTTTTGCTCGAAAGCCATCCGTCTCGCCGTAACGACGCGATCATCTCGATTCTCATTCCGACTTGTCGGCATCGCTAATGGGACCGTCCGAGACCCCGCACCGAGCGGTCACCCCAGTGATCGCAGCAGTCCGGGATGCGTCGATGTATGGTCACCCTAGTAATTCAATTTCAGCGAAACCGAGCGCGTAATACGGTTTAAGGTGCTCCCGCATCGAGACCATACGCGCGACGTCACATGCTCCAGTACTACATTATTGTTATGTAGGAGCATAAAATATGAGCATTACGATTACTTTGGAATGATTATACAGTAATATTGTGAAGTTTCGTACTTTTGTTATAGGTATTTGTTTCTGCGTCACGCAAAACTACTCCACGAATTTTGATAATTCTTCACTTTTGTCTTTAAAGCCTTAGAAATAAAAAATCAAGTACATTTTACATTTTTAGCTAATACTCAACGTTATATTATGTGCTTCGGTGCTCGAGTGCGCTGATCGTTATACTCAAAGAGCTCTTCATCGGCTATCGGAACCGACGGAACACTCGGCTACGTGGGAATATTTCACCGGTAAAACCAATATCATAATCTATATTATAGAGTTTTTCATATCGAGCCAAATTCACGAAGATATGTGGCATACCACTCGTTATTCCGTTTCGACGACGAAACGTAGCAATGTAAACTAGCCCTAACTTTGTCGTAGACACTGAATGACATAAATTAAATTTTTAAATGCATTATGCAACACGATCGAATGTAACGAGACCTATAATAGAGAGTACATCCTGCCGAATAGATATATATTTTTAGCCAGTTTTGAGAGGCTCACGCGGAGTATGATAACGTGTCGAATTTATTTTCACTAAAGCCCATACCGCGAGGCCTCACGTTGACCAAAAAATTGTACGACGACGCCACGTCCTACGGCCGAACTCGATGACACTTAATGATGATTACACTTCAGTTTAATGAAGAGTTTAACAGGTACTATACAGAATTTACATCAAAATCTTTATTTAATTACAATTGAGTAATTAGTATTAGTCTCTGAGTGCGGCAGTTAGAACGTATCTATTAAATCAGGGTACTCACTTCCTCGCTGAGGTAGAGCGAGGCGTCGAAGGTCTGGGAGAGCTGGGCCATGATGGAGCAGTTCTGGACGATGAGCGCGGCGTGCGGCACGAAGCACAGCGCCACCATCTGCAGCAGGAACACGCGCCGCCCGCGTCTGGGGGCCCAATGATTTGAATTAGGAATGTGGTTTGGGTAAGCAAAAATTTAAATTAGGAATCTTTAGGGTTCAGATCGATGGTGCTATGAGCCTGATGGAGCACTGTGACGGTGGTACGATCTCTCGAGTAGTTTAGGAGTCGCACATTGTTTGTCGTGTATGTTGTACCTAATATGTATATGTTCACGCACAAGATATATCTGCTATCCTGGTCTAGCTGACGTATCATGCCTGCAGCAGCCCATCGGTCGTCCATCACGTGATAAAATGCAGCGATTGGCCGCCGATGACGTGATACGCGGTCGAAGCGCGGGAACCCCTCATACGCACCTATATTCACTCTCAATCTTGACATACGCATTGTATCCCTTTAACTTTTATCTAAATTCGCAAATATTGTAAAGGTTATAGCTCATAATAAGCAATAAGTCAAGCCTGCTGTTTTTCTTCACTCCTCAAGTAAAAGGCCAAACCAAAATACGCAAGCCAGCCAAAACACGCAAACAGTATACATAGACGTTTAAAATATTGACACCTCTGAAATCCTGATTTTATATAATTCTCAAACACAGTCCACGGTTTAGAAAAAAAAACCACAATAGCAAATGAAATTGCCGCGCCGGCAGCAGAAAAATCTCGCTCGGATAAAATGGGATCCCGGATAAAACAGCTGTGTCAATATGAAATTCCCTGCTTGGACTCGTGGCTCTATGAGGTAAATCACGGCACGCGCGTCGACATTAAGAAGACATTTTTTTAACTGGATTCCATCCAACAGGACACGAAGCACGTAGCTTACGTCTAGGCAAAAAAAAAGAAACATTTTAGTGATATTGGATTATTCATATTTAAATACCCCGGGACGAGGCTGAAAGAGAGCCACCTTAATTAATTTACTTGGCACGAGACGCCGACTGAAGATTCCAACACAACAAAATTTTAATTTTTGAATTTACACTCCTAATCCTAGGAGCTCGAGAAAGTTTTAAATGACTAGGAATTATGTTATTTTATAGAGCAAATTTGAATTTAGTTTTAGGGCCCTTCCACACGACGTTTTTTTACGCTCGTTTGTATCGATTTAAACTTTATATCTGCCAAAACTCGATGAAAACGCGAAGAAGACGAGCGCATCAGAAACGCGCGTCGTCAGTGCGCAAAAAATACGTCGTGTGGAAAGGCTCTTAGACACTTTACGATCCAACTTTTACCGCGCACTGACCATTAAAAACATGTCGCACGCCGGAAGGGGTGGAAGTTGAAACGAAACAGCAAAAGCAGGCGCACATGTTTTCCGCGTGGTTGGAGGATGTTACAATAATTATTGTTATAAGGGACAGGAGAATGTTACTTCTTCTCCGAAGTCTTATGCGATCAGTTTACGTGTCCTGAGTTCCTGACGCGAGTTTAACTTTTTTTACTCATTTCTGAACATTACAATCCATACTAATATTATAAATGCGAAAGTGTGTCTGTCTGTCCGTTACCTCTTCACTTCCAAACCGCTAAACCGATATAGCTGAAATTTGGTATGGTATACTTTGAGTCCCGGGAAAGGATACTTTTTATCCCGCAAAAATGTCCGGTTCCCGCGCGATAAACGAATTTTGGCGCAACGGAGTCGCGGGCGTCACCTCGTTATTTATATACCGGCCACAGAGATATTTGACATTCAAAATTATTTTAGTACGCAACGTCCCAATGGAGGGATTGATTTGTAGCTGCACAGAATAACGGCGGGCTCGTTGTGGCCACACACAACTCGTACTAAATGCCGATGCCAGCGCTGGCTCACTGCAACGAATTGGCTGGCTCTGTAACCACAGACGAGTGGCTCGCGATCATAAACCATGTCCAGAACAAACAGCGAAGCGGATTCAATATGATCCGATATTGAATTTACGAGAATTAGTATCCTTTCCTATTGACGTATTGCGTTCATTAAAATGACTTCATAATGACGATAGACACCATAAGCTTATTATAATCCATTGACGACCTCTGTGGCTCAATTGGTTGAGTGTGTGGCAGCTCAAGCCGGGGGTCGCGGGTTCGAATCCCGCCGACGGAACAAAAAGTTTTTAATATTTCCCGGGTCTGGATGTGTATTAAATATGTGTATGATATAATAAAAATCTTAAATATATGTATAGTATAAAAGTATTAAATATACTTCCGTTGTCTGGTACCCGTAACACAAGTCCTTCAGGTACTTAGCACGGGGCCAGACTGACGTGGTGTGAAGCGTCCATAGATATTATATTATTATACTGTAAGTATTATATAGAGAAATGATAAACTAGGCCTTTACATCAGTTGTGGATTATTTATACAGTATTTTCAGAGCGAAGTAACCACTCCTCAAATACTGTAGTGCCTGGGACAAGATTTTTAAATGTCCGTATGGTTGCCCAAGCACATACGGCATTTTCGCAACATAGTCGGCCTAGTCCAGAGGAAAGAACTAGTCGATACGTCTGGGACCAACTATATGTGCGGATTTCCTCACGATGTTTTCCTTCACCGTATGAGCGTCCGTATTATGTACTTGAGATCAGAAAATGTCTCATTAGTACACGCCTCCACCCGGGATCGAACCTGCACCCTCTAAGAGTGCGAACCAAAGGTCTACCTATTAGGCCACGGACGCTCTCAGAAAGACGCTCTGAGAAATGATAATTTCATGTTGGAAAATAATCAGTCAATTTTGAATTCTCACAGATAGTAAAGACTGGTAAAGATGCCCACGAAACGAAGTAACGGGTCACTCGTTTTATACGGGAAGAATAATAATAATTAATACTTACTTGAAATTGTATGAAAGACGCCCAATAATAATTGTGGTTTGAGGAAAAACATGACAGTAAAAAATTTTAGATTATAATAATATTTGGGACTCATTGATTCTCAGGAGCCTTATTAGTTATCACTGACGATTTGTGAGCGAGGTGATCACTAAATCGTAGACGGTTTACTCTAACTAAATTAAAACTAACTAAAAATATAAAGTTATGGGGTAAAATGTACAGATGGTATTTTAAGTAAAACAGTTAACAGCGCGTATTTGCGTAGCGCATATTTCAGGCGAGCTAAACAAACACCGTCGTTTATCTTGTTGGAAATGCTCCATTTTAAACGAGATTTGTTAGTTTTGGATCCGGGCTGCAGCGGGATGTGCTCGGCATACACTCACTGATGTTACCCACACGCTGTGCCGATCTATCCACACCGAGTTCTATAAAGAATCGAATTAACCCTGCCGATGCCGATATTTGCTACCAATACTTGGTATTCTGTGCCAATACGGTAACTCGACTGCCGAAGAAGATAAAATTATTTCTAATGTAAAAAATCTGCATATTCGAGGAATGCAAATTTTTGACGCACGACGTGATGCTCGCTTCTAATAATAATATAATAATATCTATGGACGCTTCACACCACGTCAGTCTAGCCCCGTGGTAAGTACCTGAAGGACATGTGTTACGGGTACCAGACAACGGAAATATATTTAATACTTTTATACTATACATATAAATTATTTAAGATTTTTATTATATCATACACATATTTAATACACATCCATGACCCAGAAACATTGAAAACTTTTTATTCCGTCGGCGGGATTCGAACCCGCGACCCCCGGCTTGAGCTGCTACACACACTTAACCATTGAGCCACAGAGGTCGCCGATCGCTTTTTAAAATAGCGATTTTTAATTTAAAATTGTCACTACACTTTTATCTGATGGTGACGCTATCAGCCGCCTTTTCAGCCACACCTCACACTAGACTCTAGACTCTAGAGTGTTCAACTACAAACCGCTCCTCTTAAAAACATCCTTCGTCTCCAAGCAGCTGTGGAGATGGTAATAGTTAGCGTTTATTGCTACACATGGGACATTGTTATGCGGACATTGTCACAGAATAATTAATAGTACTAGCGCCGCTAGAAACGCGCGGGGAGCGGGGGGCGGGGACACAACACTGCCATGTGTCACAATTTACGATACAGTCTGTGGGCCGGAGAGCCGTCAGACAATATCTTTCAATAACAGGCGCATACAACGGATAATGTAGTATGCATGTCGATGTTACGCTTTGAGGTAGAGAAATATTCTACAAATATTTGGATTTAAATTTTAAAACTGGAAATTTTCTTTCTTCCTATACGAATATTATAAAGACATCTTTTAATAATATTACATTATATTATCTTTATAAAACAAACTCACAAAATCACAGTATACACACACAAACTCACTGTGATTTTGTGAGTTTGTGCCGTCGTGGGGGATAGTCTCTGAATGTACTGGAAGGATTTTTAAATTCTCTCACCGATTATTCCCAATAGGCAATAGAAACCCGCGTTATCTGTGTATCTGTAATAGGGTATTTAAAGTTTACTTGAAAATGAAAAAAAAAAAGATTACAAAAATACCAGCCGGGAGTTCAATAATAATAATCGATAAGCTTTCAAAGTTTGTATGCCTGGAATTATTGCATGCATTCACTTCATTCATTCATTATATTATTATGCATTCAAGCGGACGGAGTCCCCGCGACTTTGCCCAAAAGCTTGTTAAAATATTGATTATTATTTGATTTGAATGAAAGGAAAGAATATTTTTGAAGACTACAGCATGTTGACGACTTACAGGGAATATTTATATTTATACGTGGGAGAGCCATGCTTCGGCACGAATGGGCCGGCTCGACCGAAGAAATACCACGTTCTCACAGAAAACCGGCGTGAAACAGCGCTTGCGCTGTATTTCGCCGAGTGAGTGAGTTTACCGGAGGCCCAATCCCCTACCCTATTCCCTTCCCTTCCCTCCCCTATTCCCTTTCTCTTCCCATCCCTACCCTCCCATTACCCTATTCCCGCTTAAAAGGCCGGCAACGCACCTGCAGTTCTTCTGATGCTACGAGTGTCCATGGGCGACGGAAGTTGCTTTCCATCAGGTGACCCGTTTGCTCGTTTGCCCCCTTCTTTCATAAAAAAAAATAAAAAAAAAGTACGTGACACGGGAGTGACAGATAATAATATAACTGTCATGTTACGAAAAAGTCGTATCCTGTGCTGATAGTATTCGAATCTCATCATGCTGCATAGTGAGTAGGCATACCGCATAATATGACATCCTAGTAACGACGTACGAGATAATAGCCGGGGGCCGGGGCATTAGCGCACTCGGAATAATATTATGTGCGACGTGCATAACAACGTCCGACGTGTCCCCTCCTCGGTCACGTTTTCTATATTCGTATCGACTACGTCATACGTGCATTCTTACGTCTTATTATGTACAAATAACTCGCGCTGGGAAAAGTCACATAATATTTGAAATGAGAACATGAGAGGCTTACTTATTTTCTTGCGATTGTATAGTCTCTTCACGAACGAATTACTGTTACTCTCCTATAATGTAAAATGTTTATGAGTATTCGTATATTGCAAAGAGAGATGTCGGCACTTTATTAATATTAGGATTTTAAGACTCGGTTAGGTAGCCGTCTTATATTATTTCATGTTTCCCAACGTGACATAATATTAATAAGAAATTCATATTCATCATGAAGGTGACGCCTTGATGATTTGGCTGCAGCGATATCGATTTTTCTAAACGATGACTAAAGCTAAGAAATTAAAGTTCATTGTAAGTATTCATCATGTCTTTATCTTTGAATTACCCATAGCATAACACGATTGACTTTTATAACACAGAATAATTAATCAAAAAGACCTCTATAAAAACAGGAATTCTAATTTTGCCAACATAGGAGAGTGATTTAAGATTCCAAAATTTGTACATAGATTAGTTCAAGCATACACTATAATTTGCCCATAGCTTATATGAAATATATTTATGGTTTTTAAATTACGCGACAAAAACCATTTTGTCGGTTACGCCCTTTCCATTTCTTGTTTCCTATGAGACGCCGGCCCGGCCTCTCATAGAAAACAAGCGATCTAAAACATATCCAAAACGATTTTTTACTTTAACGCGGCGTCACCTTAAGCACACTTTACATTCAAATGATTGGAATGTATATGAATGGATGCATGCTAGGATTTGCAAAAGTTAACATTATTGATTATAGTATGTAAATTGTAAAGCAGAGTTCTGTTGTACAAATTTTATTTAAATACTATTTTTTATTACGATTCAAAACCACTGTAAACGTGTTTTCAATAATTTAAAAAGCAAAGCGAAGAAATTGAAATATTCTCTCCGTTCTGGAAAATAACACTGTTAAATCGTTTAAAATTGGTTTTAAATATAAAAAATTGAGCAATATTCCCGGCTGTTAGCTCCAAAGTTTAACTAAGTAGGTGGTTGTGAAAATGCATTTCGCAATAAAATTCAAAGTCCCGGTTTTCACAGAAGATTTTCCGACAAAATTCCTTTGTTCATTTTTGAACGTTTTGAAAAAAGGAAAAAGCGTTATTACGCGGACTTTTGCGAGTGTAGATTCGTGTTTTTCGAGTATAAAATTTATTTTAACATTTTTTGTTCTATTACTCTAAATATTAGTGTAAGCTTAAAACTTAGGAGTTTAAAGCTTATAATACTATGGGGAGTAATTAATAATTATTATTATAGTAGAAAACGTCGTAACTCAAGCGCTACTACGCAGAACACGTCGTAGCTTAGTGCTACTACGCAGAACACGTCGTAGCTCAGTGCTACTACATAGAACACGTCGTAGCTCAGTGCTACTACGTAGAACACGTCGTAGCTCAGTGCTACTACGCAGAACACGTCGTAGCTCAGTGCTACTACATAGAACACGTCGTAGCTCAGTGCTACTACGTAGAACACGTCGTAGCTCAGTGCTACTACGCAGAACACGTCGTAGCTCAGTGCTACTACATAGAACACGTCGTAGCTCAGTGCTACTACGTAGAACACGTCGTAGCTCAGTGCTACTACGCAGAACACGTCGTAGCTCAGTGCTACTACGTAGAACACGTCGTAGCTCAGTGCTACTACGTAGAACACGTCGTAGCTCAGTGCTACTACGCAGAACACGTCGTAGCTCAGTGCTACTACGCAGAACACGTCGTAGCTCAGTGCTACTACGCAGAACACGTCGTAGCTCAGTGCTACTACGTAGAACACGTCGTAGCTCAGTGCTACTACGCAGAACACGTCGTAGCTCAGTGCTACTACATAGAACACGTCGTAGCTCAGTGCTACTACGTAGAACACGTCGTAGCTCAGTGCTACTACGTAGAACACGTCGTAGCTCAGTGCTACTACGCAGAACACGTCGTAGCTCAGTGCTACTACGCAGAACACGTCGTAGCTCAGTGCTACTACGCAGAACACGTCGTAGCTCAGTGCTACTACGTAGAACACGTCGTAGCTCAGTGCTACTACGCAGAACACGTCGTAGCTCAGTGCTACTACGCAGAACACGTCGTAGCTCAGTGCTACTACGTAGAACACGTCGTAGCTTAGTGCTACTACGCAGAACACGTCGTAGCTCAGTGCTACTACATAGAACACGTCGTAGCTCAGTGCTACTACGTAGAACACGTCGTAGCTCAGTGCTACTACGCAGAACACGTCGTAGCTCAGTGCTACTACGCAGAACACGTCGTAGCTCAGCGCTACTACGCAGAACACGTCGTAGCTCAGTGCTACTACGTAGAACACGTCGTAGCTCAGTGCTACTACGCAGAACACGTCGTAGCTCAGTGCTACTACATAGAACACGTCGTAGCTCAGTGCTACTACGTAGAACACGTCGTAGCTCAGTGCTACTACGCAGAACACGTCGTAGCTCAGTGCTACTACGTAGAACACGTCGTAGCTCAGTGCTACTACGCAGAACACGTCGTAGCTCAGTGCTACTACATAGAACACGTCGTAGCTCAGTGCTACTACGTAGAACACGTCGTAGCTCAGTGCTACTACGCAGAACACGTCGTAGCTCAGTGCTACTACATAGAACACGTCGTAGCTCAGTGCTACTACGTAGAACACGTCGTAGCTCAGTGCTACTACGCAGAACACGTCGTAGCTCAGTGCTACTACGCAGAACACGTCGTAGCTCAGTGCTACTACGCAGAACACGTCGTAGCTCAGTGCTACTACGTAGAACACGTCGTAGCTCAGTGCTACTACGCAGAACACGTCGTAGCTCAGTGCTACTACATAGAACACGTCGTAGCTCAGTGCTACTACGTAGAACACGTCGTAGCTCAGTGCTACTACGTAGAACACGTCGTAGCTCAGTGCTACTACGCAGAACACGTCGTAGCTCAGTGCTACTACGCAGAACACGTCGTAGCTCAGTGCTACTACGCAGAACACGTCGTAGCTCAGTGCTACTACGTAGAACACGTCGTAGCTCAGTGCTACTACGCAGAACACGTCGTAGCTCAGTGCTACTACATAGAACACGTCGTAGCTCAGTGCTACTACGTAGAACACGTCGTAGCTCAGTGCTACTACGCAGAACACGTCGTAGCTCAGTGCTACTACGCAGAACACGTCGTAGCTCAGTGCTACTACGCAGAACACGTCGTAGCTCAGTGCTACTACGTAGAACACGTCGTAGCTCAGTGCTACTACGCAGAACACGTCGTAGCTCAGTGCTACTACATAGAACACGTCGTAGCTCAGTGCTACTACGTAGAACACGTCGTAGCTCAGTGCTACTACGCAGAACACGTCGTAGCTCAGTGCTACTACGCAGAACACGTCGTAGCTCAGTGCTACTACGCAGAACACGTCGTAGCTCAGTGCTACTACATAGAACACGTCGTAGCTCAGTGCTACTACGTAGAACACGTCGTAGCTCAGTGCTACTACGCAGAACACGTCGTAGCTCAGTGCTACTACGTAGAAAACGTCGTAGTGTGCTACGTGCTACTTTTTTAAACACCACGTCAGTCTGGCCCCGTGCTAAGTACCTGAAGGACTTGTGTTACAGGTTCCAGACAACGGAAATATATTTAATACTTTTATACTATACTTTAATTTTTTATGAGGTTATTTTTTTTTTACATTCTAAGATTATGAATTATTTATTTATGTATTTTTTTTTATCTAGTACATGTAATTTATTGTGCTGTATGTTGTATGTCTGTCAAACGCCTGGCAGTCACGAGGATCCACAGAATACCAGGGATTGTGGTACAGTATCCTGTGCCATGATCATTACCTGAGTGGAGTCCTATTCAACAACTTTTCGCACTGCACTGCCTTATACCGAAGCACTCAATTCGCGCCGCACCACAAAAATATATATGTAAATTATTTGTAGGTACATAGTTATATGAAAAGCATTGTCTAAATTGGAATTAAGAATAAAAAAAAACTGTTATATATGGTTAGGCTTAGTAAGCATGTCTTTTTTTCTCTGTCTTTATTGTTGTGTGCTTTGTTTTATTGTAGTGTACTGTGAACTTTGTTGAATAAATGTCTATTATTATTATTATTATTAAATTTAAGATTTTTATTATATCATACACATATTTAATACACCTCCAGACCCGGGAACATTGAAAAACTTTTTTGTTCCGTCGGCGGGATTTAAACCCGCAACCCCCGGCTTGAGCTGCCACACACTCAACCAATTGAGCCACAGAGGTCGTCAAAATCATTCATCTATTGGCAATAACAACTCCTTCACAATTGGGCAAGAGTTTTTTTCTCTCTCTCTCTCTCTAATTCAAGTATTTTATTTATAATTATGAAACTTTTTTTAGGGTTCCGTACCCAAAGGGTAAAAACGGTAAAAACGTCTGTCTGTCTGTCTGTCTCCAGGCTGTATCTCAAAAACCGCTATAGCTAGACTTCTGAAATTTTCACAGATTATGTATATCTATTGCCGCTATTAACAACAAATACTAAAAACAAAATAAAGTTTATATTTAAGGGGGGCTCCCATACAAAAAAACGTGAATTTTTTGGCTTATTTTTGCTCGTAATCCATAATGGCCACAGGTAGGCACTTGAAATATTCACAAAATTCTTAATTATATTCGTTCTTTAATATTTAAAAATAAAATAAATAATTAAGAGGGGGGGGGCTCCCATACAAAAAACACTATTTTTTCACTCTATAACGGTACGGAACCCTTCATGCACGAGTCCGACTCGCACTTGGCTGATTATTTACACAATTTGTGCCACAAAGTTTTTCAAGCGTATGTACTTAAGTACATATACCTCCGTATCAGGACAGAAGAAAAACAACAAAAAGCACTCCGGAAGAGTCAGCAGAATTAGAAAAATATAGACGTGACGTAAAAAGAGAATTTTACTTTCACACCTAAACTACGCCGCGCTAGCGGTCTATTCTCCCTCCGTTTTACAAATTTAAGAGTCCCACGGATAACTGCCAAATGCCATTTCACTTTGCATCGCAAATATGTACTTTTTTTTTAAATATTTTTATAACAAGTTTTTAACCTATCAAGCCCCATAAGATCACCGGTGATCGCGACAATAATAGAATAACAATAGATTTCCAAGAATCCACGATCGAAGTAGTTTTTGCAGCAGATATTTGCGATGCGATGCGACTTTGCAGTTATGTGTAGCAGCGCTCACCCTATGTGTGTAATTCACGGACCATGATTAATTTGTCCGTCTCCGAAGACCGGTCGTGTGTAATTGTCACTTCTATTTCGGAAGTAATTCACGAGCTGCCTTGCTCTGTGCGGCGTCTGACATGATCGATGTCCGCTCAGATTAGAACAAGGTGCTGCAGCCTGCAGATGCGCTGAACTTCATTACCCGCTCCGACGGCGTGGTGCAGGGGGAGCACTCGCCCACCGCCAGCGAGCGGCTCGTCACCCTGGGGACGGTCACGTGACACTCACATGGTGGAGGGGTTGACGTGGAGACAGCCCATCTTGACGGTGACGACCTGCGGCGCGGCGCGCTTCGACGGCGTGGTGCAGTGGGAGCACTTGTCCACCGCCAGCGAGCGGCTCGTCACCCTGGGGACGGTCACGTGACACTCACATGGTGGAGGGGTTGACGTGGAGACAGCCCACCTTGACGGTGACGACCTGCGGCGCGGCGCGCTCCGACGGCGTGGTGCAGTGGGAGCACTTGTCCACCGCCAGCGAGTGGCTCGTCATCCTGGGGACAATCGTGTCACTTTAGATATTCAGCTTAATAAGTATTAATTTAACACTACGAAGGAGTCATTTTCTACTAGAAAGGCCCTTAAAAAGAGTTTTAAAATATATCATGTTTCTCTTGGATTGTTTTTCTAATCAGTTTTATTGCAAACCCAATAGAAACGGCAATATCGAACATAAAAAAGACACGGACACGACGAATTGCGAAACGGCAGCAAATAGCAACGAAATGATAGAGGCAATGCTCAGACGTGCGACACAGCTGTAGACTGTACAGTTAGACCAGAGTAGACAGAACTAAGAAGTATGCTGACAGAAGTGTTGTTGTTTACGTTTGACGTATTATGACAAAAGTAGTCGCTAGGGTCGTTACTTACTAATTTAAACCTATGAGATTTTGTAGGCATAGGGTTTTTTAAGCTATTGCATTTCATCGCGGTCTTTGAGCGCGGCGAACGAATCAATAAATTTCGTAACCAAAAAAAATGGGGTGTGTTAACCCCACTCCGACTCCGACACGGTGTTTGTGTGCGTGCGACTAGACGTATGAGAATAAATTATAATTGCATACGTTGAGAAAAAATACTATGCAAAAGCTTTACCGTTTATTGTATTTCTCTAGGATTTCGTATAAAACATGTTAATTTTAATTTTTAAATTAAGTATTTATTGCTGCACAAAACTCGACGGGAAAGATACGTGGACCGCAACAATGGCCGTTTTAGTTGTTGTTTATATTTTGGCACATGCTGATGTGATTAAAATTCAAATTTGAAACCTTCATTTTAAAAATAAATTATATCAGTCAGCGCGCGGCGTAACATTCCGTTGCTTTGCATTGTGAAACCCGACAGTATTGGCAGGTATTGGTACTCGCGCTGTTTCGTCCGTCTGCCGTCTGCCGTCTGCCGTCTGCCGTCTGCCGTCTGCCGTCTGCCGTCTGCCGTCTGCCGTCTGCCGTCTGCCGTCTGCCGTCTGCCGTCTGCCGTCTCCTAGCAGTCAATGTACTGGTATAGTTATGTCTATTGTGGTTAGACGCTATGTCGCGATATATACAGCGCTAGCAGTCAATGTACTGGTATAGTTATGTCTATTGTGGTTAGACGCTATGTCGCGATATATATAGCGTGGCGTGAATACAGCCATATTTGTTACGACAATATATAGGTTGAACACTAATAGAACACCATTTTTAACGAAATACACGACTGGTTATTTTTTATTTATACAATTTGGGGCTGTCTATGGGCTGTTCGCCAATATCCTCTCTATCTTTTTTTGCTATCATATACATACACGACCGGTTAGAAACCGATGTATTTGTGTGATGGTGAAAATAAATGTATTTTTATTAAATATTAAGAATCTACAGTACAATCAATCGCATATGAGATATAGATCGAGCAAATCCTTAAGATCGGCAGAGGTTGGAATAACTTACAATAGCCTGCAAACCCTGAAAATGTGTTCATAAATATCGTCTTTGATCGAGTAAGACATGTCGGTACTCGTTAGCTATTTTAGTAACATAAAAGGATATCCTCCCTTGAGAAAACTGCAAACGTTTGACGTGATCATTTTCAGCGGCTTTTCCCTAACTTTGAGCTCCTTTTAACTACACTTTGACTACCGCTTCTCGACATGGTCTCCGTGACCGTGTCGAGTAGAGTGCGCGCACGATAACTCTGCGCGCGACAGGTGGCGTGTCAGCGTAGGGATTCATTAAAAAAATGGGTAATCCCAATGATATTTTTTTAAATAACATTGGTATTTTTACTTTAATATCTTTATTTACTTATTTAAATTATGTATAGGAATAGGCGTATCGATTATCATGTAAACGTGGCGGCCCGACAATTAGTTCCGATTTCAGCCGCGCGCAAAGTTATCGTGCGCGCACTCTAGTATTATTATGGTACAGCCGTACAGTAGTATCGTCGTAAACAGTGTAGAT
The DNA here is from genome assembly GCA_905187585.1 of Cyaniris semiargus. Lineage (NCBI taxonomy): Eukaryota > Metazoa > Arthropoda > Insecta > Lepidoptera > Lycaenidae > Cyaniris > Cyaniris semiargus. Next base: position 166,800 of record LR994559.1, read on the forward strand.
GTACAAAGTAGGTCAAACACCTTCCCTTAATGAACGACCGAGAGGGAAAGCTGATAAATTGGAACTTCGCCAGTTTTACTATGTTATTACTTATTAATAGAGGAGTATTTACGAGAGCGAAGTTCTATTTATATCTTTGTCTTTGTCACAAATAGTTGAGGAAAATATTTTTAGTAGGTTGTATTATTTATAGTATTTACTATTTGATTCAACAAACGTTGTTTTGCCATATGCGTTGTGACTTGTGGGAAATAATATGCGTGAGAACATTAAAGGAAGATTTTCCGAAGAGATAGGAGTTGTCATTTCAGACAAATTTCGAAAGCGCAAAGGATCGCGCGCTGCTTGGTTCGCTCTCATCTGTTTCGTGTATTAAAAATTAATGGAGCCGTTTTCCAGACCTACAAACGATAAGCACATAAATTAAAACAAAACGGTTCAGTCGGATGAGTTTGGCGACAAACACCGCGACACGAGAGTTTATAATATAATAATAATAATTTCGTTTATTTATCTCACCACAGGTACAATACAAAATGTTTTACACACTCTACATAGGACACATTTTATAAGAGAGTAAATGTTTAATTAATTTAATGTAAATGTTTTTAGGGTTCCGTAGCCAAATGGCAAAAGACGGAACCCTTATAGATTCGTCATGTCTGTCTGTCTGTCTGTCCGTATGTCACAGCCACTTTTCTCCGAAACTATAAGAGCTATATTTTCTTATAAACATATTCTCCAAATCAAACTAAAGCAACGATTGGAGTTGTATGAAAACAGTGGGTGGATGTATGACGGTTATTTCGTATTTTGCAGAGGGATGGTGGGATGTAATTAAGAAGGCTATGGTGCTTAAGGACTGTATGGGATATATACAGTTGGCGTACCGTTAGAGCTTTTGTTACTTAATAGAGAGACTCAGTTGGGTAACGGAAAAGAAGACTATTGGACACTTTCGGAATTGCCCGTTGCGCTCTTTCTAATTGTAATATGGTGTATTTGTGTGCCGCCCCATGTTGTAATACAATGCGTGAGCAATGGTTGACAAAGGGTGAGATAGAGCACTCTCCTCAGTACTTCGTCCGACAAGTTTCTTAAGTTCCTAAATATTGGTATCAACTTTCTTAATCGAGAAGTAAGGACCTCTGCATGCGGACGGAAGCTGAGAGAGGGGTCAAGTATAACTCCTAGGTATTTGGTTGTATGTACTTGTACTTTTCAAAGGCTCACAATAATAATGTACAATGTACATAGTTCAGTAAACGGGTGGACACATGTGTGTGCGGTAATACTGTGTGTGGTCAAATCGGGCGGCGTCCGTATTGCGAATGAGATGGGAATTTATTTTTTGGGTGTTAAGAGTGAGGATATTTTTACGTAACTATTCCACTATGGTTTTGAGGCTACTTTGTGCCGTTTTAAAAACTTTTGTCCAAGAATCTGAATGAGACAAGAGGTCCGTATCATCCGCGAACTTGAACATTTTTCCATCTCGTATGTTGAGCGTACACAGATCATTAATGTAGATGAGGAATAGGATTGGAGCGATCGCACTACCTTGGGGAACGCTATGCGTGACTGCGTGGTAGTTAATTCGGTACTTAGGTAATCATCTACCTTAACACTCTGTGTACGATCACTTAGGAAGTCCTCAAACAGTTTGAGTTGGGTTCCTCTTATGCCCATACGGTTCATCTTCTTTACAAGGATAGCAACAGAGACCGTGTCAAAGGCTTGTGCTAGATCAATGAAAATTCCTAGGACATATCTAGTTTTTTTACTGTATAGTCTGTAAGTTCATCAACAGCATCACCTGTAGATTTACCTGCGCAGAATTCATACTGTGCTTTTCATAAAAGGTTGTTGTCTTCGAGGTAAGCTGCTAATCTAGAGTTCATTATTCGCTCTACTATTTTTGCCAGGGTTGGTAGGACAGTTATTGCTCTGTAATTACTAATTAGTGATTTGGTCTCTGTTGCCCGCCTTATAAATTGGATGAATAATTATTGCTCTCCTAAAGGATTTGGGAAAAATGCTTGTAGAAAAGGGCAAAATGACATGTGTAAGGCGTGGAGCAATCACAAGTATACAAAATATGATTGCTTCACCTGGAATCATAAAAAACAATATACATATTTGATATTGTTTAGGGATGTTGCGGATGCCTTTTTTTCACATTCACGGACGCGGATGTGGATTTTAAGTGGCTGTACAAAAAAACTCAAGCGTCGGTTTGGTAGGGTAAAAAAAACACAGTACTTAATATTTATCCTCAATAAGATGTATGCTTCTTAACAAAAAACACAATAAAAACAAATGTGCGCGTCAGATTACAACAAAACAATAGCGAGGCGCGTCAACGTCACCGATTCATCGAAGTCCAAAACAAAATTATTGCTTTCCTATCAATCAGCAAGTGCGGTGAACAACTAGACACTCGAGAGTTGAGACCGACACGCACCGTTGTTTATTATTTTGGTAGTTTCTATAACGCGAGTGCCGAGTATATTACTGCAAGAGTTAGATTATCAGAGGTTTTCTCTTAATTTCTTGTGCATATTATCCTTGTTTTTTAAACAGTGAAGGAGACCAGGCGTGACCCAAGTTTTTGGATTTTTTTCGATTTGTATATTTCATATATTTTTATTATAATATATATTATGATAAACATATTATTATCTATATCATAATCAGGTTGCAACTAAATCTTCTGGCCAAATTTCGATATATTGATCCTTGTTAAAAATAAAAATATACGTATTTTTTCTTTTATAATCACTCAGTACTAAAATGTTGAGAAATAGCTTCCGAAAGTTTTCCTAAAAACACCACAATAAATGGACACTACGCGTCGCCGTGCCTCCCACGCGGCGCCTCCCCGCATCACCCCCCGCGTCATCCCCGCTCTACCCACCGCCGCGAAGTGACCGTTCTGCAACTATTTTAAGTGGGATAAAATATGTTATTGTAGAAAAATTAACACCCTATTTTTTTTTATTTTTTTTTTGTTTAAATGGACTCTCCTAATGATACCTAAGCCCTAAAAAATTTGGCCGGAAGGTTTAATTGCACCCTGTATATTAGAATATGATATTATACTTCAGCATAGCTAGCACGGCGTTGCCCAGTCGATTCTTCGGAAGAAAGTAATGGCAGTTTCTTTTCCATGTCTACTTATCTTTTTCCCGAGCATGGCGCCACCTATCGACTCGAGTTTCAGTGGACAAAGACAAGAAACTTTTTCCATAGCAACCATTATAGAAACGGCAATTATTTCTTTCTGACATTTAGTTTCTTGATTCTTTTTTTTTATTATTATGGCACTTCGGCTATATAAAACCATGGCCAGCTATAGACAGAGTTGCTATACATCGATTTTTTGAATTTGCCGCCATTTACTCGACACTGGCCATGGTTTTATAGCCGAAGTGCCATAATAAAAAAAAATCAAGAAACTAAATGTCAAAAGCGGATAAAAATGACATATAGATTTTCAAAAGCGGAAGAAATCGAGATACGAAAGAAACTTTTTCTCCAATGTTTTTCCGGTAAAACTGTCAAAGTTTAGATTCTTTCGTTTGTCTATAACTGACGGTATGCTAGGCCAGCTGGGCTCCTTAGACAATAAAAACTGATATCGCTACATTTAATAATAATAATATCTATGGACGCTTCACACCACGTCAGTCTGGCCCCGTGGTAAGTACCTGAAGGACTTGTGTTACGGGTACCAGACAACGGAAATAAATTTTAATACTTTTATACTATACATATATTTAAGATTTTTATTATATGATACACATATTTAATACACATCCATGACCCAGGAACTTTGAAAGCTTTTTGTTCCGTCGGCGGGACTCGAACCCGCGACCCCCGGCTTAAGCTACCAACGCGCTATCCACTGAGCCACAGAGGTCGTCAATACATTTACTTTTTGTTTCCTTAGACAGAGAGGCAAACATATCTAGGTGTAAAACATTTTAGTGTGATTTTAAAATATCTACTCTTCGAGTAGTTAACTCACAATAGAAATTACCGGCGGCTAAGCTTATTATTTTCGTACTCTCTTTAAATATTTGGGGCAAACAAAAATCACGACGGACGCTGAACGAGGTCTGAAACTCAATTCGTTCAGTTAAAATATGTGTACCCAACGGACGGACAAGGGAGCAACCCTGGTTAAAATATGTGTACCCAACGGACGGACAAGGGAGCAACCCTGGTTAAAATATGTGTACCCAACGGACGGACAAGGGAGCAACCCAGGTTAAAATTTTGGTTATGTGTACCCAACGGACGGACAAGGGAGCAACCCTGGTTAAAATATGTGTACCCAACGGACGGACAAGGGAGCAACCCTGGTTAAAATGACATAAAATCTCTATTTTTATAATTTTCATAATTAAATCATGTAGATGGTATTGACGAAATCTGACGCTGGTTTGCAATGAGTCGTTACTACTTATGATGAAATGGCATTATAATGTCATAAATTAATATAAATGCCAAAGTTTGCATGTCTATTAACTATTAGTTGCACGTGTAAACCGTGTACCGACGAGTTTCGGCACGAGGAAGATATTATGGACAACTATAGTGGAGTGCCTAGAGCAGGGGTCACCGATTAGTTTCGCTCGGGGTCCATTTTAAGAAATGAAATGACCTTCGAGGTCCACACATTGTAATTTTTTTTTTGCTTGTTTGTTATGAAATTGGTGCAAGCTATTGACATTAAATACTGGAGATGTTCATCAGTAAGTCGTGATCGAAATTTATTTTTAACGAAGTTCATCTTCAAAAATTCTCGGTCCGCACATAATGGATCGGCGGTCCGGACTCCGGATGCGGGCCGCGGTCCAAACCTCCGATTTTTGTAATAGTGGATGAAACTTGAAAAGAAAAAAAGGAATGTGTAGCTGAGATAACATAAATAAAAAAATTTACCTATTGAAAAGTTGTGCTTTTGATTTTTAAATTATTCTCTTCCACTTTAAGTAAACTCATAAACTGTAAAATTTTGAAGAAAACCTGCATTTCTTTCTTTTCTGTTGTGTAGCAAAATAATAAAATATAGTATATATTTTTTTTATATCGTTGCTTATATTCCAAAAAAAAGAAAATAAGTTGAAAAAATATATAATTTAGATTTGAAAATTAACATTTTTGTAACTAGGTGAGCATACCTCAAAATAAACTTGTTGTATGCCTCGGCAGTAAGTACCTGATAAGTGGTGCTCCTTCTTTTTTTGGTTTTAAATAGGAAGTTTAAAATTATTTCTTAGAATTGACAAAGTCTTCTTTTTGTTAATGCGTATAACTTTTTAGCTCTTACTTAATTAAATTTTCCGAAAATGTAGCACAAACTTTTCACGTATGTTTCGAAGAAAATCTGTATTTTATTTCTTTTGGTTAGATTTTAACAGAATAACATTTTTTTTTTCATTAACTACATTCGCCAAAACATACTTAAAGGAAAAAAATACAAATTAGGTTAAGAACTGATATTTTTTGTATTCAGGTAAGCATTTTCCAAACATAGGTTGCAGCATGCGTCTTTAGTATGTACGTGAGATATTATTATTATGTAGCACCCAAATTTTTGTCTGGCTTTTAATAGGAAGTTTAAATATATTTCAAAGGCTAGAAAAAGCCTTTTATTTGTCGATGCATTTAACTTTTTAGCTCCTACTTCAATAAATTCTCAACAAATGTAGCAAAAATAATTTAGTCTATTTTACACATTTTTGGAGATATTAAAACGTTTTAAGGTACTTAAAACTCATCATTTCTCTAAAAATTAAATACGCACAATAAATGCGTGTTTCAGGGTTGTAACGAAAAGTTATATATCCTCCCAAACCCTTTTATCTTGGTTACGACGAGCGTTAATCTCTAAAAACTTTGCAAAAATCTTATAGTTTATTTAGCTTAGCAAAGCAAACTTTCTTTTTTTTTAATATGCTTTTGGTTAATTTTCAATGTAAACAATCGGATAAGAGTCATTAAATAACAGGAACAAGAAATTTTGCTTTTCTTCACATGGTTTTATATGGTGAAATAATAATTTTTAATTAAATAACAAAACACCTCAAAAACAAAAATCCATTCACTATTACAATTTTCGGAGGTTAAAACCTCTGGGCGCTGCACTATAGTAATAATATAATTACTTCAAAAGCCCATAATAAAACACTATATTCAAAACACACGACCGAAACCTTGAATACGTAATAAGGAAACAGGATAATCAGCTCCTTTCACCGAACAAAATAGGATTACATTTCTCGTGCAACTTCGTCAATTTGTCGCCTCCCCGCCCCGGCCCCGCCCCCGGTCTCCAAACTTGAACTTGGAATATTTTTCACCGCTCCTTCCTTACGAACGTCGCAAGTATTCGCTTATAGAAAGCTGTGATCGGGAACGGAAAAAGTCACACGTTAAAGAATGGCACGGATTCGCCTCGAAATCGACGGCAATAAAAATAAATAATTAGTAGCTCTCACCAGTACTAACTAGTAATAACTAGCTACTATTTATTTTTATGTATTTTAAAATAAATCTACTACGACTACCCGACGAAATGAAGAGCGCACACCGGCGATGTCTGTTGAGCGTTGACTCAATTGTCAATATAAATTCCTCGTAAATTGACGATAATTGGGACGGTTTAATTTGTCCCAGATTTCCAGAGATAAACATGTCTCCGCTTTCTATTTGTTGCTAACATATACTCACACGAGTATGTGTATGGATACTCAAACGAGTTGCATTCGATAACTTCGATAGTGTTAAATTTAAATCCTTAAAATTTTTGTTCTTTATCTTCGCTGTCAAAATTATCAAACGCATGTTTTTCCCCTTAATTTCGGTAACAAATATTCTCGTCCAACAATATTATATTAAGATAAAACTTAATGTTATATTGAGATAAATCATAATATTGTTAATTTTTTGTATATATTATTATTATTACAAAGGTGACAATGTGTCTATCTGTATGCCTGCAAATTGCAATACCTACTCGTATTTCACACTTTAACCGCCAAACCGCGACCGGCGAACATATTTTTAGTTTGGAGATACAATTATATACATACTTGCTTTGAGTCGGAGAGAGTTCACATTAGGTTACATAGTTTTAACTTTCACCTCGTAAAATGTGTGTGTGAGCATCATAAATTATTTTACGATAAACGAACTTCCGCACGGCAAGAAAGTACTTGTTTTGTTATTATTTTAATATCTGTTATGGTTCTCAATGAACATACAAGAGGTAATCAAATAAAGCTCTCGATGTCTCTAGCGAATCTCAATTTAGTTATAAATATAGACGTTGCCTTTAAACACGTGCGGTGTTGACGTGTTAAAGGAATTTTAACCATGTGCTGTGCTGTTAGAGTGCATTTTTGAAGGATAACTATTAATTTCTTAATAGATTGAAATGTATATTTTGTTATAAATAGAGTATGATACTACTTTCATATAAGTAGCTACCATATTCTTGATAATGTTGCATTTAAATCCCTCCGAATGTATAATAATTTGTATTATTTAGTCTGTTTTAACTCGTTTAATCTAAATTAAACAAAATATTGAAATTTAAATTGTGTCATTATATTTTATTGCGGTTAAATTCGTAAGATTTATATTGGTAACATTAATAACTGAGCTTTTAACAAGTTTGTTAAGATCAAATGAAGTAAAAGAAGTAGAGCAAGCTTTTCGTGTTACATACTCTGTAATTTTTAGGGTTCCGTACCCAAAGGGTAAAAACGGGACCCTATTACTAAGACTTCGTTGTCTGTCTGTCCGTCTGTCTGTCTCCAGGCTGTATCTGAAGAACGGTGATAGCTAGAGAGTTGAAATTTTCACAGATTATGTATTTCTGTTGCCGCTATAACAACAAATACTAAAAACAAAATAAATCAAATATTTAAGAGGGGACTTCCATACAACGAACTTGATTTTTTGGCATTTTTTGTTCTAAAATCTAAATCAATAATGGCTACACGTAGGTACTTGAAATATTCACAAAATACTTCATAGTATTAGTATTTTAATAATTAATAATAAAATTCAAATATATTAAATATTTAAGGGAGGCTACCATACAAAAATTTTTTTTTGGCTATTTTTGCTCTTAAGTGGTACGGAACCCTTCGTGCGCGAGTCCGACTCGCACTTGGCCAATTATTTATTTCTACACAAAAGCGATGATTACCGAATGGCCATTATAAAAGTATCTAAATATTCGAATTAAAGATATTATAAGCAACAAGAGAACAGAAAATTTCATCTGAATAAAAATAAGTATTGTCGGTAGTGACGACTGACGAGTAGACAATATGGCGTCATTTCAGGCCGTTAACCAAACAGAGCATTCGCAGTCAACAATTAGTCGTGCTGGAGCTGTTTATACTACAGTCTAGGTACAGTTACCGAGTACCGAGTACCGAGTACCGAGTACCGAGTACCGAGTACAGAGTATGATGTATCCGAGTATGTTACAGCTACATTAGCAATAAGAATGTATAATACGAGACCGATGGTCAGAGGCGTATACCGTGGTAGGCCGTGAATTTGTGGTGCCCTGTGCCCACTCCAGGACAAGACAAAAAAATTGGCCAAGTGCGAGTTTGACTCGCGCACGACGAGTTCCGTACCCGTATCCGTTTTTAGTACTTATTTGTTGTTTTAAGCGGCAACAGATATATATACACAATCTGTGAAAATTTCAGATGTCTAGCTAATGCCGTTCTTGAGATACAGCCTCGGGACCGACAGACAGACGGACAGACATCGAAGTCTATAATAGGGTCCCGTTTTACCCTTTGGGTACGGAACCCTAATAGTTAGGGAGGGGAAGAGAGGATTTCACGACAAGCTCGAGCGTGTCAGATTAAGCTTGTATAGGCTTCCGACATGTGTCTAGTTATCATGGTATAAAAATCAGATTTATCACGCGGTGGGTTAAAAAAAGTTATTTTCGAATATTGAAATGTCATCGGATTTTTCAGATTAAGATAGGGGATATTTAGTATACCCCAAAGAAGCTTCTATATAAAGCACTGACGATTCAAAGGTTAGTTAAGCCCGTAGGGACATTTTAAAATATAAAAAAATAAAACTTCATAGTCAATATTTTCGTAATTAGGCTTCGCAGATACGTTATGTTAAAATCTTGTTATAATTTACCTAACAAAGCATTTTCTGAATATATTTTCTTTTTCATAACTTTAAAATGGCTGCAGTTTCTGAACTCACCGCTAAAATAAAAAACTCTCCTATTATTTTTTTATCAGTTTTACCTAATGTAAAAAACCTACTAAGTCTCCATGATGCTCGAGTGACTACACAAATAGTACCCCCTACACAAACGAAAAAAATATATTTTCTATCATATATATATAGAAAAGAAATACACACTACAGCGTAGGATACTGTCTTTTGATGAAATATAAGTGTTATAGGATACGGAGGATAGAAAGGTAGAGCGGAGCCATTATTCGTACCGTCAGATCAGGTGTCACCATTTATCAATCTCTCTTACTCATGATTTAAAGCAGCGGTCGGCAACACGCAGCCCGCGGGCCGCATGCGGCCCGCGAACGTTTAACTTACGGCCCGTGAATGTTTTGTGATTAAGTTAAATAAGCATCAAAAACAATGTTTTCTAATATTGCCAGTAGTTATCGCAACTTAAAAACGTAGCTGTTTGTGTCATTTTGTAATTAAAACTTTATTTATTTTTCTGAATCCTCTTATAATACTTACAAATTTTGCCAACAAACTTTTTACTAATGGATGGCATTAGTAAAAAATGAGGTTAAAACTTTTTTTTAAATTATGGTCTAGAAAAGCCCTGATTATGCGTAGGTATATAGGGCTTCTAGGGTTAATACGAGTATAAGGTCTGCGGCCCGCCCTTAGTTTGTTTTGCCACCTTGTGGCCCTTGCCTGCCAAAAGGTTGCCGACCGCTGATTTAAAGCAACTCTCCGCATTTGCCAGATTGCAATGCTGGTATACAAAACAATTTGATATGGTAGGGACTAAGTTGATGAAAAATCCTCTGCACGGTTTGGTCCGTTTTTAGCGGCCGGTGGCCCTCCTGGAGCCGAATGTGAGTTCTATGTATAGCTAGATACATTAGCTAGATGATCAAGTAGGTAAGTATCAAGGTTAGTTCAAATTATAAAGGAAAAAATGAGTAATTGCTGTTATGTTGTAAAATGTTAGTTAACCACTTCATCAACTCATGTCTTCAATTATAATAGTTACTCGTCTCGATCTTAACTTCGTTAATATAACTGAGACGACGACTATAAGCGACGTAGAGTGCTAACGTCTACGTCGAACGATAATAATTAAGAGAACTAAATGAAACCAGTTCTAAAAGTTGTTCACAGAACTTCAAAATGAAAGTAGTTGAACGATAAAATTAGCGCAAATTGTATTCCGTAATTAGAGAAGTGAGTGCAGTTGCAGTTGCATCGACGTCGTTACATCTAACTGCTGCCTTATTGTTGGATTACAAGAAATAGAAACATTTACATTCACAATTAAGTTAAATTAAACATTTTCAGCTTTTCTACTAACGATTTTGTGAAATACGGCGCAAAGTTCTATGAGCATCTTAAAAGTAACGATCCAGCTAAAAACTATCTTTATGTACGGCCTTTATTTATTATTATTTTTAGGGTTCCGTATAGGGTCCCTATTTGATGTCTGCAGTCTATCTGTCCGTCTGTTCGTCTGTCCGTCTCCAAGCTGTATTTCAAGAACGGCTACATCTAGACTTCAGAATTTTTTACAGATTATATATTTTTATTGCCGATATAACAACAAATACTAAAAATAAAATAAATATTTAAGGGGTGTTGGCCATTTTTTCAAAAGCTTTTATTTAACTTGCTCTGTATGTATGTATGTATGTTACGGTGGAATTTTGGAACTCAATTTTGAAGTAGATATCTTCAATCGATTGAGCTGAAATTTTGCATACACATTTAGTTTCGATGACAATGCACGATATGGTATGTGACATCACTCTAAATCCAATATGGCTGACCATCCAAGATGGCGAAATAGTTATTTTCTATGCAGTCCTACAATATAGATATTAAATGAAAGGGCTTTTTGAGAGTAACTCGAAAGCGAATGTAATATCATTCTACATCCAATATGGCGGCTCATCCAAGATAAGGGAATAGTTATTTTTAAAGCACTTCTGCAATATGGGTATCAAATTAAAGGGCTCATTGAGAGTAAATTGAAAAGTAATAGAGTCAAGTCAAGTCGTGTCGTGTCGTGTCGTGTCGTGACGTGTCATGTTATGTTATGTCAAGTCAAATCCAGCCGGGTTTTAGAAAATGCCCGGTTGAATCCGGTTACTTTTGTTATGTGAAATTTAACTTTCAAAGTCATGCTGAAATAAACGGAATATAACAACTCGCTAAATATAGACACGGTTTTTTCACTGATCAAAATCAAGTACGATTTCTTTAAGGACTTATGTTAATCAAATATTAAAAAATTCTTGAAACAACATAAACTACAATCAAATATCCTAATAAATCTAGCCAGAGATAACTAAAAAACAAAAAATAAATTATAGGCTTTTGACGCGTTGAATTGAATTTTTTGACGCGACGCGAGACTTAACAATTTAATAATAAAATAATAATAAGAATAAAAAGCCTTTATTTCATAGACGATTATTACACTAAGAATAAAAAAACTAAGTATGTAAGAGTTAAACTAATTATTAATCATCCAGAACCCCTCCGCGGGTGAAGGCCTCCTCCAGAGATGCCCACTTTTCTCTATCTTGGGCTACGTTTGTCCATCGTGTACCGGCTATCGATTTTATGTCGTCTGCCTATCTTTTAAGCGATCTGCCTCTGTTACGTTTACCGAGCGGGCCATTCCAACGTGTTTCACTTATGGTCCAACGTTCATCCGACAATCTGGCTACATGGCCGGCCCACTTCCATTTCAATTTATGAGCGTAGCACAAAGCGTCCGTTGCATTTGTTTCCTCTCTTATTTTTGTGTGTCTAATTCTTTCAATTCTTCTTATCTTTAACATGCTTCTTTCCATGCCTCGTTGGCACGTAATAATTTTTCTTTTTACTTTAGCCGTGTATTTCCATGTCTGGCAACCGTAAGTTAGACACGGTAGCAGGCAGCTCGTCATGGTTTTTGTTTTTATGCTAACTGGTAAGTTACTTTTAAAAATCTCTTTGAGACTCCAGTATTTATTCCATGTCAGTTGAATGCGTCGCTCTATTTCTGAATAGTTGCTGTCTTTTCCGAAACTTATCTGTTTTCCTAAGTAAACATATTTATTTGTGTACTTGAGTGCTTCGTTGTCTATTATTTTATTATTTATTATTTTCTCCAAGCTGTTAGTCATAATCATTGTTTTGGATAGATTCATCTCTAAGCCCACATCTCTACCCACCACATTAAGAGATTCTATCATGCCATGTAGTTCAGATACTGACTCAGATAGAAGAGCCAAATCATCGGCAAGCGGAGGTGGCTAAGGTATTTTCCGTCTATATAGAGTCCTGTAGTTTTCCAATCCAACTTTCTTATGACCGACTCCAGGATGGATATAAACAATTTGGGAGAGATCGGATCGCCTTGTCTTACGCCGCGCTTTATAGGGAAGCTCTGACCGACTCTATCCAGTTTTACTCTGCCAATGTTGTTGTCATATAAACTTTTTATAACCTTTATGTATCCTACCTCTATTCCTTGCTCTATCAGCGCTTTCCAGATACTTCTATGCGAAACTGTGTCAAAAGCTTTTTTGTAGTCAATAAAAGCTACATATAGAGTTCTCTGTCTCTCTTGGTATTTTTCAATTATTTGCCAGTATTTAATAAATTTATTAAAATATAATATCAATTTACTCAGTTAAATTGGTACTAGTTTATTTACAAATCGCGCGACAAGCTTTTATTATCATGCAAATTGTATAATTTATATTGAGGTTATAAACTTAATAGTTAAAATTTTTAAGGAGAAATTTATTTTTTTATTTTTGGAGTATTTAAATAAAAGCTTTTTTTCAAAAAGTTTTTTTCCTATAATTTATTATCGATATCAATAATGGTAAGAAGTAGGCACTTGAAGTTTTCACAAAATCCTCAATTATATTATGTGTACTTTAATAATTTAGTAGTACTCGCACTTGGCCGATTATTTATTTATGCCGCCTTTGTGTACTCTCGTCATCTTATGTGTTTTTATTTTATGTGTGTTGTTATTGTGACTGTGATTGTGCACAATAAACTATATTTTATTCATTCATTCATTTCATTATTTTAAATAAACGATACCTACTATTATTATAATACTATTATTAATAAACATGTAAACCTTACATATTTCAATTGGAACGATTTCACAAAATTTATCAATCACAAGGATACCTATTCGAAACGAAGTAAGAATTTTGATTCAACAAATTTTAATAGCTTTTTTTGACCTCGTTAGTTTTGTATATACAGACAACTTTTCAAAGATTTTATAGTAAAAAACTTTTCTCTCGCATCAAAACCGAACACAATTTTAATTTCAAAGAAGTTATAGGCGAAGTTACTTCAAGTTAAATGCGGGCCGCAGTCGGAGTACGGTTCGACTATCCCTGAGTAAAAGTTTTCACTTCGGAAAATAAGTTGTGAAAGTCCCGAACTCGAATATAACTCAAAGGTATTGTCGGTTATAATATCGACAAAACATTTGCGATCAGGGCGGTGAGCATTGCAGTACTTACCAGAAAATATCATAACTTTTTGTATGGAAATGTTGGAAAAGCTCATATATATATATATATATATATATATATATATATATATATATATATATATATATATATATATATAAAATTCAAATTCTTTATAACATATATACTCATACAATAACACACAATAGCACAAAATAGACTGACTTTCACTGTCGATATTGGATAATATTAAGATTGTGTAGCTGTGCATACAGGAGTGTAGCTGCAGATACAGGAGTGTAGCTGCAGATACAGGTAACAGGAGCGTAGCTGCAGATACAGGAGTGTAGCTGCAAACACAGGAGTGTAGCTGCAGACACAGGAGTGTAGCTGCAGATACAGGAGTGTAGCTGCAGATACAGGAGTGTAGCTGCAGATACAGGAGTGTAGCTGCAGATACAGGTAACAGGAGCGTAGCTGCAGATACAGGAGTGTAGCTGCAAACACAGGAGTGTAGCTGCAGACACAGGAGTGTAGCTGCAGATACAGGTAACAGGAGCGTAGCTGCAGATACAGGAGTGTAGCTGCAAACACAGGAGTGTAGCTGCAGACACAGGAGTGTAGCTGCAGATACAGGAGTGTAGCTGCAGATACAGGAGTGTAGCTGCAGATACAGGTAACAGAAGTGTAGCTGCAGATACAGGAGTGTAGCTGCAGATACAGGAGTATAGCTGCAGCTACAGGAACTCACGCTGGCGCCTCAGTTAGCCAGTTTCACAGTCGATTTTAGTGTCTATTAGCCTCTATGCCAATTCCGATATTTAAATAAGTATGGCTTAAAATTTTTTGTGGGAGGCGTCATTTAGACTTGAGGTAACAAAAAGAGTATAGTACCAACTTTGAATTAAAAAATTAGTTAGAATTTGCCATTGTTGACCAACTTTTATGTAATGATCCGAAAACGTGATTTGTTAAGGTGCTCCCTCACCGGAAGCATTCGCGTGTAATGTGACGTTACAGAGTCGAGCATTACATCAGTGAGGGAGGAGAACCGGGCATTACAATGCGCACCTTGTAATGATACGTAATATTTTTATATAACTTGTAACCTATAATTTGACATTACACGAGAACGGTCATCGGTCATGGAGTTAGTATTGTAATGTAATGCTCAAAGTCGAAGCTATAATGTTACAATACACGCGAATGCTCCCGGTGAGGAAGAACCTTTACAAAATCGGCACGTGCGGCGCCGCGTGACGCCACGCTTAATTAAAATGGCGACGCAATCCGTAAAAATTGCCAATTAATGTTCGCTCACTTTTTAAGCTTCGGCTAATAGAATAAGTCAGCTTTTATCATTCTAATTATTTTCAACGGCGTCCTAAGTCCTAACTTGTGACGAGTCTTTTGAAATGTCCGTTTAAGGTCAAAAATGTATAATATTAAATATGTTTTGTTATAGTTACATCCTATGTAGAAATATTTTTAAGAGGGTTCTAGACAAATGATTTTTTTATACAATATTGGGATCTGTTAAAGCTATGCCTTTACGTTTGATTTTTTTCTAAATCTTTAAGATAAAATAAAAACGTAGAGGCATAGACTCACTCTTCCTGAAGATATTTTTTTAAGAGCGTATGCTGTCCCACTGCTGGGCAAAGGCCTCCCCCAAGTCCTTCCATTCATCCTGATCCATCGCCACCGTCGGCCAACCTGGCTTGTATGTGTCAAGTTCATCGTAAAAAAAATCGATAGGCTCTATTTTGAAGGAATCAGAGAAATACGTAAACTCGATTTACTGTATCTGTCTCTATGACAATACACGTCCCGGCGCAGGGTGAAGCGTGATGGCAATAGTTTCTTCGTTTAAATTCTACTGCACCCGCGTTCCCTCTTAAGCTGCTGCATAGCTTTTATCGCGGGCTTTAAGCACGGCGACCGAATCAAGTTAAGTTGATAGTAATAACAGTATTTTAAAAAGATAAAACCGACTTCAAAATTGTACGTAATTAAGAATTAAAATTACCTATCTCAAAAACCACTGAAGCGATTTTGATGAAACTTGCAGTATTCCCTAACTTGTAGTAAAAGAAACTGGAATACTAACTGTTGTTTCTCAGTATGTCCTATCAAATGTATAGGAAATACATAATATATGTTAAAAAGAATGTCATACCAATATTACCAATTCAAAAAAAAAGATAACCATGGGAGAAATGCTTAATGGCAGTTCTGGAAATATTACATGCATACGGGTCGAATTGATAACCTCGTTTTTTCGAAGTCGGTTAAAAGATGCTATGCAATAGCTGTACCGCAGCAGTCCCCGAGTGCCAACCGTTTTTTTTAGTATAACGTGCGACCACCACGTATATTATATCTGGTTTTTGGATATCGCTCTTTCTTATACGTATCTATTTTTCATTAAATATTATAAATACGAAAGTGTGCCCGTATGTCTGTCTCTCTGTTACCTCTTCACGCCTAAACTCTAAGTCCCGGAAAAGGACATAGGATACTTTTTATCCCGGAAAAATGGACGGTTCCTGCGCGATAAATGAATTTTGGTGCAACGGAGTCGCGGGCGTCATCTAGTTTTTCATAAAAACGAAGAATGCCGTAACCAGACGTCGGTAATTTGAAAGTAAGATTCTAAGAAATCATCTTTAGGTACTTTGACAAGGGCATACCTGAATTCTTTGTGGTATATTCTGTTCATCAGATGGGATAATCCAGGTAACGAACGTCAAAGAGAGGGCTCATTTTGTGGGATTTAAAATTTCGTACACACGGACGATAAAAGGTTTTATCGAAGTTAATAATTAATAAGACAATATTATTATGTTTTTAATATAGCCAGATTTTTATTATACAAAGTATTTCGTTGGTACAGACTACAGAATCCTACCTATAGGCTATACATAGTCAACTAGACTGTATACAGGGTGTAACAAAACTAAGTGATAATACTTTATCACTTTGTTAAACCGTGTATGTAGAGTTCACCGTAAAAGTAGCAACGCTGAAAGACTTTTTTTTTCATACATTTTTATTTAAATACCGTATCGTAAAACTTTTAGTCAACCCTAGTAAGTACTAAGCGCAATGACCTCGATCAGGTGATCGGAGCCGCTGGGAGCTATGGATCAGTAACGAAAAATATTTTATTTTTAAAAGAGAAGCGTGTTAGGTGCATCATTACGTTAGAATTTAATTATTTTTAACAAAAAATAAAACCGACTTCCAAGGTAAAAAGAATAATAACATCCTTATAATATGAACTAAAAAGTATTAAATAATTTTTCGTATCTAGTAGTGCCTTTTTCCGAATTCGGCTAAACCTCAACTATTTCTGTACTCAATCTTCATCATTTTAAAGTCGGTACCAGATAGCTGAATCTCCAGTTTTCTGACAGAATATTTGAAACTTTTGGAACTGGCTGGAAACTGGATTGAATACAGAAATAGTTGAGCTTTAGCCGAATTCGGAAAAAGGCACTACTAGATAGGAAAAATTATTTAATACTTTTTAGTTCATATTATAAGGATGTTATTATTGTTTTTACCTTGGAAGTCGGTTTTAATTTTTTGTTAATAATAATTTCACTCTTTTTAGTTACCTAGTAACATCGCGTATATTCTACGTATCTTATTACAATTTGTAACCATATTCCATATACAACCAGTTGACATTGAGATACAATCATGTGACATTGGTGACCACATTGGTAATGATGATGATGATGATGATGATGATGATGAATGTAATTTGCATAGTAGCATATACTTTCAGTTCTTAAAACAGCGCCTTAACCCCCAAACTTGTATCTATAAGGAATCCGGAGTTCTCTTAGTATCTTCGGAACCATAGTATACCTTGGTGCAAAATCTTGCGTTTTGGTAGCATATGCTTAGGATACTTCTCATAAAACCAAAATCACCATATGTTTCCATATAAATTTTGAGGAGTTCCCTCGATTACTCATGGATCCCATCATCAGATCACCACTTTTGTGAAAATGGGACCAAATTGGAGGGAAACCTAATAGAACAAAACAAAAATTTTGAAAATCGGTTCACAAACGGCGGAGTAATCGTTGAACATACAAAAATAAAAAATAAAAAAATAAAAAATATCCACAGCCGAACATATAACCTCCTCCTTTTTGGAAGTCGGTTAAAAAGTGTAACACATTTACATATTTAATTTCTTATTTTAAATAATGTAAAAGTACTTAATAGATTTTCATCATTTTGTACTCCAAATATTTGAACTTTTAAATTTTGTACTCCAAAAAAACAGAACCCTAAAAAGAACATTAAAATAAAATCTTTAGCATAAACTTAGAATCTTATTTTCCTTAAGTAAATTATGCGGAACCACAAAATCAAAATGTGGGTGGAGCTAGACAGCCTCGAATGAAAAAAAAATAGACGTGTTAATTGGTTCATGCGCTCACGCGATCCGCCCGCGTTATAACCAATCGATGCGTTCGAATCTGAGTCAATGAATGAAAGTCCACGTGGAGTGGTACAGTACAGAGTACAGTAGTGGACAGGGCTGAAACTCCCAAAAAAATTCAAAGATTTCAAATGCGTTTTTCTCCAAAATCGGTTTGCGTACAAATATTAAGTACTGTTTTTTGGATACACGAATTACCTCAGTTAATTATTATAACTTAATTTCGTCACACCCTGTATAAAGTTGCGGTCATACTATAAATAATGCCGGGCCGCAGCGCCTGGGGGCGGAGCGGAGTCGACTGTCACTGCTGCGACGTGGACGGCCGACTCTATTGCGATATTGTCGACCTCGCGTCTTAACTCTTACCTTAATAAAGGGCCTAGACCTAAAAACCTTCCATTGGGCGATGCCAAAATAAATAAAACTTTATCTGTTCTATCTTATGTTATCTTATCTAAAATATAGTAAATATTGTACTCACCGTCTGTTGGCGGACATGGCTGATGGATGAGGCTCACATCGAGATCCGGTTACCTTCGCCGATCACATCTATAACAAAGTTAAATATGTCTATGTTATTACTTATAACATGATAACGAGGAAATAGTTGCTCGATAAGCGTCGAAACTACTGACTAAACTAGGTCAAATTTTTCACAAATATCTTTATCTCTTATATATAAAATTCTCGTGGCACAATGTTAGTTACCGTACTCCTCCGAAACAGCTTTACTGATTTTTACCAAATTTTATAATTATGCATATTCAGTAGGTCTGAGAATCGGCTACTGGCTACTTTTTATATTGACTAGCTATGCCCCGCGGTGTTACCCGCGGTTTAAGTGATATATAATATACCAATATAATAGGGTCAAAACAGGACGATACAATATGGTTCTTTAATATAGTGGTGATGATGATGATGATGAATGTAATTTGCATAGGAGCATATGCTTTCCGTTCTTAAAACAACGTCGAAACTCCCAAACTTGTATCTATAAAGAGTCAGGAGTTCTCTCAGCACCTTCCGAACCATGGTATACCTTGGTGCAAAATCTTGCTTGTTGGTAGCATATGCCTAGAATACTGCTCACGAAACCGAAGTTACCACATGTTTCCATATAAATTTTGAGGAGTTCCCTCGATTTCTTATGGATCCCCCTGATGAAGATCAGGTCACCACTTTTATGAATGTGGTACCAAATTGGAATGATAATCTATACACCAAAAGAAAAATTTTGAAAATCGGTTCACAAACGGCAGAGTAATCGTTGAACATAAAAAAATTACGTGGGAGAGCCATGCTTCGGCATGAATGGGCCGGCTCGACCGGAGAAATACCACGTTCTCACAGAAAACCAGCGTGAAACAGCGCTTGTGCTGTGTTTCGCCGAGTGAGTGAGTTTACCGGAGGCCCAATTCCCTACCCTATTCCCTTCCCTACACTCCCCTATTCCATGTTGACAATGGGCTATGTTTTATTCTGAAAAATATTAGAGATCCTTCCGAAAATTGCAAAAATGTAACTCAAAGTGGCGAAAATTTTCCATAAAATTACATTATTTCGCTTACGCTGCGAAAAGTATTAACGATACATATGTCTATCTTTTATGGTTAACGAACAATAACCATTTCTTTCGTTGAAAATTTAATTTCAAATCATCTTAACCTTGCGAGGCTTTTTTTGCCTATTCATTATTAATCCTTACCAAAATAAATATCAAAGTATTAATAAGCATTATGTAAAGAATAGAATTGCCTTTTTTAGTATTACATTGCGTCCATAGATAAGATGAAAGTGCCCAAAAATGTGCGAAATACATAGGATGCACTTTCTATTCCATCACTCTCTCCCATCCACCACCAGCAGCCTTAGCATAACAACACTATACTGTACTCGGCGAAACATGGCGGTAGCGGTCATTGACTCCCTTTCAAAAACTTGTCATTTTCTATACAAAGCCGCGATTGACAACATCTGACACTTCATTGTCAATCGCGGCTTATATAGAAAATGACAAGTTTTTGACAGGGAGTCAATGACCGCTACCGCCATGTTTCGCCGAGTACAGTATAGAAACTGGAAAGACGGGACATACTGACATATTTTAGTGACAAAATGGCGGAATTTCTTTGTCAATCTGTCACTTTGTCTATTTTTCCGTAGAAAGAAACCGTTTCTATGGTGACCACGCTAAGCCTGCTGGTGGGTCGGCTGACCGACACGACCGGTGAGAGAATAGCGAAGGATTGACTGCTTTGCATGCCCGGTCTACACATGGATCGACTTTCTTAGAACAGCGAAATGAAATTCGCGGGGTCAGCTAGTTTACCATAAAAAAGAACCAGATTAGTAAGCCAGCTTTTCCACGAAAACCCTATATTTAAAAAATAGACAAAAAAAAATTACTTTTTTCCTTTAATCTTTGTTTTTTATGGTTTTTTTTTTTTTTTTTTTGCATAAAAAATAAAAATATATTGCCTGTACAACTGTAGTGTATGAGTTTAGCTATCAAATGCGACGTTTTCATCTTAGCAAAGCCACAGAATATATATTAGTAGTAACAAGCATAAGTTCGATAGCTATGTTAAATATTGCGTTTATGAAAGTGGTCTCATAAGAAAAATTGTTATAAATTGCATAACTTATCGAATGGTATACAAAAATTAAGAAATTTTATTAAAAAAAAATACATAAGTTATGAAGTTGTGGGAATACTCATTTTTTATCGCTTTGTCTTTATTTTATTTAAAAAAATCAGCTAATCTTTGACCTTGTCGTCATCCCTATTATTTCGAACTTTCGGAACTTTCAAATTTAATTTGTAATCTCTAAACAATACTACCGATTTTCAGCTCGGTGGGAATAAATCCAACCTCAAATGTCTAACTTGACTAGGGTATAATGTGATGACGAGGATACTTCATGGAAATACCTATTATTATATTACTTTTATTGGAGCAAAATTTACGGTTTTTACATTACGGTTAAATTAAATTATAATTTAAGCCTATTTGTATTATTATGTGTGGTCTTACCAATTTAATAAAAATAATAAATATTATATCTTATATCGTATTATGAACATGCCGAAATACTAAAGTGTAGTGTAGTATATATATAGTTTTTCGTAACATACATTATAAACTATTACCTATCCGTCTTTCCTGTGACATAGGGCTATATTTTCATTTTGTTTTCGAATATTTCGTATGTTTCTCAGCACCGTTTTCTGAAAAACTTTAATGTACATGGCAGACACGTGAAACTGAATTAATGTAGCCCACTGAATTGGTACGAGATTGCTACGTGTGCTGTTTCGGAGATCACATACGTGTCTCCCGTTTGTGAACAACGACGTCTGTTGTCGCCGAGACAAAACAACAAACAACACGTATCCGATCTGCCGTGCTAGCATACGACAACGAGAAAATGTTGTCTACACGTTTTCTCAATGTTAACTGGTTTATCTCTTCATCTCTATTGACCCTAACATGACATACATTTTTTCTCGTACGTCTGTCGTCAAAATTAAAGATAATTTTTTTTATATGTGCTATTTTTGTCTATATACTAACGAACTATATACGAACGAGAAATTTATCTCTCGAGTCTCGACGTACGCATGTTAGCGAAAAAGAGATATATATCGATATCGACAATATCACTACGCTCGAGAGTGAGATATCCACGAGATATCTCGTTGGCGTATGCTAGGGGGGCTGGACACAACGATTATAATATTATCCGTGATGTTTGGACACAAAATAGATAGTGTTTTAAAAGAGAAATCGCACTAAAGGGGGGTTAACACGGTGACTAAAGCCGCACGGCGCAAATCGACCGTCTAAATGGCAAAAATTGCCATTTCTTTTTTAACCCCCCAGCGAAAAGATCAATTTACACTGCAACGTCGCGAGGCGTTCCTGATGCATTTGTAGAAGAGCCATTCAAAACTGAATTTTATTTACTACACAACGAGATACTGACCTGACCCAATCTACTCCGCAAACTGTTCGGTGTATGAGATATTCAGAACGTGAAGTAGCTTTAAGTGCTCGAGGACCAATTGTGCCAATCCGAGTTAAAGTGAACGCTGTGTTAAAATATCATCTTTCCTTTCATAAATACGACCAACGACAGAAATAAAATAATATTTTAAACCACAGCTGACTTTAACTCAGACTGGCACGAGCGGACCTCGGTTCCTAAAACAATAAAATATTTCGTGTTACATCGCTAGGTCCGGGCAGGCCACTTATTATACGTAGTCCTTTCGAAGCTCTCTCGGCGAGTTTTGAGACTCGGGAAGGCTTTGAAAAACGAAACAACTGTTTTGTGTTGTTTTTGATGCCTTTTTGTGGCGTCGAGGTCCGAGAACTATGTGATAACTGGGGACGAACGTCTCTTATGTTGCCTGAAACTCCGCGCCGTTGTGTCGAAATTTGTTTCCCGCGCAGGATTTAGAATATATTCTGCAAAACTACAAAATGGATTCCACGGTTGAACTCGAGGAGCAAAGACACACTTTTAAATTTATAGCATGAACGATTACTCATTTTTAGAGTTCCGTACCCAAAGGGTAAAAACGGGACCCTTTACTAGGACTTCGTTGTATGTCCGTTTGTCTGTCTCCAGGCTGTATCTCAAGAACCGCTATAGCTAGGCTACTGCAATTTTCACAAATTGTGTATTTCTGCTGCCGCTCACGCTGTAACAACAAATACTAAAAATGAAATAAATATTTAAGGGAGAGGCTCCTATACAACAAACGTAATTTTTTGGCCTTTTTTGTTCGATATCAATCTTAGCAACAGGTAGCCACTTGAAATTTTCACTAAATCGTCAATTATATGAGTACTTTAATAATTTATAGTAAAATTAAAATGAAATAAATATTTAAGGGGGCTTCCCATACAAAAACACAATTGTTGGCCTATTTTCGCTATATGTATATCGGTACGGCACCCTTCGTGTGCGAGTCCGACATACACTTCGCCGATTTTTTAAATTTAAACACAGTTAACTTAATAGTATCTCTGCGCAGATCTCAAAGAGTTTATTAAGCTCGAGAGCTTTGAGTTCGCGCTACGAGATGTTGTGATAGACCATTTTTATAACAAACTGCTCGGAGCTTCGCTTTATCATTTTTGATAAACGGCCCAGGGGAATAAAGAATAAAATACACTGAATAACTCATAAATTCCTACTTAATGGGCGCAACTTCTCTGTCCACATAATAATTATTATTTTGCGCTAAACGCGCATTTTTTTACTTTGTAATAGTTTCTTTCTCTGACATCCCGGTTTTAGTCGACAACAACATAATTGAATATGTTGACGAGTATCAATATCTAGGGCAAACAATATCTCCAGTAAACGTATCTGGAAAAGAAATAGATAACAGAATATGCCAGGCATAAAAGCTATTGGTCACTGAAAGAAATAATGAAGAATGATCAAATCCCTATTGCTCTGAAATCAAAAACGTTCAACACATGTGTGATACCAGAATTATCCTATGGCAGTCAAACCTGGGCTCTAACAAAGAAGAATTTGCAGAAGCTGGAAGTATGCCAGAACAATATGGAAAGGAGTATGCTAAATATAAAAAAGAAAGACCAAATAAGACTAACTGATATCCGCCAACGAAAATTGTAAGAATTAAAAAAAAAATAAAAAAAAAACGAAAACAGTAAGAATTTTAGCCACGGTGAAAAAGAAAAAATGGAAATGGACGGGACGTATTCTAAGAGGAAAAATAAACAAGTGATCGAAATAATTATCGAATGGTACCCCAGAGAAGGTAAAAGAAAGAGAGGTAGGCAACACCTGAGATGGGAGGACGACTTTAAAGAAATATCAGGAGCAATATGGAGGAGAGAAGCACAAAATAGGAATAAATGGAAAGCCTTGGAGGAGGCCTATGGCCATGGACAAGCCAGGAAAAGAGAGATTACAACATAAGTTTGCATGCAAATAGAAGTAAAATGTATAATAATTAATATGCCTATACTAATTACTTCTGAGTAAAATTCAAAATAATAAAAAAATAGACTAGGTTATTAATATGTTATATAAAAATACTATAGATTAAAGTGCATGAATTTAAAATAATGAGGACAAAAATTGTTAAAATTGTATTAATAATTATTGTAGCATAAATTGATTTATAAATATTGAATCTATTACATATACATGTTAGAAGTGTAATAGAACACACCTCAACTGTTTTTGAAATTTTTGTTTCTCTGTCTGTTTGTCTGTTTGTCTGTTTGTACAGGCTAATCTCTGAATCCGCTGGAGCGATTTAAATGAAATTTGGCATGGTGATACCTTACATCCCTGGTCAACATCTTAGATACTTTTTTTTAACCGAGTTCCAAGAAAGGAGGAGTAAATGTTTACTTTGCTGTTTGTGGTCCGATTGTCAAAATTCTTTTTTAGGGTTCCGTAGCCAAATGGCAAAAAACGGAACCCTTATAGATTCGTCATGTCTGTCTGTCTGTCTGTCCGTCCGTATGTCACAGCCACTTTTCTCCGAAACTATAAGAGCTATACTATTGAAACTTGGCAAGTACATGAAGTCTGTGAAGCGCATTAAGATTTTGATACAACAATGAAAAAATTATTAAAAATTTTAGGGGTCCCCATAGGTACAAAAAAAAAATTTATTTCATCTAACCCATGCGTGTGGGATATCTATGGATAGGTCTTCAAAAATCATATTGAGGTTTCTAATATCATTTTTTCTAACCTGAATAGTTTGCGAGAGAGACTCTTCCAAAGTGCTAAAATGTGTCCCCCCCCCCCCCTCTAACTTCTAAAGTAGGGGAATGATAAGTTTAAAAAAATATATGATGTACTTTACTATAAAAACTACCAACGAAAATAGGTTTGAACGAAATATAGCAAGTAGTTTTTTTTATTTTATATTTTTATATTTAAATTAAAAAAAAAAATTTCATCTAACCTATGCGTGTGGGTATCTATGGATAGGTCTTCAAAAATCATATTGAGGTTTCTGCTGACCGATTCACGATCGTCGGAAAGATCTCACGCGGAATATTTTCACTTTCTGTCAGATACACAGCGATTCACAAACTAGTTTCCGTCGCGGAAATGAATCCGAAACCAAAGAGAATAACTGATTTTTTTTTGGCAATAAGTGCTACGGTATATAGCCTTGGATATTCATCGCTGTCAGTATCAAGATAAAAGACCGAAAAATAATTATAATTGTCTCCAAATTTTCCTGCACCTCTTAATTTAATGAACTAAATTTTTAAGACTGATTAGTTTCACCTTACAAAAAATATATTTCCTGCGTTTATTCATTAAACGCAGCTGAAATATTATATTTTATAATATTTTTGTTATATTTAAAATCATTCGCTCTGTCGCTCATTAAACTTTAATGAGCGACAGAGCGAATGATTTTGAATAGGTATTACAAAAATTGCTACGTCTTATTAAAATAATTAAACCAAAAAAATAAGATTGTCTATGTGTAATGTGCCGACTGCCGAGTGACAAATTTATGACAATTTGTCAAATCTGCGAGATTTGTGTATGTGACACAAACCGTCACCATTGTGTAATATACTAATTTATACCTTCAGCTCTGCTGGCAAAGAGCTTCTGCGTGGATGCACCCTCCAAACAGGCATTAGTTCCCACTTCCCGGACCATTGCCAAAGCTATATCGGGCGTTATGTCGGCACTACTTATAGGCGAACGCGTTGGCCGACGCGTTGGCCCAATGTGTAGAACGGGCGTTCGCGCGTTGGCGGTAGGTATTTAGACGTTGGCCGGCGCGTTTGCGAGCTTGCCGCACGGTGTCGGAAAGATCAAAGGACATTTGTCGCAAGCTTTGCGCTCCATCCACACAGGCAGCGCGATCAGTTCGCCCGGAGCGGCGATGAAGAGTGCAGGTTTCCTTCTTATGGCGAATTAATATCTAACTTGAAGAAATGGCGAACAATATGAGTATCGAGAAAACATTTAAATTTATTGAGCTCTATCAGAGTAAAAACTGCCTGTGGAACCAAAAAATCATACCAAAAGTGCTAAAAAAATAAGGTTCTTGGACATGCTATTTTCCTCACGATGTTTTTTAGGTTTCCGTACCCAAAGGGTAAAAACGGGACCCTATTACTAAGACTTCAATGTCTGTCTGCCTTTCTGTCTGTCCGTCTGTCTGTCTGTCCGTCTGTCTGTCCATCTGTCTGTCTCCAGGCTGTATCTCAAGAACCGCTATAGCTAGATTTCTGAAATTTTCACAGATTCTGTATATCTGTTGCCACTATAACAACAAAATATTCTAAAAACAAAATTAATTAAATATTTAATATATAATAAATATATATTAATCATGATGATTACAATAATCTATACTAATATTATAAAGCGGAAGAGTTTGTTAGTTTGTTTGTTTGTTTGAACGCGCTAATCTCAGGAACTACTGATCCGATTTGAAAAATTCTTTCAGTGTTAGATAGCCCATTTATCGAGGAAGGCTATAGGCTACATTTTATCACGCTAAGACTAATATGAGCGAAGAAATAGAAGAAAATGTGGAAAAAACGGGGAAAATTATTTGAAAGGGCTTATCTCACGAACTACTAGAGCAATTTTTCTGTTATTTGGGTCAGATAAGAAGTAGACCACGTGAGGGTTCATAGACTATTTTTTGTAGACTGATTTGTCTGTGAAATATCTAATTTACGCGGGCGAAGCCGCGCGGAACGCCTAGTAAGTAATAATAATTATATAAAATAAATAATAAGTAATAAAATAATTATATTATTTTAATATTATAAATGTAAAAGTCAGTTTATTTCTTTGTTTGTTACGATTTCTCGCCTTTTACTTTTTTATTTCGAGAATACCCTTTAAAAACTTTTTCTTGTCCACATTTACGAAGTAATTATAAGCTGTGAATAATTATACAGCTGCAGCTGTTAGCGACTCAACATCCATTTTGAATCTGTCCGCACATTGGCGCGATCCAAAGCATACTTAACGACCTTCCTATGTGTGCATTACTCACAAACGCCGTGGCGAGCGCACCGCCAGCGCGTGGGCCAACGCGCTGGCATGGCGGTGCGCTCGCCTATGTGGGGAGGCAGCTTTAGGCGATATGTGCGACTAAAGTTGGGGTCGCGATATGGGTCGCACATATCTCTTATTCTTTTGTTAAATACCAAACTCCTACTTCGCCGGCTTTCCCTTTCCTCATTTTGGGCTCTTCTTTCTAAAAGGATCAAGGCTGCTATGCCCGCCATTGTTGGAACTTATAGTAGAGGAGGTAGTGCTCATTTTGTAAAGTCATTTCATACCGAGCGAAAATTGTAACAATAATAGTATTCTATTAATACATAAGAGTTTTGGTCGTTAGCTACTTCAGTATGAGTGGAATAAAAATTGAGAGTATCTCAAAGTTGTTGTTGGGAATCATATTGTATTGACATTATAAAGATCCCAATTCGCACCCAATAAAGGTTCATATCTAGATTATAGACATTTAGGTTCGGTAGGTGGTATTTTAGTTTTAGTATGTAACAACAGATGGCGCTTTACAAGTAAAATCTATATAATTCTTCCTCATAAATATTGACTATCGAATTAATTACTTACCGAATGAAATTGGTATGTGAGACAATTTTATAGTTAATTCAAATGAAAATCGCCGTCAGCTGAATGTTTGTAGGTGGAAATGTCGTCTACGCGACGCCCTAGGATACATTGAGCGCGAAGTATGGTTATTTTGGTTATAAGTTATAACTTATATCGCTGGCTGACGGTTTTTCCACCGTCATATTAACGACTGACGGTTTTCTTTATTATTTACAAAGTAAAAACATTCTCCTGTATTTTTGTACGGTATAAAATGACTTTTTAATCAAAATATTTATTGTTCAATGAACACTTCCTAAAGCTTTAACCATTGAGATGTACATCTCAATGGCTTTAACACATAATTATTACAGTACTTACGACATTTATTTTAAACAAGACACGACTGACTATTAATAATTATTGCTTTCATTTATTATTCTTATCATTAAATAATTTCATCTAACAATATCCGCCATGAGTGACATGACCTCGAAGTGAAAAGATTTCACGAGTCTCGGAGGTGGCGGAAACATTCCGCGAAAACGGCTCTAATCCTCGGAAAATTTTCCGCCGTCGGATGTCAAACTCCCATCCGCGGTGAGATCTTCTCGAATCCGTGGCGGAAACTATTTCACTCATACAAAAGAAATGTCACTACTGTCAAAATAACAGCAAAATCGGAAAGTTTTCACTTGTCATTTGCTTGAAAGTGAAAAAGTTTCCGCCATCGAAAACATTCCGCGAGGAATAGCTTAGTGAATCAGGGAGCTGATATCATTTTTTTCTAACCTGAATAGTTTGCGAGAGAGACTCTTCCAAAGTGGTAAAATGTAGGGGGGGGCCCTATAACTTCTAAAGTAGGGGCATGATAAGTCTAAAATAAAATATATAAAGTACTTTTCCATAAAAACTACCAACGAAAATTGGTTTTAACGAAATCTAGCAAGTAGTTTTTTTTATACGTCATAAACTACTGAATACTATACTGAAATATAAAAATATATCAAAAACCTTTTAATTTCATAAAAATAAACCTGATTGCTGCTGCGGAACCCTTCATGGGCGAGTCCAACTCGCACTTGGCCGGTTTTTTTTGTTGTATAGATTGTAAACCCGAATTTGATACCATGTTTAGAAAAAACGGTAATTTTCACTTCTTTTAAGTAAAATTAACATAATATGCTACCAAAAAGTAAGATTCAAACCAAGTCATATCCTAGGGTATAGGGCTTCGGAAGGTGCCGTTGCTGAACGGAACTCCTGACGCCTTATATTTTTTTAAAATACTGGAAGCACATGCCTATATCACCACCATCATAACACCATCCATAACCACATTATGATGCTTTTGTTGTTTTTTTTTTTTTTATAAGTATTCTTTTGCATTGAAAGTATCAGAATCGAAATTGATAATGATTTCGCCGTTTCTGTGCCGATTTGTAGATTTCTTACTTTAAGGGATATAATTTGTATTTGATGCTATGGTCGCGAAGGTGAAAATTTCCTAATGGGATCTATGAGTAATGGAATTGAAGAAACTCCTCTAAATTTACAACGACACTCAAAGTGATTATCAATTCCAGCAAAGGTTCTTTATAACTTTTCCCTAATATTCATGAACGATTAACCAAACACTGGATGGATATTGACTACTGCGTATCTCAATTCCTTAACGGCCATGGAATTTTAAAGTCAATCTTTACGGATCTAAATTAGTAGATAGCATCACCTAGATTGTAAATCTGATGTCGCATACTACGGTGATATTGGGACAGTGCAAGGAACTTCCGTGCCTGCAAGTACTACGGTGATATTGGGACAGTGCTAGGAACTTCCGTGCCTGCAAGTACTACGGTGATATTGGGACAGTGCTAGGAACTTCCGTGCCTGCAAGTACTACGGTGATATTGGGACAGTGCTAGGAACTTCCGTGCCTGCAACTACTACGGTGATATTGGGACAGTGCTAGGAACTTCCGTGCCTGCAAGTACTACGGTGATATTGGGACAGTGCTAGGAACTTCCGTGCCTGCAAGTACTACGGTGATATTGGGACAGTGCTAGGAACTTCCGTGCCTGCAAGTACTACGGTGATATTGGGACAGTGCTAGGAACTTCCGTGCCTGCAAGCGTTTTTGTCACAATTATTATTGGCAACAGTCTAACACAGCAAGTTCCAATATTAATTAAGCTATTATAGCTTAGTAGTCACAATTATTACAGTTTATATTCGTGGTGCTCCTCCTTCAGTGATTAAAAATTCGGTAATTAAAAATTTCGAGTATTGTTGTGATTTGTATGGGCAAGCGCCCGAGCGTTATGATTCATGAATTATTCCATACAAAGGTGAAAAAAAGTTACTCTTTAGCGCTGCTATTTTCACAGTCAACTCTATATAATAGTACTCATATTAGCCCCGCCGACGAAAGTTACTTAAAAGAGCTTTCAATGTTCCTGGGTCTTTGATGTAAATTAAAAATTTCGAGTATACACTCGAAATTTTGTACCTAATTTTCTACCCGTCCGATGTACCTTATATTATTATATTAATCCTTACCCAAATAAAATATTTTTTGATGGGTATTATATTTTCTAAATCTCGATTATAATAACACACATTCACGCGGACGAAGTTGCGGGCAACAGCTAGTGTTAAATAATATAAAGAATTAATAATGAATTGTAACTCAATATTGTACAACTGGCAATAAAAGCTTATTCTATTCTATTCTATATAGTGTCTTTCTCTTCATTTTAGGGTTCCGTAGCCAAAGGGTAAAAACGGGACCCTATTCTGTCCGTCTGTCCGTCCGTCCGTCCGTCTGTCTGTCTCCAGGCTGTATGTCAAGAACCACTAGAGCTAGACTGAAATTTCTGAAATTTTCACAGATTGTGTATATCTGTTGCCGCTATAACAACAAATACTAAAAACAAAATAAAATTAATAATCTTAGGGGGGCTCCCATATTATAACAAACGTGATTTTTTTGGCTTTTTTGCTCGTTATCAATAATGGCAACAGGCGGGCTCTTTAAATTTTCACAAAGGCCTTAATTATATGCGTACTTTAATAATTAATAATAATATTAAAATAAATAAAAAAATTAAGTGGGGCTCCCATACAAAAAACACAATTTTTGGCCTATTTTTGCTCTATAACGGTACGGAACCCTTCGTGCGCGACTCTACTCGCACTTGGCCGATTATTTATATAATAATATTATCACACTCTATATAAATTACGTTTTAATACATTGTGATATTATGATTTACGGTGTATATTTTGGCCTCAAATATGATACAAAAAATCGGCCGAGTGCGAGATTGACTCGCGCTCGAAGAGTTCCGTACTATAAAATATGCCAAAAAATGGGTTTTTTTGTAGTTTTTATTTATTGCTAAAATAGTCCCCCCGTAATAATAATTTATTTATTTTAATTTTACTACTTGTTTTAGCGACAAAAGAAATACATAATTTGTGAAAATTTTAACTATCTAGCTATCATGGTTTGTTTAAAATACCAAAAGGTATTTTTTAATACTCAAAGGCTGTAAAGCGTTACAAATAATATTTATTCATTTTCACAAGTTGCTTTTACAAGCCATATTACTGAACTAACAATATGACACATTTATCTTGTCAACAGTATTATTTTTAAATCTAAATAGGTTACATATTCGACCGAACATGCCGCCCACCAAGGACATCTAGTAATGTCCTTAACGGGAGAGCAATAAGTTATTAACAATGATAAAGTTCTAAAAAGATATATATGATAACAAAATAAAGTATACTCCAAATATAAACAAGCAACATTAACTAACAAATAAGCATCATCTTTCTGGAAGGCAGCACACTTTAATATTTAGTATATTTGTAAAGTATTATTAAATTTATTTCTTTGTCTTTCATATGGCTCAATTCTTATATTATTTATGTACTTTTTATAATATATTCTCCTTTACATTCTTTATCTCGACTGACTTTCTCTGGCCATATTACTAAATGTAACTCTGCTACATTCTTGCCTTTTTTCTATTTAAAAGCAGGCCCATATGACAGGTGATTGTCAGTATTAAGTCGCAGAAATATGGTTGTAATAGCAATATGTAGGAATCAATGTGGAGTCAATAAATATAATTTATAAAGCATTGCAGCCTTTCAGTGCTATTTTCGTCATGTATCTCCCTTCCACATCCCGCTTGTTTATAGTTTTTTTTTTTAATATTCTGCTTTCTGTCTCATTCTGTTATCATCCTGGATATTTGTTCCGAAATTTTAACTGATTATGTAGTAACTCTTTCCATTTTATCTTTATTTAGTGATATCTTCAATATTTACAAATTGTTTTCATCAATCAAAATCTTATAATCCTTCAATTCCTTCAAATGCTTTTTTCTTCTTCACTTGACACTATTGTCAATCTGTTAGACGTCTTTCTGGTTAGCTCTTTTCAGGTACTTTTTTTCTCAAATTAAACTTCGACTTTTTCTTCTCTTTGACTATTATGACGTCGTTGACTTGAATTTTATGAATTTTTCTACAATGACTTTTACGATATTATATATTTTACGATATTTTATGATATTTTATAATAATTTGAGTTATTTATTTCTATTGTAGCCTTTCTTTTTTACTTTCTATTTACTGTTCTTAGTCTCTTTGCTTTTCTTTTGAAGCACTTTTCCCTTCTCACTTTTTATAAATGCATTCACTCACCTCCTTTTGAATATGTAGCGACAGCGACCACAACTCCACAACTATAATATTCAACATTCGTCTGCTCGTAAGGACCATGTTAAGTTTCTCAGAGGTTCTTTTCGAGTTGAAGAAGAAGACCATATTATTTATTTCTCGAAGGTCTTTAGGACCAAGTTTACTTCTCAGAGGTCCGGGACCATGTTTACTTCTCAGAGATCCGGGACCACATTAATTTTCCCACTCAGAGGTCCGGGACCATATTAATTTCTTCACTCAGAGGTCCTGGACCATATTAATTTCTTTACTCAGAGGTCCGGGACCATATTAATTTCTTTACTCAGAGGTCCGGGACCATGTTAATTTCCCAAAGGCCCTGCAGGACCATGTTCAGTTCTCAGAGGCCCTACATGAGTCCTCGAAGATTTATAGAGATAAAGGACCATGTTACCTTCTCGAAGGTCCTTTTGGATCATGTTCTTCTGTTTGAGTGGAGTGTATACATATTTCTCATTTACTTTTTCGCTCGAAGGACCATGTTTAAAATACCAAAAGGTATTTTTTAATACTCAAAGGCTGTAAAGCGTTACAAATAATATTTATTCATTTTCACAAGTTGCTTTTACAAGCCATATTACTGAACTAACAATATGACACATTTCTCTTGTCAACAGTATTATTTTTAAATCTAAAATAGGTTACATATTCGACCGAACGTGGTTCTTGAGAATTCGATCAAAATATAAAATCTGTAATCAGCATTACAATAAACACTCCTTGCTCGCTCGATAGATGGTGTTGCACTCCCTCTACATCGCAGTATCGTTTTCTTGTAAAGTACAAGTAAAATTTAAAAAAATCTGAATAGCTCCTATTACATAATCGTTAACGACGTCGTATAATAAATTATAATATTTTGTAGTACTACCTGTAATTATTATTATTAATGTATTGATAATTGTACGTAAAACACTAAACGTAAGAGGTGACCTTTTGTCCACAGCGCGTCATCTCTATTCCTTGAGATAGTTGTAGAGATGAATGGGTGTTTCAGTAATCACATAAAATAAGGTGTGCTGTAGCCAATAACTATGTGATTGCGAATTGTCATAAAATGCAAGTTTACACCTGCGACGAACGCGGAAACGCTTACATCAACGCAGTCATGTATTCGACGCTGCTGAAAATTCAGCTCAAGAGACAGCAATATAATAAGTTGAAAAGCTACTTGATGTGTCGAATTACGTACTAATGTTACTGATGAGGATATCAATGCGGTTGCGGTTTATTATATTTATACTAGACGTTCCGTGCGGCTTCGCCCGCGTAAATTAGATATTTCACAGACAAATCAGTCTACAAAAAATAGCCTATGATCCTTTACGTGGTCTACTTCTTATCGGACCCAAATAACAGAAAAATTGCTCTAGTAGTTCGTGAGATAAGCCATTTCAAATAATTTCCCCGTATTTTCCACATTTTCTTCTATTTCTTCGCTCCTATTAGTCTTAGCGTGATAAAATATAGCTTATAGCCTTCCTCGATAAATGGGCTATCTAACAATGAAAGAATTTTTCAAATCGGACCAGTAGTTCCTGAGATTAGCGCGTTCAAACAAACAAACAAACAAACAAATAAACAAACAAACTAACAAACTCTTCCGCTTTATAATATTAGTATAGATTAGTATAGATTGTGTAACTATCAATTATTATTCATCTTTTCTATTATGTTTCTCTTGTGCTCATTGCCAAATCACTATAATAATAATTGTAATTTAAAATTGTAGTAATAATAATAAATAATCCATACTAATATTATAAATGTGAAAGTGTGTCTGTCTGTCTGTCTGTCTGTTACCTCTTCACGCGAAAACCGCTGAACCGATTTAGCTGAAATTTGGTATGAAGATACTTTGAGTCCCTGGAAAGGCCATAGGATACTTTTTATCCCGGAAGAATGCACGGTTCCCGCGCGATAAACGAATTTTGGCGCAACGGAGTTGCGAGCATCATCTAGTTAGTAATATAATAAGGAGAGCTCTAAGCTATAATGTGATATCACATTTCGATGAATCGGTGGAAGAATTTTCTGTTTGTTATTATATACTGACGCAGACGAAGTTACGGGCAACAACTAGTAATATACAAGGTGCAATTAAACCTTCCAGCTAAATTTCGCTATAGTGATCCTTGTTAAAAAATAAAAATATACGTATTTTTTCTTTTATAATCACTCAGTACTAAAATGTTAGAAAATAGCTTTCCTAATTGACACTACGCGTCGCCGGCGCGTGCCGCGACCGGGCCTCCCGCGGCACCCCCCGCGTCACCCCCGCTCTACCCACCGCCGCGAAGTGACCGTTCTGCAACGATTTTAAGTGGGATAAAATATCGACGATGGAAAACAGAAAGGGCGTAACCCAGGCTAACGCAACTTTACACCAGAGCCAAAAAACACAAAAATATTGGGAAATTCTATCATAACTTTTTAACGGTAAATCGTGGGAACACAATTTTAACACCTTTACTTTAAAATAAAAACCTGCATAAAGTGGCATACAAGCCAATAACTTCCTATTGCTAGAAATAAAGTTATTCAAGTTACACCCATTGTATACAAAAATTGCAGACCTTAAAAATGTCGTACATTGACACGACGTTTGTACTGAATCATAAAACTATAAGAAATTTACCGACCTCAAAAAGGTCGTAACTAGTGTTCGTTTTAATTTGCTCTTAGGAACGGGGTGTAAACACATTCATAATGCATTATAATGGTTAGAAAATTGGTTGTAAGTCAAACGTCTCTGACACCCAATGACGAAATAAAACGTCGTAAGCTTTTGTTAACGTAAATTTATTGAACTTTTAAAAAGTTACCAAAAACACAAAGCAAAAAATATAATATTATACAATGTCAACTTAATAACTAATTAAGTAAATAATATATTATGTCACTAAAATAACAACAAAAACACATAATATAAGGTTATCAAATATCCACAATAGTAACTTTAGGTACCTACCTAATTATAATTTTCATTAAAGAATTATTTAACAATAAATAACTAATAATATCAAGAATTTAAGTGGAATATAATGTTATTATTCCCTTCATAATATTATTTTTCCCTACTAATGTTATTTATGGAGTAAATAAAAAAATAGTCAAAGATAAGTCTTGTACATAATATACAACATTACAGAACAACTGAACAAGATTAAACATTAAAAAAAATGAACATATTATTATTAATATAATATACGGTAGAATTGAGAAACCTCCTCCTTTTTGGAAGTCGGTTAAAATTATAAGAAAAAATATAAAATCAACCCAACTACAATGAAATGAATACAGACTACGCTGGTCATTATAATAAAACAAGAAAAGTCAGTAAATATTATTTCATTACTATTTAAGGTGGGTTGCACGAACTTACTTTAACTATAATAAAATGACAAATAAACTGTCAAATGTCTAGTTAAAATCAATAAGCGACGCCGTATTTGACGATAACCTTTACTATAACAACGCTTCTGGTGCAAGTTGCAACCCACCCTTAAAGTTAGTTGACGGGGTTTTTTTTTTTATTTCTTAATTTAATTTTATTTCATGCTTCTTGTGTTCGTTATAGTGCAGAATAATTCCTATCAAAAGGATCATAATATTATTATCTCAATGAATACCATCTATGAATGTCCTCTTGGATGAGGCCGTCAATATGAGTCCAAACATGAAACCTCCACTTCGGGTTCATAATATTATGGAGCTCGGCTCCTATAGAATCCTGGCGATGCTGCAGCAGCAGCATGAAAATATTTATTGTTATCTACGTCTTACTAATTGTCGCAATTAAAATGAGCCCAAACACGAAACCTCTGCTCTAAGTTGGTGAGGAGTTGGGTATCCTATTGATTACCAGGTTATGCTGCAGCACCAGGTCAACTTTCCATTAATATGTATTTATTCATAAATGTCACGAACTAGAATGCAAAATATTATAAAGCCCACCAAACGACTGCAAGTTGCTAATCGGCCCTTCACGAACCAGATGAACCGCAATTTTCCAGCATTGAGCAGGCTGATGATGATGAACTATGGCTAAGAACACTCTTAATCATGTCAGCTTTCAAACAAAAAAAAACTAGATCAAAATCGGTCCACCCGTTTGGATGCTACGATGCCACAGTCAAACAGACCGACTGACAGACCGACAGACATACAGACAGACACGTCAAACCTATAACACCCCTCTTTTTTGTCGGGGGTTAAAATGTATCATGTTAGTAGTTAACATGCCCATAAATACCTAATTAAGAATAACGTTACTATGGGAAAATTGAATTTCACGAACACCTACTTACAAAAACGGAAACTTCATACTTTAACCCCTAATAGTAGTAAAAAACCTAAAATCTTACAACGCATAGGTACCACGCAGAATTTGATTTCGATTTGTTTACATTCTTTTTGAGTTTAGCTCAAGAATACATTATGTATCCTGGAACTTATTACTAGGTAATTAAATCTTTAGAATTTATAACATACCTTGTATAGAGAAGTTATACACTCCAAGGTTTTTGCAACACGATTTCACTACAGCGAAACTGACACAACCTTTCAACACAACGCCCGCGCAGCGACCAAGGTAACTTACCTGGGGTGTATGTAAGAAAGTCCGGAATGTTCAACAAATTGCGGGACCTGTGACTCGTATTAACTACGATTGAGTTCATTTCTACCAACCATGAAATTGTAGTATCTAAGAAGTCATTATTTGTCCTTAGAAAAATCTGAACCGTTAAAATGTCGTAACTAAGAAAGCATAAAAATTGCTTCCCGCAAAAAGGTCGTAACATCTGGGACGCATCGAAACAGGAACAGCGTAAATATGTTTTAATTAAAAACACAAACTTCTTCAAATCGTATCTCAAAAAAGTATAAATACGCAGTTTTGTGGGCAGTTACACCAAAAAAAATTATCACATTTTTTAAAATACTCACTTATTTTTAAATTTCATGTCATCGTAGAGCAACCAGACCCAGACCAATCGACGCAGAAAAAAAACTGATAATGACCTTATACGTTGTCTAGTTACGACCTTTTAACGGGATACGCCCTTTCTGTTTTCCATCGTCGATATGTTATTGTAAAAAAATGAACACCCTATTTTTTTGGTTAAATGGACTCTCCTAATGATACCTAAGCCCTAAAAAAATTTGGCCGGAAGGTTTAATTGCACCCTGTATATAATTAGTAATAGGTGTTGGTAGTAATTATGCCTTCATTACTAACAATAACCTAACAAAGCCTAGGCTATAGAGGTACATTATACAATGTACATAACCCCTTTCTAATATAAGATAACAGTACTTTAGCAAAGTTCACTAATAATTTTCAACTTTGGGAGAGGATTAAGCAAACTCGTAGATCTCTTTTCACTGGACTTTGAAAGTTCTAGTTTGGGATTTAAGACTTAGTATGAAACCTTGTTTATTTATGTACAAGGTGTATTCATTTCCGATGGGTATTCAAGTTACTTATAAAATAAATTGGAGATGACGCTTGGGACTTTAATTACAGCAATCCTACTTCCTACTATAATAATATTATAAAGGCGAAAGTTTGGATGTATGTATGTATGTATTTATGGATGTTTGTTACTCTTTCACGCAAAAACTACTGAACGGATTTTAATGAAACTTTACAATAATATAGCTTATACATCAGAATAACACATAGGCTATAATTTTAACCGACTTTCAAAATGGAGGAGATGTTATATTCGTTTTTTTTTGTGTTCAACGATTACTCCACCGTTTGTGAACCGATTTTCAATTTTTTTCTTTTGGTGTATAGGTTAACATCCCAATTTGGTACCATATTCATAAAAATGGTGACCTGATGAAGGGATCCATAAAAAATTCAGGGAACTCCTCGAAATTTATATGGAAACATTATGTGACTTCGGTTTCGTGAGCAGTATTCTAAGCATATGCTACCAATAAGTAAGATTTTGCACCAAGGTATACCATGGTTCGGAAGGTGCTGAGAGAACTCCTGACTCTTTATAGATACAAGTTTGGGAGTTTCGACGTTGTTTTAAGAACTGAAAGCATATGCTACAATGCAAATTACATTCATCATCATCAACATCACTACTATAAACCATTATAGAACTATGTATCGTCCCGTTTTGACCCTATTATTGGTACTTTTCATAGTATTTTATTATGTATATAACTTAAACCGCGGGTAACACCGCGGGGCACAGCTAGTACACAATAAATATACTAATGAATTATTACAATTTTCGAAATCAGAATTAGAATTATTGTGTTATGAGTTTAGGCTACATGCTGTGTGCTGAGCTAAAAAAAATTTAATTTTAAGTTTTTAATTTTTTTCAAACAGCAACATAGAATAGCGTCGGTATTGTGAAAATATTTTTGTTATCTATCCAATGATATTCTACTTATACAGATCTGTTACGTCCATACTATTTTCCGGCTTAAATCTCTTCCGAACAATTTTCTAATTCAAAATTGCAAACATTGACAAATTTGACAGATAAGTGAAACAAAAGATACGAAAAACCATTTACATAAAAGAGACAGTTCTATTTTTAAACGTCGAATCGTATCGCTGTCTCTTTCTTCGCCTGAGCTATGACGAAAATTCGATTTTTTCCAGATTGTTCGAAAAAATAATTGAAAATGTAAATTATCGAGGTATTTATTGCAATCAAGACATGTGGTAAGAGATTCCATGTGTTTTGTTTTCTTTTGAGTCATAATTGTTACATTTTCGAAACACGCACGACGTCATTTTCAATTTATTTAGGTAAGACAAGACGCGGCACGTTCGTGACTGCGCTCGATGCAGACTAAATAACAGACGACCCAATTGGGCCGTATTTGAATCTTCACAACGCGCGCGGTAGTAACATATCTGCTTTGAGTTTTTCATCATTGTATCTATCTAAATATATCTAAATATAAACTTAATTTCATAAAGTATGGCATATTTTATTGACAAATTGGCTCTCAGATATATTTTTTTTCTCTAGCTTTTGAACATTTTTTTTCTCTGGCTCTCTTACTAATCTGACCAATACTTCATAGGAAAATCGTTATGACTTCTAAACTATATGACTTAGAGCATAGAAGTAAAAGAATTTATTTAAGATGAAAACCTCCTCTATCTTTTTAAAATAAAAAAAAAACCAGTTTAATGCGCTAGATCTTTTTACAAAAACGCATTAACTAAAAATACACAATTTTTTTTCCTTAAACTTTGGTTTTTCTGTTTTATTCCACGAAATTCATAACATATTGTATGTGCAAGCGTAGTCCACAAGTTTAGCTATCAAATGAGACCTTTTTTTAGGGTTCCGTAGTCAACAAGGAACCGGAACAGGTCCGTCTGTCTGTCCGCGGTTTTGCTCAGAGACTATAGGACCTACAACGCTGCAATTCGGCATGAATGCAGATACGAGTATTAATGATGCCGACAATATGGTATATATATTTTTTTTTAATATTTTTTATGGTACCTCCCCTACACATCAAGCGGGGATGATTTTTTTGCACCTCCACCCGACCGTGTGGGGTGTCGTTGG
The DNA here is from genome assembly GCA_905187585.1 of Cyaniris semiargus. NCBI lineage: Eukaryota > Metazoa > Arthropoda > Insecta > Lepidoptera > Lycaenidae > Cyaniris > Cyaniris semiargus. The sequence goes on from LR994559.1 coordinate 206,954, forward strand.
ATAGGTGTTTTTAAAAATATTATGAGTATTCATAGATCATTTTTCGATTTAGGGATCTATTTGTGAAATATGAAGTTTTAAAGTGAAAAAAATCGTTAGAGTCCAGTGTCCTCCCCTTCTACCAGCTAAACGGATGCTTCTGGAAATGTGGAAAAATTTACGGGAGTAGGAAATATGCTGAATTTAAAAGGAAAACTAAGCGAAGAAGACTTCATAAGTTTTTGAGTAATAGTCGATCAACTAAAAAAAATGTATTCGGCGAAGTATAAAGGAACTTTTCGTTCAAATTCCTTTGAAAGTAACTGAGACGATGTTTTTTTTTTATTAATAGAATTAGGGCTGTCTATGGGCTGTTCGCCCATATCCTTTTTTTGTTATTTTATTATTTAGATTTTTCGCACCAAGGATAATTGAAATGATATTATTAATTTTAATTAATTGTAGTCCATCACGCCATGGACTTATATATATATATATATATATATATATATATATATATATATATATATATATATATATATAATAGATTATAATATATACATATAATAAATAAATATATAATATTTATTGTTTTATAAATTACATAATTATAATATTAATGTTTTGAACGATGTGGTGGCCAGTAGATCCGACATTTTTCGATTTCCTTAGATTTTATGCTGCTCCACCCTTTGCCTTTAGATGTTGTGACATTGGCTTGGTGGAGAGGGGTCACTCAAGCTGGGTGGAGTTTCTAGGGTGTTGAAGAGATATCGTTCTGTGTCGAATCTACCAGATGCCAGCCAGTGGAATCGCCAGGACCGTGTCCTTCCTAACGCTGCAATATGTGAATTCTTGGGAAGGGCGAGGTCCCACTGACCAGTCCGGGGTCCACACTTGGGTTTTAACAATCTATTTAGGACTAAGTTAGTGTTATAAGGTTTACGTTTTATTAATTGGTATTTTATTTTTGTCGACCTCTGAGGATCACAGGTCACGACCCGCTATGTGGCTTAAGACTTTATGGTTCCTGTCCTTTATAGCCATTTTTATGTTGTAATCTTTTATGTGTTCGGCACCTCCGTGGTTCTTTTTATGAGGCTTGCCACAGCTTCTCCATCAGTGTCAGTGTAATAGACACAGGTGTTAGTGTGCCGGGATATAGCTACAACTGCATGAGGAACGCTGTCATGGATTGCCAGCTTTCGGGACTTGGTCTGTATGATGATCACCGAAGGACTCGTTAATCCGAAAAACTCATTGAGCCGAAATGGTTCATGAGGGCCTCGTCAACTATCAACCTTTTGTAGGCTACTTTTGTCCCATTTACTAGCAAAGAGGCCATGGTACGAACTTTATCTTTAACTTTGTTGCCAGTTCGTAGCGATATCCTTTGCTTTAGATCCTCGGCTGCTTCGATCGTCGTTGTTATTATAACGTCTGTTTCCTCATTGAAGTTATTAATGATCCAAGTTGTCTTCCCACATCCAGGAACCCCATTTACCCACGAGTAGTTGATGGGTTTCGCGAATATGTCCCAGTCCATGCTGGATTCGGGGTCCCCAGATAGGACTTCTGCCATTTCTAGTATCCTGTCTTCCAGCATTATTCTGGTACATTCCGCTATTACCACTATTGGATCCTCAGATGTTGTAATAAATTTGAGTGTTCCCGTGCGTTTTGTCTCATCCTCGTCCAGAACCACGAACCGCAGTCGGCACTTAATGCCGCCATATACTGCCCTGTCATCGCCCCGGCAATTATTGTAGAGGTGACATTGTCGTATATGGCAGCTTTTGCATCCTCGAGTCTTACTTCTAACAGCTTTTTCTCTGATTTTTTCGCTGATAGGCCTGCATGATCTTATTGCAGGTTAAGAGCTTTATGGTCTTATTTGCTCTTATTATCGCCTGGAACTCGAGGAAGGCATTTATTATATGATCTTCGGGGTTCTGGGCCAGTCTGAGTTTAGGCGGGAGCACTTGCCCGAGATCTGCCCTATATCTTTTGTTTTTATTTACTGATTTTTGTGTAGATGGTTCCCTCAAAAAAGCATCCATTGCTAAAGCCTGCCGATTTGTTTGTGATGAAGCCTTGATCCGAGAAAGGGTGTTTTTATCCTCGATCATGTCTATTTTTTCACGATGAAGTACTTTTTTGATGGAGCCCACAAACGCTTTTAATTTGGCCATTGAGTTTTGAGACTTCTTAATTTCATTTTTATCCCTCTCTTTCTCATCCTCTTTTTTGTTCCCCCGTGATGCTTGGAGTCGTTCACTTGCGGAGGATGAGTTCGCCTCGTTGCTGGGTTGGGACGCTGCTGGCTGATCGTTACGATTCTTTTTGAGGAAGCTTAGGTCATCCCCTCTGTTCTCGTAGACGATTATCTCATGATGTTCTGAGGCTTTTACTATTCCATAGTAATTTGCAGCCCTGCCTTTGTCCTGTCCCAGTGACATGGCGTCTACGATGATTATGCGTGGGGTGGTACTGTGTCTTATCCCCATTGCTCCCAACTCCTTCAAAGACGAACATGCCCGTTCAAAGGCTGTTTGCGCGTCCCATTCGAATACTATTATCGTTTTGGTGTCTGATTGCAGTATTCTGCATGGTTGGCCAGCGAAGTTAGATGTTGGGAGAGCTAAATATTTGCTCATTTTTATGTTCGTCTTTGATGTACTCCCGTTTAGGATTGCTGCTAGTCCCGGTGAGATGTTGACGTGGTTGGGAGTGCTAAGACGGCTGTACGTTATACCCAATGTTTCCGTTGGATTTGACATAAAGAGAGGGATCGCCCTTAATTTGATTTTCGGTTCCCCGTTTTGTCCGCGGGCTAGTAATTGTTGGGTTTGGTCTAGGGTCGGCTGTGTTACAATTGCAGTTGAAACTGCCCGTTGTATTTCTGTGTGCGCCTGTGATTGTGTTGGCGCGTGTATTTATTAAAAAATACTCTGAGATGATGTTGTTAATAGTGTAAAACACATTATAAATGTACATTCATTGATCATACAAAAAAATTCAAAAACTAGCGGTACTACGGAACCCTATATTGCGCGTGGCCCGACACGCACTTGGCCGGTATTATCTTCGTAGGATCACTATTCTTCTCACTTCTCATGAAGTATTGGTCAGATTAGTGTGAAAGCCCGATAAAAACTAAAATGGCTGCTATTTTACAACCGTAAGAGAGAGAAAAATTTGAGAGCCAATTTGTTAATAAAATATGTCATACTTTATGACATTAACGGATCGGACACCGGTGTCGGGACACATTGTATATAACGCACAGCCCAAACCACTGGACGGATCGGGCTGAAATTTGGCATGCAGGTAGATGTTATGACGTAGGCGTCTGCTAAGAAAGGATTTTGATTAATTCTACCCCCAAGGGGATAAAATAGGGGATGAAAGTTTGTATGAAACTTTATCAATTTTATACCGATCGGGTTGAGACTTTGCACGCATAAAGCTACTATGACGCAGGCACCCCCTAATAAAGGATTTTGATAAATTCCGCCCCTAAGGGGATAAAATAGGGGATGAAAATTTGTATAAATCTTCTTAGATTTTCGACTGATTGAACATAAATTAAAGATTGAAGCTACTATGATGAAGACGTTCGCTTAAAAATAAGATTTTGATAAATTTAATCCCCATGGGGATAAAATAAGGGATGATGGAGGATGTAAATGTGTTAGTTTGAACCTATCAGTACCTAATGGAACGAATAAATTAAGACGAACAAATAATTGAGTATTTTGTGGTCATATTGCCATTATTTATGTCGAGCAAAAAAGGCCAAAGTAGCGTTTGTTGTATGGGAGCCCCCTTTAAATATTTGCTTTATTTTGTTTTTAGTATTTGATGTGATACCGGCAACAGAAATACATATTTTGTAAAACATTTCAAATATTTAGCTAGCGGAGGTCTTGAGATACAGCCTAGAGACAGACAAACAGCGAAATCATTGCAATAGGGTCCCGTTTTTACCCTGTGTATAAGGAACCACAAAAAGCGGAAAACTATCCATCTTTGCTATTATACTATGTTAACGCGGACGAAGTCGTGGGCAACGGCTAGTTGAGGAATAAAGGTGCAAGTTTCCTGTTGTAAAGTAAATTAAAATATATATGTAACTACATAGAAAATTGTGCGCATAGTATATACTTTCATATCTATCCATACTTATATTATAAATGCGAAAGTGTGTCTGTCTGTCTGTCTGTAACCTCTTCACGCCTAAACCACTGAACCAATTTGGCTGAATTCGGTATGGGGATACTTTGAGTCCCGGGAAAGAATAAAGGATACTTTTTATCCCGGAAAATGTACGGTTCCCGTCCGATAAACGATTTCGGCATCTAGTACAATATAAAAGTTCTTCTTTCGCTTGCAGTTTATGTACAGAGCGAATTAAGCATTTATATAGTAGCTCAATAATTATTATTTATCATCATTTATCTTGTTACTTTATAATCGTGATCCGCAATTTAATTTTGAACAAATTTATGATAAATAATATTATGTTTGTTAATGCTGCCACGTTGTGCTTGTACCTTGTAAGGCTATAATAGACCATGCTTATTGCTTATTATAACCTCTCTTTGAAAGTCTTCGATAGATGACTTTTTTTTTCCTTTGTTTGTTCTTTTTTATTTTATTATTTATGTGTAATGACTTGATAATTTTAATTGTAATATGTTATGACTTAAATATTTAATGCTAGTACTTATATCTTTTTTTTATTTTTGTAACTTTTTATAATATTGCTTGTTATAACTATTTAGCACGCCACTGACAAGGCAGAATACTGGATCCATGTAAACCCATTATTGTAACACCTTTGTAAACCACATTTCATGCAATTAATATTATTCTATTCTATTCTATTCTTGCAAATGAAATAAATTGGTAATATAATACCAATACACATATACATTAAAATAATAATGTATTTATTAGTCAAATACTTACGTTATGGATTTTTCCACTCTCATAGACATCACATCTATCTTTCAGCTTTCTCACACGCCATATCTTTCTCTCGTGTGGCAAATCCTTTCGTTACCTTTGTACAGTTTCCCTTTGTTATAAAACATAAAGTGTAAAGGTCAAAGTGTTGTAGGTACATACGCGAATACAAAAAGGCCGAAACGAACATTGTCAGTGCCACCCTCATAATATTACATCCGCTATACTGTACTCGGTGAAACATGGCGGTAGGCGGTAGCGGTCATTGACTCCGTCGAAAACTTGTCATTTTCTATACGAACACGTATTTTACGTACTTTTCTATACGCGACTGACACTTCATTGTCGATCGCGGTTTATATAGAAAATGACAAGTTTTTGACAGGGTGTCAATGACCGCTACCGCCATGTTTCGCCGAGTACAGTATCATAAGGTACAAAGGTGGTATTACCATGAATTTCACTAGCCGTACCTTTGTTATTACAGAGACGAGATCATCGAGAAGCATTCGCCGTCTATTTTATCGACTGTAACTTGTCTAAGAGCCCTTAGATATGGGAATGTTTGCCTTTCATAATATGTATTTACTTCGTAAGCGATACAGTGGGTGGGGGTTTTCGGGCGATTAAACATCGTCTTCGGAACGGCATCGCGATCCACGGGCTACAGAATACTCGACATTTCCTCACCTTACAAAAAAATATACCTCTTTACACATAAGAGGTATATTTTTTTCTCTGAAGCATTTCATGTACATTATTTTTACTTTACTTTACACTGTATAGTTTGAATAAATAAGTTGGAAGTTTCGGGATAACTTAGTTAATTATATAAATTAAAAAAAGCCGTATAAAAATTACGGCGCCGCGCGTTTTCTTGCATGGCGCGAATTATAATTGCATTTGACATTATTGAGATCATTTTTTTCAGCAAACCTCCTTCAGCTTGCGGTATAGGCTATAATTATAACGTTATTAGCGAGGAACTCGTGCGAAGCCGGGGCGGATTGCCAGTGTTACACATAACAAAGAAGATTTGCTTGCATCTAATAAGCTCTTAAACAAAAATACTCATTTCGACGTAATTTTCACAAACTTAGAGTTTCCGAACGACGACTGGAAAGAACACGGGCTACTTTTAACTGCATGAAAATGTGCGGTTCCTGCCTAATTCTTTTCGTATGGACCAATTTATATTGCCTGGCAATATCTAATGCGTAATATAAAATAACTTGGCTTCAAGCTTCTGGAAGGGACGTCTACAACAGGAAGTGTATCAAAATAGATCCCGTGGATAATTTGTTCTCTCGCAGTCGAACGGTCATAGTTATAGTATCGCTTCACAGGCTTATGACCCGGATATTACTCACATTTTCTGTAACAACGTAAAAATTTATTGAACAACGCTTAAAAGTGATGAAAACTTTACTACTACTTATATTTAACGGGATAGCAAGAATTTTTATACTATAATTATTTCTCATGAGTCATTATTAATAATCTAACCTAACTCGAATTAAATGTTTAAAATTTATGTTTACGATACTATGTCAGCTTACAGTGGGTTACATTTTTGATTTTAAACCTGACCCGCGAATACGCTACGTACTCTCGTAGCCCGAGCTACGTACTCTCGTAGCCCGAGCTACGTACTTTCGTAGCCCGAGCTATGTACTTTCGTAGCACAGCTACTAATCATTTCGTAGCCCGAGCTACGTACTCTCGTAGCCCGAGCTACGAGCTCGAGCCCGAGCTTTAAATTAAATTTAAATTAACTTTAAATATATAGAATATGTATATACGACAACATTTTATTAGATCCAGATTACTTATTAAGACTAAGGGTGAATTTATGACATTAATATTATTTATCTTTTTTTTTTCTTTTTATTTAAAATGTCTTGTTTAATTATTGTATAATATTATATTGCATACTTCGGTAATTTTCAATTCCTTTTGACATTTAATGTAATTAACCTATTTTAATTAATTTTAATTTGTAATTTGACCGACCAATTGACATGTTTTATTTAATTCCATTATCTATTAAAATATGACGATGTAAAAAATTTAATATTAAGTTTGACATTTAAGAGTAAAAAAAAATGACATATGTATTCATGTTTTGTTAACAAATAACTTTAAGAATGTTTTTATATTAATATTATTATTATTATTTGACAAAATGTTCATTAAATATTTGCACGTCGATTAAAACGACAATAATATGTGAGACACTTTTAACATATTGTAACATCTTAATGTACACACCATATTATTGCAAATAAAGATTATGATTATGATTATGATTACGTACTTTCGTAGCACAGCTACTAATCATTTCGTAGCCCGAGCTACGTACTCTCGTAGCTCGAAATCTATATCTATACTATTATATAAAGAGGAAAAGTTTGTTTGTTTGTATGTATTGAATAGGCTCAAAAACTCCTACACTGATTTTAAAAATAAGTATTAATTTGAATTATATAAAGAATAAAATTGTCCTTTACAGTATTTCAATCGGACAAATATTTTAGAAGTTAGGGCAGTTTGATTGAAACTCAAAACAACGCACCAACGGCAGCGGCTACCGCGAGTGTATTAAATGACAATATTTTCCATGTCGAACTCCCGGCTACCGATCTCATCGAGATCTTCCAAATAAGCTGGAGAGATGACGGTGCCCAAATGTGTGCTCAATACACAGGGTGCACTCTTTATCGCCATCACTCTCTCCCATCAGGTGGGACGGCTGATCGACACGACCGGTGAGAGGAATGGCAAAGTACTGACTGCTTTGCATGCCCGGTCCACTCATGGATTGTCTTTCTTAAAACAGCGAAACGAAGTTCGCGGGGACAGCTAGTACATAATATATTATATAGAAGATTAAGACCAAATTGTACATGTGAGCCAAAGTGAACTGGCAAATAACAAATTATTATTATTATTATTTATTGGCACATGGCGGACCTATGCCATTCGGACGGGCTAAGTCATTTTTATGTCGGTCGTGATCTATTGGCTGGGTTTGACATATTATCACATAACCCGACCGAGTCACGTAACTCCGCCGTCTGTCTATAAATCAACTCATCTGATAGTACGTTTTATCGCAATAAGAGAGGCGAATATATTATATTTAACGAAACCGCCTCCAGCATTATGCCTAATGCCAGTTACGCGCTAATGGCGCTGGCGCTGGCACGCCGCTCGGCGTTGTACGCTCAAGTCTAGACTCTAGACGTTACAATAAATGAAGCAACGATTTACTGCTGAAGTGTGTGCTGCTGCCTGCATGCGAGGTCACGAAGTATTATGAAACAAAATTCGTACCCTCTGAAATGGTTTTATGAAAAGGATTTAAAGCTCGTAAGTGAAAAAAACATACGGGGTACGGAATACTAAAATACATAATTTGGCAACGGAAATCGTATTACATATTTGCAGACTGAATACGCTGAATAATATCCATTGACTGAACATTGGAATATGCCGACAAAAGTATCCTCTACCTGAACATTATTCGAGGTAGAAATATATATATACGAATTTGAATAACATTCAAGCGATTGATCTCATTTCTGAAGGCAAATAGGAGTATAATTATATAATAATATTGCCGAAGCTCGGAGTGAGCTCAAAAACGGTGGAAATATTAAAGTGTATACAATCTACATAATGTCAACTGTCTTTGTGAATCACCCTGAGGATAATATCTTAGGGGGTACTCGTGAGTACCCCCTCCTTCCTCCCGTTCACAAAGAACAGACGTTGTGGGTGCGTTCCACTGAGCGCCCACAACGATAACGCTCACAACCGTGGTTCTTCCCGTTCCACTTGGATGTGAGCGTCAATGATACAAACTCAAGTGAAATGGATTATGGAGCGTTTCTAGCGTTCATGTAAACTAAAATAGCGAGGTTTGAAAAATAAAGTAGGAGCTTAAAGAGGTTAGGTTACTGTTAAGAACGGGAGCGGGCAATTTGGATGCGTCAAATTAAACAAGTGGTCAATTTTGCACTCATTTATTGCATAGAAAAATAGGCGCGCTGCAACGCGGGTGTGCGCGGGCGCGCGGGGGAGTGCACGCTTCCCGCGTATTACAGATTTAAATAATTATTATTAATCTGTGACCAAATTAATATCTAACAGTTACTTAATTCAACACTTGTAAACTAGCTTGATTTAAAAATATACAATTCAATGCTTTCTTTTTTATTTTAATTTAGTTTTAAAATAATTTTACTAGCATTTTTATCATTTTCATTTCTTTTTTACTCTTATTTTACTAACACTATCATTATTATTTAATCATATTATTTTATTACAATTATTTAAATTTAAATGGACCGCTTGTTTTGCATAATATGTAAAGATGGCGGCTTTATTAAAAGGTCCACTTCGACCCACCTTTAAGGGTGGGTTTCCACTGACGCGGAGCCGGGCGAAGAGATGCATTAGCGCTGCCCGAATTGACCAATCGTGCTGTTCCAGCGGAGCGAAGATTTCGAGCATGGTGATTGGTCAATTCGGCACCGCTGAGCTCCTCTCCGCCCCGCTCCGCGTCAGTGGAAACGCACCCTTAAGATGGGTCGTTTTTAGCTTTGCATGAGCGAAAATAATGACGTCACGAGTGACGTTTTCGCCGCGATCACAACGATCGCGGTCGCCATGTGGAACTGCTGGAGGAGTATTTTCAGCGTTCAAGCGCTTAGTGGAACGCACCCTGCGATGTCTGTTCGTCTCGGATGTGTTTAGGCAAGAATAATAAGAAGTTTAATTTGCGTAAAGGTTATACGAAGCTTTGAAATTTGACACCAATTTTGTTTATTAGATGGATTTTGCGGAAACTTTGCAGCAACGTAGGCTACATTTTATCCCCGCATTTCCCAAGGAAACGGGAACCACCGCGCGCTGTAAACTGAAGTCCACGCGGACGGAGTCGCGGGCAACACCTAGTACGTAATAAAAGAACGTGAGGAGGATGATCGCCTTTTATGTATGAATCATTATCTCATACACCTCTCGAATGAGCATGTGATGAAAATTTAAGTCATGGGGTCTCATAAAATGAAAAATTGTCATTTCAATTCGACATTTTTATAAACAGGTACATTGTCATTTCATTTCGACATTTTTACTTTAAAAAATGGAATGATCTCTTTTTATTTTAGAAGTCTTTTGGCAGCTAAAAATTTAGGATCGAGGATTTTTGAGGATTCATGAGTAATTCTAGTGTATGAAAGGACATACAGACAAACATAACATACTTTAGGCAACGTTTACTATGGAAGACACTTTCCTACTTGAAAAACAGGATTCAGAGTTGTTTCGAGCAGAACCACTGAGGCATATTCTGAGCTCTTATGTGTATGAAACAGCTAATAACGATGATGATTCATCCTGCAAAGTTTCAAAATGGAATAAAAAACAAGCTGTATATAATAAAGATGCTAGTGGAACCAACAGACGTCGTCTTAGGGCCATACCTCACCGGGACGCCTTGGCGACGTGGCCAGCGACGTCGCCAACTAGTTCTATCGAGATGTATGACGATTGACGGGTAACTTACCTGGCGACCGACTGGCGACGTTGCCAAGTAGCCAGCGTAGCCAGAGTCGACCGCTCCGCATGCGGCGATTGAACATTTTTTCAGGGTTATTTATTCATAGAATTTAAGAAAAACACCGCTTTGCGTCGACGTAGAAACGCCAGACGTAGCCATGGTAACGTCGCTGGCCACGTCGCCATGGCATCCCGGTGAGGTATGGGCCTTAAGTATACACAAGTCTTATTACAAAAAGTTTCTATAAGTATACTAGCTGTCCGGGCAAACATTGTTTTGCCGTATATAAAGTATTTCGCCCATATTATTTTATTAAAGAGACTAAATAAGAATGTCACCATGGCAACGTCCATCGTTATCCCGGCGCACAATGGTCGCAGTCAGTCTCGAGTTGTAATAATTTACTATTATTTATTCAACAAATGCACTTATCAACATAAAAAGTAGATGTTGTCCGATTCTCAACCCTAGCTATGCGATATGCTCGCTAAGATTCACGAAAATCGGTCGAGCCGTTTCAGAGGTGTTCAACCACGCACCCCGCGATACGAGAATTTTATATATTAGATGCAACAAGCTTACAATCTGAATCATACTATTATTTGAAAAAAAACTATTCTTTCTATTCTACACACGAAAATTTTCATTAATATCGGTCCAGCCGTTTAGGTATATTGTCAGCACTAATACACGCAGAAAACTATACTATTTAAAAATATATATTAAGTATATAATAAATAATCTATATGTTACCGTTAGAATGCAGAATACGTTAACGTGCACATTACCAAGGTAATCTGCAGATTCCCTGAGACCATCCGTTAAAGTGTGAAATTTAAATGAAAAAAAATATGAGAAAAGCTCATATTTGCACTTTACCTAGTTAGTTTGCATTCTCTTCCTTCGTAATAGTCCTAAAAACTTTGACTTAAGCGTGTAAGCTAAGACTGTTGTTATTTTAACTAAATAACATGTTTTATTCAAACAAGAACCTGTTTTATGTAATTTAATAAGAATAGAATAAACTTTTTGCACTTTAACTGACTCACCCAGATAATCTGCAGAATACCTTGTTAATCTGCAGTCTAACTAGATATATATATATATATATATATATATATATATATATATATATATATATATATATATATATATATATATATATATATATATATATATTCATAAATGTCACGAACTAGAATGTAAAATATAAAACCCATCAAACGACTGCAAATTGCTAACGGCCTTTCACGCACCAGATAAACCGTGATTTCTTAGCACTGAGCAGGCTGATGATGATGAACTATAGCTAAGAACACTCTCGATCATGTCAGCTTTAAAACAAAAAAAAAATTGATCAAAATCGGTCCACCCGTTTGGATGCTACGATGCCACGGACAGACACACAGACAGACAGACAGACACGTCAAACTTATAACACCCCTCTTTTTTGTCGGGGGTTAATGAATGAGATATACTTTATTGTGCACAATCACAGTTGCATACATACATAATTATTATATACATTGAAAACAAACCATAAAATAACAGTATTTTAAAACGATAAAACCGATTTCAAAATTGTACGTAATTGAGAATTAAAATTCTCTTTCTCATAAACTAATAAACCGATTTTGATCAAACTTGCAGTATTCCCTAAGTTCAAAGATACGTATAACAAAAAAATAATTACTTTAACCGATTCAGTGCGGATGACACGGCAGCCGTGTCATTTATATCTTTTTAACCCGTCAACTCCCAAGCGGCACCCGGGTGCCGCACAACAATTGAAAAGCTATTGTGTCTGCGATTCCCACGATCGAGGTATTGTGTGGCGTATGACACGGGAGCCGTGCCATTTAGAAATCGATTGTATCTCCCTCAAATTACACTTTAGAAGGTTCTACTCTGAACAAAACCATCTTAATTTTCCACGTAAAACAAGCCTATAGGCTTATTTTCTGAATATTCTGTGAATTGAAAAAAAGTAGGGGGGGGGCTATCAACCTTTTTTAAGCTGCATTCATTGCGGTAAACGAGTTTTGGCGCAACGAAGTTGCGGGCGTCATCTAGTATTTTATAAAACGATTGTATCTCCCTCAAATTACACTTTAGAAGGTTCTACTCTGAACAAAACCATCTTAATTTTCCACGTAAAACAAGCCTATAGGCTTCGCCTCTGAATATTCTGTGAATTGAAAAAAATAGGGGCTGTCATTTTTCTAACTTTGAAACCTACAAAAGGTTTGCAACAACTATAACGAGACATATATACAACTTCTATGGCGTTTGACACGGCTAATGTGTCACAAGATAATTGTATGCCGCCACTACTAAAAGTTTTCAAAAATGTGCGCCGCAATGAATCGGTCGGACTTGTAATTCCGGAGATATATGCGAACTCAAACATAAAAATATGCATACATACATACACTTTTGAAATTTGGCACATTTGTTCAGACTACTTCAGACGCTGATATAGACTAACATTAATATACGAAAACTTAGGGCAGTTATGAAAATATTACATACATACGGGTCGAATTGACAACCTCCTTTTTGAAGTCGGTTGAAAATAACGATAGTACACAATGGCGGTCTTATTACTAAACAGCAATTTCTTCCAGACAACTTTCGAAAGAAGCAACAAATTTGCCGGATTAATGAACATAACTTCCACTTCTTTTAATCAAAATAGCTCGTATGTAATACGCTGGTTAATTAATATCGAGTCAACATGTTGCCTACCACCTGTTCGGAAACAATACCGGCGAGAAAATCTACGTTAGAAATTCGAGCGGGAAAATATAATATTACTAAAAACAGGAAAAATCTCAAAAATAATATATTAATCTTTCAACTGTAGTTCTCGGTTAATCCTGAAACTACTGTTCCTGAACAATTACTGTGTTTCCGCGGGAGATTGTATGTAATTATATTACAGGTATGCAAGCGTAGACGCGGTTACAGGCTGGTTACTGGCTACCATCCGATATATCAGAGGAGTCACGACTGTGCGACAAATCAGTCACTGAATCAGAACCAAAGACTAACAAACTAGTGAGTGACTACCCCAGCAACTTCGCCAGAAAATACGCATATCTCAGCCCCGGGACGTGCACGACATAACAAATTTTCTGTTAAATCCTTTAAGAGAAAGTCCCGACTGCTGCCCCGCATTGCGCTGAAGCCCCACCACCCCCTTCACGTTCATAAACATTTCATTGAGAGCCGGCCGGGCTCGAGATCGTGCGTAATCGATCCTGCCAGCTGCCTTCATTCAGGGAAACTCTGCCGAACCGGGGTCGGCCGGCCGAAACCCCGGATCGAATATAAAAAATGTGGTGGTGCACGAAAAATATATTAATTTTAGTGTGCTACGAGCCTCACTCACTTCGAGAAGTAGGAGTAGTACTCGAAGTAGTACTCCAAAAAGAAAGAACGACAATAATCGTAAAAGGGATATGAAGATAATAATATGTTGAGATATTAAAAAGGGTAAGATATTAAAATATTGAAATTGTACTCACCCGGTTTCTTTGATGTTCAAGTCTTTTTGTATAACTTAACCATGTTAATATCTCGAGAGAAAATCAAACATCACAGGGATACTATTGAACTATTGATACATACTGACGGTTAGCAACTGAGTAAAGTTTGAATTTAGTGATAAATGATAATCGAAGTAAGATTCACTCGTACTGTACACTGGCGGCGCCGACGCGACCTCCCGCCTAAAGAGACGAGGCAAGACTGATTCAGCTGAAAATATCTCCCGCGCAGTGTTGCCAATCTAATAAGTTACCTTCGCCAAAATGAAGTAAATTATTTGACTTCATCATATAGATTAAAGGTGATTTAACATTATAACTTTACTACTAAACAGTGCACTTAAATCATACCTTTATATTGAATGGTGTTGTAAAATATTTGCCACAACTCGGGTACAATAAAATCAAATTACACTTAATGTAATGAGTATTTATGGGGGTATTTTCCTTTTACAATATAAATTTAATAAGTACTCGATAGATTTAACAAATGCGTATAAACGTAACACGTGTTATTAACGACAGATATACGATAGAAATACTGTGCTCTTTCAGTGATTAAATTTGTGTTTTTGATAGTATAACCATAGTAAATGTAAAATGGGTTGCATTCTTTTAGGATCAGAAGTTTTTATAAAATCAGTTATTTTTATTAGAATCTCTTTCTCGGTCATATTAAATATATTTTTGATAAAGTCTGCACCCTGTGTGCATTAATATAGCTAGTAATGTTATACATTTCTTTGTTAGTTTTCCTAAAGATAAAATATCATTAGGATGTAACGACCCTAAATAATTTAAAACTATATTAGCATCCCATGTTACATTATAGCATAACAAAATTGCGGAGTGAATTAAATTAATTTAAAAGAAGCTATTAAACTTTTAAGACCACTTCTGATAAATTCAAACAGCTCAACTGCAATGTATTCAATCATTCGAACTCAATTCTGAAAAGTTTTTTTGACAAAGAGTACGTGCCAAAGAAGTTATCATACTTACCCTTATTAGCCTCTTCTAGAAGTCCGAAATCTGAACATTCATATTCCTAAAATTCGTAATTCATATTCCTTAATTTTCCAAGCTGGCAACACTTCATCTCTGTATGAATTTTAGTGGAAGCGCAAATATTTTTTGTGAAGTGCTAATTCGTGGGACATGTAAAGGGAAATTTATTTTACATTAAACCCTGAAAATATAAAAATAAATACACGTTACATACGATGCTTTCCGTATTCATCCGCGTTGTTAATATCCTCGATCAATAATTTGCTCTGAAATATTCTGATGAGATTTTCTTCAATTGAATCACACTAATTTTACAAAAGTGAGCAAGTGTTTATAATATTATGAGTGTTGTTACATAAGTAACAAATATGTATATATTTTAAGTATTATTTCTTTGTCCTTGTTTAAGGGCATCTGTTACCTTTGTTTTCTGTCTGATAACTTCGCTCCTTATTTAAACAAGCCTTAAAACTCAAGTGGCAATGGGCAGTCAACATTACAACATGGAAGGGGCCAATAGGCAAAAGAAGGGTAGGAAGACCAAAAAGACGTTGGATTGACGATATAACGGACATGATAGGAAAGGACTGGCAAGAAATCGGCAAGGACACAAGTGGATAGAAAGAACTGAAGGAGGCCTTCACCCGAGAAGGAGTCCATATCCAACCCAGCTAACTAACCCGTTACTAACACATAGATAATTAATAAGTAAATAGTGTCTAAAATACAGTGGGTGGCCAAATTATTATACTCAGTGTAAAATTTTTACGTAAATGCGTATTGGTTGATTGTTTAGCCATTTAGTGTTGTTTGTTTTACTATTTTTATTTATTTTTTGTTACTTAAGTCTGTCTTCTACATTTTGTGAGCTAGTAACATTTATATTCAATTATAATTTTGTAAATAATAACACCATTTAGCACGTAAGTCACTTTAGCCATATTTTCCTGTGCCTAATGCAATAGGGAGTTAGACAAAGTTGCTAAAAATGTATTTGGCGTGAAACCTGTTATTAATACCAATATCTCAGTCTTATCTGTTTTATTATAATTTATAAATAATAGGTGTTAACAGAAATTTCTGGTGTTTCTTGGTTATTTTTTGTAATAATGTAATTTTAAGCTAAAATGATGAAAGTTTTAGCCATGGGAAACAATTCATACATTTCAGCTAGAAAGAAATCTGAAATTTTGACACCTTAGAGTCATACCAATCATTCCCAGAGAGAAATTGCGAAATCAGTAGGCATTTCCTAGTCTCCTCTTTGAAATATAAAAAAGTGATAGACCTAAAAAAATCTTTGTCACCATAACGAGTTGATAAATGTGGTAGAAAACGTCTTACGACTGCTTAAACAGAAGAGGAAACGAAGCGTTTTACTGTTGAGAACAGAAAAAAGCCCCAAAAAGTCACTAAAGTTTTGTTACATGATGCTGGCGTAGATTTATCTAACAGAACGTTAAGGGCCTTCCCCTACGGAGATTCGTAATTTACCGTATTAGGAGCCGTATAAACTCATAATTTGAAAGCTACAAAGTTATAATAAAAATACAGCAATAATCTTCAGTATATCAACATTCCTTTCCCCGTTTTAAATTTTATATTTTTGTTTATTATACTCATGATATTAGCATCCAAAGTGATACCAATTTATTAAAATTGAAGCATACTTTCAGCATCTCCCTAGTATTTACAAATTACGTTTATTTGAAACACACGACAATAGATATACAATTTCATTAACTACATATTCCCCGTTTTAATTTTTTTAGATCAATTTTGAACTAAGTTAAGTAAAAAAAATAGGATTTTTGTGCGATCTCGGCAACACGTCAAATGTATGGTCAAGGTCGTTTGCTCGGGGGATGTCCTTAAGGCGAAACTGACCCAACCAGCAAATTGGAATGCGATTTTATAATGCTATTTGGACTTATATAGCTCCGATGGTGGTTTTGGTATTTGCTACTGCGCTTTTATCAGCATAAATGAATGCAGTTTTTACTTCAGTACGTTTAATCCCATAATTTGAGCTTATATCGGTATATAGGATCATATTTCGTGGCCACTACTGGATTAAGACTCCTATAAAAGCTAGGAACAAAACTAAATACACTCAGGAGTAATTAATCCAGTAATTCAGACTTATATCCGCCTACAGGATAACATCTAAGGAACATTTAAATCCTAATACTCCTCGAGGAGCATCTACTAGGAATATATACACTGAGGCGCAATCACTCTTGTTATTTACACTAATTATAACCTCATATAAGCTAATATTTTATGGCCATTATAAGTAAATTCAAGTTAAAGTACTGAAAAATCCTTATATTTCTTGTCTGGTTTTACATTACCTTAGAAGTGATTTTATATAATTTTTTTATAATATTAAGTATATATATTTATTTAAGTACAATAAAATTACTTAGAATAAAACACACAATATAAAATGTAAATAAGTAAATTACACGAGGCGCTTTAAAATTTTAATTAAAAGCATGATATAATTTTTAGAAAATTCACATTCCCCTTCAAATATACAACAGACTAACAACAAAAATTAATTGCATTCAATTATTATTAATTGCACTCACGTAATTCTATTATAGGAGAAATATAAGCGTAAACGGCATTGAAGCGGTCTATAATTATAAACACGATATAAGTAAAAGTTTACTTATAAAGTGGGCCCTTTTCTGGACTTATATGTGGATAAAAGTCTCATAATATAGTCCTATGGAAATGACTCCTGGAGATAGTTTAAAACCATTTTTTGCTGGTTGGGGAAGATACTGAATTTGAGTTGTTACCGTTCTTTGAAAAACCAAAATTTACTCAGACAATGCGTGCTAAACGATTGGCGTTTGCTAGAATGTAATAACTAATAAGCATTGAACTAAGGAATACTGGAAGGAGGAAAACAAGTTATTTTAATTGTATTTTTTTAATTATGAGGTTAATGGCATGACCTTAATATGACCCAATTGATTCAGATTCTTCAGGACAATTCCTAATTTGTTCACCGCAGGCGACTTGAAAATTTTGATGAAAGCTGTGTTGTTGAATGAGTGAAACCTTCTTCTTCGGTTACGATATGGGGCGAGATTATAGTTTAAGTGGTTGAAGGAACCATGCGTCAAGACCTGTGAGTTTTACAAACTCCTCTCCATCACCAGAATTCATCAGATGGCTGAATAGTAGCCAGACGGTAGTAACCAGTAGTTTAAGAACTGTAACTTGTTAAACTTTCTTAAATTTGTCACTCACTGACTGACTGAACATTTCATAATTTCTGTCCAGTTTTCAAGATAAACTAACTTCGTGAATAACTTTGTAATCCCATATAAATGTATAGGATTACAAAGTTACATTTGCAGTTTATGAATCATTGTACCCGTACCATCGATATCTCCCGTACGCATAATGGAAGGAATAATAGTTGTAGATAGGTATCTATATATATGAGGCACTAGCTTTTGCCCGCGGCTTCGCTTGTGTGGAATTCGAAAATCGCGTAAAATACGAATATTCCTGTAAACCTCGTTTGGAAACATTATGTTTTTCCAAGACCAAAAGTAGCATTTGTTACTCTCCATCCTCTCAACTAAGTCTATGACAAAAATCAAGTCGATTGGTTGCTTCATCAGGCCGTGAAGGAAGGACAAACAAACAAATATTAGTATGAACTATGGATAGTCATGAAAGGCTTATAACCAGCAGTGGACGGTAAATATACAGGTAGTATAGTAACTACTACAAAAGTACTACCTACAAAAATAAGAAAAAATCATGAGATGGATTTAAGAAAAATCGTTATTATTAGATTAGAAGTAAAAGGTACCAAAAAGGAAAAAGTATGACTTTACAAAAAGAAGAGTGATGCCATCAAAAACATCCTTTAAAAACCGCCCGTAGTGCTGTGTGATACATACTAAACAATCTAATCATGCGATGGCCAAGTCGATCTATTTATTTAAAACGTAAAAGATTTTTAATATTGATATGATAATAACTTACGTAATAACTTAAGACAGAAGTTCCCTTAAGTTAAGACTGAATAAATTAACCGACTTGGTATTAAATGGATCCCACAACTTTTTACGGTAGAAAAACTGAGTTGCGAGACTTGCTTTTTACAGGATGTTTTTGATGGCATCTTATTATCTAAAAAAAACATTTTATGAAACAATCACGCCACACCTGTCTTATCCTTACACATATAAAGGCAGCTTATTATAATATTATTGGATAAACTTGGCATGACAATAAAAGTGAATAGATGTGAATCATTTGAATGTTATTTGAATGAACACGGAGTAAGGTTACGAACGCTCAAACTTTTTTGAAGCCAATTGCCAAATCCAGACTAGTATTTTACGGGTTATGCGACGAAAGTACCGGCGCTCCGGCTGATTTAACTTTCCGAATAATAATTCGGCAGTTATGAGTTATGAGTTTATGACACGCTCTATGTCGACTGAAATAATAATATCGATTAACTACGTTGCATTGCGTTATTTCGGCAGCTTAGTAATATAAGATGCCGAAGAAGAGAGCGTATTCCCTCTTAAAAGGTCGGCAACGCACCCGCAGCTATTCTGAGACCGTGTTCAAACCAAACTGGCTGTAAGCCGCCGAATGTGAGCAGGCTCACTGTGAGCCCCAGTGTAAACGTGAAAATAAACAGTATTTTTCGTTCACACTATGCTGACTATACGCTATAGCTGACGTAGCTACGTAGCCAATCAGCGTCCGCGGAGCGTAGTGACGTGCTAATTAATCGGCCGCCGAATGTCAGCGCCTACGCATAGCGTAATAACGTATTGACCGTGATGTAAACGAAAAAGTGAATATGTATGGAAATACAATAAACTGCGTAACGTTTGCTCACATTCGGCAGTTTGGTTTGAACACGGCCTAATCATCAATTGACGTGACGTGGCAACGTAACGCGTGTCTATATTATGTAACATTATATAGGGTGCAACCCACCGGCCAAATTTTTTTAGAGCTTAAGAGCGGGGGTGGCGCCAGGCACCGGCCGGTCTGGTGCAGTCGCAGTCTCACGCGCATCGTTGCATGATAACGTAATAATTGTTTTGTTTGTCGCCACCCGCCGCACGCGTAATTAGTGTGTGTGACAATGTGCGCTTTTATAATTCTGGGCGTCACGTTATCGTGGATGCCGACTTCCACGATAAAACGTTGGGTACGTTAAATGCCCTTTTAATTTTTCGCATCGCAGTTTGCTTTTAAAATTCTGGTCGTGATGGAAATATCGCGGAGGTCTGCGGTAAAACGTTAACACAGAGAAGTAAAATGCCTGAAAACGTTTTAACGTGAACTTCCACGTCCATAACGCTGCGATAACGTGGCACACTAAACTTCCCTCTGCCCGATATTTTTGCTATGTAGTGCTTAGCTACAAGAATTATTAATTGATGTGTGAGTGAGACCACGTGCTCGCACTTCCTAGCCCGGGCCCCCGCGCCCTGCTAATACGCATGCCTGTCAACAACAACAAAGCTGTCTTCGCTAGTATGAACTATGAAATAAAAAAAAAACCGGCCAAGTGTGTATCGGGCCACGCGTTATCTAAGTTACGTTCAAAGGAAATTGAACCGGTGGTAGGCACCTTAGTTACGACGTTCGGAAAATTTTTTGTAAAAAAATTACTCTGAATAAAAACTATTTTGATTTGATTTGATTTGATTGAACGAAAAGCTACTTAAAGGTGCTCCCGCGAAGGGATCACCGCGAGCATTTACTTGCAATGTAACATTATAGATTTGTTTTTGAGCATTACATTACACGTGTAATGTAACATTAAAGATTACAATACTATCTAATATGTAATGTAACATTCGACTTTGAGCATTCCATAGCTAGTTGATGTTACAAGTTGTATCAAGATATTACACACTGCTGTATTGCTGTAATGCTCGGTTTTGTATCATTACAAGCAAAGGTGCACATTGCAATGCTCGACTCTGTAACGTTACATTACAAGCGAATGCTCCTACGTGAAGTCTTCTTAGCCTTGAGCCGCGGACAGACAGACAGACAGACAGACCGAAACAAAACAGGACATTTAACGTTCGCGTTTTACCTTGGAAATCGGCGTCCGCGATATTATCGTCCAGAATAATTATAAAAGCGCACGATGTTATTGCTCACACGATGGACCAGCGCTGGCCCATCAAATGGCGCATTCGATGGATATACAATAGTTGCAACGCCTCTACATGATGGCCGCGTTCAGATGTTAATTGTGATCTAAACGTCTTTCAAGATGGACGTGTAAGCATTAGCCATTGCGGCAATGCAAAACGTACATTTTTCAATAATTTATAACTTCACCAGATGATCCGGTGAACTTCGTATCACTTCCCTCCTAATATGAACCTTTCCAGGATAAACTACGAATAATTATTTCGAGACTAAAATTAAAATAATGGTTTAAGGTAGTAATGATGATGATAATAATGAATGTAATAATAGCATTATATGCTTTCCGTTCTTAAAACAACGCCCAAACTTGTATATTTAAAGAGTCAGGAGTTCTCTTAGCATCTTCCGAACCATGGTATACCAGGTACACCTCGGTGCCTTACTTGGTGTCGTAAATTGTCATACGACTTCCTCACTCGACCGCGTTCGGGCACAGACTGGTATGGGCCACGTGTAGATGCGTACCGCCATCTCTGGGCCCATTCCCTTTGATGTGCGGCCGAAAAACCGACACCGCCGCCATCCCACGACCATCGCTGGCGCCATCAGCCATCCTACCACTTCGTCCTCCACACGCTGGGCCGTCGTGATGGGCCACTACGATGGGCCATCGTGTAGAGGCGCAATTATGTGTGGTTCAGAAGAGTGTAGACATCGTCATAGCCTCTAACGTGCACGTTAGAACGTTATCGTCGATGGAAATTTAAAAGCGTCTTCATATATCTTCATACATTTTACTTCCCTGAGATATCGTTTTACCGCGAACGTCCGCGATATTACCGTCACGTTAAAAATTATAAAAGCGCACAATGTATTCTAACCGCGAGTGTTATAAATAAAAATAAATTAAATAAAATACGTTTATTTCAGGTAATAACCCATAGAAAAATTCTTAAAACTAGAAGGAAATAATTATTATTAATTTAAATATTTGCCAGCCTCTGGCGCACCGGATACATGCACGTGTGCATGGACCCAGTGCTTCAGGAGGGGGCTGTCCAGCTTATCACTCAGTATTTTCAGGATGATGTTGGGGCTGCCGCGCGTTCGGAACATCAGCGATGCAATGCGACGTCGCAACACGGTGTGAAAACCGTCAGTGCGTGCGTGCGCAAACATGACTTATTTGTTATGACTTATGAGATGGTGAGATGCTAAATATTATAAATGCGAAAGTCTGTCTGTCTGTCTGTCTGTTACCAATTCAAGCCCCCACCACTTAACCGATTTTGCTGAAATTATGTATGGAGATACTCTGAGTCTCGGGAAAGGCTAAGGTTACTTTTTATCCCGAAAAAAAAGTACGGTTCCCGCGCGATAAATGAATTTTGTCGCAACGGGGTTGCGGGCCTCATTTATCTAGTGACAACAATCCATAAGATCACCAGAATAGATTGAGCACAATTCGATCAGTGGCAAAGTAATTAGATTTTTGGTTCCTTATTATTTACACACGCGCGAGACGCTTTACTCGGACATTTTTAGGGTTCCGTAGGATTAAAAAACCCTGAAACTTGGAAGTACAAAAATTGGCGCATTTATTTTTAATCTTAACGGCACCGCCGGACACTTCAAAAATAAATCCTAATTTTTATAATAAATGACTTTAGATAGTGCATATTTGCATACATATTTCGGCACTTTGATAGTGCATATAATGCGATGTCTACTGTGTGTATACAAACTGCGTATTTCAAAATGTGACTTGAATAAAATATAAATAAGCGACTGATAGCAGTTGCAGTAAAACTCGAGGCCCTTGTGATTTTAAATAATTATGAGAACTTATGACTAACGCCTGAATCCTACATTATATTATTTTATGAGATTCTGCTCTGTAAAACTTGTAGGCGTTAAAATTAAGGATTGCAATCCGAAAAACCGGGACCGGTAATCCGGCGGATCCGGCATCATTTTAGGGGTACCGGATCCGGTCCCAGTATACCGGATACGGGGACCGGATCCGGTACTAGCAATTTGTGGCCAACTGATATTATGATTGTTGCATGAATTAGGTGCTTTTAATGCGTTAAACGTGGTGTTTCAGCTTTTTAGGGTTCCGTAGTCAACAAGGAACCCTTATAGTTTCGGTCTGTCCGTTCGTCTGTCTGTCTGTCTGTACGTCTGTCCGTCTGTCCGTCTGTCCGTCTGTCCGTCTGTCCGTCTGTCCGTCTGTCCGTCCGTCCGTCTGTCTGTCCGCGGTTTTGCTCAGGGACTATAGGACCTACAAAGCTGTAATTTGGCATGAATGCGCATATTAATGATTCCGACAAAATGGTATATAATATCTTTAAAAAAATTTTTTTTAAGGTACCTCACCTACACATCAAGCGGGGATTATTTATTTTTTTCGCGTCCACCCCACCGTGTGGGATTTCGTTGAATAGGTTTTTAAAAAATATTATGAGTATTCACAGATCATTTTCCGATTTAGGGATCCATTTGTGAAATATGAAGTTTTAAAGTGGAAAAAATCGTTAGTGTCCATTGCCCCCCCCCCCCCCCCCCTTCTACCAGCTAAACGGTTGCTTCTGGAAATGTGAAAAAATTCACGGGAGTAGGAGTAGAAATATGCTGAATTTAAAAGGAAAACTATCTCGGCTAAGAAGACTTCATAAGTTATTGAGTAATAGTCGATCAACTAAAAAAATGTATTCGGAGAAGTATAAAGGAACTTTTCGTTAAAATTCCTTTAAACATATCTGAGATGATGTTGTTAGTAGTGTAAAACACGTTTAAATAAATGTACATTAAAAAAATATCAAAAACTAGCGTTACTATACGGAACCCTATATTGCGCGTGGCCCGACACGCACTTGGCTGGTTTTTAGTACACTAGTATTTCACTAGAAGCTGAAAGGGCCTTTCGGCCATAAGCAGCTTTATTAGAAATTGTTTGCCAGGTGACGCTTTGGTGGTGATGCTTTGGTTGCCTAGTTACTTTTAAATGATGAGTTAATATAAATAGTATCTCGCTATTAACTAAAGCTAAGTCTTAATTATTTTCTTGATGTCTATAATTCTTTGCATTGATTTGGGTTTAAAGTAAATATATATTTGAGATTTATTTTATTTTTATAAACAAGTAACAACCTACATATAAGTTTAATGACACTTGAATAACTTATTTTGAACTAAAAGAGCGTTCGTGGCGTAGTGGGTAGACCTGTGGTTCGCACGTTTTGAGAGGATGCAGGTTTGATCCTGGGTGAAGGCGTGAACCAATGAGACATTTTCAGATCATTTCAATAATTTCAAGTACATAGTACGGACGCTCAAACGGTGAAGGAAACATCGTGAGGAAACCCGCACTTGGTTAGTCCCAGACGTCATTCCTCTGGACTAGGCCGACTATCATGTTGCGAGAATGTCGAATGTGCTTGGGCAACTATACCGACATTTAAAATAATGTTCCACACACTTCGGTATTTGAAGACTGGTTATGCTTCTCTTTGAAAAAAAAATATAAATCATCCACAACAGATGCAAGGTCAAGTAGTTTTTGAACTTTAGTTCGAAAATGACGAAATGTTCGAGGATGACTTTTGCTTTTTAGTTTAGTTTCATCAATCCGGCCGGATCCGGTCGGATCCGGCCGGATTGACGGGAATCCGGTCAAATCCGGTCCGGATTGAAAATGACGCCGGATTGCAATCCCTAGTTAAAATATAATATTATACTTTTAAGCTACTTCTAAGTGAATAATTATTTTTGGCTAATCCATTATCCTCGTAATTTTGCCGGGCTATATCAAGCCCCGCCACCGCCGGTATTTTAACGATTATAATATTAAAAACTTAAATAGAACTTACAGCTTATGTTTGTAAACTGTACATAACCCGACCAATTTAAGTAGGTCATATGGCTATATTATATAAACTTTTTTAGTATCTTATGAGAATACTATGAGTGTACGGGAAACATCTTGCAACTTTGTTACGCAATACGCAGACTCATCGTTAATCGTTTATCGCCGCGCAGTCACCTGACCCATGTCAATTCATCCACGGGAATCAAAGTATCGCCATGTCACTGTATGTTAATCGGTTTAACCGTTTGAACTTGGTTTGAACTATAGTCTATAGCAGACATGGCCCTTGCATAGAATATTATTTTATTGCGGAAAATGTGTGGTTTTTACGCTAAATAGGTACAAAAGGCTGTTCGACAAGGTTCAACATCTAGTTTGTTATAATTTATCATCGTTTTATGCAAAAAATACTTTGAAAATAAAATTCCTTCGAAGCAACTGTTCGACTAACTTTTGTAACGATCTAAACTTGAAAGAGGTCTTGAAACTTTCATAGTATGAGTGTTTGGATTATTTTACTTCAAACTTCGTTTCGCAATTTTATCAATATCATTATAATTGTCGATGGTTTAATGATACTTTCCAATAAAATTTTGAATGTTCATTTTCAATATAATGCATTTCATCAGCCATTAAGCACCTGTGCAGAGCCGGTTTTAGCTCTACCAGCGCCCTGGGCGAGATTTCTTCGGCGCCCAGGGTGCTGGTAGAGTTAGATCCTGCGGCGCCCCTTTTTGTTTGCCTTCGGCGCCCCTTTTTGTCCGGCGCCCTAAGTACGGTAAGTAAAGTTTTTAACTTTTAATCAGAACCAGTAGGCTGTACCTTTATATTTTTTATTGCCAACTTGTCAAATAATTAAAAAAATAAAGAAGGCATACCACCCAATTATTGACACTCTACGGAAAGCCATATAATATTATGTAAGTAATTAAAATTAATTTAAATATTATTGGCATTCACAGTATTTTCAAACACAAATCTAAGTTGCCGGTAATTGAATGATTGCCAACGATGGGGTAGTTTGCCCGTAAATTATAAAATGAATGAGCTACTGAAGATGGCAAGCTGTTTAGGTCAACGATATCCCGTGCAATGGAATTAACTCCAACGAGAGTCAGATCCCAAGTTAGCGGTAATTGCTTCTAGTCGCTGGGATACTCGCTGGCGGTCTGCCAGCACTTGCAACTTTAGTGGAGGGTTGGATTTATAAGGCTTTGTCATCATTTGTATAATTTTCGTGTATCAGATCTCCGTCACGTAGCATCGAAGCGTATCATGTTCGCTAGTGTGGACGGAAAATGATCGCGATGATAGCTTCGATGCTACGCGACGGAGATCTGATACGCGAAAATTATACAAATGTGGACATAGCCTAATATTCGTCCGCGCGAACGTGCGGTTCGGCCGCTACACCGCGAGATCTGACTTCTGAGTACTTGCATTATTTCATTATACAGGTACTCTGCTTCAATTCCTTTTGATTACGATGTCAACCGAGACTATACAGGGTATAGCAAAACATAGCGATAATACTTTAGGGTGTGTGTCGACAATCTGAAATTGGGACCTTTCAGGATAGTAGGTAACTTCTTTAACCGACTTCCAAAAAGGAGGAGGTTATATGTTCGGCTGTGGATATTATTTTTTTTTTGTATGTTCAACGATTACTCCGACGTTTGTGAACCGATTATCAAAATTTTTGTTTTGTTCTATTAGGTTTCCCTCCAATTTGGTCCCATTTTCACAAAAGTAGTGATCTGATGATGGGATCCATGAGTAATCGAGGGAACTCCTCAAATTTTATATGAAAACATATGGTGATTTTGGTTTTATGGGAAGTATCCTAAGCATATGCTACCAAAACGCAAGATTTTTCACCAAGGTATACTATGGTTCCGAAGATACTAAGAGAACTCCGGATTCCTTATAGATACAAGTTTGGGGGTTTAGGCGCTGTTTTAAGAACTGAAAGCATATGCTACTATGCAAATTACATTCATCATCATCATCATCATCATTATTACCACGTCAGGGTCACCAGTCTCACATGGTTGTATATGGATACAATATGCCCCCACAACACCATAATTATATCATCACGTTATGTCCTTATAATAATTGGTGGTAAGTACTTTTCAAGTGTACTTTTCAAGTATATAGGCTGATATGATGATGATGATGATGAAGTACTTTTCGTAGCGATTTTAATAAAAATAAAATGTTGTTTCAAAATAAATGATTCAAGTTCTAAGCGACTTATGTACCACAAAATTGAACATAACAAAGTCAACCTTAACTCCAGAGCTTAAGGCACACATTTAACATTACTTTTGAGATTCGAAAGAAAAAAGAGAAGTAAGTTGCTTCGATAGGTACTACACTAGTTTAACTATTAACCCATCAAGCCCAAGCGGCACCCGGCTGCCGCATAACAATTAAAAATCTATTGTGTCTGCGATTCCCACGATCGAGGTAATAAATTGAACCCTTAGTATGGAAATACTTACATAGGAAAACAATCTACATCGTAATAGGAATAAGAAACACAATCGCATTGAGTGTGGCTCTTAACAAATTGTAATAAGATACGTAGAATATACCCACGCGATGGTTTACTATTAGATAGGAAACATTATTTAATACTTTTTAGTTCATATTATAAGGATTTTATTATTGTTTTTACCTTGGAAGTCGGTTTTTTAATTTTTTGAATGGGCAAATTTTTGGCGTTAGCGCATTTCTCATACAAACGTATAAATCAAAAGTAACTCTTTCAGCGCTACTACTTTCACAGTGAGCTCTATGTAAGGAACACATGCACATCCTAAAGTAGGTATTATCATTTTGTTTCGTTACACCCTGTAGAGAGTATTAAGTGCAGTATTGTGTATAGTTGTAGCCTAGATAGCGATCCTAAACTTTGTTTAACCTAGATTTTATATTTCTAGCATTTTAGATATTTTGGTAAGATCTTTGCCATTGTTAGCATTGTAAGTTCCGTGATACAACTGAGAATTTGACTTGCTACAATTTCAAATGAAATTATTGAAATACTTTCTTTCCTAGAATATGTTCGTAATAGATTTTTGATTTAAAAAGCTGTCACCTGAAAGGTTTGTTTATTACAGGATCTCTCACACTCATTTCACAGTCTGTCAAGAAAGAGTTGACGCTGAAATAAATTTTCCAAACATAATCACGATCAAATGGTAGTTTTTGCGCCTTGTATTTTCACAGAGAAGTGAGAACGTTTGTACACTTTAAATATTAACGCTCTGACACATTTGTATGTGAGTTTTTGTACTTTTTAAGGCTCCCGCAGACAGGCGCGATATTATCGGTCGATAATATCGCTAGCGATATTGCGATAATGCGTCGCGATTCCTTGCACACAGCTGCGATTTTATCGTCCGATATTTCTTACGAGAGAGCGCCGCCGCGGAAATAAAGTGGCCTGCACAGCGCACTCATAAAAAAAAATGGAACTATTTTGTTGTAAATAATGTGTTAGTAATCTTTATATGTACTTAATGATTATGAAGAGGAAAAGTTTGTTTGTTGAAAGGACATAGGCTACTTTTTATAGCCGGAAAATTTACGATTACCACCGATTGTTTAAGTACCTAAGCGGCTGAAGCCCTGCGTAGTAAGTATTCAAACTACTAATTAATATCTACGAACAAGTTGTTGTTCGGAACAACTCATGATCTGCGCCCACTTAAAATGTACATAAATTCATATTATAATAATTTATAAATTATCACAAGAAAAAAACTTGATTTTTGTCGTCGGAAAACACTGCATCTTTATTTATATTTGTCACGAATAGTCGAAGGTCGATTGCGGTCTTTAGCCTCACATAGACAACTGGAAACACATTCTTATTTTAAAATTATTTATAAACAACCAGACAGTGTCGCGAGCGACTGCGGCGCGGGCGCACGTTTGAAAATGGAATACTTGAAACTCTTTTTATTTCTGGCCCTCGCGGCTTCGGTCTCTGGGACGGGGTCCGATCCCGTGGTGAGGGTGGCTCACGGACAGCTCCAGGGCATATGGCGCGAGTCCACCCGGCACGGCAGAAAGTTCGCCAGCTTTCTAGGAGTACCCTACGCGCGCCCCCCAGTCGGCAAATACAGGTTCAGGGTAAGTTTTTGTAAAGTTATGGTTTGCATTTACCTATAATCAGTAACGGATTAACCCTTAATCAAATTAAGCAATTGCCTCGGACATCACGTCTGAGGGGGCACCAGAGGAAGCACAAAAAAAATCCGCCCTTAGGGCATCACTCTCTTACGTCACCAAAAACCACACCAAAAAAGTTTCTAGGAAAAAAACTAAGTTTTTTAGGCGGTTAAGGATTAAAGACCGATTTTAGTTGACATACGGAGAGGGGACCCCACTAAGGGCATGGATTGCTTAGGGCATCAAGTAGTCTTAATCCGTCACTGCCGTTATGTGTCGTTATTTTCTTTCATTATATGAAAGAAAATAACGACATTAAAATATAATGCACGTGTAAAACTTGTTAAAGTCGCAAAACTGTAAGTAAATAAGTAATTTTATTTATTTTGGAAAATTTTCAGTTTTGTAATCTGTCGTTTCATCTGGTAGAGAAGCAAACGATATAAATACCTCATAAGTTTTCCAAGAAAAAGTATAAATTACTAGCTGTGCCCCGCGATGTTACCCGCGGTTTAAGTGATATATAATAAAAGACTATGAAAAGTACCAATAATAGGGTCAAAACGGGACGATACATGGTTCTATAATGGTTTATGGTAGTGATGATGATGATGCTGAATGTAATTTGCGTAGTAGCATATGCTTTCCGTTCTTGAAACAACGTCGAAACTTCCAAACTTGTATCTATAAAGGGTCAGGAGTTCTCTCAGCACCTTCCGAACCATGGTATACCTTCGTGCAAAATCTTACTTGTTGGTAGCATATGCTTAGAATACTGCTCAGGAAACCGAAGTCACCACATGTTTCCATATAAATTTTGAGGAGTTCCCTCGATTTCTTATGGATCCCTTCATCAGGTTACCACTTTTATGAATATGGTACTAAATTGGGATGATAACCTATACACCAAAAGCAAATTTTTAAAAAACGGTTCACAAACGGCAGAGTAATCGTTGAACATAAAAAAACGAACATAACACCTCCTCCATCTTGAAATTCGGTTAAAATTGTAGCCTATGTGTTATTCTGATTTAGCTATATTATTATAAAGTTTCATTAAAATCCATTCAGTAGTTTTTGCGTGAAAGAGTAACAAACATCCATACATCCATACATACATACATACATACATCCAAACTTTCGCCTTTATAATATTAGTAGGACTAGTAGGATTGTTCCTTATTAGAGTTATTTTTAACATATTGTGTCGTGTCGATAATTATGCTCATTATTAAATGTAATGAGAACAACATATTATAAATGTAACCGATAACATAGTAACAATCCTAGCAAATAGAATTTATACTAAACGATTAATATTTAATAAGCAGATATTGCAGACCGTGTATTATTTTAAGTGGTGTTTACTGGCGCCAGCTTACAGTTATTCCTTCCAAGCCCTTTTCCTGCGATAAAATCAAAGCGCACGGAAGTGCGCAGGCCGAGTTCCAGCAGGCCGCGCGCATGCCGTGCACTATTTACACGAACCGTTTCGACGCACTTTTGCCCCCCCTGTAACTCAGTGCCTATTGCAAATGCAAATATAATATTATACCTACGTAATTATATAATAGTACTTAAGCAGTATACCCAATTTCATAGATATAGCTTCGGTAGATCCTGAGATATCTCCCTGTAAAAATAGCTAATTTTGGCACTGACTCACTCACTCATTCACTCACTCACTCACTGACCGGTATTCAAAACCTCTAGGCCACTTCCAATTGTCCTAGCGTTATGAAATTTGGCACGCAGGTCGTGTGTTTTATGTAGATTAACAAAAAATTAAGAAATTTAAGAAATCGGTCAAGCGTGAGTCATCTCATCTACAAACTATAGATAAAAATTCTTATGTACCAGCATGATACAATGAGAATACGATGAGGAGGAGGAGGGTGGGAGAAGGAGGGTATAAAATATTGTCATGTATAATGCACACTGTATAGCTTATTAAATAAATACTGTTTACTTTAAAAATTGGCTTCTATTGGTAGTTTAACAAATACCGCTAGCGCCATCTATCGAAAGTATTGTTTATATCGGGTATGGGCTGTGGCACAAAAAGAAAAAAATTAGTAGATATGATTTCTTGAAAAAAAGTATTGAAATCCCACCAAAACATACCGGTTAAAATGGGGCCAAGTTCCTATCGGCTAATTTTTGGCCTCAAAAGAGTTGAAATCCAATCCAATGTCAAGTTCAGATGCACTTCATTGATCGTAATCATCTTCATCAACAGCCTGATCTATAATACTTCTAAATTTGAACTTGGCAGGTTCGTGCTATACGTAACACTTGATGAATTGTATAATTAGATAATATAATTACATAATATATAATTAAATTAACCTGCCAAGTTCAAATTAGAAGTATTATGGATCAGGCTGTTGATGCAGATGATTACGATCGATGAAGTGCATCTGAACTTGGCATTGGATTGGATTTCAACTCTTTTTTTAGGCCAAAAATTAGCCGATAGGAACTTGGCCCCATTTTAACAGGTATGTTTTTGGTGGGATGTCCTTCTCGTGGTTTACTTTATTCTACTACATACTAATGCAAATAAACCATTTCTCTTTATAATATTAGATATTTCCGTTGGCCGGTACTCCTTAGTCCTTTGCAAAGAAAATACCTAGGTTGTTTAGTAAACACAGGCACTTTAGATAGCCTGCATTCGATCAACGCGCAGACCTTTCCTTACAAAAATTGGCTAGATATTTAAAATTTCACGTACGTGTTTTGTGACCAAAATAATAATGTTTTGACCTCGACCAATAAACAATAAGCTCCGGTCAAAAACCTTAGAAACTGGTCATAAAACAGAGACTAGATATCCAACTCTCTAGACTCGACCATACTTTTCCCTGATGTAACGAGTTACACGAGCCGGGCTCACGAGTCCATTATTATTTATTTATTGCCAGCCTCCAGCTTATTTATAGAGTCCAAAGATTTATTCAACAAGTACGTAAAAACTGCAGCAATGGCTAGATCAGGTATTCTCAAAGTGTGCTCTGCGCCCTGAGGCTCCGCCGAGGCCCTGTAGGGGCTCAACGAGCGATACATACATTGAAGACGTGAGTGGATGAACACGATAACTAACAGTAAAACAATTGCCGTTTTTTTGCATATAAATGGAGGCTTTATGGTGCTCCCACATTGCCGTTAGAAAATGTTTGTAAACATTTTTTAACATAAAAACTTTTACTAACAAATTTTGTCAATTGTTACATTTTGGAACTTTTACATGTTATAAGTGCTCCTATAGAAAATGTTTACTGATGTTTACTAATACCCCGCCGTCATCTTTATAAAAGGTTTACAAACAAAATGTACCTAACAAATGTTTTATGTTAACAAAGTATAAACTTATCGTTACTAAACATTTTCTAACATGAAAACATTTTTTAACATTTGTGATTAAAATAATATTATGTTTGCTAACAAATGTTTATGTTTTACTGTTTACGGTTTACGTTTACGTTACTAAACATTTTCTAACGGCAATGTGGGAGCACCATTAGGGCCCGAAAAATGTTTTTAAATTAAAAAACTGTGCATTTTGTATGCAGCCAGATATATTAGCCAGGTGATGAAGTAGATAAGTTACAAGGTTTGTTCAAATTATAAGGAAAAAAATGAGTAAATGTGTGTATGTTACAAAATGTTAGTTATCGTGTTCATTAACTCACGTCTTCAATTGTTTTTAGAATTTTCATCAGACACCAGCACGGAAACCATTCATTAAAGACACAAAATACTTTTTTGGGTGTCCGTCGAGTATCATCGAATATTAATACTTCTTAAAAGGGTTCCACCACGAAAAAAGTTTGAGAATCACTAGGCTAGATAAACTTTATCAGATGAATTTATGTTTCCAGTTTCCTACTATGAATCTTCATTCTTCATTCTGTAGACTGTACTAAATAAGATACTTGAACTTCATTAATCATTAAAAAAAGCTTGTGGTACTGTTATTGAAATTATCAAAATACTTAATATTTATTTATACTAATTTATAAAGCGGAAGAGTTTGTTAGTTTGTTTGTTTGTTTGTTTGAACGCGCTAATCTCAGGAACTACTGGTCCGATTTGAAAAATTATTTCAGTGTTAGATAGTCCATTTATCGAGGAAAGCTATAGGCTATATTTTATCACGCTAAGACTAATAAGAGCGAAGAAATAGAGGAAAATGTGGAAAAAACGGGGGGAAATTATTTGAACGGGCTTATTTGAACGCGCTAATCTCAAGAACTACTGTTCCGATTTGAAAAATTCTTTCACTGTTAGATAGCCCATTTACCGAGGAAGGCTATAAGCTATATTTTATCACGCTAAAACTAATAGGAGCTAAGAAATAGAAGAAAATATGGAAAAAACGGGTAAATTATTTGAAAGGTCTTATCTCACGAACTAGAGCAATTTTTCTGTTATTTGGGTCAGATAAAAAGTAGACCACGTGAAGGATTATAGGCTATTTTTTGTAGACTGATTTGTCTGTGAAATATCTAATTTACGCGGGCGAAGCCGCGCGGAACGTCTAGTTATACATAAAATATTCATACTTACAAGGATGCTTCGGCACGTGGCCAAAATTAAACTAACGGTGCCTAACTTTTGTAATATTATTATTATGTCACTCGAGACTTGTGAGACTGCTGCTACAATATCATTAAAGTATTTTGACGAGCTGTGAAATTGTCACTGTAAACTCATTTAGACAATGACAATCATACAAAAAATCCTTGTATGTATGTACAAGAACAGTACCATGTAAGGAATTCCGAATCAATAAATTATTCTAAATAAATTTAAGATGACGGAGTCTAGAGACTCACAATGTTGCTTATTTTCGCTCCACTTCAACGTCAAAACAAACTTGAAATCTCTCACGGGAACCTAATTATAATAAGAAATATGATAACATTAAATCTTACTCGTTTTATGCATAAATTGTTTACTTAATTACCGCAAAATTTTTCGTGTGATCAAACTGAATTGTTTTGACGTCCTTTTGTGTATTGTATGTAAAACACTCGACATCGCTAACACCACGACTACAATGCGTCTATTTTCAGCTTCACTCCTAATTAAACATGTCCGTCTGTTCCCTCTGGTATCTATCTTCTTTTTAGCTTTTGTCTGACATATTTAAGTGTCCTTTTACCTGCTCGTGCTTAGTGCTTACATCGCTTAACAGATTTAGATGAAAGTATGGAGAATGGAGATACCTCGAGTCTCTGGAAAGGACATACCATAGTTTTCATGTAGGAATAATGTACGGTCCCCGCGCGATAATTAAAATCCTCCGCATAGAGCGACCCTAAAGTAGCGGGAAACACCTGTCACTACATAATATTTTGACACACAGGAGATTTAGATGCGTTTTTTATTTCATGAAGCAGCGTTTTCCATTTACTTGGTCGCGTTTTGATGGCACGGTACCGGGCCCGAACGGAACTAGCTCGGGTTTAAAAGTATAGGTCTACCAGAATCTGATGGCAAAAAGTGAGAAAACATTATTTTTGATCCTTTTTTTTCCTTATAGCGGCTGATTCTGTGTGTGAAACATGCAAATATATAAATTAATCTACTGATCAAGGATATTTTTTGAAAATCTTCTGTCAAAATTTGCCATCAGATTCTGGTAGACCTATACTCGGCTAATATGTTTGAGAATACTGACAATTTTAGAGTTATTTAGTATCAGCATTGCACCCGTGTGCAGCCGAGGCAGGGCGCTAGTAAATATTATAATTATTTACCTTCCCGACATCCAGTTAGTTGTTAAAACTGAATTCTGTTCGTAACTAGCGGCGAGCGCTGTAATTGACAAAGGGAGGAAACATGGCGTGAACGCGACATGGCGGAAATTCAAAATGGCGGAAAGAGCGGGAAATTCACGACAGCAGCGTCAGCTGGACCGCAGCCTGCACCAATTAGTTCTAGTTAATATCACCGAATACTTTCATCATTATCACCGTTGGAGAGAGGTCTTTGTACCTACAATGCTAAGAACAAGGCAGAAAAGCTACGTTCACATACATAATACATTATAGCCTATACGTAGGGTCCTAGGTACTCGCTACGTAGTAACTATTTAGTAATCTGTGGTGGTGCCTTCAGTGGTTACAGTCAAAGAGAATATAATCACTACGGTTACACGGGCGACATGAAGCGGCAGCAGACGACAGCAGCAGATAGACTGCAACAAGCGCTAGAGGTGCAACATGAGAGCATATAACTTAAAAACTAGCTAAAACCGAGCTTTGTGAGGGCTTGCGTCGGTTTTTCTGCGTGGTAATAATCTTTAAGGCAGTGTTATTTATGTTTTAACCATGTTGTAACCAAACCTCGACTGACCGATGATAACACACACATCTACAATTACTTACTAAGTACCTATGTTAAAGCACAAATCAATAGGCGTGTTAGTTTTTCCGTAAAGTGTACCACAAAATGTACAGGTTGTGGGATATACTAGGGCCATTGACTTATATTATATAGCTTTTGCCCTTGGCTTCGCTTGCGTGAAATTCGAAAATCGCGTAAGCCTCCTTTGGGATCATGATGTTTTCCTAAGACCAAAAGTAGCCTATGTTACTATCCATCCTTTCAACTAAGTCTATGTCAAAAATCAAGTCAATTGGTTGCTTCGTTTGGGCGTGAAGGAAGGACAAACAAACAAACAAAAAAACACATTTTGAATTTTCCCATTTATAGTATTAGTATGGAAGTATGGATAATAGGAAATAGGATTTACAACGCTAAACGCTATTAATAAGTTACAACTTACACGTTATTCGGTACATAGAGCTTCTCTATACACAACATTATTGGTATCTAGTACTGTCTGGTGCAAATACAAATAGGCTATTTGCGTCTACGGACAGGCAGACAGACGGACAGACGGACAGACAAATAGACAGATATGTTAAGTTGGAAGAAGACAAATATATCTGCGAAAACCGTATTCAAATCGGATCAGTAGTTTTCGTGTGATGCTGGAACAAACATACAGACAGACAGACAGACAAAAACCTAACCACATTTTTGGCTTCTATAGCGATGTAGTAACACCCCCCGCATATTATTTTTTGAATATCTTTAATGTACAGAATTTTCATTTCTACAGTTTTATTATATGCTCGCATATATTATTATGTAAGTAAAATGAAGCCGTCGCGTCGTCCGACTGCCGACAAAAGCTATATTATGATACCTGCATTTATCAAACGACAGCTAATAAAATAATGGTTTTCAGGAGCCGCAAAGCCTGAAGCCATGGCTCGGCGTGTGGGACGCCAGCAAGACTCTGTCCGTGTGTCTGCAGTACGAACCTTTCGAGAAGAGGATCGTTGGTACGTAATACGTATTCATCATTATCACTACAAAAATTATCCTCATCTGAATTAACATAACCAGTGTCTAAGGCCTCAGCCTCTAAATCATCGGTCAGGAGGCGTCACCGCTCCCGCCCCGCTGCCCGCAAAATTCGAGGCTGAGGCCTAATACCTGAATGTCATGATTCTGTGTCAAAAAATCTCTAGGGGTATAAGATGTTCCATTCCGTAGGAAAAAGTCAAAGCGCCAACCACTTGTTGCCTCACAAGGGAATCATACTAAAAGCGACAGCTTTCTCGAAGTGTACTAGACTTTGACCCTAAATGGTACTGCACTAGGATTTCGCCAAAGTAAAACCAGCTACCAGAGATAACTTACGGTTTATTATACCAAGAAGGGTCATGTTATTCACAATAATTTACATGGCCTATATATACGATCACAAAAAGTTTTCGATAGCGCGATCTAGCGACAGTGTCAGCGCCATCTATTAAAAACATTAGGAACTAAACATACATAGATATGTTCTTTATTTTTAACACTGCGATCTAGCTACCGATGACCACGGTGCTAGCGACATCTATTGATGACATTTAGAGTTTCATACTTAACATATCGCCCACCAAAAGACATTATTGAAAGAATGTCTTTTTAACAAAAAAAAATAACAACAAGTTCCAATTTTTTAACTACAGTTTTAGAAGCTAGATATGAATCTAATAATATTTAATACATATAAAAAACATAGTCTACATAACTTGTAACATATTACAAAATATTATTACAATATAGCTTAGTTACTGATTAACAGGTAACACACAAATTTTACAAATGGGTCTTTTAAGAATAGAAGACTTGGTGCGTAATGTGACTACACGAGTGAGATTATCACGACCCGGATGTTTTTCAACGATTCTACCCATTAACCAGCGACTTGGAGGTAAATCATCTTCCTTAATGAGGACCACGTCTCCTACGTTGGGTTCCGGAGTTTTCAATGCCCACTTATATCTTTGCATCAAAGTGTTTAAGTACTCAGAAGACCAACGTCTCCAGAAAGAGGATAACATCCTCTGAAGGAATTGCCATCTTGAAAGACAGTTAATGTTTGCACTCTCATAGGTGTCCTCAGGAACCGTAAGAAGTGGTTCACCAATCAGAAAGTGACCAGGGGTTAACGGCAAAGGATCACCAGGTTCTGTAGTGTCGATTACACTCAAAGGCCTTGAATTTAAACAGGCTTCAATTTGACACAACAACGTGCTCATTTCCTCATAGGTGAGGGTTGTGTCGCCTATCACTCTTTTGAGGTGAAATTTCGTGGATTTTATTCCCGCCTCCCATAAGCCACCAAAATTAGGAGCGTGTGGGGGAATAAAATGCCATTCCGTGCCAGCACTCTCCAAATGCTCTACGACAGTCTGTTGGATAGTTGCTATCTCTTGGAGTTCTCTGGAGGCACCGACAAATGTGGTCCCATTGTCGCTCCAAATATGAGCACAACGACCACGACGTGAAACAAATCGCTTAAAAGCGGCTAAAAAAGCTTGAGTGGTCATATCACTCACGACTTCTAAATGTATAGCACGAGTGGCCATACATACAAATAAACAAATATATCCTTTATAGGATCGGTACCCTCGTCCTTTAGTAGTCCTTATATTTATAGGACCAGCGTAGTCCACACCGCTGTTTAAAAATGGTCTAGATGGAACACATCTGACGGATGGCAACGACCACCAGGTTTCACCAGGTTTCTTGCACCTATGATCCAATAGGCTGACCTTAGGTAGTTCATCATTAATGATGGACCACCATGCAACGTTCTTAGGTGAGCATCAGCTATTATTAATTTGGTCAGATGAGAGTCCTTAGGAAGTGTTATTGGATGCTTTGTATCTTCATCCAACCGAGATCTTTCTAGCCTTCCGCTGGCTCGGATCAGACCCTTATCATCAAGATACGGACAGATTGCTTTTAATTTACTTTTTTGTCCTTGTACTGTCCCTTTTGTTTCTAATTCTTTGTATTCTATATCAAAATGTTCCTTTTGTGTTACCTTTATACAACTTCTTAACACTTCGTCTAATTCTTTCTTCTGTAAATATTTTGTCTTTTCTTTGTTCTTGTTCCAGAATCGTCTGCAGTAAGCAAGCACTCTCAACATCCGTTGCAGAGAGGAGAATCTTTCAAAGAATGACTGTCCCGGAACTGTCGTGATGTGAACCTTAACTGATTCCTCTAATGCTACGTTCAAATCTTTCGGTTTGTTGTACTGGACGGTTTGTTCTCTTAGAAATGGAGGTCCGGAAAACCACAGCGACTCATCGACCAGAGCCGTAGGGAGTACTCCACGAGAGGCACAGTCTGCCGGGTTTAACTTAGTGGATACGTGAAACCATTGCGAGGAATTCAAAGAGGTCAGCACTTCGGACACTCTATTTCCTACAAAGGTTTTCCATCGACTCGGATGACTGTTTAGCCATGTGAGAACGACTGTTGAGTCAGTCCAGGCCCGTATATTGTCCTTGTGGATGCTTAAAATTTCAGCAGCTTCTAACAGCAGCCTTGAAAGGAGCACAGCCCCGCACAACTCCAGCCTCGGGATACTTATTTGCTTTATAGGTGACACTCTGGTCTTGGCTACAACCAGCGAGGTGTGTACTCCGCCATTAGCATCAACAACTCTAAGATAGACGACAGCTGAATACGCCGCCTTGGACGCATCACTGAAGCCGTGTAATTCTTTGATTACATCATCAGAACGTGAACTCATCCATCGAGGGATTTCTATCTTGGTAAGTTGAGATAAGTCCTTACGGTAAGTATTCCATTCCTTTACTAATTCATCGCTTAACTCATCATCCCATCCAAGCCCTGTGAGCCACAGCTTTTGGATGAAAATCTTTGCTATAACTACGCTAGGTGCTATCCAACCTAGTGGATCAAACAGACGTGCAATATCTGAAATAATTGTTCTTTTAGTTACAGGTCCAGACGTCGGAGGAAGATTCACCGTGTATTGAAATCTGTCATCTCTACGATTCCAGGTAAGTCCAAGAATTTTTGTAGTATTATCTAGTTTGATCTCTATTTCCTTTCCTTTATTGTTATTTTTCCTATCTTCTTGTTTTTCCTTACTTTCCTTTTCAGCACTATCTTCATCTTCTCTTTTTTCAGCCAACGAGTTTATTTTCATTAAGAGTTCTGTACTGTTGCTATTCCACTTCTGTAATTTGAAACCTCCCTTTTCTAATAATTCTGACATTTGTTTATAGATTTCTATGCCTTCATTAACACTACTACACCCTGTCATTAAGTCATCCATGTAAAAATCTTTCAGGACTTTATCCGCAGCCAGAACATAGTTATGTCCTTCGTCGTGAGCAATTTGTTGCAGGGCTTTGACTGCAAGATGTGGAGCACAAGCTGTACCAAAGGTCACGGTAAGTAGTTCGTAATCCTTTATTTCTTTTGCAGGATCATCTCTCCAGACTATACGTTGGTAACTTGCGTCTTCATCTGTCACTCTGACTTGCCGATACATTTTAATAATGTCCGCGACCAAGCCAATAGGATGGACTCTCCATCGCATCACTGTGTGACGTAAGTCTGCCTGTAGTGTAGGTCCAATCATCAGCGTGTCATTCAACGAGACGCCATTTTTATTCTTCTCTGAGGCATTAAATACCACACGAACCTTTGTAGTGGATTTGTCGTTTCTAATTACAGCGTGATGCGGCAGATAGACTGATTCTTCCTTTTTTGTGTCCTGATCTTCAACCTCCCTCATGTGATCTAATCGTAAATATTCATTTATGACTTCTGTGTACTTTTCCTTTAAGTCCTTATCCCTTGCGAACCTTTTTTCTAACGATTTCAGTCTAGCTATCGCAATGCATCGTGAATCGCCATATTTGCAAGCAGGGTTTGCATCTCTAAAAGGTAATTTGACGACGTAACGGCCATCGTTTGATCTAGTAGTTGTAGCGTTGAATAAATCCTCACACCTTTGTTCTTCCTCTGTCAGGATTTTCTTTAGCTTCGGTGTTTGCTCTTCGATTTCCCAGAATGTTTTGAGAATTTCATCGCTGTTGATCTGTGCGTACATGACGCTAATATTATGGGTTGGACTGTCCTTTATTGCCTTCTCAGGTTGTACTACACCAGATATTATCCATCCCAGTGTTGTGTTCTGGGCACACAAAGTGCCTGATGGACTCTTTTTGATACCTTTCTTGAGTATTGTACTATAAATATCTGCTCCTAATAAAAGATTTATTTTATTAGGAACATTGAACTTTGGGTCTGCTAAGGCCAAAGCCTGTAAATCAACCCACTCGATTGAATCTACGCGTCTTTCCGGAAGATAAGACGTAATGGTACTCAAAACATAAGCTTTGAGTTCCACTTTGAACTGAGGATCTACTCTCGATTGAATCGACAGAGAGACCATGGACTTTGTACTCAAGGATTCCCTTTGGCCTAAGCCTGACACTAAACCTTTGATTGGTATCTTTTTTAGTTTCAACAATTGCACAGTTGCCTCGGTAATGAAGCAAGCCTGTGAGCCCTGATCAATTAATGCACGAATTACTTGGGGCTGCCCATTGGGTGAAACAGCGTTTATTAGCGCGGTGGCTAATAAAACCTGTTTGGACTTTGTTATCTTGCCCGTAGACAAGCAGGACACTATCGGATTTTCATCAGATGGACTAGGGTGCTCGATAGCAGGGGGCTTGTCTAGTGGCTTGGTTTCATGTGCACCAGGTGCGTGCAACAATGAATGATGTCTACGTTTACATACTCGACATGAGGTGAGTTTTTTGCAATCCTGCACTATGTGATTGCTACCCAAACAATTAAAACACATTCTACTTTTAATCACAAAGTCGCGTCGTTTGTCGTATGGTTGAGCAGAGAACTTTTTACAGAAACAGAGTTTATGGGGTTCAGAGCAATACTCACACTTGACCTGAGGTGTTGTGCCTAATAACGCCCTTGGATTGTGACGATGTCCAGCATTATACCCGCTGCTTGGGTGATTTGAGGCCCTTTTTGGTTCCAAGCATTCTAAAGCTCGGAATCGACTTTCAATAAAAGCCTTGAACTGAGTGAGAGTTGGTAAATCATTACCTTCCGAGTCAGTGACATGTAATTCCCACTGTTTACGAGTTTCAGCGTCAAGTTTGAATGCTATTATATGAATGATAATTACATCCCATGTAGTCACGTTTATCTCCAAGTTAGATAAAGCATTTAAACAGTCCACAGTAGTATCCAATAATTCTTTGAGACCCGAGGCAGACTCAACGTTTAAACGTTTTTGGCCAAATAATCTTTTTAAAATACAATTAGATAAGTATCTCTTGTTGTCGTAACGATTCTCTAACTGCTTCCAACACGGAAGATAGTTGGCGTCAGTTATTGGTGTCTGTCTGATAAGTTGTTCTGCCTCGCCACTCAAATGACTTTTCAAGTAGTGCAACTTTTGCACTCCATCTAAAGAAGTGTTTTTGTGGACGAGAGATAAAAATAAATCACGAAAGGTAGTCCACTCTGAATACTTTCCCGAAAATACAGGGATTGAGATCTTTGGCAATTTAACCATGGATTTATTGGACGACTCACCGGAAGAGTCCGTCGAGACATTAACCTGATTATCTCTCATCAACAATTTATTTAAAGATTCTTTCATATTTGACTTATAATCTATATATGCATTTTCACCTTTATCATAAACTTCTCCGATTACATATTTCGACTGTGCTACTTCGGTTTCATCATAATTTTTATAAACTTCTGAATCATATTCTCTAAAGTTTGACCAATCTCTTTCTAAATTATCTAATCTCGTTTCAATATATTCAACAGTTATTCTTTCCTTAGGGGATTTTTTGAAGTTACTTAAACCTTTAATCATAGAACTTAGCAATTTCTCTTGAAGCACAATTAAAGTATCTAGTTCCATGTTTGCAATATTTAACAATCTAAAGACAACTGTATAAAGCAAAGTTAAGAAAAACTCTAAGTTAAAGTTTAATCAATAAGAAATCCAACTCAAAGATAGTCTATCACAAGTTAACATTAAATAATTTTGTTGAAAATTTTACAAGTGTTTTATCACTTAGTTGACTCTGGGGAAAATCGGGCATAGGTTCCCCGTTCCCTCGTTTTTTTGCAAACTATTCTAAGTCCCTAGCTAAACATGCAAATATTTTCTAAGTCCCTGAGCTAATACATGCAAATTATTCTAAGTATGGAACTAAATGTGAAAATTTTTACAAGTCTCAAATTGATCAAAATTTCTTCTAAGTTTTTTACTAGTTGTTCTTAAAGTTCAAAATATCTTGAAAATTTATAATGGAAACAAAAGTACTCACAATTTGCACTTCTCACTCACACACTGGTTGTACTTCCAAGTAGCGCCTGCAGAGGGCGCCTCTGCAGTTGATCTTCCGTACTGGGTGACGTCTCTCCGGGGTTGCCTGCACTATGGACTCCCACTGCCGGAAATCCGCCGTCCTTGTCTTCAATAGCTCGAACTGTCACTGTCAGCTACCGTGTAGTCAGCTCAAATGTCAATCTCCACTGATAGCTGTCATCTGCCAACTTCACTTGGCTGTCACTTTGACGTTGACGTTGCTGATGTCAAACTTCACTGACAGCTGTCATCTGCCAACTTCACTTGGCAGTCACTTATTTGAGGTCTCTGATGTGACTTTGACGTTTCTGAAGGGTTTGACAGCTGTCAAAGCACTTTGAAGTCTCCAATGTCACGAAGCACTGACAGCTGCCACTCAGCTGTCACCGCTGCCGTTGACGTCACGTCCTCTTGCTGCAGCAATCCACTGCGAGGGCGCGGGAGAGGGGTAATTCGGACCCC
Organism: Cyaniris semiargus; assembly: GCA_905187585.1. Taxonomy (NCBI): domain Eukaryota; kingdom Metazoa; phylum Arthropoda; class Insecta; order Lepidoptera; family Lycaenidae; genus Cyaniris; species Cyaniris semiargus. The sequence goes on from LR994559.1 coordinate 250,492, forward strand.
TTGAACTACCGGTACAAAAATATTCGGTCACGAAGGACCAAAATGTACTAGACTTTGACCCTAAATGGTACTGCACTAGGATTTCGCCAAAATAAAACCAGCTACCAGAGATAACTTACGGTTTATTATACCAAGAAGGGTCATGTTATTCACAATAATTTACATGGCCTATATATACGATCACAAAAAGTTTTCGATAGCGCGATCTAGCGACAGTGTCAGCGCCATCTATTGAAAACATTAGGAACTAAACATACATAGATATGTTCTTTATTTTTAACACTGCGATCTAGCTACCGATGACCACGGTGCTAGCGACATCTATTGATGACATTTAGAGTTTCATACTTAACACGAAGAAATACAAAAGAGTGACAACTTGACAGGTAATCAGTCTTCGTGCAACCCGCAGGCCCCAACTAGGTTCGCGCATTATGTTCGTCGCGCGGAAACTAGCATACACATATGACTATACTGTGTCCTTCCCCGGGACATCTCCATACTCCATACCTCTCATCTAGCTTCATCATCAGCAATATAGGTACATTTGAAGGGTAAATAGTAAATACGTAACAAAAATAATATAATAATAAAACATAGTATACTCAATACGCGTGGCACTCGGGAGCTGCCGCGGTAAAGCTATTGCATAGCATTTTTTATCAACTTATCTATACTAATATTATAAAGCGGAAGAGTTTGTTAGTTTGTTTGTTTGTTTGTTTGAACGCGCTAATCTCAGGAACTACTGGTCCGATTTGAAAAATTCTTTCAGTTTTAGATAGTCCATTTATCGAGGAAGGCTATAGGCTATATTTTATCACGCTAAGACTAATAGGAGCGAAGAAATAGAAGAAAATGTGGAAAAAACGGGGGGAAATTATTTGAAAGGGCTTATTTGAACGTGCTAATCTCAGGAACTACTGGTCCGATTTGAAAAATTCTTTCAGTGTTAGATAGCCCATTTATCGAGGAAGGCTATAGGCTATATTTTATCACGCTAAGAGTAATAGGAGCGAAGAAATAGAAGAAAATGTGAAAAAAACGGGGGAAATTATTTGAAAGGGCTTTAAATCTCACGAACTACTAGAGCAATTTTTCTGTTATTTGAGTCAGATAAGAAGTAAACCACGTGAAGGATCAGAGGCTATTTTTTTGTACACTGATTTGTCTGTGAAATATCTAATTTACGCGGGCGAAGCCGCGCGGAACGTCTAGTGCAATTATAATTCGCAAACGTCTAGACTCTAGACTCTAGTCGCACGCACACAAACGAAGTCCGGCAACGTCGCACCGACCAGCACAGCGGTGCGGCAACGCCGCCGGACGCAGGTCGGTGCGAACTGCGACACCACAGTCCACACCCCGAGCCGAAGTCTGCCGAACTGAAACGACGTTAGACGAATGTTAGGTGTTTTTCGTTACGATAAAAGCTATGCAACAGCTTAAAAACTATTCGATTGACTTACCCTTCTGTTCCAGGTGACGAGAACTGTCTGTTCCTGAACATCCACACCCCGCGGCTGGACACCAGCGCGCTGCTGCCGGTGGTGGTGTGGGTCCACGGCGGCGCCTTCATGTACGGCGCGGGCTCGCTCTACGACGCCCAGCACCTGATGGACAGGGACGTCGTCGTGGTCACCTTGAACTACCGGCTGGGACCTCTAGGTGAGATGGGGTTTGAGTACACTATATTATAATATACATTATGTGTGTCCGCATAGTATCGGCGGCCTCAGTAGTTACTAGTTAGTAGTGTACGGTGGCTTATGGGTCGTGAATCGTGACGGACAGAACGAGCGTTTTCGAACCTGTAGAAACTATAATTCCCGTAATCTACGTCGACTATAATAACTAAGTATAATAATATATTATATAAATAAAGTTAAAGCACAGTGCCAATCAAATAATATTAAACAGCATCACCTCCGTTTCCAGCCGTATCACAGAATACATATTAGTACAATTAGCCGCATACATTACATAGTACGAGTGTGGTACAGGTACAAGTACAGGAACCTTATATGCCTCGATTCTCCCCGTAGGTATTGAAACAGGTATACCGTACAATCAATATTAATCATCCTGTGATTTTACCTCACTACAGCTGATAAAAGTGATCAATGATACCTATTAATCAATGAACAATGAGTATCCTGAACAATAGTGCGTATGGAGTTAATATTTTCCCGCTGTTTCTATAGGAAGTATCTTTATGTCGTAAACATAAACAAGCAACATTTTATTTATGATAGTACTCAGAACTCAGAAGTAAAATAACTTAAAATAATATGTCCTTCTAAAGTAACATAGTTTCGATTGATGCAAGTGTTGTAAACTAGTTAACCCGGCAAACATTGTTTTGTCGTTAACATTTTGCTATATTATGCATGTATTATATGCATAAACATTAAACATTGCTCTTGAGTCAATCTATACTTTAAAGAAGACCGCATCAAAATCTGTCGCGCAGTTTTCACGATCTAAATGGCCTTATGTTACACTTCTCGAGTTGAGTAGCGAGAAAGCGGCGAGACAGCTTGCTCTGGACCAATCATTGTTTGGCCGAGAGCACTGTCTCGCCACTCTACTCGGCAGGTGTATCAGGCATTAAGCATAATATTATATAGGTACAGATAGCGGTTATGCGACTTTGTTACTTTCTTTTGTTTGTAGTGACTGAAACTTCGTTCACCTAAGAACAATATCTCCCAGGTTTCCTAAGCACGGGCGACGGGGTGGTCCCCGGAAACGCGGGGCTGAAGGACCAGGCCTTCGCCCTCAAGTGGATCCAGGAGAACATCTTGATGTTCGGTGGCGACCCCCACAGCGTCACCCTCACGGGCTGCTCGGCCGGCGGCGCCAGTGTACACTATCACTACCTCTCGCCGCTTTCCAAAGGTAAAAACATAGCATAACATCACCAAACATAGCATAACATCACCAAACATAGCATAACATCACCAAACATAGCATAACATCACCAAAGATAGCATAACATCACCAAACATAGCATAACATCACCAAACATAGCATAACATCACCAACCAGTGTGAGGCTTTATTAGGTACAGCCGTATTCGGTTTAAAATGTTGCTCCTGTAAATTCAACGCAAAGAGAAGCTTACTGGTAACAGAGTAAGCACCTGGAATAATACCAAAATAAATATAAAACTTTAGCGGTATCCACAATTCGCCTAACATTCCTGCATCGCGCTATCGACAGCTGAAATGTTTTACGTGGGCTCCGGCCTGACCGAGCATAACACCTCGCTCGGTCGGAAGATCTTCCTTTGTGGCCACCACGCATATTCCCACATTGGTGACCCCGACGTGACACGCCTCGCCTCCTTCATCATCATCACTCCCCGCCCCTCCACACCGCGCCAGCCAGCATCGCCTCATCGGGTCATCCACTAGCCGCAATGTACCGCGGCCTGGGCGACTCCGCATCGGCATCATTGGGCTTTCTCACTACACCGACCGGTCAGCAAGCAGAGCACATCTCTCCTGGTCAGCACGTAGCATCGGCCCCGCACGGCAGCTATCCGACTCACTGGATCCCGTGCAGCAGCATCACAGTTCCGACTCACTGGGACTCACTGCGACAGTTCCGACTCACTGGAACTCTCTGGCACTGGCGACTCAAGCGAAGAAGACTTCAAGATTCGACCTCCGGTCTTCGGGGGGGAGTGATGTGGCGGTATCCACAATTCGCCTAACATTCCTGCATCGCGCTATCGAAGTTTTCTGAGCGCGTCAGTATATATACGACAGCTGAAATGTTTTACGTGGGCTCCGGCCTGACAGAGCATAACACCTCGCTCGGTCGGAAGATCTTCCTTTGTGGCCACCACACATATTCCCGTTTTGTCTTCTGTTGTCTTCCGTTTTCGCTACCTACAATAATAATAATTTACCCAATTCCCAATACCCACACTCAAGTTTACGAATTGTTGCATAGTCGCGACGACTGTTGAATATTAAAAAAATCCCCAAATAATATTATAGAACTCTGTTCTATAGGTTGTTTCTGGTACGCAATTATACAAAGGTATGTTGGCCATACCCAGTTTTCCAGTTTAGCTTTTTTTTGCTTAGAGTGCTCAACAAGAAGTTTTCCTCAAGTTTTGCGTGTATTCGTCATTGTGTTGCTACTTGCTGGGAGTATTTTTAAGCGGTTTATTTTTCTTATTTATCACATAAGCCGCTAGTTTATAAACAAGTCCGCTATCTTTATTTGTCCAGTTTATCACACAGAGGTTAGTCGCGGTTATCTTTAGTTTACAGCCTGGGCATTGTCCGGAGATAGTCTACCCTAATATTTGCTCGGACATAACAGGGCTGATGTAAATTAGCTAGTCTAGACTTCTGAAAGTCCTAAATCTACGAGTTTACTTTGAGATTGTATCGTTAGTCGCCGAGTTAACAAAGATAGCAAAGTTGACAAAGTTGTACTTGCATGTTGAGAGTTATCTACTAATTATAGCGAGCTGAATATAGCTAATGTCGCCGCCATTTCAAACTGTTTCTTTTTTGTAACTTTTGTTAATTTATTTTTTTATTTATTTGCTGTCTCACATGTTGACCGACAATGTCAATTGTTTAATATGCTGACGGCGTAGTAAGGCGCCAATTTTCTTTCTACCTTCAACGATCACTCCTGCACTCATTTACCACCGAGAAACATTCTCCAGACACCTTCAACCGTGGAATCGCGTTCAGCGGGTCCGCGTTCGCGTCGTGGACTCACGCGGTCAAACCGCTGCAGAAGGCCAAGGCCCTGGCCGCCATCGTGGGCTGCCCCACCACCAACACCAAGGAGATGGCCGACTGCCTCCGCTACAGACCGGCCGAACAGGTCGTCAACGCGCAGATCGAGATGTTCGTGAGTATCGGACTGAGTACGGATGGCTCGGAGTGCCGAGTATGATAGCTGTCTAGTGTCTAGTCGACGAGAGCTATAATGCTCGTAACGGGGTGCTCCATATCGTCAAAAGGTCAACTGTAAGACCGATGCCCTGCTATTGATCGTTGAGATTCTCAACTCACGATATTATATTTATCCATTACAAATAGATGATAATATTCCTCATTCCTTCATAGCTACTAAACGTGTTATTACTAGACGTTCCGCGCGGCGCGGCGTGGCTCTCGAAAACAAGGAATGCCGTGGGAACCGCACATTTTCTCGCAAAAAAGGGGTTAAGTCCTAATTAGGGAATGCAATCCCGATCCCACGGGATCCCGATCTCGCGAGATGTGGAGGAACAAGGGGGCGATTTTTGCAGTTTGCATATAATTGCTTCGCCACGCTGTTGCCAACCAGTGTTGAGTCGGAGAGGGCATTCTCAGCAGCGGGGTACATGGCAACGGACATTAGATGCCGTTTAGTAGATGACACTATTATTACCCTTTGTTTTATAAGGAGTAATTTTCAAAATAACTCGTAGGTAACTACTTCCTAATTCCCTTGAAATATGCTTATTGTTTTGATTACCTAATTTACCTATGTTAATTTCCTTAAAACCTGATAACTAATTATTTAGTTGGTAAGATTAAAGAATAAAGGTTTTTATTTTCTTTCGAGTAATATGTTATTTTAGTTAACGTCACTATCACAAACAAGCAGTTATTAATTAGCTTTTTCAGTCATCCGAATTTAACATTTTTTTTTAAACTAGACGGGATCCCGAAAATTCCGGGACCCCGCGGGATTGATATTTCTAATCCCGCGGGATCTCGAATTTGCCATCTCGAGTCGGGATTGCATTCCCTAGTCCTAATTCCTGTGGTCTACTCTATATCTGTGCCGAATTACATAAAAACGTCAAGCAGTTTGTGAGAGCGCGCTCAAACAACGTCTTCAGCTCGATTAAATTAGTATTTTTCGGTTAGTCCTGCTGAATTTATTTTCTCTCCTAGCATTTTGTATTTAAACTGCCCTTTTCCAGGACTGGCGCGTCCACATGTTCACGGTGTTCACTCCGACCGTGGAGTTCAACTCCAAGGGCGCGTTCCTGACCCAGTACCCCTACCACGCGGCCGTCGCCGGCGCCATGCACCACCTGCCGCTCATCACCTCCGTCACGTCCGAGGAGGGACTCTATCCTGCCGCCAGTGAGTCTGATTATAATCTACGTAGTTTTCCGTTCACATTCATTCAGCGACTCATATTAAAGTGTCCGACGAGGGTACCAGCTGCGAATAAGTATCGTCTTAGCCGTTGCAGACTCTCAGTAGCGAATTACAATAGTCAGTACGACCGGTCGTTCTGACTGTTGTGACAAATTTATTATTTACTAGACGTTCCGCGCGGCTTCGCCCGCGTAAATTAGATATTTCACAGACAAATTAGTCCACAAAAAATAGCCTATGATCCTTCACGTGGTCTACTTCTTATCTGTGCCAAATAACAGAAAAATTGCTCCAGTAGTTCATCAGATAAGCTCTTTCAAATAATTTCCCCATTTTTTCCACATTTTCCTCTATTTCTTCGCTTCTATTAGTCGTAGCGTGATAAAATAAATCCCATAGTCTTCCAAGATAAATGGGCTATTCAACACCGAAATAATTTTTCAAATCAGACCAGTAGTTCCTGAGATTAGCGCATTCAAACAAACAAACAAACAAACAAACTCTTCCGCTTTATAATATTAGTATAGATTCTTTTTTTCCGAAAGTACGTAATACGACATAGTAGTATTGTCTGAGGTCGGAGAGAATTTCTTGTCTCGATATAAATCGTGTTAACGCACATTTTATGTATTTTGAAGAAACGGATAATCTTCTTTGGTAAATCCACGCCGTCCATTTCTTTCCCCAGGTTACCAAACCGAGCCAGATCTCCTGGACGACCTGGAGTCCCGCTGGAGCCACCTGGCCAGCAACATCTTCGAGTACAACGACACTCTGCCGCTGGACCGGCGCGCCACCGTCGCTGAGAAAATCAAGGAGCACTACCTGGGTGGAAGACCAGTCAGCCAGGAGACTTTCGCTGAGCTAGTCCAGGTATGTTAAAAGCACATAGAGTAGCTCTTTAAGAGAGTAGAGTGAAGGACAACAGACAAAAACTATCTGATGTCCTTTTCGAAACTGTCAAATTTCAGTAAAATCGAAGACGTAAAAGACAGACTGACGACTGTACACTTTCGCAATTCTTAGGTATATTATAAGCAGAGGCGGCGTAAGTGTGTGCGACCGCCCACGGCCTCGCGGTCCTAGGGGCCTCGCGCCCCTTGGACAGCGCATTTTGTTTAGGATTTACGAGTAGGTATCATAAAGTCTTTCAACAAAATCCGTCTTCTTGCATCATCCATCAGGGGGCCTCGCAAAATATATTTAGCCCACATAAAATTTAGGTCTTGTGCCGCCACTGATTATCGGTAAAAAATATTATTATGTAATATTTAATTTGATCCAAGTTATTTATTCACTGTAGTCTGTAGTTTTTATTTATCGCGCAATTTGCTGTAATCCCAAGTAAGTAATGTGAATATCGTCCACTGTTGAGTGTAAACCATAACTTTCAATTATAGAGCCGCTTAATGCCGTAAATGTTAACAACTGCTGTGATTGGTCGCAGCTAGGGATTGCAATCCGGAAAACCGGGTCCGGTAATCCGGCGGATCCGGCATCATTTTACAGGTACCGGATCCCGTCCCAATATACCGGATCCGGAGACCGGATCCGGTGTTAGCAATTTGTGGCAATTTAAATGCGTTACCCCTGGTGAAAAAGCTTTTTCTCGCTTTTTTATTATTCTATTTTGCTGACAATAAGGCCGATTAGTAGGTACACTAGTCTTTCAATAGAAGCTGAAAAGGCCTTTCGGCCATAAGCAGCTCTATTAGAAGTCGATTGCTATGTGACACTTTGGTGGTGACCCATGAGTTACTTTTAAATGATAAGGAACAAATTGATCTATATCGTTAAATATTAACTCGCCATTAACTACAGCTAAGTATGGTGGTGGGGAGGGTGCAGGTCCGATTACAAATCAGCTACAAAGGATGAATAGGCCTTGTTTTTGAATTAAAAAGCAAAAATAGAATTATTTTCGCTTCTTAGTTCAGTTTCATTAATCCGGACTGATGGAAATCCGGCTAAATCAGGTCCGGATTGAAAATGTCGCCGGATTGCAATCCCTAGTCGCAGCGGACCCATAACAATTGTATTTCATATAAATTCCTGCTAAAATGGACTTTAATGAGTGGAATATGCAAATAGTGTAACTTTACCTATTACCTATAGGTATAGTTGTTATACTCGTAGGCGTATGTTTGAAGTTATACTTGTGGTTTAAACCTCTGCATATGTACAACTGCAGCCGGCAGCATGATCGCCTCAATTATTATCGGCCATTTAAATGACCTACTTGCATTCCCTTTTATCTATACGAAAAATGGGGGGAACTATAATATCCGACTATGTATTAATTTAGGTTTTGTGAGATAAAGGTTCATAAGCAGCTAAAACCGAAAAGCGACGTGGCGCACTTTACTCTATAGCTAGAGTAAAGTGCGCCGCGTCGCTTTTCGGTCAGCATCAGCATTAAACTTTATTCCCTCCAGACAGTAGTGACAGTACACTAAAAACCTCAAAGGTTTTCTGCAGACAACGTACGAAGGTTAAGGTTATATTTTCTCGTCTGTGGAGTAGGGAGGCTGGAGAGAAGACGGCCTCTTGTAATTTATCTGCCTACCACATACTTAACCCATTTCGGTGTGCGCACTGCGCTAGTAGAAGTCTCTTTGTGTGCAACATATTATCCTCTGGTCACGGCCGAACTATGCCACAAGTGGCCATAATTGCTGCATTCTATTTCAAATTGTAACTAAGCTGTGAAAATATAAAATGAAACTAGTAAATCCGAATATTATAAATGCGAAACGAGTGTGGCTGTAGTTATGTTTGTTACTTTTTACGCTTAAACTGCTGAACTTGAAATAATTAGCTATCGATAGTCCGTCCGACAGTAGTACACGTACCATGGGACAATTTGAATCGTGTGAATTATACTGTAAGTCGCACGAATTTAACGAAGTTGCCGGCAACATCTGCTTCGCTTATGAATCGATTTTGATGATTCTTTTTTTTGTTCGAAAGAAGATTTCAAAGGCGGTGCCACGATAAAGAAACGCTGTTTGAAGTCGTTTTTTTGTTGAAATGAAAATGATCTCGAATGTTCTCTCTACACCTTGCAGGCTCTAGGTGACCGTCTATTCGTGGTGGGTGTGGGTATGAACGCGCGGCTGCACGCGGCGAAGACCGGCCAGCCCACCTACCTGTACCGGTACGGCCATCGCGGACGACACAGCGTGTCCGAGATGATGGCCGGGAACGATAACAACTACGGTAGGTTCTCATGAGAGGAGTGGTTTTTAGTATTTCGATACAATAACTAAGTAGTTTTAATTGTACTACGGAACCCGTCGTAAGATCTGTTTTTAGCAAGAAAGTAGCTTGTTGTCATATATATTATGGTAGGGAAAGAAGGTGGAAGAAGTATTAAGGTGATCGCACATTTATCAGCATGCACGCGCCGAACGCGTCGCATTTTAGAATTCGTTGTATGGAGTATATGAACTATCTATGAAATTATGTGAAACCCCGCACATTCGTCCGCACCGTACGCGCCGCATTCCGTGTACTATGCGGTGCGTTCAACGCACACGGCGCGTACGGTGCACGGAGTAAAAACTAAAAACAAAGGTGCTGACAAAATATGAGCGATCAGCTTAACTCATATGTCCCTTTAGAACTGTTTCAAATTTCAAACAGATGAGATGTTGCTCCGTGTTTTTTACCCAAAACGAATGCGAAAGGATTAGCAATAGATAATGATTGAAAATAATGCAAACTGTTTTTCAATGCGAATATTAATTGAACGTGTAGGGACCTGTATGTGTGAATGTGCGAGTGTCAGCAGTTTTGTGTCTGGAAGGCGATGTATGTCAGAGACGACGGGCAGTCACTGCGTGAGGCCTTGTCTGTATGTACGAGTGTTAGTTTCGGGATAATAAAAGGCCAAGTTTAATATCGAGTATTTGTTTTACTGTTGCAACCCGGGGACTTAGTAATGAGTGATTAAAGAGACTCTTACAAACGGTTGGCACTAAATAACGTAATTGGCTAAATAAATAAATAAAATTTTATTTCAGACTTATTTTGCTCATATTATCTTTGTTAGTAAAAACAAGCTTATACTTACATAGTGCGTGTCGGGCCACGCGCAATAGGGTTCCGTAGTACCGCTAGTTTTTGATAAAATTTGTATGGTTAATGAATGTACATTTATAACGTGTTTTACACTACTAACAACATCATCTCAGTTACGTTCAAAGGAATTTGAAGTTCCTTTATACTTCGCCGAATACATTTTTTTTAGTTGACCGACTATAACTCAAAAACATATGAAGTCTTCTTAGCCGTGATAGTTTTCCTTTTAAATTCAGCATATTTCCTACTCCTGTGAATTTTTTCACATTTCCAGAAGCAACCGTTTAGCTGGTAGAAGGGGGGGACACTGGACTCTAACGATTTTTTCCACTTTAAAACTTTATATTTCACAAATGGATCCATAAATCGGAAAATGATCTATGAATACTCGTAATATTCCTAAAAAACCTATCCAACGACACCCCACACGGTCGGGTGGACGCGAAAAAAAAATCATCCCCGCTTGGTGTGTTACTACTAGGCGAGTTACTATAAAAAAAATATATTTTTTTAAGAATTTATATACCATTTTTTGGGCATCATTAATATCTGCATACGTGTCGAATTACAGCTTTGTAGGTCCTATAGTCTCTGAGCAAAACCGCGGACAAACAGACGGACGGACAGACCGAAACTATAAGTGTTCCTTGTTGACTACGGAACCCTAAAAACACGCTTTTTTTAAGTTTTTCAAAAATTTAATATAATATTATTGCATTGTCATTGGCTATACGTATGCAAAGTTTCGAACTACTGGAGATAGGTAGGTTAGACTACTGGAGATAGGTAAAAATCGTGCTAAAAGATACCGTTACATACATACAGCTCAAGCTAATAAAAGCGTGTTAAAATATTGCGCATAACATAATATTATAATGTCCATTACAGGTGTCAGCCACGGCGACGACACGTTCGAGATCTACAAGGTGCTGTGGTCGTCGGAATCCCCTGATGACGTCGCCATGAGGGATGCGCTCCTGGACATGGTCTACAGCTACGCCTCCACTGGGTAACGCTTTTTAACCGACTCAAAAAAGGAGTTATATTTCCAGGACTGCCCAGTTTTCGTATAATATGTTAAGTCTATATCAGCGTCTTAACAAATGTGGCAAATTTCAAAAGTGTATGTATGTAATACTGTAGTCTGTATAAGTACTTATATGTATACAAGTCCGATTTAAATAAGTCTTTTTTCGTTGTATTAGGTATTGTTCAATTTAGGGAATACTGCAAGTTTTTTTTAACGGACAAATGGCCCACCACACATTCCCACCACTGCAACTCCTGTGTCGCCAGGATCAACAGTGGTAACCGACCACGAAAACCCTTGATATGATCTCAGGGGTGCCCGAGGGACGAGCTAAATGTCTTGGGACCCGCAACACAATTAATCAGAAGAAAGGTAGGAGGGGTAGGAGAAATCCAATTTCCCTCCCCGAGCGGCGAGCAAAGCGGGAGACAGCCTAATTTTCGTGACATGTCCGAACAAAGGGGGAAGCACCACGGGAAAAAGTTGCATTGCAAGTTTCATTAAAATCGGTAATTTTTGAGTAAAATTTTGCAGTCGGTTTTATGTACTTACCACTTGTTAAAAACTTCAAAAGACATATTTAACATTCCAAACTTTTAAAATTTGAACACAGCGTGGTCGCGGATCACTTGTATTGTATTGAGTATTGACTAAAGTCAATGAATTTCTAAGCTAGCACAAATGTATTGCTATCTCGTTTTTAGGGTTCCGTAGTCAACAAGGAACCCTTATAGTTTCGGTCTGTCCGTCCGTCTGTTTGTCTGTCCGTCTGTCTGTCCGTCAGTCTGTCCGTCTGTCTGTCCGTCAGTCTGTCCGTCTGTCTGTCCGCGGTTTTTCTCAGAGTCTATAAGGCCTATAAAGCTGTAATTCGGCATGAATGTACATCTTAATGACGCCGACAAAATGGTATATAAAATCTTAAAAAAATATATTTATGGTACCTCCCATACACATCAAGCGGGGGTGATCTACCAGCTAAACGGTTGCTTCTGGAAATGTGAAAAAATTCACGAGGGTAGGAAATAATATGCTGAATTTAAAAGGAAAACTATCACGGCTAAGAAGACTTCATAAGTTATTGAGTAATAGTCGATCAACTAAAAAAATGTATTCGGAGAAATATAAAGGAAATTTTCCTTCAAATTCCTTTGAACGTAACTGAGATGATGTTGTTAGTATTGTAAAACACGTTGTAAATGTGCATTCATTAACTATACAAAAATTATCAAAAACTAGCGGTACTATAACGGAACACGCACTTGGCCGGTTTTTACAGACACGAAATGACTACAATATTATTTTGTATGAGATTTATGTGGAAGAGAAAAAAATAATGTAACGATATCTCGATAAATGTGCTTTACGGACCTAAAAGTGGTAAAAAGGAGCTGGGCTGTTTGACACAACCTGGCATCGACAACAGATCACGATTAACATTGACTTGACATAACCCAACCAAATCAAACGATAGTGCCTACATGTGAGCCCCTTACTAATAACTACACAAAGTCTGCTTGTCTTCATCTGACACATTGGAAAAGTAACTCGACTGACGAAGGCAACCGCAGCTCTGGATTTATGTATAGGCAGTATATTTATTTATTTTATTTATTTATTTAAAATCAGGCATCTTGGCCCATATTATATACTAGCTGTCCCGGCATACGTTGTTTTGCCATATAAAGTATTTCTACTTCAACAGTTGATACAAAATCTTACCCCCTCTTTTATCCCCTTAGCGGGGTGGGGGGAAAAATTTTATATACCAGATGTTAAGTTGGAAAACAGTAAATAATATGAAGAAAGTTAAATAAAAAGTTTAATACAAAATCTGACCCCCTCTTTGGTCCCCTTAGAGGGGTGGGGGGAAAAAAATTTATACACCAGATGTTGAGTTGGACGAAGACAAATATATCTGCGAAAACCGCATCCAAATCGGATCAGTAGTTTTCGTGTGATGCTGGAACAAACATACAGACAAACAAACAGACAGACAAAAAACTAACCACATTTTTGGTTTCTATAGCAATGTAGTAACACCCCCCGCTTATTATTTTTTGAATATCTTAAATGTACAGAATTTTCATTTCTACAGTTTTATTATATGTATAGATAGAGACCTTATAGACCTGCGGTCGGCAACGTGCGGCCCGCGGGCCGCATGTGGCCCGCGGACGTCCTGCTTGCGCCCCGTGAATGTTTTGTAAATAAAGTTATAATTATCAAAATGAACGCATTAAGTAAGGTATATTTGGCTTCTAGGGTTAATATCATGACTGCGGCCCGCCTTTAGTTTATTTTGCCACCTTGTGGCCCTTGCCTACCAAGAGGTTGCCGACCGCTGTAATATAGACTAACATACATACATTTAAACTAAAATTAACACTAAGCGCCATGGCCTATGGGCGGCAGCGTCCTATGGCGTACTAGAGGAGCGGCAGCGTCCTAGGATGGCGGCAGAGTTCGTACATAGGGGCGGCAAAATTAAAGTGGCCGGTATACGCTGCGTTAAGATTTTTATTAGTAAGCGTGTACATGATTTCAGTATAACCCTCGCTTACTTACAGCGTGCCGAAACTCCCCGGCGCCGCGGAGTGGCAGCAGGTGGACCCCGCCTCCCCGGAGCTGCGCTACCTGGAGATCGCCGGAGCGGACCGCATAGAGATGAAGTCCAGCGCCGACTTCGGACAGAAGACCTTCTGGGACAGCCTCGGCTTCATCGAGAACGAGAACTTCAACGTTAAGATTAGGGACGAGCTGTAACCAGTAAAGATGAGCAGACGAACCGCCTGATGATAAGCGATAGCTGCCCATGGACGCTCGCGATACCGAGGTCATCATTCCCCTCTCCATTGCGATCGGTTAATTTTATACATAATAATATAAGCGTTGGGTCCCGCCGGTTTTCTATGGGGCCTCGGTATCCAAAGATTCGCGCGGTGAAGTTGATCAGCAAAAGGGCTACACCCTTTTGCTGATCAACTTCACCGCGTGACATCTGACTTGCGGCGCTAGGCGTTGACCAATGACCGCACAGCACGCATATAATTAGTTTCGAATCCGAGTCGAACGGAAATAGTGAATCAGCCTAGGTCAAGCTCCCATGTCAATTGTGCCGAAGCTGCCCCACTTTTGTTACTTGAAACTCCTCCAGTATTGCGGATGCCCATGGACTTTCAATCAGGCGACCCGGCGCTCGTTTGCCCTCTATTTCATGAAAAATGTTTTTAGGTACGTTAAGGCCTGTATTCACTTTGATTAGTGATAAGTGCTGGAAATTAGTGCAGGTGATTAGTAATCAGGAGAAAGCGTGTGTGGACAGCGACTGATTAGCGCAAGTCCTTTAATTTCTACTAATCACTAATCACCTGCACTAATCACTTGCACTAATCAAAGTGAATACAGGCCCTTAGACATATTTTTGTCACTGCACGTGTGTAATTATTTTAAATAAAAAACCTACATTCCTTGAATATAACTTGAAACTTTGTATGGTCATTCACATGACATTTAAAACTGACAATAATAAATTATTAATCTGTTATTAATACTTAAAAATTGTGGTTTCGTCATAGAGATATTATGTACTACGTACGTAGTATTTATGTCAGTGAGTTTCGTAGTTTAGTTTCGTCAAATAGTTCAGTAAGTTTAAAAAAATGTTCATTATAAATTATTAAAATTTTGTAGTAAACGATTTTCCCTTACCTATTTTAAATTTTGTTTGATCTTCGAACTTTAATAAAATAACTTCTGAAACTGCTAAACCGATTTTGATTGGTTGAAACTTTTAACGAAGTCCCGAAAAAGAAAGGATGGTTTTTATTCTGGAAAAATGTTTCTCGCGCGATAGTCTATCGATAGATTTAAATTAAAGGCTGCTAAGTACAGAGTCCAGGGAGAGTCCAGGCTTAAAAATACATAGTTTATATCTTCTTTGAAAATACACAAACCTTTCTACGCCAATGCTTTGGTACTTAGCACGGGGCCAGACTGACGTCACCTGACGTGGTGTAAAGCGTCCATAGATATTATTATTATTATTATCCATATATATTATTGCTTTATCATGACAACATAATATTTCAATCCCAAGAAAAAATAATTTATCACAATTTGGTATTAAGATTAGACGTTGGATTAAAATTGTTACTAAGCTTCTAAGTAACAATGTCCTAGTGAAATTTGGTGTTGTATATTTTCACCATGCACTAACCTCCATTATACAAGTACGCGTACTTGTATAATGGAGGTCAGTGTTCACCATGTTTTCACCCAACTTTGGTTTAAGCCTGAAGAGTGAGGAGGTTATAGGTAACAGTAATACAGACACATTCACATTCATAACACAACTACTAGCAAGTACAAGCACTTTACTTTAGATTTTCTAATCTATTGAAATATTTAACCTGTCAATCCCCAACCGGTCGCATGCGACCGGACCAAATATATTACTTGAGACTATGAAAACCGACCTGAGAGCACAGATTATGTAAACTCTTTTGTCTCATTCTTAAAATAGTAAAAGTTAGTAAAAAAAATATTGTGCTGATCTGTCAAAGTTACCCTGATTAACTGTATTTTTTCTATATTTTTTGAAATGATTGAGTAACATTCATCAGTTGTGATTATGCGTTCGAAAACCGAAACATGCCATGCAAAGCGTGCGGTAAAGATGATCATTCGCGATCTTCCAGTTCGAAATGTTCAAATCGCAAGAGGAGAGTTCGCGAAACTGAACTCGAATCGGATGAAGAGATTTCCGTTTATTGCGTAAAAAGGGGTCTGAGCTCCTTTGTGTGTCCACTGTATGAAAAGAAGCAGGCGTTGTTGGAAACGATACGATCGGACGTGAAAGATTTGTCAAGATTGAGTATAGAGTTATCGTACTTGGTGAATTATTTCTTCAAGAATTATTATAATCGTAAAGATTTCCACCAACTGTTCCCCAAATTCGATCCGTTGCAGTTCACTTATGCGCTCAAAGGTAAAAATCACAAATTACCCGATCCACTCGATATTATTGAAAAGTATAAACTTCTAAATAAAAATGTAACTTATAATGGAACTTTGAGAAGTTTCAATTTAATGTGGATCGCAAATCAGTACAAGACGATTCTAGAGACTAACGTGACTGTGCACGCATTCAGACGTCTAAAGAGGTACATGCATCACAAATTCGCTGAAAAGTTGACGAAATCACAAATTCACGAATCCACGTTTAACGCGTTCTATAAAAATGAACACGGCGAAAATGATGCAATTGGAAAGTGGTTCAAATTGAATAAAATTACAGAAAAAGAAATCAAACAAAACTTTTGGAAGTACATTCCTTTGTTTGTGAAAATTCAACATGAATTGTACGAAAATGACACAAAATCATTTAACGTTTTCCCCGTTTACAAACACGGTTTGAAACACATCACCTACGATTCTAGATGTTTGCATGAATTACTGCGTAGAGTGGACAAAGAGAACACGCCGTCTACTTGGGTTCAATTTTCCGAAAATGATCCAAAGCAATATTGGAGACGATACTTTTCTGTACCGAAAAAATCATTTGGTTGGAGTTTCAGTACGGACGGTGTTTGCGTTTCGTTGTCTATGAATAGATTGGTCAGTAAAGAGGATAAACGTAAAGCCAAATGTGTAAAGAGAGAGGAGATTTTGAATGAAAACGAAAATCAAATGTTCAAAAATTATAAAAGAGTTATCGCAGTCGATCCGGGTGCCAAGACACCTATAGTTACGTGCAGTAGGAGTGGTGCTGATAGTGGTGGTTTTGAATACAAAACTTTGAAAAAGCAAAGAGTCGTGTACGAAACTCGTGAACATCACAGAGAGAGGAAACGATTGAAGTTTACAAAAGATGTCGATTCGAAAATTAGAAACGATAGGGAATCGATGGAAAAGAAGTTGGGTTTCGGAATTAGTTGTAAAAATTCAAAAGTTCAAGAGTACACCGAGTTTCAATTGAAGTGGTTCGACGAAAAACAAAAAGTGTACGAACAGAGGAGAGTGCAGAGGTTGCGATTCGACAAGTACATCAACGATCAGAAAACCAATAACAAAATAGTGGACGAATTTTTCGGTAAGGAGCCAGACACGCTAGTGGTTTACGGTGCAGGTTTCGATTTCATGAACAAGGGCACTTTCAAGGGCCACAGGAAGTTTAGACACAACGATATTTTGAAAATAATAAAACGACGTGCAAAGGGGACTGTCCACTTTCGGCCATCCGTGAACACGATGTTATGAAAAAAGTAAATTAATGGATATTTTTTATTTATTTTTTGTTAATGTTTTGTAAAAAACAAATTGTGTAAATAAACACAACAAAAAACAAAATTATTTCTAGTGTTTCATTTGAATTTCCATGGTCGGGAGTCGGCGAACGGTTGCAGTGTTACCATTATCAAGCGCCGAGAAATGCACTAATTGACATCCTTATTATAGTCATGGTTCTGTTTTATACTATTTTTCAGCTATACTACGCAACAAATGTTGCTTATAGACTATAGAAATGCGCAAAAAGTTTGCTGTTATTAGAATGGTATTTATTTAAATAGTTTTTATAGTGCTTTAAAAATGTACGTCATCGATTTAAAAAAATATACAATAACTTTTTAATATTATGGCAATGCAAATACGATATGTCAAAGTATGAAACGTCATTCGAATTGTTTTCGTGCATCGTGAATGTTTTCGTGTGAGATATTATTGCAATAATTACTTGGCTTTTTACAATGGATTCCGACTCTTCTTCCCATTCTGACGACCCTGGTACTTCTATGGACACCGATACTGCTCTTCACATTGACCCCGGCACACCTATGAGAACCGAATCTCGCTCGGACGATAACCATGGCATGAATATGGACTCAGCACTTCTCGTGCCTGAAGGCAACTTGTTGGCAGGAGATGAAGCAACAACGCAGCGATGTGTGAATTGTGGGACCGATTTGTTACGAAGGAGACGGCACACTTTAGTTTTAATCAATGTGCGGTCGATCATACACTCATATTATGACAATTTTATGGTTTTTAGCCTGGGCAAGGTATCAAGATCATATTGACCCCCCTGCCCAGTTTCTTGATCAAGTATTACTTACTTATGAAGCAGAATAATAAAAAATTCATTAAAAATATGTTGTTTTATTTGATTGTTTACCTTTTCCAATAACACATAGAAATGTAACTAAATATAAAGTCTGATACAAAACTAGGTTTATATTCTCCTTTTTACTGATCTGAAGTATTTCATTCATATCATATCATTAGCTTAATGAACTGTTCACGAATGGCCAAAGTGTCTATAGAAAGTGGGCAATCTCTTTTATCGTTGTATATAATCAACGAGGCATTCACGACGAAAAATTGTAGCAAGTGTTACGAGAGCAGAGTGCAACAAAAATTGCGAGTTTCCAAATCCCCACATCGTTACGTGTACTGCAGTGTATGTCGTAAGGGTATTCACAGGGATAAGAACGGTGCCAAAAATATCCTGTTGAAATTCGAGTTTAAAAAAAATACTATAAAGTCGCCGGTCATTCTTTCGTTTGCCGGTACTGATATGAACGTTGCGGGCGGTGGAAGTTCGTAAGGTTCATTGTCGTAATTCTGAAGTTATCGTTGTGGTAACTGAAGGGTTAAAGACTTGCACCATGAATTCATTTGTACAGCAACATCTACAAAAATTGCGTCATTGAGACAAACTTTCTCTTTGTGTACAAAGTTTGCTTCCAAAGTTTGCTTTCACATTGTATAAAGTACATAGTAATTAGATAAAAACCCTTTTCATCTCGCTACACTTATCTATCCTATAAGAATGATAAATAAGAACAATGATAAATATAAAAATGTTTTATTTACCCAAAACATTCCCAACTAAAAAGACATTACACCTTCAACTTCATGATGAAAATAACCTATATTATACCTCTTTAAACAAAACAAATGGAAGCATCATATGCTTTTAGGGTTCCATATTACATTCTTTATATATTATATTGTGTTAGAGAGTTTTAAACAATACATGACATATTAAAATGCAAGCAAAGTGACACAATAGTAACTAGGTATAATATATAATATCAAGACTAATATTATGTGTACAAAGAGTAATTGATATTTGAAGAACAAGGCGCTCATTAAAGTCCAGGTAGTCTTATTTAATACCTTGATCGTGGGAATCGCAGACACAATTGATTTTCAATTGTTATGCGGCACCCGGGCTTGATGGGTTAATAGCAGACAACCAGGTATATTCAATACATTATTATGACAAAAACATACTCAAATTTAAATTATGTGAAATTTGTAAGCTAATCAACATCATAGCCAAAAAGCTACGAATAATAAAAACTAACGAAACGTAACTCCCCCTCAGCCGTTTTGAATTTGGTTCCTTTTCGCACACTAAAATATAACAATAGCAACGAGACACTAACACTCAAATTTACGAAATAAAACCATTGACAATAATTTGTCACTTGTATTAATACACAAAATTGAGACCCGAATACATGCATAAAGTATGCATGTATTCGGGTCTCATTTTGTAGACTCGTGGAACAAATTTTTTGATACAGTTACTCTTCCTTAGTTTTTATTATTCATAGCCAAAAGGTTTTTTTTTTTACTTTTTCTCAAAATTTATTACCATAAGGTAATAAGTTATGTTTCTAAACTAGAATACAAAAATATTTAACTTCAATTACCCTCTTTATACAAGTGTATCTCATTATTTATATTTATTTATTATACTTTTTTAGTACCTACAAAACTTTCTAATTTAAAAACATTTACATAGAAAATTGTTATTTCAATAGAAAATGCAACCATTCTAAGGACATAAAAATAATCACAAAATCAGACTTATAACACAAAAATTGTGGTATTGTTTAACAATAATAAGGCAGACACACTTGCAAACAATTCCGTGTACATTTTTGTTCAACATGACTCATTATTGCATAAGCTAACTTGTAAATACACATTGTATACACGGAAAGGTTAAAATTAGACAAAGGACATTCTTACAGGTTAGTGTAGGAAAAACATAAAATGTAAACTAAAAATAATTGCTCCCTCACTCTAATCATCTTTCTTGTCTCCTCCTCCGATGGTAACCTTCTTCTGTAGCTTGCTGTGCTCCTCCGCAAGCCTGTCGTATTCGCGGTTTAGGCTCTCGGCCTGCGATTTCACAGCTTCCTTGTCCTTCTTAGCCACGGACAATTCTTTCTCCAATTTCAAGATCTTGCTCTCGAGAACTTCGATTTCTTTTTTGTAGGCCTCGTCGCCGGCGCCCTGGTTCGACAGCAGGCTCCTGGCGGCGACGGTCGCGCTCTGAGCCTGACGGAAGCTGGCCTCGGACTGCGCCAGGAGCATGGCCAACTCCGAGATCATTTGGATCAATCGACGGATCACGATCAAAAGGAATAGGGAAATGCCGGATATGTAGAAGTTCCTTTGGGCGCGGAACAATCTCATGTTGCCTTGCATTTCAGCGTCGAGATGCTGGTGGTCGGTCGTCTCGAGGCTTGAGTACTTCTGCATCTCGCGGATGGCATCCAGAAGACACAAGATTAGCACTCCGATCAACACCAGGAAGTATATCGATGCTTGCCCGCTTATATACGCGAGGAATTTCGACTTGAAGAATTTGTTCCATCTCGAGGGACTCGCGATCGGCAAAGTGAGCAGCAGTACAAAAGCTATTTCAGCGTAGAGGAAAGTCGCTATTATCGTCCACTGAAGACTCATCTTGAAATTTGTTTAGAACTATTTCCTTTTATCGATATAATACAGAATATCGTCCTCTGAGCACTGAATGACGAAAATTAGGAGATTGAAGACTTATATTTCCAGAATATCGGTGACTCAAAAGAACACGTATGTCACTAATGACGATGCTAAAATGACAGTTCAAACTTCAAAGTCTAAAGTTGCCCCAGACGCCTCGGTACGTGTGTGGCAATATCGCAAACGATTTTATGGTCAAAAGATCGATTGGACGATTTTCTTGACGATCGATCAAAAGCACAAACTATATTATAGAATGCTAACGCATATCGAAACGACCACAGCATAGATCAAGATAGATACCGCATGTCGCTCCTTTTGTATGAAAACGAGCGTGTCACTTTTTTCCTACCACTGTGGTCTGTGACATACCATACCGATGATAAGAAACGTGTCCATTATCAAGGCCAACGTTTCTATTTGAACTTCTACAGCTCAATACGGCACGTTTAGGCATTTAAGCATTTTTAAAATTCCGTTTGACGTGCGATTCCGATAGCAGACTTAAAGAATAGACTTCCGAAAGACGAGCGGTATCTATCTAGATCTATGTCTGTGGAAACGACAAATTGTCCCGTGAATGGGCACCTTAAAGTAAACTGTCAGCATTTAGATAGATAAAGTATAATAATATTATGGTCTAAACTCTAAAGACTAAAATCAGCTGTCCTAGTTTGCCATCAGAAGTCAAAAAAAGTGCTGCCATCTGTTTTACAAATCATCAAATTTTCATGCGTTTCGATAACATTGAGATGGCGTCAATTTTTTGATTAAGGGCGTTTTCCCACGAGCCACGACACGACAAAATGCGGTGACGACTCCGGGCGCTATACATTTCTATGTACCGTTTACACACGCAACGACGTAATATATATGTCGGAGCAGGGCGGGGAGCTCAAGAACGACATCAGAATATGGGTTTTCCATTATGAGATAACTAATAAATACTAACTAGATCATCACTTTGTAGGCGTTGGGTAAAACGTCCGAGTTGCAAAGTCTTATCATAATCGTTTAAACTCATAAATACTCAATAAAGTAAAGTAATAGTTTTACGCGTTCCTATCACAACTAAAATTAAATTAAATTATTTTTAGAACGGATAACGAGTCCGCGGGTCGCGCTCTCTCCTCGGTTCGGGATCATCTCGTAGCACGTCCACCCCTAATACCGTCTCACGGCAAAACAGTCAATGTAAACATTTAAAACAATAGGATTCTTGTTAGCCGACCCGCGGCCACGTTCGGCAACGCATCAAAGGAGTGACGTCACCTCCGTTCACAAAATCGATGGCGTTACACCTATATGTAGGAGAAAAATAAAAGAAACATAAAATATATAAAACAAACGATTTATTTAAATAACTACATCACAAATAAACAAAATATGTATAATATACTTCATTAAGCATCATTATCATAAATTAATTATTATCATTATCAATTTATTATTATAAATTTATTATTTATAAACATAGAACAACTTACCAGATATATTTCCAAGTTATTCTAAAGACAGTTCAGAGCAACGTCTTGCCGTGCCCAAAATCAGACAACTTCTGATCTGTCGATAATAAGTCATCCTCTTTTTATAAACTTGTGGGGATAGAAGGGGAAAAGAACCGAGTGGGGGAGAGGCGTGTTTGTCTATGATGTATCAACTGACTATCCATCAACTGTCAACTGACTGTCCAAATATCAATTGACTATTCAGCAACTAACAACTGACTATCCAACAAAAACTATTGCGGAAGTAATTATTTATAAATTAAAATTAAAAATATTTCTTATTCTCCCACACGGCCATTCTGACGAGCAGCTGTTTAAGCTCGCGAATGACTTATATTGGCCAAGTCACATGACCTCAAACACCAAATATCATGGTATAATATAATAATATTGGTCAAATCTCATGACCTCACATACCAAATATCATGGCATAAAATAATATTGGTCAAATCACATGAACATACACACCAAATCTAATGGCATAAAATAATATTGGTCAAATCACATGACCATACATACCAAATCTCATGGCATAAAATAATATTGGTCAAATCACATGACCATACACACCAAATCTCATGGCATAAAATAATATTGGTCAAATCACATGACCATAGACACCAAATCTCATGGCATAAAATAATATTGATCAAATCACATGACCATACACACCAAATCTCATGGCATAAAATAATATTGGTCAAATCACATGACCATAGACACCAAATCTCGTGGCATAAAATAATATTGATCAAATCACATGACCATACACACCAAATCTCATGGCATAAAATAATATTGGTCAAATCACATGACCATACACACCAAATCTCATGGCATAAAATAATATTGGTCAAATCACATGACCATACACACCAAATCTCATGGCATAAAATAATATTGGAGACCTACTCAGTATTGGGATGCGGATGGCCACTGCACCCACCGCCCCACTGGGTGGACAACCCAAGTGGAACCCCTTGGAAGAACATTATATGGACTAGAGCAGCTGCTCTCACGGCCTGCCCAACCTCCAGTCCACAAATTAAACAAGTACCATGGCGTGGTTCTAGAATCTAGATGTTCCCCATAACCTTTAGAGAAACACAGATATGTTGGTAGATATTCTATCGTTCAAAATTGTTCTCTATTTATTGACATTAACTGTTTTTAAGTTTCCTTGCTATACCTGATCTAATCAGAAAGAATGTTCATTATTAGCAATAAAATTGTATTAATTATTACAATTATTACAAGAATTACCAGTCTCTTTCTATTTACATAATTTACTTTTATGGGTAAACCGATTCAACTATTCTTTAGAAGATGGGTGGTCTCTAAATACAATCCACTATTGTCTGTGTTATCTAATACAATTCGCGGTCATGACTCTAAACACAACTAGAGGTATAAAATCAACACTAAGGCCCATAAAATGTTAGGATTCGTTCTAAGATCTAATTCCTCCTCAAAACATTACAAAAGATTCATTTAGGTTTTAACACTCAAAAACCTATGTAAACAATTATACACACACAATATGCCTCTAACTGTGTCTATTCAAATGTATCTATGTCCTTTCTGTATTATGTAACAGATATATTACATAATAAACTATGTGTACCTGGGTAAAATAGCACAGAATTGTATAAATTCTTTTTATAACCCTATAATAATGTTTTCCACCAATATGATCTATACTCAAATATTCATCAATTATTGTAAAAGCAACTCTTATTAGAATTGCTCAAAATGAATTATTTCAGTGACAGTAATTTTAATATTGACTTATTCAATAATAATAATAAGCAAACAATAGTAAACCAAAACTTTGAAACCACAAGTTTTTATTAGATTCACAAGTCACAACTCATCTCATTACGACAATATGTAGTTTAACTTTTCGTCTTTTGTTAAACTAAACCAAACGAATAAGACCAAAATTAGAGTATTACGTATAACAACGTAATATTAGATCATACGACAAGATTGCCACATCTAGTAATACGAAATCTATGGCATTCTATATTTACGCAAATTTTTACTAACTACCCTCAGTACTTGTGATTTCTTTTTGTTAGAAAATAAATTATTTTTGTTTGTACTTATCAAGCAGATTATACATGTTATTTGAGAAGTGTATTTATTATATTTTGTGCCAAGTTTAATATTATCTGTAATCCCATACACTCAGTACGCTTACAGTTAGTGAATAAGACGTGTACACTTGTACAGTGATTGCGAATTTTCTCTTGTTATTGAATTATGGAGTGTCATTTGTGAAAGAAAATAAAAATGAATTAAGACAGTATGTAAGTAAATTTACATTATACAAACACTTTGTAAATGGTCTATGGCTATATTCTTAGAAAATATGTTGTAAGTCTTGTAAGTTTTACAGAAAAATAATAATCTCAAGAATATTTTCAATTGACGAGATTGTAAGCTGTTTATTAACACTAACGACAGATCTATTAAAATAGCCAAACTATGATTTACATCGCATATTACACACTACAAAGTAAACAAGTTCAAATATACTCGAGCTTCCATTCCTGACATCCTTGTCCAATAAACAATAGTTTCATAAACATGTTCAGAATACTACCTATTTCGTAGAATCAGAGTGGTAAATTAGAGCACTTTAGGGCCTTACCTGCCTTTTCAACCAATTGAAATTTTCACCAGTTTTCAAATCCACACCTCATTATTTTGTACTATACTTCAGCTTAACCGTCTTGCTTCTTCCGTTAAAAGGCCAGTGTCAACTTTCGATTTAAATTTGATATTGTTGGGTTCCAAAATATAAACAGTTGACATCCACTTTGTTTTCGCAGTTTTAGTAGTAATAGTCCTGGTAAGTGTCCGCCGCACTTTCAGACGGACCACGGGCTGTTTCTTGTCCGAAAATTGGCGACTGCAATGGTTCGGTTGACATCACTATTGGTCATATCGATTTAGTAACAACGTCCCAGAAATCAGACATAAATGGGCGCAGTTTTTGTTTTCAATCCCACATCTGATGTAGGAGAAAAATAAAAGAAACATAAAATATATAAAACAAACGATTTATTTAAATAACTACATCACAAATAAACAAAATATGTATAATATACTTCATTAAGCATCATTATCATAAATTAATTATTATCATTATCAATTTATTATTATAAATTTATTATTTATAAACATAGAACAACTTACCAGATATATTTCCAAGTTATTCTAAAGACAGTTCAGAGCAACGTCTTGCCGTGCCCAAAATCAGACAACTTCTGATCTGTCGATAATAAGTCATCCTCTTTTTATAAACTTGTGGGGATAGAAGGGGAAAAGAACCGAGTGGGGGAGAGGCGTGTTTGTCTATGATGTATCAACTGACTATCCATCAACTGTCAACTGACTGTCCAAATATCAATTGACTATTCAGCAACTAACAACTGACTATCCAACAAAAACTATTGCGGAAGTAATTATTTATAAATTAAAATTAAAAATATTTCTTATTCTCCCACATATATATATATATGATGACATATTTTTAAGTACCTACTATATATAATCAAATCAAATCAAATCAAATCATTTATTTTGCATATGTGTGTAGGATATAGGTCTTACATTCAGTTTAGTTGCAGCACATAGGCCACTTGGGGCATGCAAAAGTTATTACTATTAATTACAATTGATTGTTGGTAGAACTAATTGATTAAGTACATTTAAATTCACATTATAATCTAAATCTATTAAATAACATTTTATAAATATCATTTTTAGACTAGGTAGGTACATATTATACGCATGCATTAAAATAACAATCTAGAGCAATTTCGTATATAGAATTTACATAACAGCAGTGAATACAATAATATAAAATATTATGTTAGTAATTGTCCAGCAGATTAATTTAATTAATAATATCACCATTAATTACATGTCATCGATAATAATTAAATAGTAGAGAATGTCAACATACTTAAAAAATAACAATTAATAATATTATATCTAATCCGTTATTAATACATCATTCAATAATAAAAGCGTTATCATTTAAATATTCATCAATGTCATAATAAGCTTTTTCGAGCAGAGTTGTCTTAATCGTATTTTTAAATAATTGTAGCGAATTTATCTCTAGTATACATTTTGGTAGTTTATTGTACAGACGAATTGCCATGCCTAAGTAACTTTTATTAAGTAAGGCAGTTTTGCTACTTGGAAAACATACCTTATGGCGATTTCTAATGCTTTTAAAAGTCTCATACTCCTGTAGATTGGTTTTTACAAATGTTACGCTTTCTAAGATATATAGGCATGGAAATGTCAAAAGTTTAAGTTTTTGAAAATGTGGCTTACAGCTGTCCGTTAATCTTATTCTACTTATAGCTCTTATACATTTCTTATAAGTGAATGCGGTGTCGCCGCTGAAATCGTCGCTCGTGGGAAAACGTCCAAACGACAGCCTGTGTGCCGTGTGTCGTGTAGTTCTTAAATCGTGTCGTGTCGTGGCTCGCGGGAAAGCGCAAAATTATTTAGCAAACCTGGCCTTGTACCATGAAACTGTTTTGAGACTCAAACAATCGGACGATAATGCCACGTCCTACTCTAACAAACGTGAAATGACGTTGTTAGAGCAGGACGCGGCATTCTCGTCCGATAGTTTGAGTCTCAAAACAGTTTCGTAGTAGGCCTACTGTTCCGTCATCCGTGTAAATTCTATGCTTGAATCTTGAAAAAAAATTAGGTACGTCGAGTTTTGACATTGACAGCTATTTCTATTACTGTTTTTTTTCTGACGTCATCTTCAGTCATCTTGGTAAAAAGTTGATTTGCAAAATTGGCAAAATTCCGAAAATTAACAAAAATCCTACAGGAACACCTGTATAGAATTGTATATAACAATTAAAAACGCCATATTAAGAACTATGGCGGATCCAAAATATGAAAATCTTCCTGGCATTGTAACTATTACAGTTCAAAACAAAATATTGATTTTTGTACGGGTACCCAATACAAAACTACTATATCCGTTTTTTTAGGCTTACGACCAGCCCGATGTATATGAAACCGGGGATCTGCCGGAGGCCGATCAGCCCGACACTGCCGAAGAGGAGGAAAACGAGTGCATCGAACAGTTGCACTTATCTGTGAAGGACTCCTTTAACAAATTTAAAGGAAAGTTCTTAACGGGTACCGTCGACTTCTCCGATAGATTAAGCAGGAAGACCAGAATAGGTTACAGGTAAAGTAACTAGTTTGATACTTTACAAAAGATGACACAATAGAATCGATTGTCTGCCTCCAGCAAATTGTTCATTAGCCAAAGAACTTTTAAAAATAATGTTCACTAATAGGTCTGGAGAATGGGAACTAGCAGCCGAGGGTGAGCCAGAGAGTACCCTGGAACGCTACAACCGACTGAGGTGTGAGTTCTCGGAGCTACTGGAACAAGTGACAGAACAACAGAACAAAGCTACTGAGAGTGAGAAGGTAGTAATTGATTATTTTGTATAACATAACCATTTTCAATTTATTGGGTCTACATTGTTAATGCTTCAACTCCCAGACGGCCACATGCGGCCGCGATAGCAATATATAAGCTATTGTGTCTGGTTTTTCCACGATCGAGGTATTAACCCTCAAGTATCATGGTGATTTTTTGTTACATAACTAACACGGTGGGGTAAACTTGAAAAAATGATGTGATGGTTAGAAAATTACTATATTTATGATTACATTAGACTAGCACATTATAAATCTTTAAATAAACAAAAAACAACATTACTTTAAGAAAATGTATTTATAATTCCAATTATGGAAAGAAGTGACTTTTTAACTGTTTTTACATTTGGCTTGTAATCACTCTTCTACAGAATTCTTAATTATAACAATAAGAACGGTATAGCTTGACTTTCTTAAATATGGGTAAGGCCGCCAAAATTGTCAAATACATCAGAAAAGTAACAACAGATTTTGTGTTACCGTTACACAAACGTAACCCAAAAGTGACACAATTTTTGGATAAAGGTGGTTTCATAATGATGAAATAAATAACCTACAATTTTTATTTCTGTAAGACAATTTAATACAGGATAAAATGTGTGTCTGGGTTGGTTGGTTGATACAGGTGTACAACATGTAAGTAACTCACAACTTGAAAACCGTTACTAGGGTTCATCATTACGAATAACATAAGTAACAGTGAAATAGCGAAAAAATAAATCAGCTGTTCCATACTTTTCAAGTGAAGTCAGTTGAAATGAAATACCTATTTTTTTTTTCGCATTTTCAGTGTTGCTTCCATACAAAAGTTATTCGTAATGATGAGCCCGAGTAGTA
This sequence comes from Cyaniris semiargus, assembly GCA_905187585.1. Classification (NCBI taxonomy): domain Eukaryota; kingdom Metazoa; phylum Arthropoda; class Insecta; order Lepidoptera; family Lycaenidae; genus Cyaniris; species Cyaniris semiargus. Next base: position 279,393 of record LR994559.1, read on the forward strand.
GTTTTCAAGCTATGCGTTTATTTAGTTATATGTTGTATGGCTATCCAAATAGCACTATGCATTCGGCTTTATAGATCTATTGTGTTACGTAACACATACTTTTGTGTTACGATAACACAAATGTAACATAAGCGTAACACAAATGCAACACAAAAGACTTAGAATTTACAACAATTTTAGTTTATATTTCGGTTATTTATTGCAACTAGGCATTAATGGGCGATTTATAATATACCTTTGACCTCATCGCCAACAAATATAATACAATAACAATAAAATATCTGTTTATTACCTCAGAATTCACATTTACTTTTATTTTTTCCACATAAACAAAAATGTGACGACCAGTTTAGACTCATTTACTCCTGAAACAATATACCTAGCTTTTTTTTTTTCTTAATTTTGTTGATGATAGTGCTGCCGTATTAACACTGCATTTGCACTTTGACTCTTTAAATAGTAGCTTTGGGGTAAAAATTCATCACACAAATAAATCGTAACACAAAATAAAAAGCCATATTTTATTTAAAACTATCGATAAAACAAGTCAGTTGAAGGGTTTTCGCAACAATATTAATATTAGAGCAGGGGACTAAGAATTCTTCAACGGTATACTTATTATTCAGATATTCCCTTCAATTTAATGGATATTCCAACCATAAGATACTGCAGAAGAAAACGACAAAAACGTCACACAAATAAATTGACAATTTTGGCGGCCTTACCCATGTTTGAGTTGGTTAATGCAGGATAACTAATAAAAATTCAATCATAAAATTCTTGTAAGTAATGAAATAAACAGAAAAAAAAAGGCAACTACTTTTCTGCAACAAAAATGTTGCAAAATTTTCTCAAAAAACACCAAATTTTTCTTCCACACATTAGAAACTTTCAATTCTATGTAATTCTTCTATTTGTCATACTTTTATCACTTTCCAGCTCCGTTGCAGTGTCAGTTTCATGATTTCTGCGGTCTGACGGCGCGTCTTCTAAGAAACTCTAAAATTGGGCATTGAATCCCATAAATCTTGTTCTTCAAAAGCTTGTTCTTCTAGAATATTAGCAACTAATTTGTTAGATAAAAAAATACTCATATGGCCTCAGTTATATAAATATAGACAAAACGAATTTTTAGGATAGTAAAAAAACTACAGCTTGGCAAAGAAGAGTCTGATGCGGTGACAGCTGGAACTAAGAGTTTTTATTTATGACAACACTACATTACTTGTCAACTCTAGTATATATTGTGTCAAAAGCGAAGCGTAGGGTTGCCAGTATTTAAAGAAATGCGCCCTCATTTAATCCACACTCTTCTTTGCCAAGCTATACATACGTATTGAACACTGTGGGGTAAAAACTTACTCCATAGGTCTGCACAGCTCAAACGGATGATTTTTCACCTACTAAAATGTACTGTACTGAGAATACTTAAAAGGAATTAAATGTACTTTCAATAGAAAAAAAATATTGCAGTTTTTATGCGAGTGGGGTAAAAATTTATCCCCTTACTTAAGGAAAATACATGAAACCATAATTTTAAAATTAATTTCGATTTTCAGGATGAACATTCCAAATTAGCAGCGCAGATCAACACAACAAAGAAAATGCTTGAAGAACTAAAGCTAGAAGAAGGAGAACATATTGATCCAAAGGCAGAAAAATTAAAGTTAGTATTTAGCTTTAAAATACTGTGTGGACTACAGATACTACTATGTACTTACTACTAATTAACCCTTCGATCGCGGATTCTTGGAAATGCTATTGTATTCTATTGTTGTCGCGACCACCGGTGCCCGTATGGGGCTTGATGAGTTAAAAGCTAGTCAAAAAAAAAAAGAATAGCATAATATTATAATATAATATGCAAAAGCTTATTATAAAAAGCTTCTCACATATTATAATGCATTTTATTTTTAGTAGGTATTTAATTATTAATAGAAATAATAATTAAATACCTCCTGTATTATGTTAATTCATGAACAAGGCCGCCTTGTATCAAATACCTCCTGTATTATGTTAATTCATGTTGATTGAAACTTATTATTAACGACTTAACGCGACCTATTCTAGTAGTAATGCTTCTACATACTTTTTTCTCGACGTTTCGGCAACGGCCGTGGTCACGAGGGGACTGCAGGAGCGCGGCGTCTTCGTTTGCACCGGGCGGTCTGATCTACGACTACCCTCGAATTGTCCAACATTTGTGTTCCAATATATTTAGAGTCAGTAGGCTCAGTGCGACACACAACACTCACTGTCCCGAATAATAAGTTTCAATTATAATGCAACGCGAATGTTTAAAAGTTCAATTCATGTTGATGTTGTATTCTGATGTTGGGAGTCACTGAACAGTCAAGTAACATGGATTATTAGCATAAGCCTTTTTTTCCGGTTGGGGAAATGTGTTTAGTGTTAAGGCGTCCCCGACAGTCTAGGGAGGGCCACCGGGGCTATGTGGGACTCCCCGTTGGGCGGTAATGGCCGCAATATTATTGTATAATATGGACTAACTATTATAACAAATTTCATTATGTTTGGGAAAAATTTTTGCAGAGAATATCTGACCACCAATAGCAAGAAGAAGCAGGGAGAAATTGTGACCACACACCTCAAACTAAAGCCCGAAGTGAACCTCGCCCAGACCGCCAGGATAGCCCAGTTGGAGCACAGGTACTGTATTTTAGTAGATGGGCAGACTATAGTCAGAACCGTAAGATAAGGCAGGAAATTTTATAATAGCATACAACATGTCTATGAAGTTTCTTGCCATGTCACATAGGTTAGAAGACGATTACTAGTAATGTGATTGTAGGCAGCTGTTGTCACTCACATACAAGTTTAAGGTTGGGTTGCACCAACTAACTTTAACTATAACTGTAACTTTAACTTTAACTACAATGCAAAATGTCAAATCTTTGGTTAAAGTTAAAAATGGACGCCATCAAGACGCCATATTTAACCATAACCATAGAGCTCGACAAGGTTTTAAATGCATGTGGCGAAAAAAGGAACTAACGCTGTCATCATACAAAAACGCAATTTTTGACACTTCTCCTTTACCAGCAGCGCCCCCGCCCACGTTCATTTATAACCTTGTTGGACCAGCTGTTATCTGTAAATTTTTCCGGTCAAAGTTAAGGTTAAAGTTAAAGTTAAATTTAGCCTTAACTATAACCATAACTTTAACCACGCCTCTGGTGCAACCCAACCTAAGCCTTTTTATGTATTGTATCTATGGAAAAGCTTGGGAATAAAAATATTGTTTAAAATGCTGGATGGTTAACATGACTCATTCTTTAAACAATGCATCATTCAACTCAAGAGTTTTTAATTTTACTGTTATTATTTCATTATATTAAGACACAAACAAAGAGATAGGGGACTCCAAAAATTATTATTAAAATGCTGACACATAATATATTAATATTATTTGTCGTGTCGTGGCTTGCAGATTACACAAGTTGGAGCAGGCAGCGGGTGTGAGGGATGAGGAGGCATTCCAAAGGCTGCAAGCCGCTACCGGCGAGGTAAAATACTACAAGTAACTGTTTAAAATCATGCCTTTGCGACATTCATGCCTGCTATGTTGTATGTGCAGTGTCATTTTTTTGGAGAGAGGAAAACAAACTCAAATCTTCGTAGGCTTATTTTCAGTTTGCTTAAATTGTCTATAATATGATGTCTTATAAACACCCCACACCAGTTTCGGTGACGGTGGCCGGTTTTATTGAAACCAGGCCCGTTACGCAGGAGTAATTTTATAGCTCCCTAAGTATGTGCGCAGTACACAAGAGCACTGTCTATTCCTTTTAGGGTGCGTTGCGCCAACTTATTTTAACTATAACTGTAACTATAACTTTAACTACAGTGCAAAATGTCAAATCTTTGGTTAAGGACGCCATATTTAACAATAACCATAACTGCTCAAAGTTATATCGAAATTTTTTCGTTAAAATTTACAATGGATCACAGTGTTGTTATAACAAATATTTTTCCTGTCGATTTTTACGGATAATTCATTTTAGAAACTGTAACCATAGCTTTAACAAAAAATAAACGCAACAGACATTTGTCAAATTCCGTGGTCAAAGTTAAGGTTAAAGTTAGTTAGGCTTAACTATAACCGTAACTTTCTGTAACTATAACCACGCCTCTGCACTGGTGCAACCCACTCTTAATCTCAACCTTTTAAACCCCGTGGGACGGACGACCGACACGACTGGTGACTGGAGAGAGGCGCGAACCGACTTTTCACGTGCCCATCCGACGCGATCTATGCGTCGGATCTTACTTGTCAGTCTTATTTTTAAATATAGGGTTGGAGCCAATAGATTTTTAGTTAGAATAAACAAAAACAATGTTGTACGCAGGCAACCCTGTGCGCTGCGGCGGCGTCGCTGTCGAGCCAGGCGTCGCTGCTGCGGCCGGCGGAGCTGGTGGCGGCGGAGGCGCGCGTCGCCGCGCTGCTCGCCAACGTCGACGCGCTCAAGGCCGCCGTCAAGCCCGCCGAGCCCGACGTCGAGGCCAAGGTGACTGCTGTCTTAGCTTTACTTGCTGTTATTTAACTGTTTTCTACTATCAGGAAAATTCGATTCAAAGGGGACCATCCATAGACCATAAAGTATGTCTTAATTTTAGACCCCTCCCCCCCTCCTTGTCACAGGTGGTCACATTTCTGAGACCCCCTGTCCCTAGTGTGACGTCAATCCTTGTCACACTCACACCATGTCAGTTGTCACACTTCGTCGACCTCCTCTGTCCCCCTTTTATAGGTGTGACATACTTTATGGATGACGCCAAGGCAGAAGGCGAACCGATGTCATTCGGTCGAGTTATGTCAGTTCAATGTCGTCGTCAAAAGCTAATGTCAGTGTGTAGCTGTAGATTATAGGTCTACCAGAATCTGATGGCAATTTTTGACAGCAGATTTTCAAAAAATATCCTTGATCACTGGATAAAATTTTATATTTGCATGTTTAACACACAGAATCAGCCGCTATAGGTAAAAAAAAGGATCAAAATGTTTTATTCCATTTACCCCGGTATCGCTAGTCAATTTATTTTCTCACTCTTTGCCATCAGATTCTGGTAGACCTATAGCGACAATTCATTAGCAGCTAACTTCCGTACCTAAAGTTATTCGAAATTGTTGTGTTTCAGGTGAATGAGCTACATAAGCTACTGAAACAAACAGACGGCATCTCGCACGGCGAGATCTTAGAGAGGATGGAAGCTCTCGAGGCGTTACATAATCAGGGTATGTTTCAATGTTAGATGGTGCTCTCGACTTGTTGCGCCGAATTAATTTGTTGCACAGGAACTATAAACTATACATATATAACTAATAAACTATCCTTTCCATTGCCGTAAATGTCTGGCTGCTACCTCTTCTCTCGTCAGTCTCGTGTGAAGAGGTAGCAGACAGACATTTACTTTTTCAATATATTCAGTCGGAAGGAGTTTAACATTGCTTAACACACACAACTATATTGCTTTTAATCAAGAAGGCGCATTTAAAAGAGACACGATTCGTGATATAAAGACGCGAATTCTATTTTTTGCAGCAAGCGAGTTCGGGCAGTCCCTCACCGAGCTGGAGACACTGCAGAGCACCATCGCCGGCGGCGTGCACAATAACAGGGAGCTGCTGCAGGGCATACAAGAGGTCTTCGCTCACAACATCGAGAGCTTGCAGAAAGAAATTAAAAAGTTAGACGAGAGAATCGGCAAACTCGCCGCGGCGTGATAGCACCGCCGGCTGGAGACCATGGTTGCTAAATTTAAAGTATACTTTTTCTAATTAGGGAAAAACATAAAAAAGCTTATAAATTGTTATTTATGAAATATTTTAATCATTTATTCTATGGATCAATCGTTTAATATTGATCACATAACACAATGTAACCACTTTAAATTTTTGTAGTATTTTTCAAATAGCTAAATGCAATACATGTTGTTTGTAAAATCTGAAGTTATTTTCACTACCTATTGCATATTTACCAGCTATACCATTACAGTTATGCAGAAAATGCTTGGGACTGTAATTTCTCACTGTTCTGCTTAATTTTCTTCTTGATTGTATGTTTAAGTATTTTCGATAGATTTAAATAATTTATTTACTTAATAAACTTATATAATGATGCATTTTGAGATATTATTTCATTATCTTACCTATTTGTTATTTAATATTAAAATTTAGAAAGACGCGTGATAAATTATGATTATCAAATTTGGTACAGTAGTAATTCAGGTCACATTAGCTACATTTTATTTAAAACAGTAGAGGTACTCTTGGCTACTGTAAGGGCCAACGCTAAAAGTGCGGGCGCACGCTCGCGTGTATAAATGAAAAATAGTATGGGGCCCGCGTCCGCGCTCCGTCGCACGCGCCTGTGCTGCCCATACTATTTTTCGTTTATACACACGCGAGCGTGCGCCCGCGCGAGTTTTAACGTTGGCCCTAAAAGCTAGGTTTTGCCCACAGCAGAGCTGCAGTTAAAAAAAGCTAGGTTTTAGTATTGCATATTGCATAAAAAATTACATGAGACAATCAATTTGAACATTGATTACTTTAAACCAGCTGTCGGCAACACGCGCCCCGCGAACCTTTTACTTGCGGCCCATGAATGTTTAGTGAATAGGTTATTAGTTAGTATCAAAAACAATGTTTTCTAATATTTCCAGTAGTTTTCGCAACTTAAAAAAGTTGCTGTTTATGTCATTTTGTAATAAAAACTTTGTTTTTCTGAATCCCTTCATAATACTCTCTCTTACAAATTTTGACAGCTTACTTTTTACTAGTGCCATGAGAGAGAGGTTGAAACTTTTTTAAAAATTATTGACGTCTAGAAAAGCCCTCAATATGCGTAGCTTCTAGTATAATAAGGCCTGCCTTTAATTTGTTTTGCCACCTTGTGGCCCTTGCCTGCCAAAAGGTTGCCGACCGCTGCTTTAAACTAATGCAATGAATAAAAAATCAAAATGGTAATAAAAAAAAGGTTTTGTGGGCTTTTGTTTATATTTTAAAATATGTCTTAGAACCTAAGCTTCTGGAAGAACCACTTGTTCTTGCCGCTCTTGTATCTCTCCTCGAAACGCACTCTCGTGTTGAAACGGAGCTTCTTGCGTTTTGCGGGGTCTTTAAGATCCTTTGCGCTGAACTTCTCAAAGCTAAAGTCAACTGAGTAACGGGTTGGCATAAGGTGATTGTAGTTTACAACCTGGAATAAGAAAAAAATGTCTGATGAAAAGATAGTAATGCATGTTGCTAATTTTTAAATTTAAGCGTTTTAGTGATTCACTTTTAAACATAAAAATGACCTATAATATATTCTTAGTGACAAACTGAGGTTTTGGAGACATATGGGCGGTTCTCCAAAATTTGGTTAACTTGGTGTTAGCAACTATTTTTTTTTTATTTCCCCCAATATTTGGTAATATTAAACGGTATTATTAAGTATTTAACTTGGTCACTTATTTTGATACATATCATAATATTCTTTGCCCTCGAAAATTGCCACTTCTTAGTCTAAATATCAAGTCCCTACTCCCTAGTCATGTAAGATCTCCTAAATTTTGAAATGTTTTCACAATTTTAATGCAATAATAACAATTTGAATAAACTCAACAATGTCAATACTTGGATATGGCATACGCCATCAAAACTGTAGCAATGTTTTTGCATGCAAATTGTGTATCGAGTAAATATTGTCGTCCTTTTTTGTCTTACAGTAATAGCATATACTACTTTCTCTTTCACTCATTTTACGCTTTCAATGCATATTTTACGTAATCAATGCATTAAACACGTCCGACTGTCACCGCGTCCTAAGGCACACTGCTCTCAGTTGAGTGAGCTCACTCATTTCGATGTTGACACATTTTAGCGCTGACGATTGTATGGAATGCCTCTTCTAAAGGTTATAATTCTATGATTAAACTCTATTCTAAATTGTTTACTATTACATTACTAAAATTGTCATTACGATTTAATTTATAATAACAATATTATGTTATATAAAATTATTTCATGTCAAAAAGTGTAAGACATAAAAATTATCAGGCCCTAGTCATGTACAAAATTTAAAAATATGCGGCATCCAAGCACCATACTATTTTTAAAACTACTCAATACCATGGCATCGGTGTGAACTTAGTCAAAAACACGACCCAAACCACGGCAGCGATTTTGTAATAAGTATGTTCGCCGACTTTGCTGTGGAAACACGTGCTGTGCCAGTCAAACTCTCAGCCCCTAGATAAGTTGTTTTATCGATAGTTAATTAATAGTTATTCTCATTAATCCCTCAATTGTGGAAAAAACGAGACACAATAAATTTCTATTGTTATCACGGCACCCTGGTGTCGCTTGGGGCTTGAAGCATTAATTATTGTAAATGCGAATTCGGTCTGCCTTCTTATTATGACCGCCTTTCAGTTTTGATATTTATTTAAAATAATACGTTACATTTGATTTTGTTTCGTTCCGTCAGTCCCTATACCGCCAGGCCCTAGTTGTTTGCGCACACACTTGGACACTATAAAATTACTCCTGCGTAACTGGCCTGGTATAGATGAAACCAGCCACCGTCACCGAAACCGGTGTGGGAGTTATTATTAGTAATTAAAAAAATATATTAATTTCTCCTAAAATATTAAGTTTAGTGACTGGACATTTAAGATGCAGCATAGTAAATGTTAGACCGATAGAATAGAATAAAAACTTTATTGATTTTTATCTAAAAATAGCATTTTCAAAAATATGTCAAAGTTAACCAAATTTTGGAGAACCACCCATACACAAAATGTTCAAAACATAAAGCAGTAGTAATAATTAATCCCTCGATCGTGGAAAAACGAGACAATAGATTTCTATTGTTATTGCGGTCGCCGGTGACCGCTTGGGGCTTGAAGCATTAAAATTGGAATAAGAGAAAAGACTTTCAAAAGACAAAAGACTAAAATTATCACTTTTGTATTAATTATATTTAGTCAGTGTATAGTACTAAAAGAAACAGACAATCATAAAAGGAAAACACAACAACTTATTTGCAATGATTGGTGACGATTAAAATGTATACCTACCGAGATACCTAACTTTCACAGGTACAAATCAATGTTTATGTTTTGACAAGCTTGGTCTAATAGCTTTTTTTGGTTATAACTAAGCGACATCATATATTATATACATAAGTTAACTAGAATTTTAACTAGAACTTTACTAGAATTGGTTTCCTATGACTTGTTGATCAGCCTCTGGCTAGGTTAGTACTGTTTACATGGCAGACTTCACTAAATATGAATAAGCAACATACCTTGACGAAAGGCTTGACTTTGGAGCGCTTGTGGATTTTGTTTTTGCCCATCCTCTTGTGGACTTTGCGTGGATACCGATCGATGCCGGCAACGAAAGCGTGTCCGTAGGGCTTGTCTGAGGTGCCCTCGTCGTAATTCTTGACGACGATAGCCTTGCGGCCCGCGTACCGGCCGCTGAGGACCAGTACGACCTTTCCCGGTTTCATAATCTTACCCATCTTGGGCGAACCTGCAACAAAACTAACCTTCAAACAATGTGACAGATTTCGTTGTTTACCTACTGGGATTGACTTGAATATGCTCGTGCCACTTTTAGATTTACTAGTGCTATCACACGACTTCCTTTAAATGTATATTTCCATCGATAAACTGTAAATAGTCGCACTCAAGTAGAATAACACTTAACACCTTACGAGTTTCACGAGTAAGTAGGGATAAAAATATTATCGATATATCACAGTAATTAGCACAGGCGTTCGATAAATATATAATTTAGGTTAAAACATCGGAAGTTTCCACTGATTAATTTGGATGTTTTTCGAAAATTTACGAAACTCACACTCTTCACAGTCGACAAGGAAAAAAAGACCACAAAGAGGTTGTCAATGTCATACGTCAAATACGAAAAACCACAGATTAGAAACGTCACATCTATACTCTATGGTTCACGCATAGACAAACTGACTTTTTTAGATCCGTTTTTATTGGCTAGCTAATAGTAGTTCTGCCAAATTATAAAGTTTGAATCTTGATCATTATATTAAAAATAATCGGCCAAGTGCGAGAAGGACTCGCGCACGAAGGGTTCCGTACCGTTATAGAGCAAAATAGGCCAAAGGTTATGTTTTTGTATGGGAGCCCCCCTTAAATATTTATTTTATTTTAATATTATTATTATAAGAATCTGATGGCAAATTTTTACAGCAGATTTTCAAAAAATATCCTTGATCATTGGATAAATTGATATGTTTGCATGTTTCACACACAGAATCAGCCGCTATAAGGAAAAAAAAGGATCAAAATGTTTTATTCCAAGTACCCCGGTATTGCTAGAGTCAATTTACTTTCTCACTTTTTGCCATTAGATTCTGGTAGACCTATAATAATAATTATTAAAGTACACATATAATTAAGGCCTTAGTGAAAATTTCGGGTGCGTACCTGTTGCCATTATTGATATGGAGCAAAAAAGGCCAAAAAATCACATTTGTTGTATGGGAGCACCCCTTAAATATTGATTTTATTTTGTTTTTAGTATTTGTTGTTACAGCGGCAACAAATATACACAATCTGTGAAAATTTCAGAAGTCTAGCTATAGCAGTTCTTGAGTTACAGCCTGGAGACAGACAGACAGACAAACAACGAAGTCTTAGGCCCGTATTTTTGGTCAGTACTTAAGATGCGACCGGGTCTCAAGACGCGGTTTGGCTCTGTGATTGGTCCAAATTTTGACAGCCAACCAATCACAGAGCCTGAACCGTGTCTTGCGAGATGCATCTTGAGTACTGACCAAAAATACGGGCCTTAGTAATAGAGTCCCGTTTTTACCCTTTGGGTACGGAACCCTAAATAATCGGCCAAGTGCGAGTCGGACTCGCACACGAGGGGTTCCGTACCGTTATAGAGTACCGTTATAGAGCAAAAAATTGTGTTTTTTGTATGGGAGCCCCCCTTAAATATTTACTTAATTAAAATTTTATTATTAATTATTAAAGTGTAAATATAATTAAGGATTTTGTGAAAATTTCAAATGCCTAGCTGTTACCATTATAGATTACGAGCGAAAAAACCTTAAAAAATCACGTTTACTGTATGGGAGCCCCCCTTAAATATTAATTTTATTGCGTTTTTAGTATTTGTTGTTATAGCGGCAACAGAAACACACAATCTGTGAAAATTTCAGAAGTCTAGCTATAGCGGTTCTTGAGTTACAGCCTGGAGACAGACGGACAGACAGACAGACATCGAAGTCTCAGTATAGGGTCCCGTTTTTACCCTTTGGGTACGGAACCCTAAAAAGCAGTAATTTTAACAGCCCGTTACGCAAACCTTTCTTTGGCTCTTTATCACAATGATAATAATATAGCAAATTGTAAATTTTTCGCCGAATTACTCTAATAGTTATTGTAGTATAAACCTAAGTCCTCATAAGGGTAAAAAGAGAGCTCCATAATATGACTGATGCAAATTTAATATTTATATTTAACGCCCACAATATTTTCAACAGTAGTTTCTACATTGTTTTCAAAATATACACGCCAAGGACGAATAAAAATACTTCCAGAGTGGTTAACTATATTAGGTCTGCTTGCCTCTGTTTAGCACATTGGAAAAGTGATTCGACAGTTGACAGACAAAGATAGCGGACCTTGAACAGATAATTATTATACGCCGCGCTGCTAACTTTGAGGATCAGCAAATCTTTCTTTAACTTGCAACATTCCTGTAACATTTTTATAATGAAAAAATAAAACACAAATACCTCGATTAATTGAGTTTAATATCAATAAAATAATAAAATTATTTACACAAATTTTATCAAAATACAAAAATAAAACACTGTCACATACACATAGGTATAGGTCTACCAGAATCTGGTGGCAAAAAGTGAGAAAATAAATTGACTAGCAATACCGGGGTAATTGGCATAAAACATTTTGATCCTTTTTTTTTTTCTTATAGCGGCTAGGCAGATTTTGTGTGTTAAACATGCAGATATAAAAATTATCCAATGATCAAAGATATTTTTTGAAAATCTGCTGTCAAAAATTGCCATCAGATTCTGGTAGACCTATAATAACGATTGAAGTACACGTTAGTTAGATGTGAGTGTTGAGCCGCGTCCACACTGTGATAATATCGTATCTTTAAACTATTCAAAGAGTTTTAGCATAACTTTTCATAGAAAACTATTTAATAGTTTGACAGTACTAAGCAACTAAATATAGACAGTAGGTTTTCAGTTTTTGGTCATTTATACTGTTTTTTCTTGCAATATAAACCGCAGTGTAGACACGCCGTAACCGTATCAAATACACTTTTGAGCTAGAAATATTTCCAAATGCTAACTAAAAACTACAACTTTAACACTTAATGAGAGACCTATCTTATAATAATGGTGGACGAGAAATCAAGGTCAAATACTTACTATTAAGTAATTAAAAAATCTGAATTTTAAGCCGACAATGAACAATTCGGATTACGGACTACGAGGGTGGGATTAAAATTTAAAATTTTACACCCAAATATCTAAAAGATTTCGTCATTTTTTTTTTAAATTTCATTATAACTAAAAATTTCTTGGTACAGCAAAGCGATAACAGAACTGTTCATTCAAGTCAATTAATAAAATTCAATGAAACATCGATACCAAATTCTTACGGCAGTGTTTTGTTAACATAGTGCCGGTAATACGATCGATATAATTATATAGCAGCGGTGCAAATTATAATAACTCGTCAAACGGACACCTAGCTCCTATGCGATATAAGTAAAATATAGTATTTATATAATATATTGCACAGTTTAACATAACCCCAGTCGGCCTTAGCTTCCGTCTAAATGAGACTAGTTTCACGAGTTTAATACAAAGCCATACAAAGTCGACCCGACTCTATTTAAAACGAGCTCAGGGGTTCCTCTCGTACTTGTCGGTATAATATATTTTTTTATATTAAAATAAATAAAAACTATAATACAATACGGTAATTACCTCGGTAGGTAGGCTTAATATAATTTTCGGGAGTCAGCTCTTATATTATAGCTTATATTCTGAGAGCACACACACAGCAAAGTGTGAATACAATTAAGTACCTACGCTCATAATATACGAATAAATTATTATAATATTTTGTAGTACTATAGTCTCGGTTTGCGGAATGTGAAAGAAAAAATAAAAGTACAAAAATTGTACACTCTGATTTTTAATATCAGCCAGTGACCCATAGATTTGTTATTTGATCGGAAGCCAAGTGCATCTCCTTCTTTTCTTCCCGTACCGTACTAGTCAGTAGAGACGGAAATACGTTTCGGTTCTCTGACTGTGATTATAAATCAGAGTTTAAAGGTATTGCTAAGGCTAGATGCGCACTAAACTACCATCCCTTATTAATAAATAAATATTCCACGCTCACCGTGTGTATTCCATGTGGCTCCCTCTATCTGTGGAGGGACTAATCCGACGTATCAGACAGAGACAAATTTATGGATTTACGTGAGCCTGGAGTGACGTTCTGCCAATAAGTGGGCTAAAGCTTAAACTTTAGGCTTGCTTGTTTTTGCTAAATGAAATGTGAATATATGGTTATTTGTGTTTATGTTGAGTTTGGAAGTGGGTCGCGACCGAGTCACAGACGAGGCTGTTTGACTGCACACGTTTCTGAAATCTTTACTTATATTTTGTTTGTTCGCATCGAATAGGCTTCGCAACTCCTGGATCGATTTTGATGAATGCGGCACAGATAGACCACGGAAGTGGAACCTCCCCTTTTTTTAGAAGTATGTAAAAAAATAGGTAGGAGACCTACGAGGACTTCACACGTACAATGTCACACTGGAAGCGTCCCTGGGGAATATTTTTTGAGAAGAAGTGAAATAAATAAAACACTCTTGTTATTCAAGGGTTCCATAAATAAAATGTATGTAGCCCGGAGGATTGTACCGTTTAACGCGACATGTAGAACCAAAAGCTGACATTTTGTGTGCATTTTTCTACTCTGGTATTGACGTCGATTAAGTCGCAGCGACGTCTTTGACTCGGCCACGATCGAAAAAACTGAAACCATACTTACTGGCACCGCAGGTTAAACGAAAAGAGTTATATACATAAGGGTTAACATGTATAACAATCTTACAAGTAAATTACAATACACTGCATATATTTACAAGCCTCCGACGTATCGTAAACGTTTTCTGTACACTTTATAGGTAAATAAGACAAATATTAAATTTTACACGTCTACACGGGGTGATAAAAATTTTGTAGCGTTTTTTTAAACATTAATCGTTGTTTTTTTGGTCACCGATATAATAATAATACTAAATTTTACAAATACTTACGTCGACATACAATTCCACAGTTTTCTCGTCTGGCCGGCCGCTCCTGCGCACAGACGTGATATGCGAGTGTTACGTTTGCCAATTTCATACATCTACAATAATTCTACAATAATTATTTCACCACAGACGTCTTACAATCGACGCTGACTTAGCACAATCGAGAGAGAACAATCAACCAAAAAATGCTACAAATTTTCATCTACCCACAAAAATAATGTGAAGTGTATAGTTACACTTAGGGAGTTCTCTAAATAATGTGAAGTGTATAGTTACACTTAGGGAATTCTCTAAATAATGTGAAGTGTATAGTTACACTTAGGGAATTCTCTAAATAATGTGAAGTGTATAGTTACACTTAGGGAGTTCTCTAAATAATGTGAAGTGTATAGTTACACTTAGGGAATTCTCTAAATAATGTGAAGTGTATAGTTACACTTAGGGAATTCTCTAAATAATGTGAAGTGTATAGTTACACTTAGGGAGTTCTCTAAATAATGTGAAGTGTATAGTTACACTTAGGGAATTCTCTCTGTACGACATATACAGATCTACATATTTACAACAGATGTACATACATTATATTTATAGAAACGCGTCCGAAACAGTCATATTATTATCATATTATATTTATGGTCTCGGTAAATCAAACTACAAAATCTGTGAATATTAATTTCCAAAATGTGTAAGTGACTATTTTGAACCGGTCACAAATAGCTGCTATTTTTTTTACACAAAATTAAAAAGAAATTCTAATAACATACTCGAGAGTATACTAGGATCGATCTCTTTTAAATATTTGATAGTAATATTGGAGAAAAGCCAATAAATCATAAAACATATTAAATATTTTTTAAGAACTAAGTCTACTATAAATATTTTTAAATAAACTATAATGACCACAAATGAATGAGTTTAAGCTTCAGTGCTTTATATTTAGCTACATCACTCTCGATGGAATCGAGCGAGCCGAACATTTATTATGATAAAATATGCGTAAATGCTTTTTAAAAACATACAAATCATGTTTGTATTTCGTCAGTCGTTTTCTGGTCAATCATCACTATCTATTTCAAATCAACGACCGTTATCGTCTCGTCTACACTCGAAGCGACCTTTTAAATAACGTTCGATTCAATTCTACGCAAAAAAAATCGCGTCCCTCGTGGTACTTTCAAATAAACTTTTACTTCTAAAGTCACACCCGCGGGCCCTAATATTCGTCGAAAATCTCTCGAGGACATTCGAATCGTCGAACGGAAAACGATCAGGAACCGAAACGGGATCTACTCCCCCCGTCCTACCGGCGGGGGACGTTTGGCACAGACGGCCGGCCTGAGACCGCGACTCGACCGCGGCCGACACTAGCTCCTACATCACAACACTGGGTAGTATTCACACCGCGGACCGTCCCTCGCGGTGCCGCGCCTCTTGTGCGTTATCCGGGGGTGGGGGCGGCGCTCGGGGCGGCCTCACACCGATATCTCGTAGTTGCAGTCGTAGACGGAGGCGCGGTCGGGGGGCGCGGGCGGTGGTGCGCGCTCTAGCTGGTCCTGCACCTCGAGCGCGCGCACGAAAGACAGCGGGCGCGCGGGGCGGGGCGGCGCCGGGGGCGGGGCGGGGCGGCGGCGCGGCGGCGAGGGCGGCGGGCGCTCCGCCCACGTGTACCCGCCGCGCTGCGGGCTGGCGGCCAGCTCGCCCACGTCGCCCAGCAGCTCGCCCTCGGACAGGAAGCGGCGCTGCGGCGAGCGCACGCCGATGTAGTCGGGGCGGCGCGGCGCGGTCGGCGTGCCGGGGTTGGACCTGTGCGGCGCCCACGTCAGGGGTTTAATCGCGCGAGCTCGTCCGAGCGCTCGTCATTATACGGCCTACGGACAGAAGGAGACGGGAGCTGCGGGGGGAAGCGTCGGCGCCGCCGCCGGGGGCCAACCCGGCCCATCTGACCCGGGGTACCTGGCGCAGGGGCCGCGGGGTACTCGACTTACTTAATTAATGGGTCTCCGAGACTGTATATAAATAAAGGGTCAGATGAGTTTAAAATACATGAAAAGCGACCGTTAAAAATGATGTGTTCATTTAGCCGTAAAGTTTTTGTAAACACATAAACTCGTCAATTTTTTAAACCAATATTTTCGATTAAACGATGCCAAACTACCCTTAAAATTAAATTTCCAATATTTTTAACGGTCACTCTCCCGAGCCACGTATCCCCAGGGGCGAGCGGCTTGCCCGGCGGCGGCGGTTGCGGTGCATGCCAACGCCACGCCATGCCAACTGTACACTATACTACACACATACTACGAAACGATTCTATCCTGATGAAATTTTGACACATCTGACAGTCGTATTTTTTAATTGACACTGGGCACGATTTTACGCAGCCGGTTCAGTTGGCAGAGCGTCCCCGTAGATTATAAACTTATGCTAAATTTCATGTTGTGTCCACTCGTGTTGTGTACACGGACTCGAGGGATAAAATCATTTCATCAGGATAAAAGCAAAAAGGTGGGCGAACGCCAATACTCTGGTACGACGCTCGGAGGGAGCTCGATGCGGCCAACTCGGTTAACCGACAGAACTCGTAACCAACCGTATTAGCGTCAAACTGTTACATACCTATTCTCTCATTTAAAAAAAAAACAATATTTAAAAAATACATCACACTGTACATTCCATGTACGATCGCGAACAGGTTAGGTGTACCAAATTTCAATTTTATTACCATAACAAAAAGGTCCAAAATGATACCGGTAGGCGACCGTACATCATTTGTATTATTAAAAAAAAGATATGAAAGCTCAGGACAATAACAAGTTGCCTACATGTTTTGATTAATCCTGCCAACTGCAAAATATTATTTTCTGACTTTATCAAATTAAAGCGATATATAGTCTGAGCATTCATTCATTTAAAAACACAGTGTTTTTTACATGCAGTGCTGAAAGCATGCAATTTGCTCAAAGAATTCATATAAAAAAGTGAGACGACTCAAACTGTAGCATGAAGCAGGAGAGGGGCATGTAGCATCACAATCACAAACACATGAAGCACTTTTTATGCGACTGTACTGACTGTTCAAACAAATGTAATGTTCAAATTGAAACACTGTCTTGAGTACGTTAAACATTATTTCCCTTGTTAGCAAAAATATTTACTCAACTTTTACACTAATCCATGTTGATATTTTTGTCATATAAATTAACAATGAAAGGTTCGGCTCGAGCCTGGAGTAAATATTTTTGTGTTAGGGGTTAAAAGCGTAGCTGTGTATAAATGTATCTCGAAACACTAGATTTACAAGACAAAAAAACATTTTAACAGTCACAAACAACTCTAGCAGATAAAAAATAACCATAACGAGTAGACCTAAATGTCAGACGCCATCTTGAAATGTCAAATCGAGATGGTGGCAGTCGAAATGATACTGTCAAAGGGTCAGAGTAATGACTTATTTTTAAGGTAATAATTTAAATAAATATAACTTACAGAATTTTAACTTATTCTCTTCTATTCAGTTATAGAAGTAGGTGTTAGTATGTACAAGGATCTTGCCAAGTCTAGTAGGGGGAGAAATGGGTCCTTATAACCATTTTTATAGCAATGCCATAATTATAGTGCATAACGTGTGTAGGTACATAAACACAGCGTCAAAGTGAACTTTTTACTAAAGAGATTTGGAAATTAGAAATGTTTCAATAGGTGACAAAAGTTTAGTAATAAACATACGGATGTCTTGAAAAAAAAAATATTTAACGATGTTAAACAAGACAAATAATTTAATTATAAAAATTGTTTTGAAAAGTTTTAAAATAAAAATGTTGAAACACTTTAATATATTTGTTGTAGATTAGAGCAGTAAGTAGTTAAGTTCAAGTTGGGGCAATAGTAAACTGTATTATGCACCCACACTCGTCACTCGTCAGCGAAGCACACACTCAAACGAAACAGAAACATGTTTACCGTCGACACGCTGGCTGTATGCGTTAGGTCCATCTGCCGCGTAGTAAGCGGTAAATATTAAAAAAATAATCATACGTCGACTATAAATTTTTGTCTATGGCTCCTCGAACGACCATAGACTATAGAGTCAATGTAAATTTTCACTGACGCATTGAACATTGTTTTCTTACAATTACTAATATTAAATGGTATATATCTATCTATGTTCTATTACTAAATAATATGTAAATCGTCAAAAAAAAGTAAATTTTGTGTACCTATGTAATCTCAAATTACATATCATTATAAAAATGTATGGTTGTAAAAGACTGAAAGCAATGTTCAATTGGAGATATTATTAAGTATAATACACATACATAATATACTTTTGTATTAGTACATAACGTGTAGCTTAAGCTGTCAGGATTATGAAGTGAAAGCCTTTGCTTGGTGTTAGGGATATTGTGACGTAATATGAAAAAATATAAATCCTATTTTCGAGTGTGTCGCACTGCATAAAATTTTGCCTTCAACCCCCATGGGAGAGTTTTATTGAAATTTTTAAATAAAAGCCATGTCTATCAAAAATTTCATGACACAAAAATAATATTAGGCTCTTATGAGTAAACAACAAATAATTCTTTCAAATAACCTTTAAATTCGACAGATTATATAAAATATCAAAACATGACATTGCCGGAAATTTGCTGTCACTTTGACAACTCGCAAATGGCTATCAAACTTACAGTTATGCTTGGAATTTTATTTCGGTTTAATCGAATGAGACCTAAGACGAAAAAGATGTTAGAAACAAACAAATGCAACAGACGTATACACACTGTTATATCATATTATTATTAGCATACATCTCAGCCATTCATGACATTAAACGATTTTTGAATATTTATCAAACCACAGAGCGCTCGACTTGAGTTACTTTGGATGAAAGTAAATCATGATTACCGTAATTTTTTTGCATGTTGCATGGTGTCTGCATTAATATTCTGCATGATAGTTGGCATATAGCACAGCTCTACGCTGCGTGTATATTTGACAAAATATATACACGCAGCGTAGAGCTATTCGAGTGTCTGTCATGTGAGGAACATTGAAATAGGCAAAAACGAGCAGGGCTTGTAATAGTTACTCGCTGTGTAAATAGTTTTATAAGTAAGGGGTAAAGTATTATTATAGTAGTCAAAAAGGAGTACATAATTATTCAGTTACTTATTTTTTGCAGTATGGAAAAAACGTGCAAATTTTTTGTGTCTGAAATGTCGATTCGGTCGAGACTATTTCAAAATAACTAAGATGTATGCTAACACATGACAATAAGCATATGACACCGAACAACCAATGTGTACCCAAAATAACAACGTCGATGTGAGCAAAAACATTGTACATGCAACATAATCTAAAACATCAAAACGATTCAGAAAAGCGATGCTCTGGGAAGGGAGAAAGTGAAGGGAGTAAGAAAGGCTTCGATCGAGAATTGGATACAGAAATATATAAGACGACTGTACGTGTTATTTTTGACGATTTTTTGTAACTAATCACTAATCAGCCTTCATCTTTAGTCATTTCAAATAAATACAGACAAAAAAATACGGAATGAAAATACGACGATAAATCGCCATTTAAATACAAAACCTGTATGTACGATGATATTATAATATTATGATTAATTCATCAAGCCCCAAGCGGCCACATGCGGCCGCGATAGCAAAAGATAAGCTATTGTGTCTCGTTTTTCCACGATCGACGGGTTAAAAATATAGTCAACAAAACAAACAAAAGGAGTATAGGTCTACCAGAATCTGATGGCAAAAAGTGAGAAAATAAAATGACTCTAGCAATACGGGGGTAATTGGAATAAAACATTTTGATCAGTTTTTATTTTCATTTCAATATAAAAATTCAATTTCAATATAAAATTTCAATATAAAAATTTATCCAATGATCAAGGTTATTTTTTAAAAATCTGCTGTCAAAAATTGCCATCAGATTCTGGTAGACCTTTAGTTGACACTGCATCGCAGTTACAATTTTTATATTTTTGTATCCAGTTCTCAATCGTAACGGTTGGAGTCCAGGTGGCCTATAACTTATGTCTTTCACTTTACACCAATTTTATGAATGCGAAGGACATCCAACATCTTCGCAATTTATCATTTTTTTCTAAATACATAATTCGCTTTATAATATCTAAGGCTCTAAGCAATATAAGTGTCCAAGTAAATATTTAATATCAATAACCTATAACTATTTGTATCAGTGTACGCAAGGAGCGTACGCGCACGCACACATACACATTATACGTACTCACGTACGCATCCGCGTAAGCGCGTACGTAAAAGCTTTCGTATGCATAGTGCACTCACAACCTTTCTTTGTTTTATTATTCCTAACTTTATTTCTACGAAACTACACGACTGTACTTCTCGACCGGTTTTCTATCGGCGGACCAGTGTCGTATACGTACCTCCGGACGGGGCTCGTGACGGCGAGCGGCGTGGGCACCCCCAGCGACTTGATCCGCTGCTGCATGGTGGGCGAGGGCCGCGCTCCGTTGGAGCCCTGCTCGTACCGGAGCGGCTCCATCACCACTCGGTAGCCGGACGTCGTCGTCCCGTGGCTGGAAATTATTACACCGACATGTCAGCATTTCATTTATTATTTATTCATTTTATTGAGAAAACTTAAAGCTTGCAAAAAATTTAATCTACATAGATAACATAAAAGTAAAAAGTTTTCATAACGAGTTAAAAGAATAATATTTTCTGTACACATAATAAGTAAAGCGTTCGGCACCGAGGCTCGCATGTCTTCTATGTGCTGTCCCGCTGTACCGTGCGCACTCGTGTATTTGACGTCGGCGACATGGTGTCTCGCTCCCCCGTGCGTGGTCGTGTACGTGGTGTCTCGCTCTCACCCGGTATTCCGCGCCAGGGGGCTGAGGCGCGGGTAGTGTCTGGGGGGCATGTGGTGGGGCTCGGCGGGCGGGAACAGGTTGGCGGCGGACCCGCGCCGCTGCAGGGGCGGCGGGGTAGGCTCGCAGTCCGTCGACTGCGACGCGCCCGGACCCTCCAGCGAGCCCTCCTGCTCCTCGCGACCCGGCGATAGCTGAACACATGCATACATGTAGTGACAAGTTATGACACGACTACACAAATGTACTTCAAAGTTTCTGTAAGTGATTGTAATGCTAAAAGTTACAGAATTTAACCAGATTATGTTAATTTTATATCATATTATGTTATTTGGACCATTATCACAAATCTAATCATATTTATTAAAACCGGCTCAGCTGCCCTGCTAAGCGCAAAAGCGGTATCTCAAAAATATTTGAAAATTTGATTTTCATGACTTAAGTCAAATTTAATGATGGTATTTTTTTTTAAACGAATTAAAAAAATACTCTTATGAAAGTTTTCTCTATCTCAGTTTTATCTGAAATCTATATTTACAAAACCTGAATTTTCTGAAAACTCACTTTCACTGAGATACCGCTTTTGCGCTTAGCAGGGCAGTCAGGGCCCGTCCACATCTCCACGTCATGACGTCGTAAACGTGGAATGGTGCGGTAAAGTGGCACGGTACGTTGACGTGACGTGTAAATTTACGTCAACGTAACGTAAAAATGCACGTCTTTTTTCTTTTCTTTCTCCGTTTTTAACAATAGCCAAAGCAGAATACGTATTGTGCGGTCCACATCTAGATCAGTAGTAAAGAATGTAGCAGTTTACAAGGCATGGCGACGTCAATGTTGCTATTTCATGACGTGGATTTTACGTTACGTTAACGTAAATTTGCACGTCACGTCAACGTACCGTGTCACGTTACCGCACCGTTCCACGTGGAGATGTAGACAGACCCTCAGGGTTTACAGCGATGGAGTGGAGCATACATACACTGCCAAAATCATTTGTCCTTACTTGTTTTAGTTAGTCTTTAAGTTAGTCGAGTAAAACAACATTAGGAATTAGGATGTAGTTTTACTTGTAATATTGAGGGAAAGAAGACGTTTTAAAACCGCTTCCATTGTAGGCAAGTAAAATACCCAACGATGAGATACTTCTATAAGTTGCTTTAATATTATAAATGCGAATGTATGTCTGCCTGTCTGTTTGTCTGTAACGTGAAACGTCTTCACGCCCATACAGCTGAACCGATTTTTCTGAAATTGGGTATGGAGATAGTCTTTGAATCCCAAGGATAATGTTCATCCCGGTAAATTGTACGGTCACCGCACGGATTTTAGTGCAACAAAGTTGCGGATGTCAACTAGTTATTTATTCAATATAACAGTACTTACTATTATTTCTAAATTATTATTATTTATTTCGTAATATTTAGAGAGCCAGACATTTTTATGCATTGCTCTACAAAGCGCAATATCTAAACACCAATCTATGTCTTTAGCAACATCAGAACCAGTGATGTTGCGAATATCCATCCACATCCGCAAATGCGGAGCTTCCGCATAGATTTGGACATCTGCATCAGCATCCGCATCCGCAATAAATCAATGCGGATTTTTATGCGGATGCGAATGTCATACGAGTTGCGACAAGAAAAAAAGCGGCGGGGCGGGTGCCGTTTGTTTTTTTATTACTATCTAGCAAATTTTTCGTAGGCAGCTTCATTTTGATTTGATAAGACGAACGACAATTTCCTCTGCGAAAATTCTCGAAAGTGGTAGCTAACAGAGATAAAAAGGGATTTAATATTTCGATTTGATGGTCCTAAAAATATATGGATTGTTCTATTCAAAATTCAATTCAAAATGAAGCTACTCACGAAAAATTTGCTTGATAGTAAGTAATCAAAAAAATTGTTCTAGGGAACCTGTACTATTATTTTTGTAACACATTAATAAAAATGAAAATAATAATTTTCATTGTATTAATTCTTCATTTATATACTATATTTATATAGGATCCGAAACATCCGCATCCGCATCTGCGTCCGCGGATGTGAACCTCTAAAAATTCGCATCCGCATTCGCATCCGCGGATGTGAAACAATCGGGATCCGCAACATCCCTGATCAGAACTAGAAGCGTGAGCTATTTTTTTCAACTACGTTTACCTTTCACAGTTTGGCGGAGTTTTTTTCCAAATCCAGATAAATATAAAGGAAGACTCATTCAAGAATCTAGCCACAACTATACTTTAAGACTTCAGATTAATATTTGTTAATTATTTGTTAGTTATTTTTATGCTAATTGAACAAAACAGAGCTTGGAAAAATATGTCAAACTCAGTTTTATACTTCTTACATTTTTCATACATTTACATTTTTTGCAACTTAGAACTAATTGGATGTGCAGAAGAAATTCAAACTTTATCTATAATTTTATAATTATACCCCCTTACTAATAAAAACTTCTTACACATCCGTGTAACGCATGAATAGTTAAACACGGTGGTTGTGTTACCCATACGTTACACAGGGTTGGTACAGAACTCTACTAATAATCAAATGATAATGACATTTATGACTTGTGTAACTAAAATCGTGTTATATACCATAGACTGTAGACTCAAAGGAAAACGTTCAGGAATTAAGTAACACGCTATCTGATGTTCGGGTGTTGATGACAAAAATTGATATGAAAGTTATGTTTTTATGAACCTGGTAATTATAATTGGAAACAAGATTGATATTTAAACATTTTTTAGTTAATATTAATCAGTAAAGTACGTGAATTTTGTAAATAATATAATGTTCTTCTTCTTCTTTTTAAAATGGCCCCGCGACTATGACATTTACTTTCAGTTTTTGAACGCAACGCTACTGTCAAAGTTAATAAAATTTGAAATTGTCATATTTTGTCACTTATGTCGTGTTAGGGGCGCGTTCCACTAAGCGCTCAAACGCTGAAAATACTCCTTCAGCCGTTTCACATGTCGACCGCGATCGTAGTGATCACGGCAAAAGCGTCACTCATGAGTCATGACGTATATTTTCGCTAATGCAAAGCTAAAAACGACCCATCGTAAAGGTGGGTCGAAGTGGACGTTTTAATAAAACCGCCATCTTTTCATATGCAAAATAAGCTGTTTTAAAGATTATAATAAAATAATAATAATAAAGTTAGTAAAATAAGAGGTAAAAAAGGAATAAGAATGACAATGATAATATCAACACTAAATACCTAAATATACATAATTTATAAAATAAATAAAATAAAAACAACTATCTTGAAAAAAGGTATAAAAACGAGAAACTATTGAAAGCCGTTCCTAGACAAAAACAATATAAAATGCGATAAAATTATAATTTGAAATGAACGCTAGAAACTCTGACGCGATTTGTATCATGCGAGTGGAACGGCAAAAACCACGGTCGTGATTCGTGAGAGTTATCGTTGTAGGTGCTTAGTGGAACGCACCCTAAATAAAACGATCGCGATGTATGTTATATTTCGTTAACATTGAAAATAAATTTCATTCAATTGATTAAAGAAATAAAACATATTAAATAGTTTTTTTTATGTTTCTTTGCTAATAAGATGATAGAAATCAGCAAACGCACTCAAAACTACATATTCAAAATAAAATATAATCAGCTGATCTATTGAAAATCCGCCATCTTGATCTTATTCACACTCTATACAAGGGTGATGCCTTGTGTAAGCGTTGGGTAAATTTGTATGGAAGTAACAACAGCATTATACAGGCCATATGTCAAAAAAATGATTAGTAGAAAAAAATTTACGCAGCCTCTATACACCTGTGTAACTTTTTATTAGTAAGAGGGATAATGTATTGTCGTTTGGAAGTTCTTCAACACGGAGTACTAGCTTAGCACACTTGGCATCAAACACGGGAGCATTAGAAGTTATTCACCCCACTTGTACCACAATGCTGATTGTTCAAATTTATAAGAATAAAATCATTTTTTGAGACTGATAGGCTATTGTCATTTAATTACGATTCTTTGTCTTATACAAAAAATAAAACCATTATTAATCTATTACTGCACTTTTAGGGTCAATTCAGACAGAAACGCGACGCGTAGACAAATTTCTAAAGTATTGAATTGACAGACTCGCATGACGTCTCACGCAATTGAAGTGTCAATTCAATACAAATTTAGAAATGCATCTACGCGTCGCGTTGCGGTCTGAATCGACCCTTAAGGTGCCGGTTGGCAGCGGACGACATGAAGCAACCGCAGACGACGTGTCGACACTACTGGTTTGTATGTATTTCTATGAAATACCCTGCGCAGCTAGTGACACGAAGCTAGCGACACATTCATAGAAATACATAGAAATGACGTGTCGCGACGACACGTCGTCTGCAACTTCATGTAGGCGGCTTCCAACTTGTACCCTTACTCGCCACGACTACTGACTGCATTACATTTTTATCAACATTAAAATCAACATAATATTTGTCAGTTACAAGTCATACTGTATCACGGTACGCGGGGTGAACGACCGTACTGTCTGGCCCTCACCTTGTTGTAGTGTGCGTGCGCGCCGAGCGGTCTGTGCGGCGCGCCGTTGTCCTGCGCCGTGTACGTCTTTACCTGCGCGTGCGCGTGAGCGTCCGCCGCTATCGTCGATATGGCAGCGCCGCGCCGCTTCTTCCCGCCCTTGTATATGTATTTGGACGGTCGTACCAGGCTGGAGACAGATATTCGTTAGCGTTTAAAATCATTTTAAATTAGTTATAAGATAATAATTTAATATTATAGAAATGATTGCTATCTATGAGTAGCTCGAAAAGGCTTAATGCTATTAGATAAATAATTTAGCCCGGCCGCACATTATCCGAATTTCTGATCAGAAAAATTCGGACGCCCCGCCCCGCTCATACATTTTGACACGTCAGAATTCTGATAGTATCCACAGCAAAATGTATGAACAGAGTGTGTTCCGGCGGGGCCTCCGAATTTTTCTAATCAGAAATTTCGGATAATGTGCGGCCGGGCTTATAGGGTAATAACTGGGCCATGTAATTTGTTCGGTGTCAAGCCCTAAGAGCCAGTCCGCACGGCGCGTTGCGTCAGCGTTGCGTCGACGCAACGCTACCGTTTGACGCATAGCCGGCCACACGGGCGCTGCGCCATCGCAGCGTCATTACGAAGCAGTCTTAACGTCAACACCCCCTCCCGCTTCGTCTCGGGGGCTGCTGTCCGTCATGTCTGCGTTGCGACGACGCAGCGCGCCATGTGAACACTTTGGTTATTTGTATGTAAAACAACGCAACGCGCCGTGTGTACTGGCTCTAACTTGACGTAACTCCACCGAATGTCGGTCCGCTATCTGTCTATGAATCAATTTCTCTGATAATAAAAGTAAAAAAAAAATGGTTTTCTGTAAAGTCGGATTACGGACGGTAGTTTGACGTGACAACGTTAATCATTACAGTCGCTCGAGCCGATCATGTCTCTCTCTCATTCGTGCCGCTCTCTCGCTTGCGGAACGCGGCAATGAGCGTAACGGGACAATGACGTCATCTTTTTCGTGCATGCAGCCCGTAGTATCGAGTTATTAGATGTTGTCACGTCAAAAAACAAAATCAAATCGAGTACTATAACATTAAGAAGTTTAAAGGCTTTTGTGCAATGTAAACAGTTTTACAAATCACAAATACAATAAATGAGTAAATTAAGATATATCACATATTATGCTATTTCTAAAACATACACCGCTCTCACTTCTCTCACCTAGGATACTGCGGTCCGAACTGCGTGTAGCAGCAGTTGTTCCAGCACCCCCTGGAGAAGGGGTTGAACCCCCCGATGAACTTGCCCGTCACCTGCTCGTTGGTGGTCCGGCCCCGGGAGACCAGCACCATGTGGAACCCCGTCAAACCGAATATCGGTATCGCTAGCAACGCTATGATGCCCATTATTACCATTCTGGTGTGCGGTTAAGAATGTATGAAAAATTTATGATTTTAATGTAATTTTTCGGAAACTAAAATTATTTGTATTTGTAATTATTCACTTGCATAGATCGGTCGTAGAGCACGCTTAAATTCGTATGACCCATATAATATTATATAACATAGCGAAAGAGACAAGTAGTTGTCTCTTTCGCTCGCGCACGTTATATTGCTATCGCGCTCCTATCGCGTACTATGGAAGCGGGATAGCAATATTTTCGTACGTAAGTTATGATTTTGATTAGTATCGATCTCGTGTTTTTACTTATTATCACTGGCGATTGTAGACGACACTGTCTGTCTGTCTGTCTATTGCCTCATCACGCCCAAACCGCAGAACCGATTCGGCTGAAATTTGGTATAGATATACTTTGAGTCCCGGGAAAGGATAGTTTTTATCCCGGAAAATGTACGGTTCCCGCGCGATCAACGGATTATGTCGCAAAGGAGTTGCGGGCTTCATCTAGTACAAACATATTACAAAGGATACGACACAATCGGCTCGACCTGCGTCAGCATCTTGTTGTGGTGCATGATGTAGTAGAGGCTGAGGCCGAATATGCTCAGCATGTGGATGGACAGCGAGATGAGGAAGAAGAAGAAGAACCGGTAGTTCCGCCGACCGATACAGTTGTTCACCCACGGACAGTGGTGGTCGAACGTCTGGAATCACAAATAACAAATTCTTTATTATACACACATCACACAATTACATAATAGCATGGGTTCTTAACTGCCTACTATGTGCTATACCAAGAAGGAAAAAAAACTAATATCATAAATACGAAGGTGTGTCTGTCTGTTACCTCTTCACGCCTAAACCGCTGAACCGATTTTGCTGAAAAACTTTTTTATTGGTATGGAGATACTTTGAGTCCCGGGAAAGGATAGGATACTTTTAGTGCTTGTTCTGACACAGCGGGAACCGCGCGGTTTGGACCCGTGTGTTTTAACCGCTCGCAGCTTAATGCAAAGGCGTTGTGTTACAACGTTCACACTTAACCGCTCGATTTCTACACGGGAAACGCGCGGTTTCCGTTTTTGGTCCGTGAGTTGTCAATCTCAAAAGTGCCCTCATAGCGTGCATCGATTTTTTAGACGAAAATATATAGTTTAGAACTATAGGAACTCGAAACGCTCGGTTTGCATGGATTTCCAAAGCCGGAAGTACGAAAAAAAAATTAAGAAAAAAAAGTGAATAAATGTTTTGCCTCATGATGTGCACTGGTTTGCCTAAAGTGTATTCAATAGAAAATTTCTATACCTTTCAGGAAAAAATTACGCAAACCAATTTTTTTGGCCGGAAGAGTGTCGGGCAAGCCTTTTTAAGTGAGTGATGAGGGAGGTCATTTTGCCCTCATTATGTAACATGATTTTTTTTGTTTAATTTGTTCCTTACAATGTCTGTTTTTATCTTGGTTTGCGGGCTCAGAAACGGCCGGAAATGTTGGGCAAACCACGTTAAAGTTTTTTGACTCTGAACTCGTTTTCAATAAAGTATAGTCAATAAATATAATCTATAATAATTAATGTTTCTTTGTAAAATTACCACTGTTTCATGATGCTTTAACTTTACATTCAACTTCAAATTAATACTTAATAGAATAATTACGACATCTTGTTGTTTTTACGATTCGATATCTGTATCTATTCATAATTTCCATTATAGATTATATTTATTGACTATACTTTATTGAAAACCAGTTCAGAGTCAAAAAACTTTAACGTGGTTTGCCCAACATTTCCGGCCGTTTCTGAGCCCGCAAACCAAGATAAAAAAAGACATTGCAAGGAACAAATTAAACAAAAAAACATGTTACGTAATGAGGGCAAAATGACCTCTCTCATCACACACTTAAAAAAGCTTGCCCGACACTCTTCCGGCTAAAATAATTGGTTTGCGTAATTTTTTCCTGAAAGGTAAAGAAATTTTCTATTGAATACACTTTAGGCAAACCAGTGCACATCATGAGGGCAAAACATTTATTCACTTTTTTTTTCTTAATTGTTTTTCGTACTTCCGGCTTTGCAAATCCACGCAAACCGAGCGTTTCGAGTTCCTATAGTTCTAAACTATCTATTTTCATCAAAAAAATTAATGCACGCTATGAGGGCACTTTTGAGATTGACAGCTCCCGGACCATTTGTCTGAACGAGCACTTTGTCTCGGTAAAATAAACGGTTATCGCACGATAAACTAATTTCGACGTCTAGTTTACAATATCAGCGCGGGTTTACCTCTATACAGTGGTTGCAGACGCTGCAGTGGCTACAGCGGGGCGGGCGGTAGAACTTGCACGTGACGCACCACTTCATGCGCACCGTGATCCCGTTGATCTCGACGCTGCGGTACAGCGGCGCGCGGAAGTCGTCCTCGCGGTCCTCGTCAGGTGGAGCTGGAATACACCGTGTGGGGTTAATAATACGGGCTATTATCGTTTGGGGCGTCCGTGGCCTAGTGAGAAGACCGTTGGTTCGCACTCGAGAGGGTGCAGGTTCGATCCCGGGTGGAAGCGTGTACCAACGAGACATTTGTTTGTACCAAGGAAAACATCGTGAGGAAACCCGCACACGGTTGGTCCCAGACGTATTGAGCTGCTCATTCCTTTGGACTAGGACGACTATGTTGCGAGAATGCCGTATGTGCTTGGGCAACCATACGGACATTTAAAATATTATTGTCCCAGGAACTACAGTATTTCAAGGGTGGGGTACTTCGCTCTGAAAGTCATCCACAATGGATGCAAAGGCCTCGTTTTATTATCATTTGAGTTGGTTTGATTGACTATGCGAGATTACTAAATCAGGTGGAGCTGGTATGGACCGTGTGATACAGATAGGTCGTAGATATGATACATTAGTAAATGTGATAAAGGCGATCATCGTTTGGACATAACCGCAGCCCCGGATCTAGGGGGGGGCAAGCCGGGGCCTATGCCCCGGGCGGCAAATTCAGAGGGCGGCCAAATTCACATTTCACGGACCAATGGACAACTCATCATTTATTTAACTTTGACCACGGATTATAAATAGTAGCCCAAGTATAGCAATTTCATGGCCATATCAACTTGACCGATACCCTGAGCGCGCGCGTAGGTAGGCGGGGCGGCATTTTTCAGTTTTTGCCCCGCCTAAAAAAAATTGAAGATCCGGGGCTGCATAACCGGTGCCGACTGCGTTTTAGAGAGAGACAGAGAGAAAGTCGGGGTAAGAATGATACTTAAAACTCAGGAATAGGGTTTTTTTTTCATCAATCATCACACTGGTGAATGCGTGGCGATCAGGGTACCCATCATCAAGACCTAGACAAACTTATCGTCTAGTGATCACTTAGAACTACTCGGTCCAAAACCTAGCAATGTTATTAGCATACCTAAAGGAAGCCTAAAAAGACAGCGGATCAACAAGTATGCAGTCGGCCTTTTACAATGTCACCTGTGAAATTTAGGCCTCCATTTCACGATCATCATAAGGTCAACTGGAAAGATCAATCCTTTCTTAAACATGACCCCGAAACAGCTGAAACCAGTTTGCATGTTCGTTGACGAAGTTTTATCGAATCACGGTGCAATCGCTAAACTAATATGAACGCAATATAGTTACGCTCGCACGTCTGGTTTGTGACTGAGTTTAGTTTAACATATAATTAATAATAATATCTATGGACGCTTCACACCACGTCAGCCTGGCCCCATGCTAAGTACCTGAAGGACTTGTGTTACGGGTACCAGACAACGGAAATATATTTAATACTTTTATACTATACATATACTTAAGATTTTTATTATATGATACACATATTTAATACACATCCATGACCCAGGAACTTTTTGAAAACTTTGTTCCGTCGGCGGGATTCGAACCCGCGACCCCCGGCTTGAGCTACCAACAGCCCACCAACCGAGCCACAGAGGTCGTCGAATTCGATAGTGTCATGCTATAATTCTTGCTCGAGCAATTTTAAAACTGCCTCAACACTCAGACAGCACCAAATGAATATTCAAACATCAGCGCATCTTCTGCCCACATGGTAGAGCTACACTCGTGTATGTGAGCTCCCGATTTATCGGTGCTGTTATTTGCTAAGCGTTTCCATCGGTCGGTCGGTCTTCCGTCCCACTGGGTTATGAGATGTGTACTGCGCACACACTTGGGCACTATAAAAAATTACTCCTGCATAACTGGCCTGGTTTCAATGAAACCGCTCACCGTCACCGAAATCGGTGTGGGGTTATTATATTATTATATCATGGTCGAGCGACGACTTCTGCCAATAGCTCAATAACATACATTAGCGCAGAAAATTTCAGGCTTTATTATGTTTTTTTACGAAAGCAAGGCATCACTTAAAAATTATTACAATAGGGATGATGACAAGGTCAAAGATTAGCGAATTTTGTTAATAAAATAAAGAAATCACGGTAAAAAATAAGTGTTCCCAAAATTTCAGCTTGATAGCATTTGTATTTTTTTTTTATTATGCACCTTCAAAGTTGGATAATCAAGTCGATTTTTTTTTCAATTAAATTTCTTAATATTTGTATACCATTCGATAACTTATGCAATTAAAAGCAACTTTTGTTATGAAACCACTTTCATAAACGCAATAAGTATTTAATATACCTACCGAACAAAGTTTTCTCCCGATGCGTACAAACTACGAAAGAGTGACGTCATTCTTTCGTAGCACTTTGTATGGAGCGTTTCGGGCACGTCTATTTTGAAAAAAAAATAGTCATCATGCCTATTCCCCAAGGCACTCAGACTTCTATATTGAAACTTCTTTTAAATATAATTAAATGTTAATTAACGTTTTATACGTTTAATGAAAAACGCAATAACGAAATTGTTTCTCGAGTGGAGAACAATAATTAGTTGTGGCGTGCAGATGTAATTAAAAACCTTTCCAAATTACTTTAAATTATTTATTGGTCGCGTTTATATTTTGTCGTGGCACGACGCGGTAATAAGATCTTCCAACCGAGCGAGGTGGTTGGTACACTCGGTCAGGCCGAATTGTTTTCACCCGCCGTTATATACCGCCGCACTTAGAAAACTTAGATAGCGCGATTCAGTAGGCCTACTACGAAACAATTTTGAGACTCAAACAATCGGACGAGAATGCCGCGTCCTGCTCTAACAATGTCATTTCACGTTTGTTAGAGTAGGACGCGGTATTCTCGTCCGATTGTTTGAGTCTCAAAACAGTTTCATGGTACAAGGCCAGGATCGTGGCGCCAATTGTATCTACTGCTACACGGACGGTTTTGTAGCTCCTTCCCATTGCCAAAATGCCTGAGACGTCCGCGGCATTGTCGTGCCTTACCAGGGGAAATTATAAGAGCGACCAATTGACGTCGCGTCAGTGGGAAGTGGGAACTACAAGTTTGTATTGCCATAGTGTATATTGAATACAATGCAACAAGGTCGGTAGCCAAGGGCGTCGTGCGGTGTGCGTAAACATTGCACTGGAAAATATCCGCTTTCGGACATAGCAACAAGGGGCCGATTCTCATATCGTGAATCTCACTTCGATCCGGTTATCCATCTCGGTCGCACACGAGCTAAATCACGCGCGAGGGAGAGAGCCTGCGATCGAAATGACATTCTAGGTGTGAGAATCGGGCTCCAGCTACACATTTGTCAAATGAATTTCACTATGACAAGCTCGTTAATTGCACGTAATGCTTCTATCGCATTACGATTTACGACGTTGCTGCTCAGTGCTCAGAAGAAAACCAATTGCTTGCGCCTTTGTCAGTTCGCTTTACCATACTATTCGGAATTATTAAAAGTAACCATAATGGTACTCCCGAGCTCACGCTAGTACCATACAAAAATGACTACAAAATCAGTTAAGTAGTTTTTGCGTTATATAACAATAAATAGCCATCCAACAGCCTACTACTCTATCATAAACTGACATAATCTAAACTAAAATTTGTGCAGAGGATAATGACATTACTCTCTTACAAAAACAGTCTGGATTTTAATAAGATAATAATATTTTTTGGTTGCTGCCCACCCATAATAGAACATTAAACTATTTCACAAAAGTCCTACCATTTACAGAAAAACAACTTCTTTCCTTCCTTGCAAACAGGGAAAAATGTTTATTTTTATTTTTAACATACCTACTAGTGATTTTTTTCTAACATGAAATGATTTAAAAACAGCCAGAACAAAAATACTGCATTTTCCCTTTTCCATTAAAAATTAGTTACTCATTCATATTTTCGATATTTGCAAAAGATTAATAATGAAGTAACTCACCCTTTGGTATCACTCCCGGGTCCATGAAAGTGGCCAGTGTAAAATTGGCCAAAACAAAAAATGTTATGACACCTTGGTATGCAGGAACCCATGGGTGGTTGTGCAAATAGAACTGGCAGCTGAAAAAAAAAACACAGATTAAAAGATAAAAAGAATTATTATTTTAATATGTTTCATGGTTGTAGCTCACACCTCTTTTATGGCATTAAACAAGGAAGTGCTAATCACCTCTGCATCACTGAAAAGGAAAAAATAACACACAACCTAACATAGTATATTTTTAATAGTTTTTTATTGGAACGAAGTTACTTATCGCATGTTGCGAGGGGGCTAGACGGAAAAAATTCATACAAAAAGTTGTAACGACACTTTTTGCCACAGACATATCAAGATAGATACCGTATGTCCCGCGAAGCCATCTAGCAAATAATCTTATCTCCCTTCATTACAATCGATAAGCAAATAAAATTGCCATTTTATGAATGTGTGACCATTTACACAGACTTTAGAAGCTATAAAAAAAAACTTGAATGCAGTAGGATTTTGGGAGTTAACTGCCACACTCAGAGTGGAACATTAATTATACATCCTTCAATCGCGGATTCTTGGAGATCTATTGTTATCGCGGCCCAAAGTGGGCCGCTTAGGAGTTGATAGGTTAAATGTAATTAATTCACCCTATACATTATATGTCAAACTCTTCATTAAATTGAAGGTTAATCATAATTAAATGTCGCTGAGTAGGCAGTAAGACATATAAATATTTTATACATTAACAAATTATAACTGCTTGTCTCTATAACTTATGCTCATCATTTACACAGGCATGGTTCAAACTACAAGTATACTAGGCACAAATTTCATACAGTGGTTTGCACCATAACAATGTGTTTGCAAATGCAACAGAAAGAAAGCAATAAGCCAATGTCAATTTCACTACAAAGTGTATGCACTCCATTATCAGAATTTATTACAAACTGTAAAAAGAAACAGAGAGTGAGGTCTCCTCAATTAATACACTTCCAAAATTAAGTTTGCATATTACTAACTAATTTCTCTCATAATAACTAGCCGTCTGATTGAAAACAACTTACCAAATTATAAGAAAAAATATTATCATTGAGGACTACATATCATTATTGTTTTATAAAATAATGGGATAGATTTAACAAAGCTAGATCACAATATAATATAATGCATGAGCAGCACCTAATTTATAATCTAAGTAGGTAGAGTAAGGCATAATATAGAATCGTCCCACAGAAACCACATCATGGTAAATTGGATATATATGTAATTAGTGATATTTATTGTTATATTAAATTGCATAATCAAATTTAAAAACACAAAGGGCTCCTACACCTACACTGTGGGAAAATCCAATGTGAATTCTAGGTGGCCAACGAGTGTAAATAGTGGCTTCTCACCCATGACCAATTAATGAAAATTAGGAGCGTCTCACATGCGACCGAAGCTTGTAAATACATCAATTATAGCAAATCACAAATGGTCCAAAGATATAAATAGAAGTAAATCGACTATCTTGTGTGAAAGTTGTCAAATTAAAATGAATTCGATCTCAGTAGACATTCGATTTTAAAGTACTTACGGAAAATAGAAAAATAGAGATGTTGTGCCCAAAAGTAAGGCCCAAGCGAATGTCGCGGGGATATATCTCGTTTTGAGATCGCATTTGGGCATATTGTGTCAATTTTACTTCTCAAAAAGTAAATTTATCTCGATTTTACTCACTACGGACCAACATGGCCGCGCCTAATAATAATGACAGATTAAAAAACTGCGAATCGTGTGGCAGATAAAATTTGACTTTGACACATTAAAAAATACAACAGACTAAAAATATATTTTGATCAAATGTTTAAAAAATTAAAATTGATCAAATCATTCCTTTAGATGTTCGATGATTTATCAAACAATTAAATATGATGCTGGCACTTCACATGGCTATTTGTATTTGCTATTGGCTATTTGTTGTATTTGGCAACTTTATTAACGAATACGCAAACAAGCAAATAAAGCCAAATACGACCTTCCAACATGGCCGTCAAATAGCAAACTTACAATTTACAAACATTCGATTCAGAATTTTTTA
Source organism: Cyaniris semiargus (assembly GCA_905187585.1). Classification (NCBI taxonomy): domain Eukaryota; kingdom Metazoa; phylum Arthropoda; class Insecta; order Lepidoptera; family Lycaenidae; genus Cyaniris; species Cyaniris semiargus. Next base: position 314,998 of record LR994559.1, read on the forward strand.
ATCAGGTTTGTGTTCACCAATACAATGTCGGATGTCAGTTATAAACTTCGAATATTTATTACAAAAAATTGGACCACTAATCTCCAAAAAGGATACAAAATATTGTTTTCCGCCACAGACATTTTCCGCTGTTTTCCGCTCACGATACAACATTGAAAATTGCTGAAAATCACCTGAAATTTGAAAATAATCCGTCTGTTGTCAAGTTGACTGCACCGGTTTATTTACATGTACTTGCCTATTTGACTCTTGATGTGCGTCAAAAACCGACAAAGGTACGGATACGTCTCATACGTGTATTTGGTATTGGTCATATTTGTCAAATAGGCAAATAAGGCCAATACTTTGTCAAACATACCGTCTACACATGGTTATTGTTTGGCGAATGCATCAAATACGCAAATACAAATAGCCATGTGAAGTGCCAGCATTATGTTTTGATTCGAGAACTCGTGACCTCCTTGTGAGTATAGTGTGGCGGTACCCACAATTAGCCTAACATTCCTGCATCGCGCTATCGAAGTTTTCTGAGCGCGTCGCTATATATACGACAGCTGAAATGTATCACGTGGGCTCCGGCCTGACCGAGCATCACACCTCGCTCGGTCGGAAGATCTTCCTTTGTGGCCTCCACGCACATATTCCCACATTGGTGACCCTCGACAGAACACGCCTCCTTCATCATCATCACTCCCCGCCCCTCCGCACCGCGCCAGCCAGCATCGCCTCATCGGGTACCTCGTCCACTAGCCACAATGTATCGCGGTCTGGGCGACTCCGCATCGGCATCATCGGGCTTTCTCACTACACCGACCGGTCAGCAAGCAGAGCACATCTCTCCTGGTCAGCACGTAGCATCGGCCCCGCACGGCAGCTATCCGACTCACTGGATCCCGTGCAGCAGCATCACAGTTCCGACTCACTGGGACTCACTGCAACAGTTCCGACTCACTGGAACTCTCTGGCACTGGCCACTCAAGCGACAAGACTTCAAGATTCGACCTCCGGTCTTCGGGGGGGAGTGATGTAGCGGTACCCACAATTAGCCTAACATTCCTGCATCGCGCTATCGAAGTTTTCTGAGCGCGTCGCTATATATACGACAGCTGAAATGTATCACGTGGGCTCCGGCCTGACCGAGCATCACACCTCGCTCGGTCGGAAGATCTTCCTTTGCGGCCATCACGCATATTCCCACAATAGTATTCGTTGCTCGTGAGTCGTGACTCGTGTTACGTGTTACGTGATGCGTCACGGGCTACCGAGTACCGCTATGACGTGAACCGTTTAAATCATGGCTCGTGTAACGTGTTATCCCTTTCGCTTCACACTTTTGGCTTTCCAAAACAGCAAAACATAATATAAACACTTTATTAATATTTATTTGTTGAAATGTTTTACTACATAGAAATGTACAATGTATACTACACTCTACAGTATACGTACGTTACTTGTACGCAGAGACATGATACTTACAACGTGTAAGTTGTAAAGCGCATCACAGACGGTGAAGATACTATAATATTTTATCTTAAGATGCCCAAATATAAAATATTATAGTATCTTAGGCTATCACACACGGCTAAGATACGATATTATTAAAAATCTGTTCATTTCCTTACGAGTCTGCGTTGGTGCCACACGTATTCCTTGTTAGAGTTCTATATACAGGGTGATTGACTATGAGTGATACTGCCTTACTTCTTGATTTGTTAGACAGCTCCTCAGACGATGATTCTGATATAGAATGTGAAATGCAGATTGCAATAGCACATTCCAAAAGGAGAAAAATTTGGATAGAGCCTCACATAAAGAAGAGAAAAACCTGCGGTGAATTTAACCTTTATCAAGATCTGTCAACAAAGAAGTTTCAAGAGTATTTTAGAAATTCAAGAGAAACATTCATTTCGATTCACGATTTGATTAGGGAAGATATAAAAAAGCAAAATACAAACATGCGACAGAGCATTTCCACTGAAGAGCGTCTATCAGTGTGCTTAAGGTAAGCGCCAAATTAAATAAATGGTATTTTTATTTGGGAACAAATATAATGACCACCAAAAAATGCTCTGATACCCTAAGCTTGTTAACCAAAAAAATATGCTTAACACCAAAAAATAAAGTCTAAAATTGCAATACTACCAGCTATTTTAGTCACGACTCACGACTACACTTCAAATTGTAATATTATCATGTTGTAATTGAACGCGAAATATAGTAAATGGTCACCAAATCCTAGAGAGCAAATCAATGCGATATTTCTGTCTAAAGTTTGGACCTGAAGAAATAACAGACGGACGTCGGATACCTAACTACCCTTTCCAATTTAAAATATTAGCATGGATGATGAGAGTTTTACATACTAATAAGTAATATTATATGCGAAAGACCGAGAGACGACCGTCTGGCGGGCGACAACGTAGTAAACTAGAATAGGTAGAAAAAAAGGCAACAGCTTTCATGCGAAGTTTCCCCCTCTACCTTTTGGACCCGGCACGTAGCATCCCACTACGTCCGATCATCGATGAGCCCGCGCGCTGTCCGACACAAAAACATCCTGTATTCATAAAAATTTATATTTCGCATCTTAAGATAACATAAATTAAGATACGAAATATATTATATTTCCATATCGGTCGGTATCTTAAGATACAAAAGATAAAATATATATTAACTTCGTCGTGTGTGATGGTTCATAGGATTTCTATGGTGAGCGATATTCTAAAATATGCTCTAAGATAATATATATTTTATATTATCTTCACCGTCTGTGACGAACTTAAGTATCATGTCTCTGCTTGTACGTTACCCGTATTTGGAAACGTGTGCATATGGCTTAAAAAATATATACGCTGATTGCTTATTTTTTAATCGATAATTTACGATTGGTAGCTTGACGTGTAAAATGCATAAAAGAGACCGTAAAAATCATTTTATTGGCTAAATTACAAAACGTCAAAATTTTCTATCTTCGGATTGGTGGAGGAAGGAAAAAAGTCTCGCGGATAAAGATGGCTGTTATTGTCAGTTGACTTCATGCTTTTGTAGTGTGGTATGATTTTTAAAATTCCTAAATTAATGTAAATCTTTTTAAAATTGTCTTTATTTTTATTTTAAAGCGTAGTTTTGATACACGAGTTTAATTCGCTAAGATGTCAGAGAGCACTAGCCCTAGTGTTATAAGTTACCTAAGGCAGTATAGGTTTCAAAAGAAAGCTACAGCTGGCTCCACCGTTCCCGTTACGGTAACATCGGCTCCTTCGAGTTCTCGTAAGTAAAAACCGATAATTTCACTCATTAACTTGGGTCAGACAGTTTCGCAGTACTTACCGTACATTCCCATATCACATTTGCTAACAGTTTTTTGTCACTTTAATTCATGGTTACCTACATATTATCTGACCGCGACCTTCATACACATGTTTTTAACACCTTATTCATTAAATTACACCGCATACTAGTAGCATGTAACAGTAATGTTCTTATACTATTCAGTTGCATCATGCTTTCAAATATCCTAGAAAAAGTATCATATTTTTTGTCAAGTATCATTATTTATTGTGCTACTTCCATGCTTTAACATCCAAACAAAAATTGTATGTTTAAAACAATGCAAAGAAGGCCTTTTGTTAAATAGTTATGTAATAAACCCTACCTTGGTCATGATCAAAAATGTCTGTTGATATGAGGCTGATGCTCATGATGATCTAAACATCATCATCATCATCATCACCCATGCCCAAATTCCAAAACAGTTGTTTATTGCAGCTAGTCTTTTACTCTTCACAAATGCTATACTCAGCTTAATATAACATAAGTATAATATATTTTCATGTTTATGAAAGTTATTAAGTTCACATTAATTCTAATAGAAAAGCAATGATTTTGACAATTTCTATTGGTTTTCACAGTAGATAAATATATTAAATACATCATACAGGAGGACATAGGCAATTAATTACAGTAAATATAGCTTCTTTTGTTTTGTGTGTATAAAGTTATGGGCAACATTTAGCATGTATAATAAATGCATAATATTAAACAAGTTGGAATTGGACACTCTTGATAATATCATGTTGCATTCCCATAGCTTTGACTTACTTACATAGTCAGTGTAATAAAATACTTTCTTGTATGATCAAATAATCTTTTTATCTCTCTTTTTATTTGTATTCATAAAATAATAGGAATGTTATTTTGAGATTTAGCAAGTAACAGAGTGATTTAAAAATTAATTTCAGAATCAATGATAAGGTTGCCTACACCTGTGGCCTTCAACAAACATGTGCCAGTGGTGTATAAGAGAATCAGAATACAGGATTCAGACTCTGACGATGGACCTTCACCGGCTAAGAAGCCTGTTATTGTGATCTCCGCTGCACCCAACCGTCCAGCCTTGCCTAATCAGACTCTGGAACTTACACAAGCTGTCAAAGAAAGAAGATTCCGGAATATGGTGCAGATGTTTCCTGAAGTTGCTCCTTTGGTAAGTTTTGTTCAGTACTGATTCAAATAAATCCAAATGAAAGGAAAGGTGAAATATAACCGCTTTTGTCATTGTGAGTAGTGTTATTCTTATGTGTAATTATTATTGTTATTCTCAGACTAGACGTTCCGCGCGGCTTCGCCCGCGTAAATTAGATATTTCACAGACAAATCAGTCTACAAAAAAATAGCCTATGATCCTTCACGTGGTCTACTTTTTATCTGACCCAAATAACAGAAAAATTTCTCTAGTAGTTCGTGAGATAAGCCCTTTCAAATAATTTCCCCCGTTTTTTCCACATTTTCTTCTATTTCGTCGCTCCTATTAGTCTTAGCGTAATAAAATATAGCCTATAGCCTTCCTCGATAAATGGGCTATCTAGCACTGAAAGAATTTTTCAAATCGGACCAGTAGTTCCTGAGAGTAGCACGTTCAAATAAGCCCTTTCAAATAATTTCCCCCCGTTTTTTTCCAGATTTTCCTCTTATTTCTTCGCTCTTATTAGTCTTAGCGTGATAAAATATAGCCTATAGCCTTCCTCGATAAATGGACTATCTAACACTGAAAGAATTTTTCAAATCGGACCAGTAGTTCCTGAGATTAGCGCGTTCAAACAAACAAACAAAGTAACAAACTCTTCCGCTTTATAATATTAGTATAGATTACACTTACTGCAGCCTTAATCTGCAGTCTTGCAACACTCACTCGCTGCGAATTATTTGCGCAACTTTGTATTTTTTTTTTTGACAAACTAACACAATAACCAATTACACGAAATATTATTATTGCGTATAATATAAGTAATGAATTAATTATTTATTGCCATAAACTAAGCGCACAAAAACAACTCGAAATGACATTGGGCACGAAAAAGCTGTTTTTAACGCTTGATTTACCTAACATTATCCATATAGATGAACTTAAAAAAAATAACTAGCTATTACTTATACGCAATAATAATATTTCGTGTTATTTTATTAGTTAGTGTTAGTTTGTCAAAAAAAAATAAAATACAATGTTCCGCAAATAATTCGCAGCGAGTGAATTTTGCAAGACTGCAGCCTTAAATGCAATGTGAATGAAGTGTGAAAACTACTATTTCTATTAAAATATGATGTTAACTTACTGATTTTAGCTCGTAAAAACCACCTTATCCAAGCATGGTTGGAACGAAGAGAGATGTAGAGATGAGCTCCTCAAGTATGACCCCGAGAGTGACGTCCGACCCTCGGGCAGTTACCACCGTCCAAGCCACTCAGGCCAAATATCACAGTCTAATGGAGCTAACATAATGCGAGTGACAAGTGGAAGCACCACAATACCTAGACCCCTGGCATCTAAAGGCGGCAGGGCAAGACGAGGCAGCAGCGGTAGTGAGGATGATGATTATGGGGTTAGGAAAGGAAAGGATGACCTAGTTTATGACAGGTAGACACATTTTATTACTTAAATCAAACACTTACCCTCTTACTAATAAAAAGTTACACAGGTGTATAGAGACTGCGTAAATTTTTTTCTACTAATAATAATTTTTTTGACATATGGCCTGTATAATGCTGTTGTAACTTCCATACAAATTTACCCAACGCTTACACAAGGCATCACCCTTGTATAGAGTGTGAATAAGATCAAGATGGCGGATTTTCAATAGATCAGCTGATTATATTTTATTTTGAATATGTAGTTTTGAGTGCGTTTGCTGATTTCTACCATCTTATTAGCAAAGAAACATAAAAATAACTATTTAATATGTTTTATTTCTTTAATCAATTGAATGAAATAGTTCAATGTAAACGAAATATAACATACATCGCGAATCAAATTATAATTTTATCGCATTTTATATTGTTTTTGTCTAGGAACGGCTTTCAATAGTTTCTCGTTTTATAGCCTTTTTTCAAGATATAATCGTATAGTTTTATTTTCCTCTTAAGTCATAATTGTTTATTGTTACAATTATTATTTTATAAATTATGTATATTTATTTAGTTTTAATATTATCATTGTCATCTTATTCCTTTTTTATTCCGCTTATTTTGCATATAAAAAGATGGCGGTTTTATTAAAACGTCCACTTCGACCCACCTTTAAGATGGGTCGTTTTTAACCCCCGACCAAAAAGAGGGTTGTTATAAGTTTGACGTGTCTGTCTGTCTGTCTGTCTGTCTGTCCGTCCGTCCGTCCGTCCGTCCGTCCGTCCGTCCGTCCGTCCGTCCGTCCGTCCGTCCGTCCGTCCGTCCGTCCGTCCGTCCGTCCGTCCGTCCGTCCGTCCGTCCGTCCGTCCGTCCGTCCGTCCGTCCGTCCGTCTGTCTGTCTGTCTGTCTCTGCTCATTGCTGAAATATCACGGTTTATCTGGTTCGTGATAGGCCGATTAGCAACTTGCAGTCGTTTGATGGGTTTTATATTTTGCATTTTGGTTCGTGACACTTATAAATATATACATATTAATGGAAAGTTGACCCTGGTGATGCAGCATCACCTGGTAATCAATAGGATACCCAACTCCTCACCAACTTAGAGCAGAGCTTTCGTGTTTGGGCTCATTTTAATTGCGACAACCAATAAGACGTAGATAAGCAGTAAATATTTGCATGCTGCTGCTGCAGCATCACCTGGATTGTATAGGAGCCGAGCTCCGTATGAACCCAGGGTGGAGGTTTCAAGTTTGGGCTCATATTGACGGCCTCATCCAAGAGGATATTTATAGGTCGTATTCATTGGGATATGATCCTGTTGATAGGAACAATTCTGCACTATAACCAACACAAGTTTAAAAAGCATAATAAAAATTAAATTAAGAAATTTAAAAATCTCCCGCCAAACAACTTTAAAAAGTAATGAAATAATATTTACTGACTTTAAGTTTAAATAATTCCTAAGTGTAAAGTAATATTTTTAGTCCATAATTGTTGTCAAGGTGTGTCGGGGGACCTCTAATGTAGATGTTTGATTTCACATAACATTATAGTTTAAAGGTCAGTTCACAGCGAATTGAATCGAGACAATCAGCGATACAAAATGCGAAAGTCGTTGTTGTAGTTAACTTGGCGGTCCCCCGACACACCGTGACAACAATTATGGACTAAAAATATTACTTTACACTTATATCATTTGATTATTAGTAGAGTTCTGTATAAACCCTGTGTAAACACAACCACCGTGTTTAACTATTCATGCGTTACACGGATGTGTAAGAAGTTTTTATTAATAAGGGGGTTAATGTGATGAGCTTTTTTAATTTGCCATAGACCTTAAAGAGCTTGTCAGTATTTAATTAACACATTATTATTATTTTTAAGTACACCAGTTAAAGCTTACTACAGTAAAATACAACTTAAGGTGGCTTTCTGATCTAATTATCATCTGAATATCGTATTCTTATCAAATTATTCTTACATTATAATTTGATATTTTTAACATATTCTTAACAAATACAATTTCAGTGACTCAGACAATGAGGTGACAGATGACCTGGTTGGTGACAAGAAGAAGGTGTTTGAGTTTCTCAACAGCAGCACCATGAATGAGCTGTCTCTGCTGAGTGGGTGCTCGCAGAAGAAGGCTGAGGCCATTATAGCACAGCGGCCGTTTAAGGGTTGGGTTGATATGGTATGTTGACTACAATTTAATGAAACATTAGCTCCTTATACTACTAAAAATTTTTTGGAAGTAAGAATTAAATGACGTGAATATATATATATATATATATATATATATATATATATATATATATATATATATATATATATATATATATATATATATATATATATATATATATATATATATATATATATATATATATATATATATATATATATATATATATATATATATATATATATATATATATATATATTTTAGTCATATACATACAATATACATGAATATATATTGTATGTATATGAATGTATAATCTATAGCTTGTACATGTATAATGTATATGTATAGATGTTTAGGCACTAGACTTCTGCTTAGTGTTTCTATTCTAATTATACTATTCTATTCTAACTTAAAACAAAAATATTAAATTTTTTATGACTTTATGAAAGTCCTTTGACTCTGCAGTCAAAACTTTTCTTTCTCCTCGACATATTATGACCTCAGCTTTTTAGAGAGTGCAATGCATGTTGTTAAAAGCGCAAATGTTCCAAATAAAGGGACAGGCATAGTACCTGTGTCTGAATAAAAGAAACATTATAGTAATTACCTAGATTTGGGGGGTGGGGTCATATCTCCTATGACCCCGCCCTCTCTGACCATGCCTGCCAAATGGCAACAGAAGCAACTTCGTTTTAAAATAATGCTTTATTTTTCAGGTTGAGAAGTTCAACAGCAACAAGATGCTAAGTACGGACCTGTTGAACGCAACACAAGAGCTGCTGTCCACGCGGAACAACATACAGCGGCTGATGAAGAAGTGTGTGGGGCTGGCCACGCAGCTGGAGTGCGCTGTAGCGGCTGGCGCCGGCAGGCTCAAGCAGCCTGCTATATTGGACTCTAGGTGAGGCATATCCCCTCAGAGCACTTATTTTAAAAAAAACTTTGTTGTATTCATCGACAATACGGCCACTGCATCAGAGTTTACGTACCGTAAACTACCAGTCATTGGACAGCTAAGGATTGTATTTTACAGAAATAGCTGTAAAAGAAAAACATGTACAGAAATAGATATTATATTTGTGTTCATATGTTATCTAACTTAAGATATGCAAACATAAAAATGCGATGGTTTTTCAGTTTATATTGATTTTTTGGTAAAAACTGAATGGTAATTAAAACACAGTCATGGGACAGAATTTCAGTAGTTGGACACCCAAAACCAGTAATTGGACAGGCAAAGTTTGATTGAAATTGGGTTAAAATAGGCATTGTAAGTAGGAAACATTATAAATAATTGTTGTTTTCACATATAATTTTATAATTTATTACAAAATAAGGTTTTTATAATAACATATTTAACAAAAAATTACTTGATAAAATTAAAATTCTTACCAATATTACATAGTATTATTGTAACATATCCATACTAATATTATAACTTTATAAGTGTGAAAGTCTGTTCGTCTGTCTGTCTGTCAATTACTTCTTCATGCCCAAACCACTGAACTGATTTTGCAGAAAATTGGTATGGAGAGACTTTGAGTCCCGGGAAAGGAAAAATAGTACCTTTTATTCCGGGAAAATGTACGGTATCCACTCGATAAACGGACTTTGACGCAATGGAATTGCGGCCGTCATCTATTAATATTATAGATGTGAAAGGGTGTCCGTTTGTTTGAACTTTATCTGTATGTCTATATATTTTGTTCAGGTATAACATAACTCAAATATTTAGAGATGTCAGATTGTCCTCATCGAGCCAATCGGCATACTCAGACAATATTTCAATATGGACAATGCAATGCAGCTTATTTGCCTGTCGCTGTCGCCGTACTCTACTTTCAGGAGGGAGTTGGGCTTGTCTTGCCGTAACGATTGTGCGCTAACAATATCTTTTAGGATGTGAAATAGATCCCACAGGTTGCACATATTCTTGAGTTTGGATTATACTGATGGGTAGCAAAAATTGTACCTATGGCATTTGTTTAATTTAAATCATTAGTGTCTAAACACACCATGCCGAAGTTACGCGGCCGAAATTCGGCAAGATAACGTCAGCAATGTCAAACACATACAATATAACGCGACGTAATTTCGGCATAGTGTGTCATCGGTAATTTAAAATACATTGCAGGTGTAATCTTGCCGGACTTCGGCCGCGTTTTTTCAGCCTAGTGTGTTTAGACATTAATACACAAAGTCGAGGGATTTCATGAAATATAAACTAAAGGCTTGCCATTTTCCTACTTCGGAAACAAAAATAATAGGAACGTACTACACAATCCAGTGATTTCCTAATAAAACATAAACGAAAAGGGTAGCTGATTTTGAAAATTCTAATTCCTCTATGAAAACAAAAACTTAAGAGGTGTCAAGGGACATCCGGATGGAACGAAGTTATAAAAAAACGCCGTCTATTGACGCCCAGGAATACTCACAATGACACTTTTGTGGAACTGTAATAAAATTTATTTAAACGTCCGGTAGATGTCGCTGTTTATTCTCAAAAACGCCATCTAGTTGACGCACAGGAATACTATCAACGCCCTCTGCCCCTAATAGGCAGGTACTAATAAAAAAGTGTTCGAGGTCAAGTGTAGTTCCGTCTAGCCTCCTTACTCAACGCCGAACTTCGTTCCAAAAAAAATTAACGCGTTGTCAGCCATAATAATGCAACGCACCGTGCGTTGCACAATGGCTGACAACGCGTTAAACGCACAGCATTTTACAAGATCCCCAAATTGCGTTACGTTCCCTTATTCATTCCATACAACTAACGGCAACAAGTAGAATGAAGTATTCAGAAGACACAAGTCAGCTACAAATAATTAACTTTCGTAATGAATAATACTCATCTTTCGAATATATCAAGTAGATCAGTATTATTTCAACTTGTCCTGTATACTGTTTTACAGCACTTTTACATACCAGTAGTAGGACAGGCTAAAAAAACCTTGAAATGTGATAAAAGGTTATTAAGAATGTACAAAAAATACTTAATAGATTGTTATTTATACAATAACAGGCTTATAATAACATACACAATGGTATCATAAAAAATAATACTAAAAACTAGCATGTTTTTTTAATTTTTTTTTTCATTTGCAAAACGAAGGCGCACGCGATGACCATGGCGACAAAAAGATGTTTTATTTTGGTTACACCGCAACCTGATAAAAAATACACTATTTTTATTGTAACGTGAATGCCCCTCAATATTAATTCCATTATTATTTACGTCGTATAAAAACCACAAACTTTTATTTTTACGATCAAAGTATAAAGTGTCCCACTACTGAAAAATTCTAATGACTGGTATTTTACCCTACCATCAAAGAAATTGATCTATAGGCAGATGGCGGACTTACGTCATTTGTTTGGGTTATGTCAATTCAATGTTATCCGAGATCTGTCGGCTGGGTTTGACATAACGCGACCAAATTACTTAGGTCCGTCATCGCCCATCTACCTATGAATCAACTTCTCTGATAGTTCAAAAACCAGAAAATAATTTGATCGAAATTCTATTGAGTTAATACTAAAAAAACTTCGTTTCAGTTTGACACTAGCTCCCTACCAGCTTGTCGGGCTGAACTGGCTGGCCGTGCTGCACAAGCAGGGTGTCTCTGGCATCCTGGCCGATGAGATGGGTCTGGGCAAGACAGTGCAGGTGATAGCGTTCCTCGCTCACCTGAAGGAGACGGGGCAGGCTAAAGGCACACATCTGGTGGTTGTGCCCGCTTCTACTTTAGGTAAGTCTCTAACAAGATCAGAGCAAGGCAGCATCAATCGGTTGCGTTTCATTGCGTTGTTCAGCTACGCCTTAGTGTAAACACTCTTCCGACGTAACAAAGCAATGCGTTGTTTCGTCGAAAGAGTGTTTTGACGGAACGACGGACCACGTTGTTGCGTATCGCCATAACACAGTAATTGTGGGCTGTGACACTGTGTTATTTCATTCCTATGACTCGAGGCAAAGCAATCAGAGTTCGTTTCGTTCATTTGATTTTGTGCCTGATCTCTAACTTAGAAATAAGATGGTGTCGCCTGGCATTTGATGATAAATTATCTCACACTCGGCAACATTCCTAAGTGCCTTGTTACACATACCAAGAAGAGTGGTGAGACACTGCTCTCGGTCAACGGAATCGGCCCTTATAAGGGCCTTCAGTTAAAAAAGGCTTTAATGAGGGTGTTTAAAATTCTACTTGCCACCAGTGCGCCTAGCATGCGCATAACGAGAAAATTTTGTCTACATGTTTTCTCAATGTTTGATGGTTTGTCTCTTCATCTCTATTGACCCTAACATGACATACATTTTTTCTCGTGTAGATATGTCGTCAAAATCTATCGACATAATGTCAAAAAATGATTTTGACATTATGTCGATATCGACAATATAACTATTAACTACACTCGAGAGTGAGATATCGTCTATATAACTATACTCGAGAGTGAGATAGCGTCTAACATGCTCACTGACCTCCATTATACAAATACGCTGGACTAATGATACCCTTTGAAATGCCAGCTATTTTTTGTGCCTATTTGAAGCGGAATCAGCTCCCCCAATGTGAGGAATAGGAACTATATATTGGCGCTGATAGCAGTAGTGGGAGTATTTGGAACTAATACTAGTGATGACAACCAATAACAACTAAGCGGCCATTTGCAAGTTACGTCAAATTTAGTTCTCTTCCCTCTTACTGGGGGCGCTGATTCCGCTTCAAATAGGCACAAAAAAAAATATTATTATAGGTCCAGCGTACTTGTATAATGGAGGTCAGCATGAGCATGCTAGACGCACAGGTACCGCAATGTAGCGTTAAGGTCTATCGTGTCAAATAGGCATATTATCGTGACACATGACAGCAGTTTGACACAATAGTACTGTCATTTCTCGGAGCTCGCATGCTAAGTACGTAACGGTTGCAGACAACTGGAGTACGGAGTTGGAGCGGTGGTGTCCGTCGCTGCGCGTGAGCAAGTACTACGGCCCGCCCGAGGAGCGCCGCCAGCTGCGCATCGAGTACGCCAAGGGACTGAGTCAGATCGACATCGTGCTCACCACGTGAGTAGTTGAGTACTGATTGTACCGATCACGATGAAGGCCGCACTGTGTGGTGTGGCGCATTGCAGCGGAACGACGCGACACATAACATCAGTGCTATGGAACTCAAAGTGTCGTCTCGTAAAGGTGAGCAGATCCCCGCGGCACGCGACGCCGAACGACAGAAATTTAAATAAAATGCGACTATGAACTAGGCTATAGGTTTCATTTTGATCTACGCCACTACGAAGCAGTGGTCGTTAGACCAATGTCGGTAGAATATATAACTTTAAAATATAAAAATAATGTTACATACAAAATGTAGGGAAAATCCGGCTCGAAGGACCAACTGTTTATAACTGTATTAGACGTTTCAAAGAAACAATTTGAAACAATTCAAATTGTTTTAACTTTAAAAATGAGAAAACACTGCATAATAGTTTCTTGAATGTTTGTATATAGGTCAAACTTTGATGATGTATTTTCAGTTACACCATGGTGAGCAGCTGCCCGGAGGAGCGCAAGATGTTCCGCATCACGCCGATGCACTACGTGGTCTACGACGAGGCCCACATGCTCAAGAACATGTCCACGCAGCGATACGATAACCTACTCAAGATAAAGGTGGGGCCTCATGACTCATCCATAAAGTATGTTACACCTGAAGGGGGTGGGGAGGGGGTCCTAAGTGTTGTGACATCACATTTTAAATTTAATAAATTAAATAGCGAAATTTAAAATATTGAGTATATTTTATTAATTTATAAATGTTTTTTTTTTCTCTATGTAAATTTTGCAATCAGCCTTCAGGCTATAAGCAGATGGCAGGGCTCGGAACCGGTATTTTTTTAACCAGGTTGAAACGCTCTTTAACCAGGTTTTTGGATAAGTGTTCGCTCGGAGCGAAACCGCGATGCGAGCGGTATTGCTTCTGAAATTAACCTGGTTAATTCCTCGCGGAAAGTAACTAGTGCAGTGATATCTTCTATCCCTTTCTAGTCCACTACTACTACTTCTAGCCAATAGGATATACCTTGTTTATGTGTGGACAATGGGTGACGGTTGTGGTGTGTGTGAATGGGCGGGGCGAACATAATCGCGAACGGTTCTAACCGCTATTTTGAGCAGGAGCAGTTTCATTTTGCTCTTTGAATAAAACCAGGAATAATTTCGGTCCGTTCAGAGCGGAATCGAAACGAAAACGCTGTTTTGGAAATGTATGGCGTTTCTAACGAACAGGATCGCGAAGATTAACCAGGTTTCCGAGCCCTGGCAGATGGGATGTTTTTAGATGTAAAATTGCAAATTTGTGACGTCACACTATGTCACAAATGTGACAAGGGAGAGGAATCATGAAAATATTTCATCCCTAGCGGATTAAGAAAAAATTCGTACCAGACGCAAGTCGCTTAGCACTTTTGTGGGAGTATGCGTGGAGGTTACAAAGGAAGATCTTCCGACAGAGCGAGGTGTTATGCTCGGTCAGACCAAAGCCCGCGTGATGGATTTCAGCTGTTGTATATATACCGACTTAGAGAACTTTGAAAGCGCGATGCAGGAATGTAGCGCTAATTGTGGGTACCGCCACACTTTCATACCTTTCACATGGTTAATAAAACAAAACAGGTCAAAACTTAAGTGGCTCCCTATCCGTCTCCGTCGCAATTCCCATATCCTTTGTCTATTGTATAATATCCTGTATAAACCCCATTCCCCCTCCTACCTTGTTGAACGTTTCAATTTTTCCCGACCACTCCATACCCCATGCAGGTCCAATATTAGAATGAATCTTTCACTCCCATCCCATCGTTCCAACTTTTACTCCTACTCCTTCACCGTTCATGCAGTCAGATTGTGGAACTCGCTTCCCCACACTGTTCGTGATAGCTCTACCATCAGTGTGTTCAAGAAACACTTGAAAGAGCATTATCTTCAAGAATCTCAATCCATTTTAATAACGTTATTAAATATACATATAGTATTTATGTATTAGACATATTGTATAGTATTCATTATTGTTATTATTATTTATAATTAATATTGTATTATTATTTATTTTGGTTAACGTATTACATGTATGTTTCATTATTATTATTATTAGTTGTGTATAATATAGATTCAAAGTTTAATTTTGTTATTGTGCACGCTCTATCTGATGTCTTATATCACAACTCTCTCCGTAGGGCTGCTGTAAGAATTTTTTTTAGAAATAAGCAGTTCCTTTGTGTCGTCTTTCTATGTCAATTTTTATGTAAACAGGTGTCTTGTGTGCAATAAATGTTTAAATAAAAAAAAAAAAAACATATTGTTATTTGCAACTTGCAGTCCAAACACCGTCTACTGCTGACGGGCACACCGCTGCAGAACAACCTGCTGGAGCTGATGTCGCTGCTGTGCTTCGTGATGCCGCACATGTTCTCCGGCAAGACAGACGACCTCAAGAACCTCTTCCAGAAGAATGCTGTAAGTTGGACCTGTGGACTTGTTTTATTGGTGCCCTTACGGCGTGGGTGGGTTGGGTTAGTCAAATAATTGAGAAAAAAAAAAAACTAAATTAAAATCGGTACACTCGTTTGGATGCTACGATGCCACGGACAGACACACACACAGACAGACAGACACGGCAAACTTGTAACTAAACCGCACTACGCGGCAGCGGAACTAGGCGACACCACACTCTAGTACTATGTTTCAGTTTCAAACACTGACCTCCATTATACAAGTACGCTGGACTAATGATACCCTTTGAAATGACAGCTATTTTTTGTGCCTATTTGAAGCGGAATCAGCTCCCCCGATGGGAGGGATAGGAACTAAATTTGACCATTGACCAAATATAATATTTGTCTATGATTTGACGTAAGATTGACGTTTGAAAGTCGCCATATTGGCGCTGATAGCAGTAGTGGGAGTATTTGGAAGTAATACTAGTGATGACAACCAATAACGATTAAGCGGCCATTTGCAAGTTACGTCAAATTTAGTTCTCTTCCCGCTCACTGGGGGCGCTGATTCCGCTTCAAATAGGCACAAAAAAAAGTGGGTATCATAGGTCCAGCGTACTTGTATAATGGAGGTCAGTGGTTTCAAACAAAACAAAACAAAAACAAAAACAGACTTTTTAGGGTTCCGTAGCCAAATGGCGGAACCCTTATAGATTCGTCATGTCTGTCTGTCAGTCCGTCTGTCTGTCCGTATGTCACAACCACTTATCTCCTAAACTATATGAGCTATACTATTGAAACTTGGTAAGTAGATGTAGTTTGTGAACCGGAAACATTATTTTATGGGTCCCCATAGGTACAACTGAAACAAAAAAAAAATATCTAACCTATGTGTGTGGGGTATCTATGGATAGGTCTTCAAAAATCATATTGAGGTTTCTAATATCATTTTTTTCTTACCTGAATAGTTTGCGAGAGAGACTCTTCCAAAGTGGTAAATGTGTATTCCCCCCCCCTCTAACTTCTAAAGTAGTATATGTACATAAAAACTACCAACGAAAATTGGTTTGAACGAGATCCAGCAAGTATTTTTTTTATACGTCATAAAATATGGTAAACCTTAATTTAACTTTCATTAAATCAACTGAAATATAAAAATAAATCAAAAACCTTTTAATTTCATTAAAAAAACCTCATAGCTGCTGCGGAACCCTTCATGGGCGAGTCCAACTCGCACTTGGCCGATTGTTTTCAATATTAATTCATGTTTCAATTGACAGAAAGTGAAAACAACAAAGAAAGTCAACGGCAACACGGAGGATGATATACCAGCGTTCGAACAGAGTCAGATCACTCAAGCCAAGAGGATCATGAAGCCGTTTGTGCTCCGGAGACTGAAGAGGGACGTGCTGCAGGACCTGCCTAAGAAGACCAACCACACCGAGCTGTGTCCCATGTCGGAGAGACAGCAGGCCCTGTATAAGGAACTCATTGCCGGGTTCGCTGCTAAAGATGGCACTGTAAGTATAAATGAAACTATATTTCCAGAATTATTATGAAGATCTTATGGTTCGATATTTTTTGCTCTTGAGTGTCAGTTATTCAGTACTCAGTAGTAATCGTAAGGATTTGTTTTGCTTTGGAATTCTATACATGCACACAGAAGGCTTAGATATGCATCGTCGCGTGGCGTTTCTTGTCTTTTTGTACTAACCCTAAACAAATGTAATTCCAGATACACTCAACCCTGGAGAAGAGCGGCATATCCATGATGATGGACATGCGGAAGCTGGCCAACCACCCACTGCTGGTCCGCACCTACTACACCATGGATATGCTGCGCAAGGTCGCAGACCGTCTCGCCCGAGACACCGGATACAAGGAGAAGAACTCGGAGTACGTGTTCGAGGACCTGCTCTGCATGTCTGACTTCCAGATACATCAGTTGACGCAGCAGTACCATGTGAGTTTCATTGACTGACACAGGATTAGTCCTGCTTCAGACGACGATAAAATTGCACTGTTCGGTTAAATAATACAAATATATTATGCAATATATTATAAACTAGCGACTCGCCTCGGCTTTGCATGGGTGTAACACTGATACTTAATATACCATATATCTCTCAAGATCAGTGCTTTCTGCCAAATTATGCATGTATCACACACATAAACCTTCCTCTTGAATCACTATACTTTTTCAAGAATACTAATCTTAATGATTTAAGCTTTAATAGGGACACATATTATTCTAATTTAAACAAGCTTGAAAACAACATTATTAGTTGCTTCAAGGCGGGAATCGAGCACGGCCTCCGTGTCGATAGCGAAGACTAGACCACAGGTTTTGTAATGATTAATCTCATTTCCAGTGCATCAGCAACTTCAAAGTGCCCGACCACCTGATCCTGGACTCGGGCAAGTTCCTGAAGTTGGACAGCATGCTGCCGGCGCTGCAGGCGGACGGGCACCGCGTGCTGGTCTTCAGCCAGTTCACCATGATGCTGGACGTGCTCGAGCCCTACCTCCGCCTGCGGGGCTACAGATACCTCAGGCTGGACGGCAGCACGGCCGTTAATGAGAGGTATTAATAATATTAACAATATTTAACCGACTTCAAAAAAAGGAGGTTGTCAATTCAACCTGTATGTATGTAATATTTCCAGAATTGTTTTCGTGTATGTCAAAATATCGTTCGTTCAAATTTCGTGCCTATATCAGCCTATGTGCGCAATCAATCAGTCTATATCAGCCTCTGAACAAATGTGCCAAATTTCAAAAGTGTATGTATGTTTTTATGTTTGTGTTCGCATTTCTCCGAAACTACAAGCCCGGTTTAAGTGATTATTTTTTATAACTTTATAATTAATTTTATATACATTCAATAATTTCATTGCACGCCATTGTTATGGCAGAATGTTAGAACTATAAGAAGTTAGTTAATAAGACCTTTATATCAACAGCACTCTGGCAAAAAAGACATTTTGAAGTTCAACTTAGGGAATACTGCAAGTTTCATCAAAACCGGTTCAGTAGTTTTTGAGACCTATCTCAAAAACTACTGATGTAGCCGTCAGGTCCATTAAATCCCCTAGGATTTAATAGACCTGACGGCTACATCGCGGCACCTGGTGGCAAATCGAATTTAAACAACCCTCATTGAATGTTTTCAGACAAGACCTGATAAACCAGTACAACGCGGAGGACATATTCGTGTTCCTGCTGTCGACTAAGGCGGGCGGGCTCGGCATCAACCTCACCGCCGCCGACACCGTCATCATACACGACATCGACTTCAATCCCTACAACGACAAGCAGGCCGAGGACAGGTGAGGCTTTCGCGTACAGATTCCTACTGAGTACTATCAGACAAGTTCATTCCTAGGCAGATGGCGGACCTAATACGTTAAACGGAAACCCATCCGACCGATCACAGCTAACATTGGATTGACATGAGCCGACCACATGACGTAAGTCCGTCAACTGCCTAGGAATCAATTTCCTCGATGGTACTTACATTAAAAATGTGTCCTGTCTTTTTCACTCGTGTCACATACAGATTCATACTGTCATAAATATACAGGGTGTAACAAAACTAAGTGATTATACTTTAGGGTGTGAACGGGCTACCTACATTGAGTGTGCTGTGAAAGTGGCAGCGCTGAAAGAGTAACTTTTTTTTTAACTTTTGTATGGGAACATTTATGACGCTTGCCCATACAAATCACAAAAAAATATTGCGCTTTCAGCGCTGCGACTTTCACAATGAACTCTATATAAGGGACACATACACACCCTAAATAATTATTGTCACATAGTTTTGTTACACCATGTATATGTCCTATCTTTTTCACACATGCATAGAAATAAATAAATAAATATCCCTATTTCTCAATTATTATAGCATGAAACATCCTCGTTTAAGTTAGTAATTTGTGTTGGGACTGTGAGCGAGATAGTCGTGAAAATTATTTGATTTCGATGGCTAAATAAACAGAAATTCGAATGGCGTATCACTTCCGGTCGCCTCTGTTGCTAGTGCTGCTGAGGACAGTAAAGGTTTTTTTTTTTACTTTCTGTTGCGAAGTAGGTAAAAATTCGTATTTCTCTATCGCTACTAGTCTAATCACTCGCGCGCGAAAATACTGAATACTGTTATTGCGAACACTGTAGCGTACCTGTGGAAATGAGATAGCAATATATTCGTGTGCGAGTGAAAGAGACAAGTAGCGATAAGATTGTTATTCTGTTAGAAAAAAAGAGAGCCAGAATACGTCAATACCTAACATGGGCTGTTTCGTAACTGACAATACCTTCCCATACTCAGTAAAGTTCATTCACTGACTTCCTACCGCGAGTCGACCATGTCGGTATTTAACGTTAACAAATTCCAGATGTCACCGCATGGGTCAGACGCGGCCGGTGACGATCTACCGGCTGCTGAGCGCGGGCACCATCGAGGAGGGCATCTACCAGGTCGCGCAGGAGAAGCTCAACCTCGAGAAACACGTCACCGGCGCTGACGGTACGATATACGTTATATTGGGTCTATGCCCGCCGCCCGGCCATAGATGGACCGCAAGTTGCAGTCGCGTTGGAATTTTATACTGACCGCTCAAGAACTGCTCGAGAGGTTCGGTATGGCGGATATGAATTTAGTATGGAAACTGCAGATCGCCGTGCGGCGACCGCATTTTGCAGCCGGTGTCGGACTGCAAGATGCGGTCCGTCTATGGCCGGCCTATGACCGCGCAAACACGCGCAACCAATATTTTTTCTTTAAAAAATGTAATAATCATAGTCCTTTTGGCGTGAGATACTTTTAGTGGCTGCAAAATGTGCGATCGCCGTGCTGTAACAAATTTCTGCGCAAATGAAGATGCATCATATTGTTTTAATATACTGTGATTAGCGTTTGCACGGGATTATGTCGCGTTGTTTACTAAATATTGTTTTTATTTCACAGAAAAAGATCCTCAGGAACAGAAGAATGTTGTTCGACTCCTGTCGGCGGCTCTCGGGCTCACCTTGCCCAACAAATGATTGTTGGCCTCCGACACCATTGTCATCGATTAGTGAAATGAAGCAAAACCAAGTGACAAGTGGACGAAGTGACAAAGTGAAACAAAACGTCATGTAGTGTAATTACCATCAAATGATATTGGATGCTTTACCATCTCAAAGACATTTATTAGCGCTACCTGCAATGCGCGACCTCAATATTATTTACTTTTTATTTAGTTCATTTTAATTTAGTTAGTGATTTACTTTTATATTTTGTTGTATTACAGTTTCAAACTGCTGAACTGACTAAGATGATTTTTTAAAGAATGAAGGGTCGAAGATTACTACTTAATTGGACAATTGATTAAACTCACTTGTGTATTTTGAGCTCGGGGCAATAGAACTAGGGAACAATATAGAGTATTGATATTGTTTAAGTATTTTCAGTTAAAGAAAGCCTTAACGAGCATAATACGAGCTGCTATAACACGAGCTTGTACTTGTTGTGTTATCTTATTATTACATGTATGTTTATATTAAATAATAAGTCATTATTACTCCCACCTAAACTCCCATTCCTTAACCGAAAGAAGCAAGCCATTGCAATATTTATTTGAAATAGTAATAATGATAACGGGTGATATATTTGTAAACAATAGTCTTGAATACTAATATAGTTAGATAGGAGGATAGCCTTAGATAATAATCCTTTTTTCGTAACGAACTGGATTTAAGATGAAAAAAAAGAGAGAAGAGATTTGGCAATTTTTTTTAAATCAATAATTGGCTTTAGATCTATGTTTAAGTACCTAAATTAATTTTGCTAAAATTGTTGTTTATAATATTATTATACTGACTTAATTATCCAGGTGTAAATAATTAACTGTTTTTACGTAAATATTTCATGTTAGAATAATATATTCTCTGGAAGAATTTAATTGTACGAAAAAGTTTTGCCTCTAAGTATGTCATTGAATAATTTTTGTTTATTCTGAATACTAATAAAAAGATTTCATATACAAACAGACAGACAATAGGCCAAAGTAACGGCCTTTGTATGTAGACAGGACGAAAAGTATGTATTACGTACTTACGCTAATAAAGATGGCGCTGGTGATGCAAATATAGACATTTGATGATTTTATGACAATGAATAATTAGAGAAGTAAAATTTATACAGTATGAAACTCAGAGAGAACTGTTTCCCTCGATTGAAGTATGCTAGAGTTTCTTAAGAATTTTAAGCACTTTTGTGGTAAAACCTTTTTTTCATCCTTTTTTGAATATGAATTTTTAACTTTAACATAACAGTCAAAATATTTGTAGACCTGATTTAAGTCTACAGATATTTTGACCTACTGTTGTATTGGTTTCATGCTGCACTGCCAAATATGAACACCATTGTATGAAAAACAAACTGAATTATATAACCGAAATGTTTGAACCTCAAATACCTATAATATGTAAATTTTGCACTACGACTCGACCTGTAATATACTTGTGTACGGTAAATAAAGCTTGAATAAAAGGATATCTTTATATAAGACGTGACATGTTTTACTTTACCACCCTTTGGCGCTTTGCACACGACGGGGCGGGGCGAGCCGGTCAATTTCGCCGCGAACGATAGCAATAAGGGTCAATTTATACTAGCGCAGAGTCGAAGCGCATCGAAACGAATTCCTAAAAACTGAACATAGAAAATTCAACCTTAACTGTAGAGCCTAACGCACAAATTACTTCTGAGAAAAAAAGGCGCGCGCATTCGTGCTCACTCGCGCGAATTCGCTTGACCAACGCTTTTTGGTGCGCGCGCGCACATTCTCGCGCATCCATGCGCCCACAAGCGAATCTACGCGTCATCACTGTAGGCATTCTGGCGAATTCGCGCGCATTCGTTCGACTTGTTGCGAATTTGTCGCTTCGATGCGCTTCGACTCTGCGCTATTATAAATTGACCCGGAATCCTATATTACCAACGCACACAGAGGGCAAAAAGACCGCACCGCAGGTGCCCGGTGGGCTCTGGCGGCGCGGCATGTCCGCGGCTGCCCGCCGTGGATCACACAAACCAGTTTACATACAGTAGCGCAGACGGCGGCGCGGGGCGGCTAGCTCTATTCTCTCTATCTCCACTAGAACGAACGTCCTGACTCCTGAACTGACTGCCTCCGCCCGTCGTGTGCTTTGTGTACGCGGCGAGGGCAGCCGCAGACATCGACGGGCAGACGCGGTCTTTATTGCTTCGTAGACAAAAAGCCCGCCCCGCCCCGTCGTCTGCAAAACGCCTTACAGATGAAGTGTGATATTTACAGGTTTCTTTTGACATTATAGAACGTGGTGCGTACATATCATATTATTATAGTGTGTGGAAACAAGATAGCAATATTATATGTGGGTGAGACGAGTAGAGATGGGGCAGTATACGAATTTCTACGCGCTCGCGATCAGACTGTAGATCTATAGACTTGTAGCAGCATTTGCGTGTTTCGATCAAAAGTTTGTACAAGTCGCGGTTTTGGCTGCAAGCGGTTTACAAGCTACCTACGTCGTCTGTCGTACACTAATACATTTCGTTGTGTGAGTGCAACGCGTAGGTATAATAATCACTCGGCGCTGCTTCAATTTTGATACGCTCGACTCTATGCTTGACTACGTATAATATACGTTTCGCTGGAGCGATGATGGGCGGCGGCTAGTGTCGCCAGCTCGGTGGTACTATACCCAAATGTAGGGACTCGTCTCCTTCCGTAGGCGGGTAGAGTTTGAGAGAACTCAGAGGACTACTAGATGCTCCAAAATAGTTTTAAATCTCAAGACATAATTTGGTTAATAAGGTAACTGGTAAGTTCTCTATTATATATATAAGTATATGGTGGTCGCTGCTTACGGTAACGAAAAATTGGTTGAAAATTAACATGGTTCTCTAATCTCTAGTATGTAAATGAAATAAAAAGCGAGTTCGTAGCATGATGTTGGCAACACTGGAGAGTGTGTGCGCGCGCGCGGCGGCCGGCAGGCGGCGGCGCCGGCGGTAGTCGGCACACCGCCCGTGCGGGCGCCACACGACCGGAATCTGCGCGAGCGAACGGCGACGCGAATTATTATTTCAGTGAAATAAACGCGATAACGCCAACGACCGACCCGGCAGCGCACGATTCTGGTGAGTAACCGCGGGATCTAATATTAGTGGCGGTATTTTCGGCCGCGAAATTCATTTCCGTCTGAATTTTCACACGCGAACCTGAAAGTGTTATGCATCGCGGCTCGTTAGCGGTTTCCAGTCGACTAATCGGTTTAAGATAAAATAGACTCCTCCGACCGCTGGCCTAAATACCGTGCGTCTTGAGCGCGCATTCAACTTTTATATTCCGGCCGCGGCACAATGGTCCGGCGGTAACCTTGTCTATTACTCCGTTTCGATCCACCCAAACGATGTATGGGTGGGTATAGCGCTACCAATTTATGTTACGAATTCACCGCGCAATACAGTGGTACATTAATTTAGACGAGTTTTGTTTACGTTTAGTTCAGACGGAATTTAAACGGATTATAGGTGCGCGGATGCTACACGCATGAGTGGTTGGGGGCTTGCAACAAATACTTCGCTCATTGAATGTGCATTCGCTACATACCACACTGTATAATAATATTGTTTAAATTGTACTCTACATAAATAACATTAGTATTTAGTATATTCTGTTTCGATTAATTTTGATCTAAATGTAAACTTTAAACTCGAGCAAATAGTGTGCCATCGTGTATTTAATGCACTGTTAATAGGTACGAGATATTTAAATTTTTAACCGACTTTTAAAAAAGAAGGTTATCAATTCGACCCGTATGTATCCGGGTATAATATATCCGGAACTGCCCAGTTTTCAGCGACTGAACAAATGAGCCAAATTTCAAACGTGTAGGTATGCATGTTTTTTTATGTTTGCGCATAATATCTCCGGACCTACAACTTTTTCGTATTCGATTTAAGCAATTCTTTTTTTTGTTTTACTAGGTATTGTTCAACTTAGGGAATAAGTACTGCAAGTTTTATCAAAATCGGTTCAGTAGTTTTTAAGATAGGCAATTTCAAGTACCAAAAATTGAAGTCGGTTTTATGCTTTACAACTATTATTGTTATTGTTATCCGTTCATAGTCCGTGCTGAGCTTTGTTTGTCTCTACATCGAAGTGAATTAAAATAGAAAGTATGAAAGAGTTTCGGAAAAACATAATGATAAGAAATATACAGCAGCTGCTACGGGCTACGAATTACGGTCTACGGAAGGGATATAGAGAGCTGCACTCAGAGAAATTTAATGATTTAAGGCGAGGACTTATCTCAATTCCAAACGATAACCTTGCACACAACCAAAGACCAAGCGTGTACGCATCGTAATAAGATTCATTTTAGCTTAGCATAAAATTGTAGTTTCTAGGGGCGAATCTTCTCTATTTTTCATGTGTTTTTTAAATATCTTTCTATATAAATATTAAGAAAAAAGATTATTCGTTTTAGACCTTTTTAAAATAGATTCATTAACAATTTATTAAAATAAAATGTAAGTTATTCTTGTTAATACTTAAATTTCGATGACAAAGAGTTTTGTCGGAGGTGAGTTTTTAAATTAATTACAGCGAAAGTATTATTTTTTATTAAAATGTTTTCGATTTAAACCCTTTTAAATATTGTGCTCTATATCTCATATTTTTTTACATTTCGTTATTATATTGGAACTAGGTAAATCGGGTATCAAGAAATAACAAAATGGGGTTTCAGCCCGCCTCAATGAAGAGTTCAACACATATAATATATGGGGCTAACATCGAAATCTTTATTTAATTACAGTTTTGTAATTTATATTCGTCTCTGAGTGCGACGGTAAGAGAGTGACAAGTGGCGATGATGATTCTATCAGGAACTATAGGAATGACTAATATAAATGACCGCATTATTATCACTATTTATATCTTATAGAAGCCAAAGTTAATAGAATTATTATTAATTAAGTTTAAAATAACATTTCCACTGTCCACTATCTTCACAACGAATACATAACCTTCTAAAAGATTGCACTTACAAGAAGTCAGATAAAACTAAACTACTAAACTAAATGACGCCCGCAACTCCGTTGCGCCAAAATACGATTATCGTGCGGGAACCGTACATTTCTCCGGAATAAAAAGTATCCTTTGTCCTACTCCTTTCCCGAGACCATACCAAACAGCAAAATCGGTTCAGCGGTTTGGGCGCTAAGAGGTAACAGACAGACACACACTTTGGCATTTATAATATTAAATGGATTGCTAGTAACCTCCAAAATTCTTCGACAGTTGGCTTAAAACAAGGATTATTAATAATCCGATGAACATCATCTCATAATTATTTTGGAAATATTTTCCGACATTTTAATGTTGACCGCGTCATTCACATACCTACAGATACTAATCAAGGTCTATGACACATAAGATGCATTATGTATGTACTGGGTACAGTCAGTTGTGTAATTATCGAGCCATACTAATATTATAAATGCGAAAGTTTGTCTGTCTGTCTGTCTGTTACCTCTTCACGCCCAAACCGCTGAAGTGATTTTGCTGAAATTTGGTATGGAGATACTTTGAGCCCCAGGAAAAGATATAGGATACTTTTTATCCCGGAAAAATTTACGGTCCCCACGTGATAAACACGTTTGTGTTAGACGATGTTTTTTTTTTAAATGTAATAAGGGGGCAAACGAGCAAACGGGTCACCTGATAGAAAGCAACTTCCATCGCCCATGGACACTCGCAGCATCAGAAGAGCTGCAGGTGCGTTGCCGGCCTTTTAAGAGGGAATAGGGTAATAGGGGAGGGTAGGGATGGGAAGAGAAGGGAATAGGGGAGGGAAAGGAAGGGAATAGGGTAGGGGATTGGGCCTCCGGTAAACTCACTCACTCGGCGAAACACAGCGCAAGCGCTGTTTCACGCCGGTTTTCTGTGAGAACGTGGTATTTCTCCGGTCGAGCCGGCCCATTCGTGCCGAAGCATGGCTCTCTCCCACGTAAAATTTACGGGCTTCATCTTATAAGAAAAATATGTCCCTGTTCCCCATGCTTGTGAGTAACCACTATGTTGCAATTATCGCGCGGAAAATACAAAGTATGTCCATATTAAATTTCATTAAAATCGGTTCATCTATGCTATCTACAAATTTTTGTACTTACATAACAATAATTAAGGCCCAGTAGGTAAAGAACAGCACATTATTGATTACTAATTACTTTGCTTTAATTTTATTAATATTTTTTGTCCCAATCCTCATTAAATTAAAATTAAGTAACATTAAAAGCAGAGAAATTTGCTGCCGTAAGTACTTTAAATATTATATCTCATTCGACTATAGTCTGTACATTCACACGTATCTCTGTTAATGTGATTTTAATGTAAAGTTGGTGTTATTATAGGAGATTGTCATGAGGCTTCGTTAATTCCCATACAAATATGATAAAATGTCTGTCTGTACTAGCTGTGTGTCACACATCACGCCCAATCAAACACGACTGCTAATATAATAAGAGATACTTCGAGTCCCGGGAATGGACACGATTAACCCGTCGATCGTGGGAAAACGAGACACAATAGATATTCTATTGTGTCTCGGTCACCGTATGGGGCTTGATGAATTAAACAAAATGTACGGTACCCACGCTATAATTGAGTTTGACCCAAGTTGCGGGTAAAATCTCGTTATTAATTAATATTTTCGATTGCTCTATCTGCTAAAAATGAAAAGGTATTCGAGCGTAGAATTTTTCATAATATTATAATGATGAGTTGTAAAAAAATGGATGTTTCAAATTTCAAAATAATATTATGTACAGATTTCGCAAATCCATATTAATATTATATTATTATTTTTAACAAAATATTCAAACCGACTTCCAAGGTAAAAACAATAATAAAATCCTTATAATATGAACTAAAAAGTATTAAATAATGTTTCCTATCTAATAGAGCCTTTTTCCGAATTCGGCTAAACCTCAACTATTTCTGTACTCAGTCTTCATCATTTTGAAGTCGGTACCAACTATAGCTGAATCTTCAGTTCTCTGACAGAATAGGTATTTGAAACTTTTGGAACTGGCACCGACTTCAAAATTATGAAGATTGAGTACAGAAATAGTTGAGGTTTAGCCGAATTCGGAAAAAGGCACTATTAGATAGGAAACATTATTTAATACTTTTTAGTTCATATTATAAGGATGTTATTATTGTTTTTACCTTGGAAGTCGGTTTTAATTTTTTGTTAAAAATAATAATTTCACTCTTTTTAGTTACCTAGTAAACCATCGCGTATATTCTACGTATCTTATTACAATTTGTTAAGAGTCACACTCAATGCGATTGAGTTTCTTATTCCTATTACGGTGTAGATTGTTTTCCTATGTAAGTATTTTCATACTAAGGGTTCAAATTATTACCTCGATCGTGGGAATCGCAGACACAATAGATTTTTAATTGTTATGCGGCAGCCGTGTGCCGCTTGGGCTTGATGGGTTAATAGTTAAACTAGTGTAGTACCTATCGAAGCATCTTACTTCTGTTTTTTCTTTCGAATCTCAAAAGTAATGTCAAATGTGTGCCTTACGCTCTGGAGTTAAGGTTGACTTTGTTATGTTCAATTTTGTGGTACATAAGTCGCTTAGAACTTGAATCATTTATTTAGAAACAATATTATATTTTTATTAAAATCGCTATGGAAAGTACCAATTATTATAAGGACATAACGTGATGATATAATTATGGTGTTGTGGGGGCATATTGTATCCATATACAACCATGTGACACTGGTGACCCTGACGTGGTAATGATGATGATGATGATGAATTTAATTTGCATAGTAGCATATGCTTTCAGTTCTTAAAACGGCGCCTAAACCCCCAAACTTGTATCTATAAGGAATCCGGAGTTCTCTTAGTATCTTCGGAACCATAGTATACCTTGGTGCAAAATCTTGCGTTTTGGTAGCATATGCTTAGGATACTTCTCATAAAATCAAAATCACCATATGTTTCCATATAAATTTTGAGGAGTTCCCTCGATTACTCATGGATCCCATCATCAGATCACCACTTTTGTGAAAATGGGACCAAATTGGAGGGAAACCTAATAGAACAAAACAAAAATTTTGAAAATCGGTTCACAAACGGCGGAGTAATCGTTGAACATACAAAAAAAAATATCCACAGCCGAACATATAACCTCCTCCTTTTTGTAAGTCGGTTAAAAATCGAAAGTGTGTCTATCTGTCTGTTACCTCTTGGCGCCTAAACCGCTGAATCGATTTTTCTATAGTTTGGTATGGAGATACTTTGAATCCCGAAAAAGGAAATCTAGGATACTTTTTATACCGGAAAAATGTACGGTTTCTGCGCGATAAACTAATTTTGGCGCAACTGAGTTCATCTATCATCTAGTTATTTCTCTCGTACAAATTAAGAAACACAACGAAGCTAGCTAGCACATCAAATTAAGAAAAGTACTCGTATGATAGTTAATTAACAATTACTGTCACTTACATAATAAATAATCTCTCTAAATTATACAGATACTTCATAGAATAACACTCATCACATTATAATGACGAAAGTTATGAATTTAAGAATCGGATAAATATTTATTTATAATAGTAATAAGTATATTTATATTTCCTAACTTGTAAAACACAAAATAATGACATGCCTCTATCTATACTAATATTATAAAGCGGAAGAGTTTGTTTGTTTGTTTGTTTGAACGCGCTAATCTCAGGAACTACTGGTCTGATTTGGAAAAATTCTTTCAGTGTCAGATAGTCCATTTATCAAGGAAGGCTATAGGCTATATTTTATCACGCTAAGACTAATAGGAGCGAAGAAATAGAGGAAAATGTGGAAAAAACGGGGGGAAATTATTTGAAAGGGCTTATTTGAACGCGCTAATCTCAGGAACTACTGGTCCGATTTGAAAAATCCTTTCAGCGTTAGATAGCTCATTTATCGAGGAAGGCTATAGGCTATATTTTATCACGCTAAGACTAATAAAAGCGAAGAAATAGAAGAAAATGTGGAAAAAACGGGGGAAATTATTTGAAAGGGCTTATCTCACGAACTACTAGAGCAATTTTTCTGTTATTTGGGTCAGATAAGAAGTAGGCCACGTGAAGGATCATAGGCTATTTTCGTAGACTGATTTGTCTGTGAAATATCTAATTTACGCGGGCGAAGCCGCGCGGAACGTCTAGTTATGTATATTTCTCTGGGAAGCGACCCCAAAGGGTCTATGTCGATGAAAAATCTAATATGTATGTAGTAAAATATTATACTACAACTAGAAGCTAGAAAAGAAACACCGTTTATAAATTGTTACAAATTAATTTTATTTCTTAACCAAAAATTTCAAAGTTAATTGGTGACATTCAGGAAAGCTTCTTGAATAAATTAAAATTATTACCGACAGAAGCACATAATATACAGTTATACATATCGTTATGATAATGCTGGTAGTTTTAAGTACTTAAGTATGTCACGAGAACTATAATACTAATTAGTAATTACCCAAGGAACCAGCTAAGATTAAGGCCAGCGACATCAGCCTACCCAACTGCTCGTTTGTTTACTGTCTGAAGAAGACTGTCCGGCAAAATAACCTCTTTGTATACTCCGTTTTACGTGAGAGAGCCATGCTTCAGCCATGCTGGAGAAATACCACGGACTCACAGAAAACCGGCGTGAAACAGCGCTTGCGCTGTGTTTCGCCGAATGAGTAAGTTTACCGGAGGCCCAATCCCCTACCCCTTTCCCTTCCCTACCCTCCCCTATTTCCTTCCCTACCCTCCCCTATTCCCTTCCCTACCCTCCCCTACCCTATTACCCTATTCCCTTTTAAAAGGCCGGCAACGCACCTGCAGCTCTTCTGATGCTGCGAGTGTCCATGGGCGACGGAAGTTGCTTTCCATCAGGTGACCCGTTTGCTCGTTTGCCCCCTTATTTCATAAAAAAAAGTGATATTGGTGGCTAATAGCTTCTAATATAATAAATTGGTAGGATTATAGCCAGTGGCTATAATCCTACCAATTTAAATGTACGCATGTAACGCACAAAATATGACCTACTAGATAACGTCCACAATTCCGTTGCGCCAAATCGTCCATCCAAAAATATCACGCGGGAACCGTACATTTTTTCCAGGATAAAAAGTATTCAATTTCCTTCCCGGGACTTACAGTATCGCCATTCGCCATGCAAAATTTCAGCTAAATCGGTTCAGTGGTTGGGGCACGGCGTGAAGAGGTAACAGACAGACAGACAGATAGACAGACACACTTTCGCATTTATAATATTAGTATGGATTATTCATTGACAGTGCAATACAGAAATGATTTATTATGTTGTTAATTTGGTAGAGTTTAAATTTTCTTTTACATTTCAAATGAAGGTACGCTTTTTCTAAAGACCTAGGTGTGATATGTAATGCAATAAAGTATGCTTAAATTGCATTTATTGGATTAACTCATAATGTGGCGCTTATTATGTGGAAGCCATTTTATTTCCCTACAGTTCACTGTGTCAGATCATTTTAGTGAACCAACAACGGTTTATTGGAGATGGCCACATTAGGTGTAAAGAACTACTTAAAAAACCATCCAAGTGTGTGTCGGGCCACGCGCAATATAGGGTTCCGTAGTGCCGCTAATTTTTGATTGGTCAATGACAGGACGTTTATAACGTGTTTTACACTACTAACAACATCATCTCAGTTACTTTCAAAGGAATTTGAACGAAAAGTTCCTTTATACTTCGCCGAATACATTTTTTTTTAGTTGATCGACTATTACTCAATAACATATGAAGTCTTCTTAGCCGTAATAATTTTCCTTTTAAATTCAGCATATTTACTACTCTCGTGAATTTTTTCACATTTCTAGAAGCAACCGTTTAGCTGGTAGAAGGGGGGGGACACTGAACTCTAGCGATGTCATGATCATCTCCGCTTGATGTGTAGGGAAGGTCCCATAAAAAAATATATTTTTTAAAGATTTTATATACCATTTTGTCGGCACCATTAATATCTGCATTCATGCCGAATTACAGATTTGTAGGTCCTATAGTCTCTGACCAAAACCGCGGACAGACAGACAGACAGACGGACAGACGGACGGACAGACCGAAACTATAAAAGTTCCTTGTTGACTACGGAACCCTAAAAAAAGGAAAATACGGTCGAATTAAGAAGCCTCCTTCTTTTTGGAAGTCTGTGAAAAAATATTGTAAAGTCCATAAGACAAATCAGAGAAATTAAGGACATTCTAATCGTATCTATATTTTTAATTTTGACACCTACATTATTTCCCCCCCCTCGTCTAATTAGGAACTACTGCTGTAGACTGTAGAGTGTAAAGGTAAACGTTGTAACGGAAACAATGTCTTCATACACTTACATCGGAATCAAAACTAAATACTATTGAAATCAAAAGTTAGACATTAGAAATAACTTTAGAAATAATCAAATCGAAAACAACTTTTTTTATTCAAAGTTTGTATCGTATTCTTCTTTTACATGTAACGATACCTTTATATTATAATGTTTAACGATACCTACCTAGCCATAATCATAACCCACAATAAGTACCAAGTAATAACAGCAAATAGTGCACAAATTACTGACCAGCTAACAGCTAACTAGAGAAATGCACGTCAGCCTGCGATTGACGTCCAACTTTCTCCTCTACGGCTTTGTTCGTATAATCCAATACCGAGCACGACCAACATTATAGATACGGCGGAAATTTTCATTCAAATGTACATGTTCTAAGTTTTATTAACACTCGACGATATATGGAAGATCGAAATGCTGAAAAACATTTAAAATTCCACCAAAAACATTTCATGTAAAATGTTACCTCGACGACCACAAAAGGTTTGCCCTGTGAAAAAGACATCAGATCTAATGTAAAGCCAAGCTCCTGAATCTACGCGGCCTAACTCTGTCGACCCTAACTCCAACAAATTCTACATAATATCATAATGTATGATTTCGCTGTTTCGCTACCGTCGTCGTGGAGGTGAGGCGAATATTTAGTTTCTGATCTGAAGTAGGTAAGTAACGAAAAAGCCAAGCCATACATACTTACTGATATGTAGAATTTGTTGGAGTTAGGGTCGATAGAGTTTTAGGCCGCGTAGATTCAGGAGCTTGACTCTACATTAGATCTGATGTCTTTTTCACAGGGCAAACCTTTTGTGGTCATCAAGGTAACATTTTACATGAAATGTTTTTGGTAGGATTTCAGTCCTTTTTGTAAGTTGGTACTTGCTAGGCAGTCTTTTTAGTGGTTTTTTTTATTAAGAGGTTTTTAGTTAATGTCCATCCCGTGTTTCTTTCATGTCCTAATTCATAAAATTGGTGAAAGTCTCATATTTAAACTTCCACTTATTTTACGGCGTATAACCAAATTTCGGCGTATTTTAGATATCAATAAAATCTAAAGTATTAGACCTATTCAATTGAGACTTTGTATGTTTAATAAGTCTATTATTGAAATTATATCCTGAGAATATGAACTATATGCTACAACGGAAACCAATTCAATGAGGGTTCAAAAACAGCGAAACACTCCGAGAAAAGGTAGGTAGTGCCCTTGCGCTTCGCTTGGCTCGTCTCGGCGGGAACACTACCGTGTCCCCAGATACGTGCCTCTAGCCTGCGAAAATATATCTGTCTGTTTACTCCTTACGCGTTTTCTAAATTGATTTCAGTTTTTTAGATACATCTATGACACACATGGAAGAACATAGTATCCTACACGAGTAACAATAAGAAAAACTGTTCCCTTACCATAAACTAATTTTTGTTGCTGGCAACATCTAGTTTTACCTTAATAGAGCTCGTGCCTATTTCATAACATCCTCTTTATTTGTTTTAGAGTTAGGCAAGCTAGTGTTTTCAGTGAGCTAACACCTACCCGTCTGTAGTCTAGTCGAGGTCACTCACCTCGCGCCAAATTACGTTTTTCAATTGATTATTGCGCTTTAAACTGATATTATGGTAGGGAAAATATAAAGATGGCGATTTTCGAATACGTTCATAGGTTAAAGCTTTTTTGGGGAATAAAGTAAGGTAAACGAGTAACTAAAGTAAACGCAAAGAAATAAAGAATCTTAGAACTCTACCATGTCGACAACTGAGTTGTCGACAAGGTAGAGTTCTAAGATTCGTTATTTCTTTGCTTTTTTCTTTGTTACTCGTTTATAAAATGTTAACCAATCAACAATAGTTTTAAATAGAAACCCCAGATACGTAGCATAAGACGTACTTACATTTAAATAGAAACCCCAGATACGTAGCATAAGACGTACTTACATTTAAATAGAAACCCC
This sequence comes from Cyaniris semiargus, assembly GCA_905187585.1. Lineage (NCBI taxonomy): Eukaryota > Metazoa > Arthropoda > Insecta > Lepidoptera > Lycaenidae > Cyaniris > Cyaniris semiargus. Next base: position 348,982 of record LR994559.1, read on the forward strand.
AGATACGTAGCATAAGATGTACTTAATTTAAATAGAAACCCCAGATACGTAGCATAAGATGTACTTACATTTAAATAGAAACCCCAGATACGTAGCATAAGATGTACTTACATTTAAATAGAAACCCCAGATACGTAGCATAAGATGTACTTACATTTAAATAGAAACCCCAGATACGTAGCATAAGATGTACTTACATTTAAATAGAAACCCCAGATACAGCATAAGATGTACTTACATTTAAATAGAAACCCCAGATACGTAGCATAAGATGTACTTACATTTAAATAGAAACCCCAGATACGTAGCATAAGATGTACTTAATTTAAATAGAAACCCCAGATACGTAGCATAAGATGTACTTACATTTAAATAGAAACCCCAGATACGTAGCATAAGATGCACTTACATTTAAATAGAAACCCCAGATACGTAGCATAAGATGTACTTACATTTAAATAGAAACCCCAGATACGTAGCATAAGATGTACTTACATTTAAATAGAAACCCCAGATACGTAGCATAAGATGTACTTACATTTAAATAGAAACCCCAGATACGTAGCATAAGATGTACTTACATTTAAATAGAAACCCCAGATACGTAGCATAAGATGTACTTACATTTAAATAGAAACCCCAGATACGTAGCATAAGATGTACTTACATTTAAATAGAAACCCCAGATACAGCATAAGATGTACTTACATTTAAATAGAAACCCCAGATACGTAGCATAAGATGTACTTACATTTAAATAGAAACCCCAGATACAGCATAAGATGTACTTACATTTAAATAGAAACCCCAGATACAGCATAAGATGTACTTACATTTAAATAGAAACCCCAGATACAGCATAAGATGTACTTACATTTAAATAGAAACCCCAGATACAGCATAAGATGTACTTACATTTAAATAGAAACCCCAGATACGTAGCATAAGATGTACTTACATTTAAATAGAAACCCCAGATACAGCATAAGATGTACTTACATTTAAATAGAAACCCCAGATACGTAGCATAAGATGTACTTACATTTAAATAGAAACCCCAGATACAGCATAAGATGTACTTACATTTAAATAGAAACCCCAGATACAGCATAAGATGTACTTACATTTAAATAGAAACCCCAGATACAGCATAAGATGTACTTACATTTAAATAGAAACCCCAGATACAGCATAAGATGTACTTACATTTAAATAGAAACCCCAGATACAGCATAAGATGTACTTACATTAATTATTATTTCGTATACGTAATATGACGTACGTATTGGGAACTAAGTACATATTCGAATCACCACATTTAGCACTTACCATTAGGCGTGCTCATGCTCGTTATTCGTTTCCAACTGTATTTTTTTTTTCTATACACTGTTTGGCAATCTGTGTTTCCATTATGCCTAAATCTACTAACGAAACGTTGCATCGCAATATTTGCATATGAATAATATGCGCAGGAGTGGCGTTAGGCGTGGGTTGCGAAAAAGGCGACAATACTATTCACATATTTTATATTACCTCGGAGACACGAGAGTGATTCTTATGACCACGGCATAAAGGTCAGAAATAACTGAACGGTAGTAGACTGTCCACCGAGGCCGATGATAATCCTTGATAATTTAGATTTTACAAATAAAGGCGCGCCTATTGTTACGGGCCGTCCACTAATCATGTAATTTTTTTTAGCGTTTTTAAGTCGTTTGTATAGGCATAATATCGACTACAGCACATAGGTAGTCCTCCTAAGTTTAGTATACTTAAGTTGGGAAGTAATAAAAGTTAAAACACATTGTGTATCGGTGAATATAGGTCTTTAATTGCTTTAAACTGAACAATTAAATTTAAATTATGTATATAAATACAGGAAATAATTACATACGTATTCATCAATAATTTAATTATTTAGAAATTGTACTTGAACCATACAAAAGACTGCAACGCGCTACATACCCGAAAAAATATTTTGTTGATGATTAATTTCACAATGTAGTTTTATGCGACTTTCTAAAGCCTGCAGTTTAGAATCAAACAAAATAAAACAACAGGCACGAATAATTGACAACAACAAACATAATAATAATGTTTTGTAAATTGCATGAAAATTGAAAACGGAGAAAGCGCCTAAAATTTCTTCACACGGAAGCGATTAAATTACGAATAAGTACATTGTTATCAATTAAATATACATGCTAACATTAAATTAATATTTAAACTAGACGCTCCGCGCGGCTTCGCCCGCGTATATTAGATATTTCACAGACAAATCAATCTACAAAAAATAGTCTATGATCCTTCACGTGGTCTACTTCTTATCTGACCAAAATAACAGAAAAATTGCTCTAGTAGTTCGTGAGATAAGCCCTTTCAAATAATTTCCCCCGTTTTTTCCACATTTTCTTCTATTTCTTCGCTCCTTAGATTAGATTAGTCTTAGCGTGATAAAATATAGCCTATAGCCTTCCTCGATAAATGGACTATCTAACACTGAAAGAATTTTTCAAATCGGACCAGTAGTTCCTGAGATTAGCGCGTTCAAATAAGCCCTTTCAAATAATTTCCCTCCGTTTTTTCCACATTTTCCTCTATTTCTTCGCTCCTATTAGTCTTAGCATGATAAAATATAGCCTATAGCCTTCCTCGATAAATGGACTATCTAACACTGAAAGAATTTTTCATATCGGACCAGTAGTTCCTGAGATTAGCTCGTTCAAACAAACAAACAAACTAACAAACTCTTCCGCTTTATAATATACTAGACGTTCCGCGCGGCTTTGCCCGCGTAAATTAGATATTTCACAGAAAAATCAGTGTACGAAAAATAGCCCATGATCCTTCACGTAGGCTACTTCTTATCTGACCCAAATAACAGAAAAATTGCTCTAGTAGTTCGTGAGATAAGCCCCTTCAAAAAATTTCCCCCGTTTTTTCCACATTTTCTTCTATTTCTTCGCTCCTTAGATTAGATTAGTCTTAGCGTGATCAAATATAACCTATAGCCTTCCTCGATAAATGGGCTATCTAAAACTGAAAGAATTTTTCAAATCGGACCAGTAGTTCCTGAGATTAGCGCGTTCAAATAAGCCTTTTCAAATAATTTCCCCCCGTTTTTCCTACATTTTCCTCTATTTCTTCGCTCCTATAAGTCTTAGCGTGATAAAATATAGCCTATAGCCTTCCTCGATAAATGGACTATCTAACACTGAAAGAATTTTTCAAATCGGACCAGTAGTTCCTGAGATTAGCGCGTTCAAACAAACAAACAAAGAAACAAACAAACTAACAAACTCTTCCGCTTTATAATATTAGTATAGAAGTATAGATAACTAATAAGTCCTTTAGAACAAATAAAAAGTATGGAATTCCCAAAACTATTGTTTTTGGGAGACCAAACTTTTAGTACCTTAAATGGTAAACCATCTGTTTGCTTCTATATGATAGCACCAATGGCACGTTGCAGCTTGCAGCAGGTACCATCGAAGAAATTTATTCCTAGACAGGATGGTGGACCTACGTCATTTGGTCGGGTTATGTCAATTCAATGTTCGTCGTGATTGTCGGCTGGGTTTTCATAACGCGACCAAGTTACGTTGGTCCGCCATCTGTCTATAGTAGGGGAGCCCAGGGTGCTATTCGTGTAGTCACTCGAGCGTCATGGAGACCTAGTATGTTTTTTACATTAGGTAAAACTGATAAAAAAATAATAAGAGCGTTTTTATTTTAGCGGTGAGTTCAGAAACTGCAGCCATTTTAAAGTTATGAAAAAGAAAATAATATATTCAGAAAATTGCTTATTTAGGTGAATTATAATAAGATTTTAGACAACAAGTCACAAGGACTAAATCATTTAGTTTAGTGCAACATAAAATATCTGTGAAGCTTAGGAAAATATGCTTTATTTTTTATAATATTTTAAAATGTCCCTACAGGCTTACGTAACCTTTGAATCGTCAGTGCTTTATATGGAAGCTTCTTTGGGGTATACTTAGTTAACATCCCCTGTGTTCAGATCCGATGACATTTCAATATTCGAAAATAACTTTTTTAACCCACCACGTGAGAAATCTGATTCCTATACCATGATAACTAAACACATGTCGGAAGCCTATACAAGCTTAATCTGACACGCTCGAGCTTGTCGCGAAATCCCCTCTTCCCCTCCCTAAATACTATGAATCACCATCTCTGATGGTACGTTTAAAAGTTAAAATCTGAATACCAGTGGTGCAGAATATGTCAGGATGTGCATCGAAGGTGATCAGCTGAGCAGGACCTTATCAATTGATCTGACCCTCGCATCAATCGTTCATGTTGTTGACCCAAAACGACCAAGGCTAAAGAGATTTTATAATGTTAATTCAATTATGAAATCAGTGTTGAGATGTTTTCACTTTTTACTAAATGCTAATTTCGATTATCTATCTTGATAGGTACTTATATTTCTTTTCTTTTTCCTAGTTCCTTATGAAAGAGAAAGCTTTTTTTACCAAAAGAAGTAGTTTCTTTCTAAGGAAGAATAGACAAAGAGACAGATTTGTCATTAAATTATTATGTTAGCATATTGTATTCCATCTCTTCTCATTTAAACTATGTCCATGATAAACCTGCAGTTTTTAGTTCAAGTCTCAAAAAACACAGAACCAAAAAACTTTTAACTTCTAGTACATATCCAATACTAATCAAAATCATGCCAAAAACGACAATTTTTTAGCACGGTGACCGGTGTGTAGTAGTTATAACTTTTGTTTTTATTGACGTCGTATCCATTACCATTTTTTCTGCATTCTGAGTCACTGTTTATTTTATAAGGCTTCTAAGGTTTCACTCGATAAGTTTTATACTTAAGCAATAAAAAAATATGTTAATCTCTATTTTTAAATACTATCTGACTCTATCCTTCCTTAAAAGACAGCTGCAGCATGACAACAGTAGAAATGCGACAAGACATATTTAGACAGGAACGTAAACGTGAAACAAAATTTACTATAAAACGTTATAATGTACGTCGTATAACGTATAATCTGACGAATATAATAATTACTAGTTAGATGCGATGTGAACAAAATTATTAATGCTTTGACGAGACTAAAAATCGCTATTAATAAACGATGGATCATACAATAATTTGTCGTTATATTTCCTAGCATGATTTTTCAAGGATCTACTTATATAAAACTAGCTGACCCGGCAAACATTGTTTTGCCATATAAATTATTTTTAGTTGTTATGTAGTTCTTTATTTGTAACTAGCTGTCCCGGCAAACCGCATTGAAATCGGATCAGTAGTTTTCGTGTGATAGTGGAACAAACATACAGACAGACAGACAGACAAAAAATCTAACCACATTTTTGGCTTCTATAGCGATGTAGTAACACCCCCCGCTTATTATTTTTTGAATATCTTTAATGTACAGAATTTTCATTTCTACAGCTTTATTATATGTATAGAAGAATATTATTACATACAGACAGACAGACAGACAGGCAGGCAGGCAGAGAGAGACAGAATTTTATACACCAGCGACCCTAGCATGGCCACAGTAGAAATGTGAAAGTATAGAAAAACTGTGGAGATAAACTGAAGGTACCGTTCCGATCTTCGGCTAGTCGCGACCGACAAAAAATCAAAAAAAACAATGCCACTTTATGACATAGACTATAGTCCTAAAAAATCAAATAAAACCCTACTTTATGACAGAACCGTACCAAATCCAAACCCCCCAGTTTTGGAGCTACTCACCTTTGAAATTTTCAGAATTCTTAGGCTACATCATATTTTAGTCTCGGCAATTTGCATAGTGTTTTTAACGCCTTTAACCTAACCTACAGCGTGTTTTGTGACGGTCGCCGGCTGCTGCTGCAGCACAGTCACAGTTCTAACCTAACCTATTTTTGGACTTTCTGGATTGTGTTTGTTTTTGTTTTAGCGGGGGGCTGCGCCTCATTATGAGCTCTTATGGCTGGTTTACACTCGTTACACGTATTAAGTTGATAAGTACTTAACTTTTAACTTAATTTTAAGTTATTATTTGCATGTAAACACAAAATTTTGTAGCAAGTAGCAAGTTAAAATTTAGTTAAGTAAGTATAAAATCATAAGTTAAAATTTAGTTGACTACTTATCTACTTAATACGTGTAAACCAGCCATTACTTACCGGGTTACCATGGCAAAAACAGAGTAGACAGATTATGTCTATTGTGGCAAAAAGCTATGTCTGGCGTCTCTAACTCTCTACGTCGCCGCAAACGCTGCTAAACGCTGTAAAGCGCTGTAAACTATTCATGCTTTATTTAAGACTTTTGAGGATAAATTTTAACAAACTATAAATTACATCTTCCATAAAATACATCAAATAATAATGATGCAAATTTTTGAGCAGATCAGACTAAGGAATCCCTTCTTATCGCACGCCTACGTCATACGAAAAACACTCCCTCCAAATTTCAAGTATCTACGATCAGTGGTTTAGGCCGTAGCGTGATTCCATTGTCATGTCATTCAGGACAAAGCCTTTTATATAATGATATAGATTATGTAGTTTCCTTCGTGACTAGACCAAGTCAAGACCTATTTCTTGACGGCTTCTCGCACTTTATTAAAATCTAGTTAACAGTCCAGACTATACTCTATCTTTGTAATAAACTACATTCAAGTAGTCCAAACACCCTTTTTTCCAAAACGGTAGGTATCCATGTCCATACTAATATTATAAATGCGAAAGTTACCTCTTCACGCCCAAAACCGCTTAACTGATTTTGCTGACATTTTGTATGAAGATACTTTGAGTCCCGGGAAAGGATATGGACATTTCATCCTTGAAAAATGTACGGTTCCCGCGATAACCGAATTTTAGCGCAACGGAGTTGCGGGCGTCACCTTGTTAAAACTATTTCTGTCACTTTTAAAATGTGTCAAAACGCACGCGACGACGGAAGATTGAAGACAACGAAAGTTATAATACTGTGTGAATAAAAAACAGGGTTCATTTTGGGATGAATCACGTCTTGACTGAACGACTATAATAGAAGATCCATTGTCCTTTATCGCTATCACAATAACGATCAATTTCCCGCGTTTTGTCGTCAGTAAACAAATGATGTCATGCGACAACGCCCACAAATGCAAAAATTTTGTGCAGCGGGTGGCAGCGGCTAGAAAAGTGATTATAATAAATATGATGTAATGACCAGTGTTTGCACGTTACAAGGCTGTTTGTTTTATGTGTGTGCCGAGAATAAAAAAAAGTGTTAGCTGTCAAAGTACAGTCGCGGACAAAGCGGTTTATCGGTTTTGAATCTTATTGTCATTGTGAAAAGGTGTATCTGTGATGATTGTCGGTCGTTGGCTGTACCGCGTTCAATTTTAATGATATAACAAAAAATTAAAACCGACTTCCAAGGTAAAAACAATAATAACATCCTTATAATATGAACTAAAAAGTATTAAATAATGTTTCCTATCTAATAGTGCCTTTTTCCGAATTCGGCTAAACCTCAACTACCAACCAGATATAGCTGAATCTTCAGTTCTCTGACAGAATAGGTATTTGAAACTTTTGGAACTGGCACCGACTTCAAAATTATGAAGATTGAGTACAGAAATAGTTGAGGTTTAGCCGAATTCGGAAAAAGGCACTATTAGATAGGAAACATTTTTTAATACTTTTTAGTTCATATTATAAGGATGTTATTATTGTTTTTACCTTGGAAGTCGGTTTTAATTTTTGTTAAAAATAATAATTTCACTCTTTTTAGTTACCTAGTAAACCATTGCGTATATTCTACGTATCTTATTACAATTTGTTAAGAGTCACACTCAATGCGATTGTGTTTCTTATTCCTATTACGATGTAGATTGTTTTCCTATGTAAGTATTTTCATACTAAGGGTTCAATTTATTACCTCGATCGTGGGAATCGCAGACACAATAGATTTTTAATTGTTATGCGGCAGCCGGGTGCCGCTTGGGCTTGATGGGTTAATAGTTAAACTAGTGTAGTACCTATCGAAGCAACTTACTTCTGTTTTTTCTTTCGAATCTCAAAAGTAATGTCAAATGTGTGCCTTACGCTCTGGAGTTAAGGTTGACTTTGTTATGTTCAATTTTGTGGTACATAAGTCGCTTAGAACTTGAATCATTTATTTTGAACCAACATTATATTTTTATTAAAATCGCTATGAAAAGTACCAATTATTATAAGGACATAACGTGATGATATAATTATGGTGTTGTGGGGGCGGGCATATTGTATCCATATACAACCATGTGACACTGGTGACCCTGACGTAGTAATGATGATGATGAATGTAATTTGCATAAGTAGCATATGCTTTCAGTTCTTAAAACAGCGCCTAAACCCCCAAACTTGTATCTATAAGGAATCCGGAGTTCTCTTGGTATCTTACGAACCATAGTATACCTTGGTGCAAAATCTTGCGTTTTGGTAGCATATGCTTAGGATACTTCTTATAAAACCAAAATCACTATATGTTTCCATATAAATTTTGAGGAGTTCCCTCGATTACTCATGGATCCCATCATCAGATCACCACTTTTGTGAAAATGGGACCAAATTGGAGGGAAACCTAATAGAACAAAACAAAAATTTTGAAAATCGGTTCACAAACGGCGGAGTAATCGTTGAACATACAAAAATAAAAAATAAATAAAAAAAATTAAAAATAAAAAATATCCACAGCCGAACATATAACCTCCTCCTTTTTGGAAGTCGGTTAATTAAAAAGATGCTATTTTAATATAAATTATAATATAGCATGGTAAAGACTGTAGTGTTCATATGACATACAAATTAAAGAGGAATTAAGATAAATAGGCTATGATCATTTTGTGATCAGCCTAATTTAATTTCATAAGCATAGACTATCAGAGAAGTTGATTCATAGGTAGATGGCGGACCTACGTAATTTGGCGTGGTAATGTTCAGACTTTTTTCTTTATTAGTACACTCATATTATGTAAATTGGTTTTAAATTTATTTTTTAACTGCCGAACTCAAATAATATATTAATTAATACTAATCCTCATTAAATTTAAGTTTATTCATCATTTAATGTCTCTAACGGCCGCACAGAGTGGAACATTAATTACTTAAATGTAATTAATTCAAAATTTTGACATAAGCCCCGTACATTATCTGTCAAACTCTTCATTAAATTGAAGGTTAATCATAATTAAATGTCTCTGAATACGGCGGCAAATGTGGCCGTAAGAGGTCTAGTGGTAGATCAATATAATGAGTATAGTTTATTGAAAACATCTTAAAATATGGTAGTCTAAACCCGGTTTAGCATACTAGACACGTGCAGTACCTAGGTAATTGGATTTCAAGAGGCATGACTCGAAGATTGTGACTTAGCGGTACATCACGCATCGCTATGCATAGCTGTTTACTAACCCATTTCTGTACCCAATCAGCCATAGCCCATAGACCATAGCCAAACTTGGCCAAGTTATAAAAAGTTTATAATGTCATTATTTTAATTTTTTTGAGGGGACGTTTTCTGATCCTGACCAAATTCCTGAGCGTTAGCTCTACAATACTCGACATAGCAGCTGGTATTGATTGTTGGGCCCTCGGTTGGCTCGGAAGAATTTTGAATAAAAAATAATTTTAAATGTTTTAATAGGTATTAAGTAATCTATATCTATACTAATATTATAAAGCGGAAGAGTTTGTTTGTTTGTTTGAACGCGCTAATCTTAGGAACTACTGATCCGATTTGAAAAATTCTTTCAGAGTTAGATATTCCATTTATCGATAAAGGCTATAGGCTATATTTTATCACGCTATGACTAATAGGAGCGAAGAAATAGAAGAAAATGTGGAAAAAACGGGGGAAATATTTGAAAGGGCTTATCTCACGAAGTACTAGAGCAATTTTTCTGTTATTTGGGTCAGATAAGAAGTAGACCACGTGAAGGATCATAGGCTATTTTTGTAGACTGATTTGTCTATGAAATATCTAATTTACGCGGGCGAAGCCGCGCGGAACGTCTAGTATTATAATATAAGCCAACGGTAGGAGCAGAGGCCGCTACTAGCACATACAGTAAACAATCCGACGACAATCCGACATGTTGCACACGTCATATCAGATTATTGACAGAAACGTATGGAAACGTTGTCAAACGTCGGACCAAACTTTTCGTTTACTGTCATGTGACATGTCGGTGCTGTTACGTAGTTTATAGCTGCGCGTCCACTGGATCGGAATCGGAGCGTACGGAGCGTCGTTATTTACGAAATGCCGATGGGGTGCGTCCACTGCAACTGCCGCTGCTTTTGTAAAGCAACTATCATCGCCTATTAACGTCAGAATTTGACGTTCGGAATTCTTATGAAGCATTCACTACGGATGACGTCATCGGCATAAATTCCGGTCTCAGGCGCAGAAATACCGATCCAGTGCACGCAGTACCATACAAATCAATACAAAGCAACAAATCCGTACGCTCCGTATGCTCCGATTCCGATGCAGTGCACGCGCAGCTTAAATCCTCTTTGGTCGGTGGTGAAAATGAAAAATGAAAATGTTTTTTTTTCCAATTTATTACAACTCGAGGTCGCCCTGTGGTCGAAATTCGACCATAATAATTTAAATTATAAGTTTGAACGCGCGCTATTAAGATTCTCACTTAAAATCTAATAATATTGTAAAGTACAATAGTTAAATGATGTAGTCGTATATTCGTAAGTGTTGTGGACACAACGATGATGAGGGCGGCGAACATTTAGAAAGTTAAGTAGCGTATTTCCAAGATATTGTTAGACTGAAAACGCCACATGTACGGTTCCTTTGAGTTTGAGGGAGATTTAGGTTACATTGATAACTTACTTTGTTCCTAAAAAAGGAGAATTAAAACTCAATACTAACTAAACGACTACTTTGTTATAAGTAACATTTCCAGGGGGGGGGGGGGGGGGGTGGTTTGGAGGGCGCCATATCCTACCGTATGACATATACTATAGTCTGTCATAAAGTGTCATTTTAATTGAATTTTTGTCGGTCGCGATTAGCCGCGGTAAAGATCGGAACGGCACCTTAAGTTTATGTCCACAGTTTGTCTATACTTTTACATTTCTACTGGTCGCCGTGCTAGGGCTACTGATGTTAAGTTGGAAAACACAGTAAATAATATGAAGTAAGTCCATTAAAGAAAAAAGTTTGATACAAAATCTGACCCCCTCTTTGGTCCCCTTAGTGGGGTGTGGGGAAAAATTTTTATGCACCAGATGTTACGTTGGAAGAAGACAAATATATCTGCGAAAACCAAATCGGATCAGTAGTTTACGTGTTAAAGAAAAAGTTTGATACAAAATCTGACCCCCTCTTTTGTCCCCTTAGAGGGGTGGGGGGAAAAAAATTTATACGATGTTAAGTTGGAAGAAGACAAATATATCTGCGAAAACCGCATTCAAATCGGATCAGTAGTTTTCGTGTGATGCTGGAACAAACATACAGACAGACAGACAGACAGACAAAAAACTAACCACATTTTTGGCTTCCATACCGATGTAGTGACACCCCCCGCTTATTATTTTTTGCAAAGTTATTCTATGTTACTAACGTATTGGCAGTTTACGGCAGAAACGCGTTGCCACTTCGAAGATGCCTGCAGGCATATCTGACCTACATAATGCCATAATGACTTGACATCGTCTTTTGAACTATCAAGTGGTTACGCATTTCCACTGACCTCCATTATACAAGTACGCTGGACTAATGATACCCTTTGAAATGACAGCTATTTTTTGTGCCTATTTGAAGCGGAATCAGCTCCCCCAATGTGAGTGATAGGAACTAAATTTGACGTAAAAACACAGAATACAAATTACTCACGGACGTAAAAATGACGTTTGAAAGTCGCCATATTGGCGCTGATAGCAGTAGTGGGAGTATTTGGAACTAATACTAGTGATGACAACCAATAACGACCAATGAGGTTATATGATAGGAGGGCGCCTTATATTTTGACAGCTGATAATGTTACTCTTTCTAACGATTCAGTAAGTTGGGTGAAAGAGCAAGCTCATATCGGTGTATAAACGTCAAAAGCCTGTAATGTTATGTCCTACCAGCCAGGACATAACAAAGGAGTAGGTCTGCATATTTCATGTTTAAAAAGTGATAATAAAAGTGTTTAGTGAACGTTTAATGCAATATCTTGTTGGGTTTTGTGGTTCCGCTATATAATAAACCATAAAAACGGTCAAGGAATGCCTCAAACACGTGGATTTAACATAACATACGTAAGTTTTCAACAACGTTTTTTGGGCTTATCAATCGGTATTTTTGTAAGCTAAAAAGAAAATTTATAAGTTTAATAATCCCTTAATGCAAATCTACTATGTAATATAATCCTCTACTATGCAAATTACATTCATCATCATCATCAACTACCATAAACCATTATAGAGCCATGTATCGTCCTGTTTTGACCCTATTATTGGTACTTACTTTTCATAGTCTTTTATTATATATCAATTAAACCGCGGGTAACACCGCGGGGCACAGCTGGTTATGTATATTTTTAACTATTATATAAGAGTGTAATTATATACTTAAATATTTTATAAATAAAATAATATCTTTTCACCAAATTGAAAGCGACTTCTAATTTAATGAGCATTATATATCCAACATTGAACGTGCGGGTCGAATTGATAACCTCCTTTTTTGATGTCGTTTAATAAAAATCTATAAAATAAAATTATGGTCGACTATTGGTCGATAGCTGTAGTCTAATTTTATATTTTTATCGATATACAAGCAGATATACGCCCATCCCTACACGCACACTACGGCAATTGCACACAAGCATAAAATGGCCACGCGCTGGCGAGCTAAGAAGCCATCTACCTATATCCTTAATCTGTGATAACGACTAAGCGGCCATTTGCAAGTTACGTCAAATTTACTTCTCTTCCCTCTCACTGGGGGCGCTGATTCCGCTTCAAATAGGCACAAAAAAAAGTGGGTATCATAGGTCCAGCGTACTTGTATAATGGAGGTCAGTGCGCATTTCTGAGAATCGTTTGTAAGACGTTGCTACTCTCGTATATTTTTTTAATCTTGAATGTACAGCATTTTCATTTCTACAGTTTTATTATATGTATAGATAGATAAATATCAATAGAAATCATACAGTCCACAATAGTAAGGATAATATATTTTGTTGAAGTGAGATATAAAACGTAGTGATTATATCATGATTATATTCTCCAAAGAGAATATAATCACTATGATATTCTCATCGGTGAGATAAACAAAGTAGACACCATGGTAATCGTTATCGGTGTCACAGTCCACAGATAATATGTATAATATTATGTTATATGTTACAGTATTTGAGATTCAATAAAAAAAACTACAATCCATTTTCCATTTTATCACAGACAAAAGAGTAAGTATATATAATTCGTGTGTATAGGCTTGTCAATCAAAGAGATGGTAGTGTGCATATATTGTGGTGTGCCGTGTGTGTAATGTTTTATTTATTAAAATTATATATGATAAAAGCATAAATATAAAACAATATTGGCTCGATGCACTCCTTCTCCATATAAACTATAACTGTGCACCTACGTTTCCGCACTTTTCGTAAAAACGGGTCCAAAGTTTTTCGCTCGCGTATTAATATATAGATTTAAACTTTAGCCACTTAGTTCATTTTTTTTAATAAAATGATTTAGAATTTAGAATAACAGTCGGCATTTTTGTTTCAGTGAAACCTATACGAGTGAACGAGTCTCGAGCGCAGGGCGCGGCAGGCGCAAACGAGAGAGCGGTACGTGTAAATAAAATACTTATGTAATTATTACCCATTAAGTATTTATAATTAATAGTAATATAATATTACTGATAATATTAATAAGAAGATAATAATAATTGTCAACTCAATTCATGACAGAAAACAAGCTGTGGTTGTTTTTTTGGCAACGTGTATAACGCCCAAATTACGAAAATCACAAAAATAATTAGTTTTGTGTTTATATTTATATACTTCCTTATTAATTACTATTATTCAAAGTTAACAAATATAATAATTAATAAAATAATAACTATAAATTTTTTATGCGGCAACTGGTTTGAAAGTTCATTGTACCTACGTTTAAAATTCGGTAAAATATTTAAATAATATTTCATTAAATAATTAGAATACAACACTTATAACAAATTATTATTATAATACAAAGAATCAGATATTATTATTGCGAATCACGATATTTTTACGAAAAACTAACTAAAATTTGTTAACATTAACATAATCTACCTACTTACAATACAGCATGACTGGTGAGACATGTTTAATACTCGAGGACTTGATATTTGGCTATTATATTAGATGAAAAAAAATATATATATATATATATATATATATATATATATATATATATATATATATATATATATATATATATATATATATATAAAAATTATATCAATTGATCACTGAGTAAATTAAATAATTAAGTTAAATAATTATTTACCCAACGCATGGACACCGCGCGCGGGAAGGGTAGCGGCGCGGTGTTTCTTTGGTGGCGCACGCCGCCGCGCCGCCGCCCGGCCGCATAGTAGATATGCCTACTTGCCTAGCCGCGTAATTTACTTACTGTCCATGATACATTTATTTAAAAGGAAATTTGGTAAAAAATTAAGTACCTAATTTTATTACATAATTATAATGAGAATCGAGTACCGAGTACTCTCAATTATTGAACATGTCTCACCAGTCATGCTGTAATATATTTTGGTCATAGTCCAAGAGGCAAAGAACAAAAAGTTGACTGTAAACTTTAAATGTTTTCTTAAAAAATGTCATATACAATATAGAAAATAGATTTTTTTTAATTACTTGGTACAAACACTACAAATTCGTCAGTTTTTAATATACATAATTATATTAAACTTACTAAATCGTACCAAGTACCAACTGTTGTCAGTCTAATGATGGATCTAGCTTATCGACTTAGCTGTTTAACTGAGTGGCTAATGTAACTAATTGCCTGCAACCTTGCAATACTATAGTAACATTACATCTTTATGTGCCATAACAATACATGATACTATTTGCTTCACTAACTTCGTAACGTCGCGTGGGTACCTACTGTATGACTGGTGCAGATAATGCAAAATGCTAATTATGCAAACTATTAAGATACAAATGCAAAATACTTTTAGCATGAGGCATCGGGTGGCAGTATTTTCAATGCCAAGTGTATTATTAGCGGCTAAATTTTAGTATTTGAGCAAAAATACATATATAAATGTTAAACTAACTATGCCCAGACTGGGTCAGTGACAATTTCCAACCATAGCTTTTGGAGCTATTTCACCGATTTTGATAAAGTAATTATTTTGAGAAAACATACGGTTCCTGCCAAATTTTCCTTCGCGCCTAGCATCTGTTGAGTGTTGAATCAACACAAAACCTACATCTGTTTTAATGAAACATATCATAATTTGCGTATTTTTGTTCCAGATAGGGAGTAAAACGAAACGATTCGAGAAAGGCCTCAGCCGGGCCCTCGAAATACCTCGCTCCGCCGCCGTCTGCCCTCGCGGCCGTCAAACGACCTCGACCCCCCAGTCTCCGGCCACGACTGGGGTTACGGATATATGCATATATCGGGATCTCCGAAGTGACGTCACAGTGATATATTCGTCGTTAAGTTTAAGCACGCGCTTTGTAAATATATTAACCAAATCTCACTTCTCCTAGTCATTTTATCTAGTGTATTTATTGGGCCCGAAGCCCGACGCCGAAGCGGAGCGTCGTAGTGTAGTTAGCCAAAGAACCGTCCAAGATGCAGACCCAGATGGTGCGGGGGGACCTGCAGAGGAGCTACCGGGTGCGGGACTTCGCCGCGCCCGGAGTGATCATGAGGGAGCGGAGCTTCGTGCGCCCGCAGTCGCATCACAACATGCATCATAACCAGGTAACTAGATAAAAACTTGCAGTAGATTCGGTAACACATGGCTGTAGACTGTAGAGTGTAAGATGCTTAAGACCTAGTTTCACCGACCTTGTTTGTTAAATCCTAACGAAGCATTACCTAACAGACCTTAAAAAATTAAACAGACTGTCAAAATACTTATTTCCCACAAACCTAACCTAACCCAATGAAGTCGTATTGGGCCAACACGGAGTAATACATTAGTATTAATTAACTAACAATTATTTTGGTGACTATGAGCGCCGCAGTGGGAAAAAAGTGAAATACGTTCAATTACCTGACTGATTTCATGTCCGCTATCTTCAAAGGGCTATGTTACAAATCGCTAACTAGTTGGACGTTGAGTGACGATCGTTCAATCAACGTTCGGCCGAGTCATTCAATTGAATGGTGTCATTCAATAAATGCGCTAGTCATTCAATGGTATCGCAGATTGAACCAGATGACTCCGACATATATACCATACCATAGGGGCATACCACCTCGCTCGGTCGGAAGATCTTCCTTTGGAGTCGCCATTCATATATCCCACAATACTATTACAATTAATATTTCACAGGATACTACACAAAACTCTACAATACAATTTTTATACTAAATTGTAAATACATGATATATAATCATTGTTTACCATTCAACGTTAAATCGCTCGCTATGCGTTGAATATTGCTCTACTGCCAACTCACACTTGGACTCAATCCAGAAATATTGATTGATTAATATTCCAATTTCCATAAAATCGCGTATTCTTAGACTAACATTTAAGTCGTGTTGCATTGGTCCTGCTAGGTATGAATATGATTGGTATATTATATTATTATCGTACTATTTTCAATGCGGAAATAGCCAATAGGGTCTGAACTCGAATGTAACTACGTGATAGGAATAATTTAAAAGACGAATAAGTAATCTTTATATTCGAAATCTCAGAGTAAAGTTATTGAAATATTTAAACTATACTCTACATTATAAAACATAATAATAATATGAATATGTCAACTAGCGTAGGCGACGACAATCTAAGTTATAATCCCACACGCTTATTAACTTGTTGGCCTTACTTCTTACGAAACGACCATTATTGTGCATTCTAAGACGAATCACAAATAAGTTTTAATTACTTGGCTGGATAAAAAAGCATACTCTGTTACAACGCAAATAAAGTTACGGCGTTTAAAAATAAAATAATTTATTCACTAGCTAGTAGTTACTTCTTCTTATTTTTAAATACCACAGCAAATAATGAAAGCAAAAAAAAATCAATCGTAATAATTTTTTGGTGCGAGCTTTTCGACTATAATTTCATGCAAAAATGTTTGTCAAGTGTCAAAGGATAAATTACTGCAATGTTTTGACGCTAGAGGCAGCACCAGCACAGACAGTAAACAATAAGTTTTGTTCGACGTGTGACAACGTTTCTGTCAACATTCTGATAAGACGTGTGCAACATGTCCGATTTTGATCGGACTAATTACTGTCCCCGCGCCTATTTTGAGCATTTTGATCGTTTTTAACGCTAAATGGAACGCGGGGTATATGTGCTAGTGGCGCCTCGCCCTCTGCTCCGGCCTTTGAGTAATATTCCCTTTTAATGATTCACTTCTAATAGGCATGATGACTTTTTTTTTTCTTATTGGTAATTGAAAGACCCTTAAAAAATAGAAACATCGCTGAAAGAATGACTCTGACAGCTTAAAAATTCACCAAGATATGACAATTCAAACATCTCATAAAATAGACCTGCCCGAAACGCTCCATACAAAGTGCTACGAAAGAATGACGTCACTCTTTCGTAGTTTGTACGCATCGGGAGAGAACTTTGTTCGGTAGGTATATTAAATATTGCGTTTATGAAAGTGGTTTCATAACAAAAGTTGCTTTTAATTGCATAAGTTATCGAATTGTATATAAATATTAAGAAATTTAATTGAAAAAATAATCGACTTGATTATCCAAGTTGGAAGGCGTATAACAAAAAAATACAAATGCTATCAAGCTGAAATTTTTGGAACACTTATTTTTTAACGTGATTTCTTTATTTTATTAAGAAAATTCGCTAATCTTTGACCTTGTCATCATCCCTATTATATCTATGAGCATACATTGACATTTATTTATTTATTTATATATTTATTTATTAATAAAGTACAACCACATCGCATACACTTTTTACCGACATTATAACACAGACATAGACCAAGATAGATACCGCATGTCCCTCCATTTAATGCATTTGTATGAAAACGAGCGTGTCACTTTTTTCCTATAGGTCTACTAGAATCTGATGGCAAAAAGTGAGAAAATTAATTGACTCTAACAATACCGGGGTAATTGGAATAAAACATTTTGATCCGTTTTTTTTCTTATAGCGGCTGATTCTGTGTGTTAAACATGCAAATAAAAAAATTTATCCAATGATCAAGGATATTTTTTAAAAATCTGGTAGACCTATACCTACTGTGACGTACCCATGATAAGAAACGTGTCCATTATCTAGGCCAACGTTTCTTTTTGAATTTCTACAGCTCAATATGGTACAATTAGGCATTTAGGTATTTTTAAAATTCCGATTGACGTCCGATTCCGATAGCAGACCAAAGAACAGACTTTGCATTGCTCGTCGTTTGGGAACGCGATATGGCACGCGAAGTACATACACATGCGGTATCTATCTTGATCTATGTCTGTGCATTATAATTATTACGAAATTATACTTGTGCGTATTGTAAATGGTAATTTTTATGTTACAGTTTCCAAACAATGGGAAACGCAGGAGTATGATACTAACCAACGCCAAGGGAAAACCGACGCTGGAAATATACAGACCGCCAGGTGAGACAAATATTAAAATCTAAATAAGAATAAAACACTAGAAAAGTGTTTAGGGACCTCTTAAAAAAAGAAATTTTGGCAACTAGCTGTACTTAATTAAAATTTTGTAAAGTCTGCTCTACATATTAGTGATATACTTAAGTTACAACATTTTAATAATATTTTTGTCGGTAGAGACGATATTATAATACGCGAAACAAATTACATTTTCATTGAAACGTTAAGCTTGCCGGTAATATATTTTGCAAATTATTCGCTACAAGTAATTACTTACAATTTTACATTTAATGGTTTAAGTAGAAAAATCTTTGCATTATAATAATAACATAAACTGTGTTATTCTGCAAAGATACGCAAATAAATAATAATAACTATGAGAATAATTTTTTGTTATTAAATCATTGACCGGATAAAAGATAAATGAAAACTCCTTAGTACGTCCGTGAATTTGGCGCCAAATTTAAAAATAAACAAACAGTCATAATTGGAACGCGCAGACAGTGTACTGTTTTGACGCCTCTCGTGTCAACGCGATTTTGTGTTTTCGATGAGAGAATCGGTAAATATAGTGAAAAAACGTACAAAAATAAGGAAAATACAGTTTAGAGAAGATAAGAATGTCGCATTGTGTTGTGAATCCGTCCATAACGCCAGTAACTTCTGCGCTGGTGCAAGCGACTGTGCCTAGTCCTATTGATGTTGCCAAAGATGTAGTTCCTGAAAAATCTAAAGTAGAAGATAAGCAGGAATCAGGTCTGCAAGGAATTTAGAGGAGTAATGAAAAATGTAGAGCGAGTTTGTTTAGGAATAGTAGCTTGTGTGAGTCAAGGGAATGTTTAGCAGTCGTTCTCCTGAAATTGGTCACTTAATTTTGGATGTTCAGCAAGCGTACATTGTTTACATCACGATATAATAACACGAACAAATTATGGTGTGAAACTGCTAAGCATTCGTACGGACTCTACTAGGTAGTTATAATAGTTGATTCTTACTCTACAAACAACAAATGCTCGTCAAATGTCACCGTCCCTCACTCATCTTTCCTTCACACATTTCATGGCACCCCCTCACCTATGAGCAAATTACTCGTATCCATCTTAAAAAAAAAAAACTGCAACCTCTCTGCGACTTTAAAAAAAACCTCAGCTGTACCTCTCACCTGTCCTATCATCTCTTCTCTTGACGACCACCGTTGACGCACAGGTGTACGCACAGACGCGGCGACCACTCCCGCGGCGGCCAACAAGCTCAACGTCCACGCCAAGGAGTTCACCATGGCCAAGCCCGCTGACCTGCAGAATAGGTGAGTTTCTTCCCTTTATTATAGTACTAGTCGACTATGACGCCCGCAACTCAGTAGCACCAAAACTAGTTTAATGTACTTAAGGACCTTCTCCTTCTACGGAGATTCTGTAATTTACCGTATAGAGCCTTATAAACTCATAATTTGAAAGCTATAAAGCATAAAAAATACAGCAATAATCTTCAGTATATCAACATTCCTTTCCCCGTTTTAAATTTTCTATTTTTGTTTATTATACTCATGATATTAGCTTCCAAAGTAATACCAATTTATTAAAATCGAAGCACACTTTCAGCATCTCCCTAGTATTTACAAATTACGTTTATTTGAAACACACGACAATAGATAGACGATTTCATTAACTACATATTCCCCGCTTTTAATTTTTTTTAGATCAATTTTGAACTAAGATAAGTAAAAAAAAAAAATAGAATTTTCGTGCGATCTCGGCAACGCGTCAAATGTATGGTCAAGGTCGTTTGCTCGGGGGATGGCCTTAAGTCGGATTAAAATATTGTCAGGAACAGTGCAGTAGTGCAGCTCAATGTAATACATGTGGAATGTGTATTACAGTAGAGCATATACATTATACACACTGTATTGTTGTCCGAGGCCTTACTGCGGTTATGACACTACATATATACGGTTACATACAACAACTACATTACTAGGTTTTCAGTTTTCTTCACATAAACGGTATAGTTTTTAAGTTATGTGACAAAAATTACAAATAATAATTATTTTGGACATAGAACTGCTAAATTTAAGGCGTCCGGTAGTCGCTTCCCATCAGGTGATCCGATTTGCTGCTTTGTCCCGAAAGGCATACCTATGTACAGTGAAGTATTATTGCACTTGAAAATAGTTTTTCTGTGGGTATGATAATGAAAAGCAACACGAATAACGAAAAGTACGATCGCGGAGCACGTAGAGTTTCGTACATTAACTCGGAAATGTACGGACAATGGATACAGATATATAGTGATTAATTCGAGTGAAATAGACATATTATTATAGCATAAAGCGTTTTTTCACAATTTGTAGGTTTCGTGACATTGTTTTACTTTCAGTGACTGAGTAGTGATGAGTAAAGAGTAATTTACAATTTTATTTTTAATTAAATGAAGTATCGAAATTGAAGATAGTAATAAATGATGATGATGATGAATATGAAATAGAAATAGGTTTGAGTAAATTGTTACGGTTACCTTAATTATTGACTGCGCTCGAGCATTAACTGTTGCTGGGTAATCGGTCGAAGGTATGTAGAGTATTGATCTATAGTTTTCACTATCTATGATATATTGAAGCGGAAAGAGCTTATTGGGATTCTCAATTAGCTCTTTTCACCTCAATATATTCCCAATCAATTCTAAATTTGGGAATGTAAAAAAAAGGTAAGATCTTTGGGAGGGGAACATGTAAACTCTACATTAATTCAAAGTCTCCGTTTATCTACATTCTACACTGTACCGAAAATAACTTCGTTCCGGAAACCTTTTTAGGGTTCCGTACCCAAAGGGTAAAAACGGGACCCTATTACTAAAACTTCGATGTCTGTCCGTCTGTCCGTCTGTCTGTCACCAGGCTGTAACTCAAGAACCGCTATAGCTAGACTTCTGAAATTTTCACAGATTGTGTATATGTGTTGCCACTATAACAACAAATACTTATTATTTTTAACAAAAAATTAAAACCGACTTCCAAGGTAAAAACAATAATAACATCCTTATAATATGAACTAAAAAGTATTAAATAATGTTTCCTATTTAATAGTGCCTTTTTCCGAATTCGGCTAAACCTCAACTATTTCTGTACTCAATCTTCATCATTTTGAAGTCGGTACCAGATATAGCTGAATCTTCAGTTCTCTGACAGAATAGGTATTTGAAACTTTTGGAACTGGCACCGACTTCAAAATGATGAAGATTGAGTACAGAAATAGTTGAGGTTTAGCCGAATTCGGAGAAAGGCACTATTAGATAGGAAACATTATTTAATACTTTTTAGTTCATATTATAAGAATGTTATTATTGTTTTTACCTTGGAAGTCGGTTTTAATTTTTAAAAGCTTTTATTTAACTTGCTCTGTATGTATGTAAGTATGTGTGTTACGGTGGAATTTTGGAACTCAATTTTGAAGTAGATATAATTAACTGATTGAGCTGAAATTTTGCATACGCGTTTAGTTTGGATGACAATGCACGATATAGTATGTGACATCACTTTAAATCCAATATGGCCGACCATCCAAGATGGCGAAATAATTATTTTCTATGCAGACCTACAATATGGATATTAAATGAAAAGGCTTTTTGAGAGTAACTCGAAAACGAATGTAATTTCATTCTACATCCAACATGGCGGCTCATCCAAGATAGGGGATTAGTTATTTTTAATGCACTTCTGCAATATGGGTATCAAATGAAAGAACTCATTGAGAGTAACTCGAACACTAATTTAATGTCATTCTACATCCAATATGGCGGCTCATCCAAGATAGGGGAATAACTATTTTTAATGAACTTCAGCAATATGGGTATCAAATGAAAGGGCTCATTGAGAGTCGTGTCGTGTCGTGTCGTGACGAATCGTGTCGTGTCATGTGTCATGTCGTGTCGAATCGTGTCGTGTGTCATGTCGTGTCGTGTCGTGTCGGGTCGTGTCTTGTCGTGTCGTGTCGGGTCGTGTCTTGTCGTGTCTTGTCGTGTCGTGTCGTGTGTCATGTCGTGTCGAATCATGTCGTGTGTCATGTCATGGCGTGTCGTGGCGTGTCGTGTCGTGTCGTGTCGTGTCGTGTCGTGTCGTGTCGTGTCGTTTCGTGTCGTGTCGTGTCGTGTCGTGTCGTGGCATGTCGTGTCGAATGTCGTGTCGTGTCGTGGCGTGTCGTGTCTTGTCGTGTCGTGTCTTGTCGTGTCGTGTCGTGTCGTGTCGAATCGTGTCGTGTCGTGTCATGTCGTATCGTGGCGTGTCGTGCCGTGTCGTGTCGTGTCGTGTCGTGTCGTGTCATGTTATGTCAAGTCAAATCCAGCCGGGTTTTAGAAAATGCCCGGTTGAATCCGGTCACTTTTGTTAAGTGAAATTTAACTTTTTAGTTATGCAGAAATAAACGGAATATAACAACTCGCTAAATATAGACACGGTTTTTTCATTGATCAAAATCAAGTACGATTAAGGACTTATGTTAATCAGATATTAACAAATTCTTGAAACAAAACAAACTACAATCAAATAGACTAATAAATCTAGCCAGAGATAACTAAAAAACAAAAAATAAATTATAGGCAAAAAACTTTTTGAAAAAAAGCTTTTATTTAAATATTCCAAAAATAAGGAAATAAATTTCTCCTTAAAATTTTTAACTATTTAGTTATAACCTCAATATAAATTATACAATTTGCATGATAATAAAAGCTTGTCGCGCGATTTGTAAATAAACTTGTGCCAATTTAACTGAGTAAATTGATATTATATTTTATATTTTAATAAATTTATTAAATACTGACAGGTTGTTAAGTCTCGCGACAAGCTTTTATTATCATGCAAATTGTATAATTTATATTGAGGTTATAACTTAATAGTTAAAATTTTTAAGGAGAAATTTATTTCCTTATTTTTGGAATATTTAAATAAAAGCTTTTTTTCAAAAAGTTTTTTGCCTATAATTTATTTGTTAAAAAATTAATAATTTCTCTCTTTTTAGTTACCTAGTAAACCGCGCGTATATTCTACGTATCTTATTACAATTTGTTAAGAGTCACACTCAATGCGATTATGTTTCTTATTCCTATTAAGATGTAGATTGTTTTCCTATGTAAGTATTTTCATACTACTAAGTGTTCAATTTATTACCTCGATCGTAGGAATCGCAGACACAATAGATTTTTAATTATTATGCGGCAGCCGGGTGCCGCTTGGGGATTGATGGGTTAATAGTTAAACTAGTGTAGTACCTATCGAAGTAACTTACTTCTCTTTTTTCTTTCGAATCTCAAAAGTAATGTCAAATGTGTGCCTTACGCTCTGGAGTTAAGGTTGACTTTGTTATGTTCAATTTTGTGGTACATAAGTCGCTTAGAACTTGAATCATTTATTTTGAAACAACATTATATTTTTATCAATATTAAAACATACTATCAAGTTGCTATATAAAACACATGAAAATGCGCACTTCAAACGAACATTTTGTCTTTAATTTCCTGTCTGAAGAGGCCTCATAATCACTATGAAAAGTACCAATTATTATAAGGACATAACGTGATGATATAATTATGGTGTTGTGTTGTTGTTATTATATTGTATCCATATACAGCCATGTGACACTGGTGACCCTGACGTTGTAATGATGATGATGATGATGATGAATGTAATTTGCATAGTAGCATATGCTTTCAGTTCTTAAAACAGCGCCTAAACCCCCAAACTTGTATCTATAAGGAATCCGGAGTTCTCTTAGTATCTTCGGAACCATGGTATACCTTGGTGCAAAATCTTGCGTTTTGGTAGCACATGCTTAGGATACTTCTCATAAAACCAAAATCACCATATGTTTCCATATAAATTTTGAGGAGTTCCCTCGATTACTCATGGATCCCATCATCAGATCACCACTTTTGTGAAAATGGGACCAAATTGGAGGGAAACCTAATAGAACAAAACAAAAATTTTAAAAATCGGTTCACAAACGGCGGAGTAATCGTTGAACATACAAAAAAAAAAAAAATATATCCACAGCCGAACATATAACCTCCTCCTTTTTGGAAGTCGGTTAAAAATAAAATAAATATTTAAGGGGGGCTCCCATACAACAAACGTGATTTTTTTGCTATTTTTTGCTCTTAATCAATAACGGCAACACTTAGGCAATTGAAATGTTCTCAAAATACTTAATTGTATTTGTACTTTAATAATTAATTATAAAATTTAAATAAATTAAATAATTGAGGGGGCTCCCATACAAAAAATTCAATTTTTAGCCTATTTTTGCTCTGTAGTGGTACGGAATCCTTCGTGCGCGAGTACAACTCGCACTTGGCCGATTTTTTTCTTCCGGGATAAGAACTTTTCCATGTACTTTCCTAGAACTCGACGTATAAGTCGATCAAACGATTAAAACGTAAAGAGCTGACACAGTAACACTCTCATTTATAATATTCAACATCAGACATCATATTCTCTGAAGATCGGCGCCTCACACTCTTAACTAAGTAATGTTTCTCCATTTACTGCTCCTTTAGTCTATTCGCGCTTAAACATTTTCACTCCTCTTTTGATTTACTGCTACAGTGACATAATCGTCGCCCAAAATATACATCGTCAGTAGCGGCAGTGGCACGTACCGCGGATGTGATGTAATGTTTTGGACGCCGACAGTAGATCTAGGCGACGACAGCGATGCGCCCAGCCTTGACGTTCAAAATATGACCTATTGTCTTGTATGAAGAGATTAAATACCTCATTAGTTTTATAAGAAGCGGGGTGAGTTTGTAAATTAAAAAAAAAACGTGCATGGATCAACAAAAGACGTAGAAATTTTTAAGGCCTAGTGCGAGTTGTTTTTTTTTACTCGCGCTTTTTAGATTTTCTAGATTTTCACGTGATCCCATAGAAACGTGATAGCTCTGTGCGCAAATGAAACAAACAAGCTTTCAGTTGCAGAGTGCAGATAGAGAATTGAAAACAAACTATGCGCAAATATTGTGTTGGCGTTAATGTGGTTCTGATGAGGTCGGTAAAATTAATGTTGAAAATTGCAACACAAATTAGAAATATTTCATATGTGGATTAGTAATTATACTTACTCACGGAGACTGAGGAGTGCGAGGAATGCTTGTAAATCATCAGACGACAAATAGAAAGAGCAATCAGAAAAAGAATGACTCTACATTTTTCAGAAGGCTAAAAATGCAAAAGAAGGTCTTTTGTTTTGTAAAAATAGTTTTGAGATGTTTATTTAGAATCTTGAATCTCATACTCTGTACCTACACTTTTAAGGTCTAGGAGGGAAAGAGCTCAGCATTGTAGATCTAGATAGAATAAGAACATTTTATATTATATTTTTGGTACACGGTATAATATTATGTACTTAGTAAGAACCTTGATGTAAATATAGTCCATATTTTGTATGAGCAGAACGTGACTATATTTTATTTTGCGTTGAGATATTTAACCAATCTCGTTAAAAATACCCGAAGTGCTTGGTATAACGTTTATCGTGCCATAAATTTGTGAAATAATGCTCGGATGTTCCGAATACACGGAGATTGAGTCGGTTTCGTCGTTGGCGAGCATCCAAGCGGACTGGAAACCTCGCTACGTTCATGCGTAGTAGTTATCGTGCGGATTTTGTTATCATTCCGCTGCCGTCTGCTCAGTGCTCAGTGCTCTGCCGACAGCGCGAGCGCGCCAAAAGCACGCGTCTAGCGCCCAGTGCGCACGCGCCGCGCCGCCACGAAAAACAAACACCGAACCGAACGAACGACATTCGAATTTGGAACTCTACATTTTTAAAAGTGGGCAGTGTTTTTTATTTTATTTTTTTAATAAATATTGTGAACGATAATAGTGCAATGCCAAGTTTGTTTGTGGATTTGTTTATCGTCATGCAAATAGTGTTGTAGTGATAAGTGCGAGATGGTGCGAGGAAGGTTTAGCACCTCCGATATGTAAGTTGCTATGATGATCTCAGTACACAAAAAGTACTGCAGGGTTTTTTGCCTCAATTTTGAAACAAATAGAGGATTAATTTATTTTAAATTGCGAACAAAATTATTGTAGTTTTATTAAGTACCTAAGTACCTACTCACTACCTAGGGGAGGTGTTTAGTAAGAAGTAAAAAATGTAGAGTTTGGCTTATAAATAACTGAAATCATTTGCAAATAAACCTAGCTAGTTCAATATTAACACTCGAGGTAGAGTCTTCCTAAATAATAAATATTAATTACATATTATTATAATAATCATTAACTCCATTATTTTAAAATACAATTATTATTATTTCGATAATAATAGTTAAATCTGCTTATTCTGCTTACTCAATACTCAGTCTTTTTATAAATATCATAGTTTCCTTTAATTTGCATTGACTACAAAGTACGAGGACTATGAGGGTTTGAAGTTTACTATTAAACTGTATCCGGTCTGTATTTAAATATAGAACCGAATTCCACGATGATAGATGTAAACAATGTACCCTCATTTGTTCTTTTGAATGTTTGAAATAAGCGTGTGCTCTGTTCTGTCAACGAATCAGGGACTAATGCCTGCAGTTTACTATTCAAAATCATTATTTATTGGTTAACGTTTTGACGCTTAGTCCATTGAAATGTTACAATTTAAGGACCGAATATTGCATTTATTAGATGACGCAATTTTATTTTTGAGATATGTAGGGGGGGTCAATAAAAGCTTAACCTCAAGTTTGTGGGGTCGCCACCCTTGTCCCCCGGCCGCCATCTTGGAAAAACAGGTGACAACTCTATTTTCGCGATATCTCGGAAACTATACGTTTTACAAAAAAAAAAAATGTGAAACTATAATTTGTTGCAAATTATTTTGCCTACAAATGTGTTCCTATAACTTTTTAACCTAAATTAAAAATTTAAAAAGTTATAAGCAAAAAAGTGAGAAAATTGTATAAGTCACCGTCTTGGCAAATCTTTTGTATCGCAAGCCGTCTTAGTTTAGTCGTTTAGTGAGTCGTCTTTATTACCATTTACCGCCGTATAAAGCTATGAAACAACGTTCACCAACAAGAGTGAGCAAAGATGGATCGACTTCCTCACTCAGGAATAGCGCGGTACCACTAGCTAATTCAGGTCTGAGGTAATTTTTTTTGTTAAATTTATTAAAAAAAGTTAAAGAGCAAAAAATAAAATTAAAAAATAAGCTCACTTTTTTGCTTATAACTTTTTTATTTTTAATTTAGGGTAAAAAGTTATAGGAACATATTTGTAGGCAAAATAATTTTCAACAAATTATGATTTTACCAATGATAAGAACGTGGTATTTCTCCGGTCGAGCCGGCCCATTCGTGCCGAAACATGGCTCTCCCACGTATAAACCACGTTACTACCGCGCGCGTTGTGAAGATTCAAACACGGCCCAATTGGGTCGTCTGTTATTTAGTCTGCATCGAGCGCAGTCACGAACGTGCCGCGTCTTGTCTTACCTAAATAAATTGAAAATGACGTCGTGCGTGTTTCGAAAATGTACCAATTATGACTCAAAAGAAAACAAAACACATGGAATCTCTTACCACATGTCTTGATTGCAATAAATACCTCGATTATTTACATTTTCAATTATTTTTTCGAACAATCTGGAAAAAATCGAATTTTCGTCATAGCTCAGGCGAAGAAAGAGACAGCGATACGATTCGACGTTTAAAAATAGAACTGTCTCTTTTATGTAAATGGTTTTTCGTATCTTTTGTTTCACTTATCTGTCAAATTTGTCAATGTTTTCAATTTTGAATTTGGAAATTGTTCGGAAGAGATTTAAGCCGGAAAATAGTATGGACGTAACAGATCTGTATAAATAGAATATCATTGGATTTTTTTGTAAGACGTATAGTTTCCGACTTCCGAGGTATCGCGAAAATAGTGTTGTCACCCCTTTTTTCAAGATGGCGGCCGGGGGACAAGGGTGGCGACCCCACAAACTTGAGGTTAAGCTTCTATTGACCCCCTCCACATGTCCCAAAAATAAAAATGCGTCCTCTAAAAAATGCAAAGCTCATGTAACATTTCAATGGATTAGCTAGCCAATCAAAAGTTTTGCTGCTGCATACATCTGTGTCTAAACGCTTGTCAAAACAATCTTATAAAAAGAGCAATTAACGAGTTTACTTAACTTTCTTTAACTAAAACGTACTCATGCTAAAATAGGCTCTAAAAGAACAAGAGCTAGCCTTGACTCGTACCGTATTTGTTAATAAAGCGGCTTAAAAAAGATTGTTCTTCTAGACTCTAGCGGATAGAACTGAATCTATACATGCGAAACTCAGGTAGTAACTATTTAGTAATGTGTATCTCTTTAGATTATTCACCATCCAGACTTCAGATTTTTTTTAAAATTTTTAAACTCAAAGTGGACACATACATGCTTAATATGATGTATCGGACAAACGAGCGTATGAATCACGTAATGGCGGGCGCCGGGCGCGGTAGTCGCGATGACTGCCTTCCGGTACAATCAAACAGGTTAGAGGGAATTAACGTAAATAAAACTCAGTCATTTCTCTGTCTTCTACGGCCTGACTATAGCTATATTATAGAGTACATAACGAAGATACAGTCCAATACGTATTGCAAACGGGTCACCTGATGGAAAGCAACTTCCGCCGCCCATGGACACTCGCAGCATCAGAAGAGCTGCAGGTGTGTTGCCGGCCTTTTAAGAGGGAATAGGGTAATAAGGGAGGGTAGGGATGGGAAGGGAAGGGAATAGGGGAGGGTAGGGAAGGGAATAGGGTAGGGGATTGGGCCTCCGGTAAACTCACTCACTCGGCGAAACACAGCGCAAGCGCTGTTTCACGCCGGTTTTCTGTGAGAACGTGGTATTTCTCCGGTGGAGCCGGCCCATTCGTGCCGAAGCATGGCTCTCAACTTGGACTGTATTATTTACTTGTGACATGTGATTGTCTCATCTAGTTCCTGCATGTTCACTACTTGGGACATGCATGCCTATTGCCTGCACGGTACACGGGGATACTGGTAAATAGTAATTGTTATTTTGGCGTCTTTACCCTCACCACATGTGCAATTTTTCATAAGCATAAATCAAACATAAATTAACAAAGGAAATCTGTCAATTTCTGTTTAAAGTCTACATCAGTATTTCTTATCTCTCGCATTCTTTGATCTTTCTGTGGACATACTAATTAGTTATTACTGAGCCTGCTAGTGTGCAGTGACTTCGACTTTCCGATTATTTACTCGAGCATTTTATACACACCTACTTAAATAACAATATTTATATATGTAATCGTAAAAAAATGTTCAAACTAACGAGCACAGAATACATGCATATTAAACATTTTTTATTTTTTAATGATTACATTATAAAATATAAATATGGAGCCGAGACCTTACATAATGGTATTGTTTACGAAACATTAAATAAGTTACCGAGACTAATTTTGCGGAAATTATATTATATGTATTAGGAACTGTATTTCTTAACCATAGACTATCTATCCAACCGTGTAAGAAAAAAAAGTATGGCCATCTACTTTGGAAAAGATTAAATACCCAAAAATCTTACAAGTTAGTTAAATTATCAACTCTGTGATAGTGGTACGTCCGAACTAGATCTGTCGTAACAGCCACTGTTAGGACGCTAAAGTTTACCAGACATTTCAGGAAGTCAATAAATTTCTGTGTATCTTATAATGTTAAAATATGTAATGTACTCTATGTCCTTTTACACTATCATTTTGTACGATATATAATCTTCATTATGTCCGTAACTCTCTAAACTGTATAGTACCTCAAGTAAAAACACCTGTGCTAATAGTCAATCTTTGTTTCCTATCTAATAGAAATTACAGATTACTGAAAGCTACTGAGTGCTCATATTGTCATACTGTACTATACAATACACTGTACACATAACAACAATACATAGTCATTAGTTTAATTGACAAACGCCAACAATTGCCACTTGTCTCTCGCAAGCTCATTGCTGTATACCACCAAGGTCGGTGATACACAAAGTTAAATTCGTATTGACGCCTCCCCTCCCGCGCGCCGCGCCGCCGGCCCGCGTGAATCAGCGATTGACCATTTTTTGTGCGACAGTGTTTTAAAACGATTCCATTTTCCGTTGTACCGAGGACTGGTTGACCATAATAGCGTAGTTTGGTTTGGCTGAAAAAAGGAGAGGAGCCTAGAGAGGTCATTTGCAAAGGGCTCTATATAACTCTTTATAAAGTTTGATTAAGTCCGTACTTTCGAAGAAATCCAATATATGAAGCGGAAAATATAATTCTTGTGCGGTAAACAGTGATATGTTATGTACCCTAGTACATAATACCTCTCTGGCGGTAAACGGATTGCAGTGCGACGAACTTACGTGCATCATCATTGATTTATTGTCAAACCGATATCTGCCTTACTTCTAAGATGTTTTTACATCGACTGACTTTCAAGACTAATTGAGAGTTGAGTACTCAGTTAGAAGTAGAACTAGTATTTGCAAACATTGCACAAGGTAATATAACAATGCTATCACAATAATATGACCGACACGCTGACACCCACATCTTGTGAATCACAGGGTTCTCAGGGAATGTACATATTATTCAATTTGGTAGCCAGGAAATGGCTGGAATTCCTTGCGGACGATTCTGTATCCAGTGGTACTGAAAACTGTTACATTTTTTTAAAGATTGGTCTACAGTGCGACAAGGCTTTACATGAACGTGGACGGTGGCGCTGCTCGTAAAGGAGAACTGTCAGAAACTGTCAAAAATGACGTTTTTGTATGATGGCAGCGTTAGTACCTTTTTTCGCCACGTTCATTTAAAGCCTTGTCCTCGCTGTATATTGAAATTTTGTACAGGAGACTCTTCATTCTGGAAATATAAATGTTGAAGAAGGTAGGTCACAAAAAAGAATTGCTGCGTTAAATCTCCTTAGGCGTCCATTACACGGTAGGTTTTGCTGTCAGTTTTACCACAGTCATGGCTGTGTCTGTTGAATAACCTGCCGTGTAATGCAGTGACTGATGGTTGCATGAAATTAATTGGCAGTTATCTGGATATTTTGGTTTTTACATCATGCAACCATCAATCATGACTTTTGAGTAAACGTTTAATGGCATTTCGTCAATCACGCGTCAGTCAGTCAGTCGTCCATAATTATCTTGCGTGAACACGTGTATTCTTTGTGAAGTTTTGCGTATGACTGACAATCAGTCGGAATGACTGTGTAATGTGGAATTAATTCCAACATTCACCAACAGTCAAACGAAAGTCATGATTGATGGAATTGACTGACCAGGGCATGACCGTCTAATGGACGCCTTATAGAGCAAAGGTAGCATTCGAATCAAGACGACCGCGACGCGCGACCGCGACCGGCGACCGCGACCCACTGCTTTATAGGAAGTGCTGACTGCTGACGGATGTAAGCGACCGAGTCGCGCGACGTGTGTGCGTGACCCGCCGGCGACTTGCGTCGCGCGACCCAGTCGCTCACAACTCACAAGGTAGTGCCGTGGCGCGACCGATACAAATTGGGCGCGTTTTCTTCGCACGAAGACGAAATTTTTACGACTTTCGTATGAGTCGCACGACTCTGTCGCGTAGATTCGTAGGTAGCTGTCGCCCCGCGACCTGCGACCGGTTGCCGGCCGCGGTCTCGGGTCGCGGTCTCGCGTCGCGGTCGTCTTGATCCGAATGCTACCTTAAGAGCCTGCGATGGCCAGACCTTCCTTCGTTTCGTAAAGCTGAAAGTTTACCTGTTTGTGGCCTTTATAGAGGTAAGAACGACCAGCAAGTATGGAGTTTAGGTCGCGGTTACTTTACGAGGTATCCAGTTCTGAAGGTCTACCTGACCTTCCAGAAAGAGTAAAGCTCAATTTCATAGCTTATATTCTTCGCGGTAAGTGGAGGAATCTCGTCTTCCAGTACCGGAGATTTTTGACTACTGCCAGACACCCCTTTCTTAAAGTATTAGACCTCGAGGGTGTCTAGCAGTGGGAAGCAACTGTGTAATGGACCAACATTATAAATGGTACCAATATGCAGCTGGCAACGAGCGCAGAGTCTAGACTAGACTTAATCTAGGGTTTATATATTTTCAAAAATTATATAAGCTATGACTCATCTAGTAACATAATATTATAATATTAACATTACGAGTAAGTACATAAAATTTTAGGACGTAACTTTATACAGCCTTGGAGTGTTTTAATACTTTACTTTTTATCTCATATAGACTATAGCAGGGGTTCCCAAACTGTGCGCCGTGGAAAGGCAAGAGGGGCGCCGTGAGTCGATCCTCCATCATTATCCGAAACCACAAATATTATAAAATTAAATTAAGTATAATATTTATTTATGTAAAGCAGGTAGATGATTAAATATTTGTTTATTACTATTTACCAGCTTAACCCCACTATAATCATTAAAGATATTTATTTATGTATCTTTTTCTAATAGCTAGGTAGAGTAGGGCGCCGTGACAAAATATTTTACGTGTAACTGCGCCGCAGGCTGAAAAAGATTGGGAACCCCTGGACTATAGTATACTTTATGTCATTATCTCGTACGAGTCGGAGATCCTCAAACAAAAGATACAAATGTAAAAAAACGTATATGGGTAAGTGAGATCACGTTATCTAGAGAAATATTATCATGATATGGTATAAATGTTGTGTATAAGGAAATACGGGTTGAAGGAAAAACGTGTTGTGCATAAGAAAATTTTAATAAGAAGACATTATTCTATGATTGACATCATACTTCATAAGTAATATTTTAGATTACTAACTAAGGAGTTCCTATTACAACATGCCCCCATAATCTAAACATATTACATTAAAATAAGTAACATTCATAGAAAAATAAACTAAAAGTTTAAATTGACAACCCTAGAAAAATTCAAATATCTATAAAATTCTAGGTTATCAACCCTAAACCTTTAACACATCTTAAATGCGATGTACGCCTTAAAACTTTCGTAAAGACATCTGCCATAAGATTTTCTGACGGAATAAAATTTAAAGAAATAATATTTTCGGCAACTTTCTCTCTTACGAAATGGAATTTCGTATCAATGTGCTTACTCCGTCCGTGGTGGATTGGATTATGTGCTAACTTTTGTGCACTCTGACTGTCACCAAAAAGAGAAACAGTATCTATCCTTCCACTTACCTCATAAATAAAGCGTCTAAGAAACACAGCTTCTTTAGCAGCAGAGCACAAAGCCATGTATTCCGCTTCTGTAGAAGACAAGGCAACCGTAGGTTGCTTCTTTGCCTCCCAGGATATAGGACCACCACCTAATATAAATACACATCCTGTATAAGAACGACGATCGTTAGGATCATTCGCCCAGTCTGCATCTACAAATCCAGACAAATACTCACCAGTTTTTCTGTATGTAATGCCGTAGTCTATTGTACCTTTCAGATACTTTAAAACTCTTTTACTGGCTTCCCAGTGTGACTTTCCTGGATTCGCATTAAATTGGCTTAGATAGCTCATAGAATACGATATGTCTGGTCGTGTATTTATAGCAATGTACATTAGAGAACCTATTAATGCTTGATATGACCGACAATCTTCAAATGGTTCGGTTTCATTCAAACTCAACTTTTCTACAGCTAAAGGAGTACTAGCGACTTTACCTTCACACAAGTTATACTTCTCTAGCAACGAATTAATCATTGTCTTTTGATTTACACGAATAACACCATTTTTCTTGGAGATATTTAAGCCGAGGTAAAAATTCAATTCACCTAGACTTTTAAGAGAAAAATATTTATCCAAGTCCGATTTGACAATGTCAAAATGACTCTTGTCTTTGTACAGAACTATAATGTCATCGACGTATACGGCCAGGATGACAACCTCATTAGCAAACTTTTTGGTGAACACACACGGCTCCGAAGGAGTTTGTATAAAGTTCAAAGAAACTAAGGTGTCCTTTAATTTTTTGTTCCAAGCCCTTGGTGCTTGCTTCAGACCATAAAGTGACTTCTTTAAAAGACAAACTTTGTTATTTTCTCCTTTTTCAATGAAACCTTGAGGCTGTTCCATATAAACCTCCTCTTCAAGATCTCCGTAAAGAAATGCAGTATCCACATCGAGATGTTGCATGCTCAGGTCCATCTCCGCCGCCAAAGCCAAAAGGGTACGAAAGGAAGAATTCCGTACAACCGGGGCAAACGTTTCGTTATAATCAATCCCCGCTTGTTGTGCGTAACCTTTTGCGACAAGACGAGCCTTGTATTTCTTTACATTGCCATAGGCATCCTTTTTGAGTTTAAATACCCATTTACATGGAACTATTTTCTTTTCAGGTCTATCGACCAAAGTCCATGTTTTACGTAACTGTAGAGATTTAAATTCATCCTCCATAGCGGAACGCCATTTGCAGCTATCTACAGAATCAATAGCTTCTTGATAGCTCTTAGGTTCGTCCGATATACTATCAACTGAGTTAGTTAACCAAGACATGAAGTCAAAACCAAAAAACTTAGTTTTCTTACGTACACGTTCCGGGTAACGCCTGTCTATCTGTGCTGGTCCGTCCTCAGGAACAACAGCAACAACTGCTTCTGATTCCGATACATCTGATTCATTATGGACAAGTACATCCTCGTGAATAGTAGCTGGAACATCAGGAGTATTAACATCAATTGCTTCTGGTTCAGCTACATCAGATTCACTATACACAGGCATATCATTATAATTCATAGCAGTAGAACTTTCAAGTTCTATATCTGGCACAATCACCCCTTTAAAACTACTGTCTAAACTATGTACAGGCGAAAAATCTACAGATTTATTAGTCTTCAACCCAGTGAAGCAATCTTCAAAAAATACTACATCTCTAGATTTTACTAATCTTCTAGGATTCGCAGCGTCACGCAGAAAATAGGAATGAGGATCATTTGAATATCCTACAAATATATGTTCACTAGCTTTACTATCTAACTTACTTCTATGACAGGATGGAATATTTACAAGTGCTCTACAACCGAAAACCTTCAAATGACTCAAGTCAGGCTTAGTATTAAACCACCTTTGATAAGGCGTGCCACAACTTAAAGCTCTGTGAGGGCTTCTATTCTTAAGATAAACAGCTACATTAAACGCGTCTTCCCAATAAGATTTCGGAAGTGAACTCTCAGCCAACATTGAACGTGCTTTTTCCACAATAGACCTATTTGTGCATTCTGCAACGCCATTTTGCTGTGGACTATATGGCACAGTTGTCTGATGAATTATACCCTTTGCCGTTAAATGTTCCAGAAAGTCTTTATTTACATATTCTGTCCCATTATCAGTTCTTAAAACTTTGATTTGAGCACCTGTCTGCCTTTCAACCAGCGATTGAAACGAGCAGAACTTATCCTTAACCTCAGTCTTCGAAGAGATAAAGTAAGCAAAAATCATACGAGAATAATCATCAATGAATAATAATACGTATTTATTACCTTGAAATGATGTTACACTCATGGGTCCACAAATGTCCGAGTGAACCAACTCCAAAATCTTTGTACCTTTTTCGTAAGGAACTTGCTTAAAAGGTTTACGGGCTTGCTTACCTTCTACACAAGCAATACAGCTTGTCTTATCGACAATAGTATAGTCGATACCGACGTTGCTATTCTTCAACTGGTTCATACCTATACGACACAAATGACCTAGCCTTCTATGCCATAACAGAAATTTAGAAGTCGAGTCAGAGTGCACATCATAGGCATTATGAGGTTTATTAACTGTACAGTCTAATTTGTACAAACCATCACAAACTGAACCATGTAAAAGAGATTTGCCTGTGTAAGAAAAAGTTTTAGCATTAAAAAAGTTACACCCATTGTTATCAAACAAAACAGTAAAACCTTTATCTACTATCTTTTTAACAGAAAGCAAGTTAACACTTAACTTAGGTATATATGTGACATCATTTATACTATTTATAATATTAGATTTAGTATTAATATTAACATTACCAATAGCTTGACATTGGATCTCATCTCCATTAGCAACAGTAACTTTACCGAAATTCACGTTTTTTACGTCAGATAGCCAGTCCAACCTCGAAGTTAAATGTGTTGACGCACCAGAGTCAATAAACCAAACATCTTTCTTGTTTTCAGAGACAGCCAGGGCCGTAAGAGCAGTATTTTCTTTGCCTTTTTCTTTTTTCTTACGAAGTGGACACTCTGGTCTCTTATGTCCAGGCTCTGTGCAGTCATAGCATACTATATTAGGCTTCCTTTTCGTAAATGCCTTTCGAAATTTACTTGCCTTTAAAGCAGCTTCTGGCTCTTCACTGCGTGACATTTCGTTTAAAAGTTTAGTTTTAACCAAAACAGTGGTTATCTCGATGTTGCTATTTTCGAGACCCATAATCATCGGATTATACTTTTCTGTGAGTCCGCCTAATAATATAGCTGCTACTGAAGCATCTTCAATCTTTTTGCCAATATCATTCAGGTCTTGTACAGTACTCATTATACCATTAATATATGTTTCCATATTATCGTAATCAGAGAGACTCATTCTGTATAATATTCGTTCTAGGGTAAGTCTCCGTCCCATTCCGCGGTCTTCATATACGTTTTTGAGGCAATCCCAAGCCTCTTTTGCACTTTGGCAAGTTCGGACATGTGTGATGGCCGGACCATCTAAACTAAGGCATATTTTTGCCAACGCCTTCTGATCACAACGTTTTTTAGTTGTTTCGGGAGTTGTATCTCCTTCCGGATACCCTATTATTGTCTCCCACAGGTCCTCGTGCACAAGGTAATTCCTCATTTTAAACTTCCATGCCGTGTAGCCCTCGCGGCCACACAATTGAATGCATATACTAGGTAAAGTAGTACCTGAGGATCTTCTGATTGCACCATCTCCACTAGAGCTTGCCATTTCAACACATTTACCTTTAATCAACTAATTTATTATTAAACCTACAGCTTCGTGCTGATAACGTGTTGTGTATAAGGAAATACGGGTTGCAGGGAAATACGTGTTGTGCATAAGAAAATTTTAATAAGAAGACATTATTCTATGATTGACATCATACTTCATAAGTAATATTTTAGATTACTAACTAAGGAGTTCCTATTACAACAATAAATTGGTACAAAAACGTTTTTTTAGTAAACTAAGATAGATATAAGTACCCAGATTTACAATATTACTTACGGTACACAGCGTGTGAATTTACATTTTTTTAAAGAAATTGATAATGTTTTAGTTTCATAACCTAAATACTCTTATTCCAACTTTAAGTGTCAGTGAAAAAATTTACGGATACAAAGTATGTAGGTGAATAAGTAGAGTTCTTTGCTCTATTGTCAGCGTTTTAAAAGTATACGTATGAAGACAAAACTAGTTACTCCAGTAGTCATATCCTCGTGTATAAATAGGTATGAATAATTGCTAATAAAATATTCTGTAACAATGCTATAGTAAGGCCGTTTTGTATGGTCGGTACTTGTATGGAAGAGTGATGCGCGCGCAGGTTTCGACGACCAAAACGAGTGAACGTGTGACCCGCATACAATGCCCGCATTGTTGTAGCTATGGTGCTACTGATATTGTTTTGTAAGAGCAAGAAAAATATATTTTGGACAGCCAGCTATACAGGCCGCTCGGCATCTCTACACTTGGAGCCATGATGAATATGCAGCTTCACAATCATGATTGCATGATGAATGATGCCAGTTGCCAGCATGATTGTGATAGTAACTTATAGGTCTACCAGTAGCCCTAGCACGGCGACCAGTGGAAATGCGAAAGTATAGACAAACTGTGGAGATAAACTTAAGGTGCCATTCCGATCTTTTTTCGTTACGAAAAATTCAATTAAAATGCCACTTTATGACAGACTATAGTCATCAAACTGTGGAGATAAACTTAAGGTGCCGTTCCGTTTTTATTTCGTTCCGAAAAATTCAATTAAAATGCCACTTTATGACAGACTATAGTTCTAAAAATTCAAATAATATCCTACTTTATGACATATACTATATCGAATACTATTATAGTCTATCATAAAGTAGCATTTTAATCAATGATGAAAAACTCAAAGCAGATATGTTACTACCGCGCGCGTTGTGAAGATTCAAATACGGCCCAATTGGGTCGTCTGTTATTTAGTCTGCATCGAGCGCAGTCACGAACGTGCCGCGTCTTGTCTTACCCAAATAAATTGAAAATGACGTCGTGCGTGTTTCGAAAATGTACCAATTATGACTCAAAAGAAAACAAAACACATGGAATCTCTTACCACATGTCTTGATTGCAATAAATACCTCGATTATTTACATTTTCAATTATTTTTTCGAACAATCTGGAAAAAATCGAATTTTCGTCATAGCTCAGGCGAAGAAAGAGACAGCGATACGATTCGACGTTTAAAAATAGAACTGTCTCTTTTATGTAAATGGTTTTTCGTATCTTTTGTTTCACTTATCTGTCAAATTTGTCAATGTTTGCAATTTTGAATTTGAAAATTGTTCGGAAGAGATTTAAGTCGGAAAATAGTATGGACGTAACAGATCTGTATAAGTAGAATATCATTGATTTTAATTGAATTTTTGTCGGTCGCGATTGGCCGCGGTAAAGATCGGAACGGCACCTTTAGTTTATGTCCACAGTTTGTCTATACTTTCGCATTTCTACTGGTCGCCGTGCTAGGGCTACAGGATCTGATTGCAAAAAAGGGAAAAAATAAATTGACGCTACCAATACTGGGGAAATTGGAGCAAAACGTTTGATACTTTTTTTTCCTTATAGCGGCTAATTCTGTGTGTGATACATGCAAATGTTAAAAAATATCTATAATGATCAAGGATATTTTTTGAAAATCTCCCATCCAAATTTGCCATAACCTATATGTAAGGCCGCAATATGTTTTATCAGGCCCGGGGTTTCAATTCTTATATTTCGAATTTACTTACCACTTACATTTAAACATTAGTCATCCAACATATTATTACATACGTAGGTATTTAGGTAATAATGTTATATGTATAGGCAAGGGTTTCCCTCTGTAGGAGAATCCTACCTCGCAATAAAGCGATTAAATCAGTAATTCCAACACTAAATAGGATTTCCTCTTTAGAGTTTAGACGAGTAACTCGACAAGTTAACACTACTAGTTATAACTTATAAGCGATGTATTGGTATTGCTTTAAATAGCCAGGGGCCTGTAGCTTAATCCGGGGAAAATCAAACATCCTTTTATTATTTATTCACAAGACGTGTAAATAAATAAAAAAAATCAAAGCAAATATCATGTCTCCAGTCACAGACTTAAATTTCGAACTCTTCTTTTTTTTGTTTACATTATTGTTTACATTATTATCTGTGGCTTATCCTAGGTCAGTATTATTTTCTTTACCAGGCCAACAAATATTAAAAAAAAACGATGTCCCATTCCAGGTCGGCAGTAGGCGTGGGCTTCACGAGCGTGGGTCTCCAGCACTCGCGTTCGGCGGTGCTGCACGCCGCGACCGCCGGCCCCGCGCCGCACTACCGCCCCCACGCCGTGCTCGTCAGCGCCTCCAGCGGGAATGTGCCGCACGCCACGGTGACTACGCTAAATATATAGAACCGTACATTTTTCAGGGATATTAATTATCCTATATGTGCTTTCTCGGGAATCCAAATATTTGCACACTAAATTTCATTTAAATCGATTCAGCTGTTTTAGCGTGAAGAGGTGCCAGACAGACAGACACGCTTTTGCATTTCCAATAGTAGTAAGTATAAGGCTAAAGTGACTGACATACACAAACATAGAGGCAGACAGTCAGAGAATCCGAGAAAATATGTATTTTGCAGTAAGTACATGTCAAAAAGATATCAAGTTACTCGAACCATAGAGAATAGAACAGTAGTGAAGTCAGTTACTTGTAGGAGTGAATGAGATATAATATATCTCTCTATCGTTCAGAGTTATTTTATTCACTCACTTTCAATTTTTTTTTATTTGGATTTAAAAATATATTTTTTAATTAAATTGTATTATTCTGCTAATTGAGTGTCACTTTTAACATGTACCTGATTTATAGAAATAAATTAATCTATTCCAGGGCGGGCCGCGGGTACATTTCAAGCTCCAGCCGCAGCAGACGATATCGGAGAAGAAGAAATCTCCGCCCTCCTCCCTCGTCAACGGCAACGGGAAGAGCGTCAGACCGCAGTCGTTCACGCCGGGACTCAAGCGGTCCAAGTCCCTCACCTCCGCCGACGCCCTGGCGAGCGGCATGGCCGCGATGGGGCTGGCGGCGGACGCGGGGGACCTGGGCAACTTCCCCCCCGACATACAGGAGTGTATAGACCGAGCTCTGGAAGGTGAGAGTAATGGTGTGTAACTTTTTTTTTATTCCAGCACAATGGCACGGGATTTCGATGGAACGGTATATTGGTTTGTCTTGAAGGTTCTTTATTGTGGGTAGGTGATGACTCCGCTATGTAAATAAGCTTGTAAGACTTGCATGTAGACCTGCAGTCTATGAAGATGTTATGTATTCTGATGGCCAATAGTCAATACATTTGTTGCACATGGAACGATGGAACGACAGTCCAGTCTCAGAGCACGTAGAATTTCATCACTATTACTCTCATTTACTCGTGCACGAAATTATTGCTGTCCCGCTCTCGCGTACCTGTGGGAACGAGATAACAATATAATCGTGCGCTTGGAATAAACGCAAAAAGATGCAGTGATTCTTTTTAGTGCATTATCAAAGTGAAGCAACTTTTGCAATTTATACGTCCTCGAATAGGGGGTGTAGGTACATAAAAATAAGGTTATAAATTAATACATGGGTCTTCGTCTCATCTACTCGTAAGGTGTACATAATTATCTAGTAACGCAACGCACCTTTACAAATGACTTGGATAATTTCCATCGGAGTTCCACTAACGTGCCCCCCCATCAGATCCGAACTCGGTATGCGCGCGCACGCTGATGGACGCCGTGGGCCACCTGGTGGCGCGCGCGGTGGAGTCGCCGCGGTACGCGCTGCCGGCCGCGCGCCGCTGCATCGCCGTGGTGGAGCGCGAGCAGACCGAGACCTTCCTCGAGTCGCTGCTCAACACGTGCCAGCAGTGGTACCAGGATAGGGAAAAGGTGAGACGGTTTGTTGATGTTTGGTGGTATGTTTCCCATGGGCTTGAAGAAAGAACAGCGAGTAAACTTGTAAATTAATAATATATTCAATGCATGGCTCTGCAGCTCTCCACAACATTTTGTTGATATTGACATCACAGATAGACGTATTAACACGTCCAACAGACCTAGTTCGAGCTTGTCGAACTAAAACTTTTCATTTCGGACTGATCAGAATTGGACATTGAAAAACAGTTTCAAAAGCCAGATTTTTATACAAAACACATATAATTAGCCAACACACGCGAGGCAATATGGCCTGAATTTTACATTATTTAAATAAATAGGTCTTTGGCCAGACTACACAAGTCTGCACTGTACAAAGAATATGAGATCAGAAAAGTCTCTTTCCATAA
This sequence comes from Cyaniris semiargus, assembly GCA_905187585.1. Lineage (NCBI taxonomy): Eukaryota > Metazoa > Arthropoda > Insecta > Lepidoptera > Lycaenidae > Cyaniris > Cyaniris semiargus. Next base: position 391,339 of record LR994559.1, read on the forward strand.
ACAACTTAACTCCATCTAAATTCAATGACCGTAATTCCAGCTGCTGAGCGCGGTGGTGGGCGGGGGGCGGCCGCGGCTCATGGCGTTCCTGTCGTTCCTGCTGGAGATGTACTGCCAGCTGCGGCGGCGGGCGATCCAGCGGCGCGGCGCCAGCGCCCAGCCCGGCCACGTGCTGCTCGCGCTCATCTGCAAGTGCTGCGAGGACTGTATCCGCCAGCCGGTGCCGTCGCCGGGGGATGTGAGTACTAAAACACACGCTTCAGGTGTGCTGCTCGCGCTGCTGCGAGAACTGCATATGCCGGCCGGTGAATGTATAAAATACGGTTCATTGAAACCAGGCCACTTACGCAGGAGTAATTTTATAGTGCCCGAGTGTGTGCGCAGTACACAAGAGCACTCTCTATTCCTTTTATTCTCATAACCCAGTAGGACGGACGATAATGCTGTTTTGTGAACTGTCACGTCAGCTAATCGCTGTTGAACACTGCTGGCAAACAACCTCAGAATCCGGGAAATGTATACTTAAGCCTCCTCTCGTCCAATTCCAGACGGAGAACCTGTTCTTCGTGCTGACATACATCGGGCGGGACCTGGAGACGCAGCTGCCGGGCGACCTGGAGCGGCTGCTGTCGGCTGTCCGCGACGCCTTCATCAACTCCGCCTCCGCCCCCTCTATCCGCCGCACGCTCCTCCAGCTCATAGAGCTCCACGCCTCGCGCTGGCAGCTGCCCGGCTGCGCGGTGCTCTACTACTACCCCTCCTCCAAGTAGGGAATATAACGCACCCTTGCATTATGCGAGATGAACGTGTGAACGTAACGGGAAAAATGTTCTGCCCTGGTAATAGGAAATGACGATATTTGACATATTTTGATGGCGAATATGTGGACTACATGTCAAATAGACGAACGGCAAGTTTGATCAATATGAATATGTCGGGAGGAAGAAGTCCAGCCCACATCGATCAGTAAAAGAAATAATACTGGCGAGGTATTTGACGTTTGATAACATTGCACGTCAAAGTGCGTCGCGAGTACGATTTGCGTCTTGTCAAACGCATGGACTACATGTCAAATGCTCGTTTTGCGTCTTGTCAAATGTAGTTACAGCTCGACAAGGCTTTAAATGAACGTGGCGAAAAAAGGAACTAACGCTGCCATCATACAATAAGGGTTCCGTTTTTTGCCATTTGGCTACGGAACCCTAAAAACGCCATTTTTGACAGTTCTCCTTTACCAGCAGCGCCCCCGCCCACGTTCATTTAAAGCCTTGTCGCACTTTACATGTATATCTCGAGTATTTTTTTATTATGCTATGTCGGGTAGTGAAGTGTAGGGACTCGGGAGTCCCGTTGCACATCGTGTATTTCATATGTCTTAATGATCGACAAGGAAATAGTTTTTGATTTAGTAGGTAATGTTCGCAGCTTTTTGTTAAGTTGTGTATGGTTTATTTTCATTCGAGTTCCTATTTTTTGTGCCAGCCTCATTTTGTAGCACAGACTATCGGTGATGGGGGAGGGGTTCGAAGGTGGTGGAGGATATAGAAAAACTGGGAGCATTTTATTATCAGGATAATGATCAAGTTTCATATTGTGATCTTCGTAGCGTTGAGTTATTTTAGACGAGGTCTATAATCTTATGTGTTATTGTAGGCGACGGATGCCATAAGCTCATTTCTAGTGCCTTTGATTCGATATTTTTCAACTTGCAGCGATTTTCGTTCGATAAGGAACGAAAATCGTTTAAGGTTGTGAAAAATATGTAAGTAAAGAACATTATTTAATTTAAATTAAAATTGTAAAATGCCTTAAAGTATTAATACATGTTAGGTAGTTGGCATACCGAGGGCGTACATTACTGTACGAGTTTCGCATAGTAGTTGGTGCATTGGGCCCTTTGTCGCCTTCATATTTATGTCTAAAGTGACCAGTAGGGTTTTGTTGAGATATTTATTATCATTTCCTGGGACGTAGAATATTTTTATCTGTTCTATGTTTTAGGATTAGTAATGTCGATGTAAAGTATTAATTTAAACTAAAAATTTAATACCTTTGTAATAAAGTAAAAAAATATAAACTTGCCTACTTCATTTTTTTACTGTGAGATTTGTCTGTCAAAGCGACCGACGAAATCGAAGTAGGAAACAAAAAAATATAGATAGTTTAAGATGTTATTGTTTGACTGAAATGCGAAAATATTTATGCTTGTGATATTGTTAATTGTAAGATTTTTCGTCTTTTCTATCGTAACTGAAGACTGTAATTACATAATTTTCACATAAATTATTATCTGACGAAATACAAACTGTTGTAACTAGCTGGACCAAATCTGTTGTATATTTGTTGAATTATATTAATCTGTTTTTAAATATAACCTATGTGCTAACATGCACTCACATAATTTTTATTTACTCGTTGTTAGCAATTTAAATTATCTGTAACAATTTTTGCACTAAGTTCATAAACTTCCATACTTAGGTTTAGATTAAAGTGTGATCAATATTTCCGTGAATATCAAAATATATTAAACTAATAATAGTTTAGGTATTACTTTACACATGTAATTAAAAGACCGCAAACTTTTTACTATGCATTCGTAACAGTAAACGTTATGATAATATGTTTTATAAAAAATAAAAGAAAAATCCAAAAAAATGGTGCTAACAAGAATGTATATGAATGAAGTGTATTTTGTAATCCCTATGCATAGGGTGATAACATTATTTTCGTTATTGCTGTATCTTATACTGCAAAGAAATAAAACTATACTTAATTATTTTTTTGTTTTTATTATTTACCTAACCTTTATAAACTCGTTTATCAGCAGTAAACATTTTTGCTAAAGTTGCTGTCTTTGTCTGGAACGTTAGAAAAATCACTCAGCAGAAAATGAAGAAAATATTATGATATTATAAGCAGATGAAAACTAATCGGTCAGGGATTATTATTAATTGGTAAATAAGCTGCTGAGAAATGTGTAGTTTAAATTTTGTAGTTTGATTGGCCGCGCCTCAGCCTGTGACTTCTGTGTGACGTCACAGGCGAGGCCAATAAAACTACTGTTCCCGTTATTGTAATTGGCTGCACCCCCAAAAATAAAAATAAGCTTCAGTTACTAGTAGGATAAAAATAACAAAAATAAACAAGTAGGTAATATTTAAAATTAATATTTTGGTATTCCTAGTAAAAATTCAGCGCTGCTCAGCAGGAACGCTTGTAACGAGAGATCTATCAGTGTATGGGCATTTCTCCGGATTTGGATTATTTACTTGATTCCCTAGCACATTTTTATTTCTGCATATTTTTTGAAATCAGTAATCACATATTATTCTTTAGTGAATTGTAAAAATAATTATCTATTTGGGCCCTTTTTCACTTCACAATTTTAGAAGATATTTTGATTTAAATTTTTCTAACCTAGGGAATCAACATAGTTATTAGAAAAAAGCTTTTTCAGATAAAGAAACATGTTCAATGTATAAAATTGAGTGCAGGCCAAACTTGTTCGTTAAAACCACTGACCTTCATTATACAAGTACGCGTACTTTTATAATGGAGGTCAGTGGTTAAAACCTAATACAATCAATTAAAAATTGTTTTTATTTTAAATTAGACTAAGAAAAAAATTACATATTTTACTTATTGGTGTTATTTACTTGTATCAGAATATGAAGATAATGTAATTTATTTTAATAAAAATGAAAAGATATGCACCAATTAGATAATTAAATGTAAAAGATTTTGATTCCCTACTTAAAATACCTAGGGAATCATCAAAATGTATGTACAGGGAATCAATAAAAAGATAGTTTTTCCTGAGGTATACAAAAACTGTGCATATAGGTTAAATAATAAATAGACTAACTAAAAACCATACTCATTATCGTCGTTTACATCGTGTATAAGCAAACTTAACTTTGGAAATGACATTGTAATTAGCGAATAGGGAATCAATTGTATAAGGAACCAAGGGTGAGGGAATCACATATTTTCCTCCGTAACTCGGAAACGGAGCAACAAATTGTGTGACCGCCTTCCATGATGCTTAGAGGGCTACCAAACCTCCCACTCCTGCGCACAGCGCACCTGCAACCACGTGCTACTTATAACTAGGGAGGTACAAGCCTCCAAGTGAAGCGTCTAGGCAATCACTATGTACGCCAGGACCAATATTTAATTGACTTTTTCTATTTATATAACGATATGTATGTTTATGTAATACTTTTTTATAAATATTTTGTTTATACTCTAACGATTTAATTACTTTGAAATTAGAATTTCATCGTATTTGTGAGATTTTTTTGGGAATTTATAGTGAATTCTGGGGACAGGACATGTCCAGGGAATTAATTTTTCGACCTTTAAATTTATTTTAATTATATTTACAATTAAGTTTTTCTAAAGAACCTAAGTGGCCCAGTTAGATCACACCTTATATTACTATAAAAAAAATACAAAGGTCAAAATATGTAACTCTGCGGGTATAGGTCTGTAGCAGTACGTTCGTCGCCGATTGAAACAAAGAAAACAACGCTCTGAAAAGAACGCGCGCCGTCTTTGTATACGTTCGTAGAAGATTGAAACACAGAAGAAAATCGTTCTGCAAAGAACGCACGTTCGCAATGACAAGAGAAACAATAACTGCCACGGAGGCGGCCTGTCCGTGTAATATTAAGTGCATGTGCACCGGACATGAACCGGCTCACTACGCGTCTTCACATCGAGGCTACGTCGAGCGAGGAATCTTCGCAGCGTAGCTAGTCTTCATGGCGTCGCGATGCAGCGCGCACGCGAACTAAACTCGCGGGTCGCGAGAGGCCGTATTTATACCCGAGCGACGACAGCGCCGCGAACCGCGGCGCAGTGATTCTCCCGCGCAGCCAATGAGAAGTAATCTTCTCATCTTGTATAATGTAAATATTTCTTATTCTATTTTTTTCTCTGTCTAATTTTTGTAAATGTTTTTATCCCTTTCTAGATTTCTCTTTCTAATATTGTTCAACCAATCACAAACAATCTTTTCACTTTGTAAATATTTTGTAATAATAATAATTATGATATTTTTTGTATATAAACAGCACCAATTGTTCAATAAAGCACTTCAGTTCACCACAGTAAATCGAGTTTTACTCTTTACTCCTCCGACCTCTAGTGAACTCTTAGAGAGACCAACCGGTCTTCTAAAGGTCTACCAGAATCTGATGGCAATTTTTGACAGTAGATTTTCAAAAAATATCCTTGATCATTGGATAAATTTTTATATTTGCATGTTTAACACACAGAATCAGCCGCTATAAGAAAAAAAAGGATCAAAATGTTTGATTCCGATTACCCCGGTATTGCTAGAGTCAATTTATTTTCGACGACCTCTGTGGCTCAGTTGGTGGGCTGTTGGTAGCTCAAGCCGGGGGTCGCGGGTTCGAATCCCGCCGACGGAACAAAAAGTTTTCAATGTTCCTGGGTCATGGATGTGTATTAAATATGTGTATCATATAATAAAAATCTTAAATATATGTATAGTATAAAAGTATTAAATATATTTCCGTTGTCTGGTACCCGTAACACAAGTCCTTCAGGTACTTAGCACGGGGCCAGACTGACGTGGTGTGAAGCGTCAATAGATATTATTATATTATTATTATTATTATTTTCTCACTTTTTGCCATCAGATTCTGGTAGACCTATAGTTTATACGTCCGGACACTGACCTCCGTTATACAAGTACGCGCGTACTTGTATAATGGAGGTCAGTGCGTCCGGACAACTAAATTTTGCGATTTGGAGAAATAGCCGTATATTAGAAAAAAATGTCGTCAAAAATTGTCATTAAGAGAGGAAGAGGGAAAACAATAATATTAAAGAAAATATTAACAGGATTACGAATAGGCCGAGGGCCTCTTCAGCTCATTCTAAGCCGGTGGCCGGTGACTCGAATGTTTAACTGTCGACAGGTTGCCGACAATTAAGACAATATTTGTCGACGGATGTCAGTGAGGTACAGATTGTGTCCTTTGTCTATGGAGCGGAAGTACTGGTGACTCGCACGTACTTCGCGTCAGTATAATCTGTGGCGTCAGTAAACTCCCAACTGTCAATTTTGACGTTTAATTTCAACATGACAGATGACAGTTCCCGGTGGCGGGCGGTGCGTTTTTTGTAAATTGTTTTGTGTCTCGTACAGCGCGGTCGTAGTTTGGTTTGTTGATGTGGTTTACGGTACCGCACCCGCCTTGTGATAATGTGAATTCATCATAGTTTGTGTTTTGTGTCGCTCGTGCTACGATGACTTAATGAGTTTCGTTGGAGCAAAATATGTTCGATAGTGTCAGTTGAGTGTATCGTAAAATGGGCCTGATAACTTCGAGGGAGCAGACAATGTTGGACGGGCCGGTGGGACCGACCAAGAGCAACCATGTCCGCCAGCCTTCGACGCGGAGCAGGGCCAAGCCCCCTATGCCGGATAGGGACGAGCTGGAGAACAGATTTATCAAAGTTCTGGTGAGTAAAACGCTTATTTTACCGGTAATGTTGTTTACAAACACCTTCTTTGTTTACGTACAATACGGCTTCTTATTATTAAGCGCGTGCTCCTTATAACGACGGGTCTACACTACGTACAATACATTGCGAGGAAACTTGTAAGATGAAACTTAAAAGAATGTTTGATGTAATATTTTAAAAATTAAATTAAATAGTTTTCTTATTAGTAATAGGCAATAAACAAATAATTAATGATAACTCAATGCCAGAGTTTTATGTTCTTATGTAAATCTTATGTTTATATTGTAATTATGACTAAAACTAAAAGAATTTACTTTGTTTCAGTAATAATATGAATAAAAATAATGTTACTTATTAATTTATCTTTGTCTTAGCTCTAAAAACGAGCGTCCGTGGCCTAATGGATAGACCTTTGGTTTGCACTCCTAGAGGGTGCAGGTTCGATCCCGGGTGGAGGCGTGTACCAATGAGACATTTTCTGATCTCAAGTACATAATACGGACACTCATACAGTGAAGGAAAACATCGTGAGGAAATCCGCACATCGTTGGTTCCAGACGTATTGACTAGTTCTTTCCTCTGGACTAGGCCGACTATGTTGCGAGAATGCCATATACGTGCTTGGGCAGCCATACGGTCATTTAAAAATCTTGTCCCAGGCACTACAGTATTTGAGTAGTGGTTACTTCGCTCTGAAAATACTGTATAAATCATCCACAACGGATGCAAAGGCCTAGTTTTAGCTCTAAAATTTTTTTAATTTTGGAAAATAACTGTGACTAAGTAAATAAGTCTTAAAATGAGGGCCAAAAATAATTCTATAGATTTGTAGAGCATAACAACTTACAATAAATTCCAAGAAATTGAGTTTTCCTAATTGTTTTGTGATTGGATATAACATATTATAGAGCATTAAAATTATGCTTTTAATGTAAAATGAAACCATAACCCTTAAAAATACCATTTAAAATGTAACCAGATATCATCAGGTTTGAAGTTCATTATTTGAGCGACATGTTTTCTGTATCATATCCTGTGTAAATAGTTATCATGGAATAAATCATATTCTGTCCTAGGAAGTTAGATAACGCCGCCTATTCATTTCCTGTTGATAACTTTTTCGGGTTTGTTACAACATTCTGATACAACTTTTGTTGGAATTAGATAAAAAACACAATACTTTTTGAAAACAACACTCTTATCACTTTATTTTAATAATATTTTTTAAGCTGAAACTTTATCGTAACAAAAACTACATGACAATAAAAAAATTTTATTCTTTTAAGTACTTGATTTTGCATTCAAATTATTTAAATGTGAAAATCTTGTCATATCTTCATTGAGTTGCCTCACTGAATTTTGTATCCGCAACCATCCTCAACACCTCGGAATCATAGATTCTGCCTGCTATAAAAAGGCTAGCTTATATAAAGTTTTTACGATACATAGTTGTGGTAGTACCATTGAAGAAATTTATTCATAGACGGTTCACGGGCCTACTACATTTGGTCAGATTATGTCAATTTATTATAGTGGTGATCCATAGGCTGGGTTTGACATAACGCGACCAAGTTACATAGGTCCACCATCTGCCTATGAATAAACTTCTCTGATAGTACATATAACATCTCATGTATGTCAATTGTTGGTTACAACAGGAAAAGAATTGACTCAAGGTCTCTAGAACATTAATAACTAAATTACGCTGTCTGTCATCTGTGTTGACTCATTTCTGACCCATTTAGCAGAATAGGGTTAATAGAAGACCCACTCATAACATTATTGTATGACTAGCTTTTGCCCGCAGCTTCACTCGCGTTAAGAAGTATTATTATTAAATTTGTGACAAAGTTTCATACAAACCATTTTATCCCCTTGGGGGTGGAATTGATCAAAATCCTTATACGTGGGAGAGCCATGCTTCGGCACGAATGGGCCGGCTCGACCGGAGAAATACCACGTTCTCACAGAAAACCGGCGTGAAACAGCGCTTGCGCTGTGTTTCGCCGAGTGAGTGAGTTTACCGGTGGCCCAAACCCCTACCCTATTCCCTTCCTTTCCCTCCCCTATTCCCTTCTCTTCCCATCCCTACCCTCCCCTATTACCCTATTCCCTCTTAAAAGGCCGGCAACGCACCTGCAGCTCTTCTGATGCTGCGAGTGTCCATGGGCGACGGAAGTTGCTTTCCATCAGGTGACCCGTTTGCTCGTTTGCCCCCTTATTTCATTAAAAAAAAAAAAATCCTTTCTTAGCGGATGCCTACGTCATAACATCTACCTGCAATGCAAATTTCAGCCCGATCTGTCCAGTGGTTTGGGCTGTGCTTTGATAGATCACTATGTCAGTCAGTAGTCACCTTTGAGTTATATATATTTAGATCAGGACTGCCTGCTGCTGGCTACATACCTACATTAGAATTTAAATTTAAATAAATGTTGTGAACCTCTTCTGCCGCTTCAGGGGTGTTAAATGTTCATTTTGATTGAGGCATAACTTTTTCTTAGTACAAAGTTTTTTTCTTTAACATTGATTATGTCTTGCTATAATTATATCCTAGGTTTTGACATCTGGAATGTCTTGTACTGGAAGTATCAGCATGAGCAATTAATATGCTACTGACAGCATGACGTGCAAGTCATTATGCTGATTGTACACAATGCAATACTCAACATACTTGTTTATTTCATTCTGCAGTGATATTTTCCTCTTGAAATAACTTGTATTAATCATTGTTTAATTTTAGCATTTATAAGCAAATACTGTTGTAAATATTGTTTACTAAAGTACTAACACATTATTAAATCATTGTTTTCCTTCCTCTTATAATATTTTTCATCGAAACTATGACTTAAAAGTTACTTTACTATAACTATAATATTTATAACTTCCTCCTTTTTGGAAGTCGGTTAAAAATTGATATTCATTTCTTTACAGTTCATAATATTTAAATAGTAAACAATTTAGGAGCTGTGATGTTACAGAAATACATTGATTCAGAAAATACATCTCACCCCTCTTGTTATTTGGTTTTAAAAATACACAGATGAGTTAGTCATTTATAATTTCATGAGAATCCTATTTTGTAGTTTTAATAAGTATAAAGCCACTTTAATGTTGCATGACATTAGAATCAGGGTTATACTGTAGGTATGCAAACTGTTAGATATTAGGATCATGATGTTATCTAAGTCAGTTGCTCCATTCAGGCCGTAGTCCGTACCTGGACTTTTTATAGACTTTATTTACGTTTAGCTCCCCGTTAATTGGCCTCGGTGTAAAACCGGTATTTGTTTACCGAGCGTGGACCGAGTGACATTAAGAATTCCATTTTCGAACGCTACAATTTAAATTACGAACATTGATGGATAGTTTTTTTTTATAGCGTCGAAAGCGTTAACTGCAGATACAGTTCGCGATTGTCCAATGTACAGTCGTAATAAGTACGAACTCCTATCAAAATATGCTGTATGAGCCCTGTAAGTAATGCTACGTTGAGAATTTACATACATCTCAAGAGCTCAATGGCACTATAAAAGTGTAAACAAATATAAGTATATCTACTACCGACAATAGAACCTCCCTTAAAATCGCTAACAAAATGTGTAAACGGAGAACCACAAGAGCCTAGTGTGTCCCTCGAATTCTAATCTGTATAGCTATGTTTTTCCTCCAGTATGGCCCTCGTATTAGAATCAGTGAAACATAGTCGGACATAACGGGACGCGTCGAGAGCCATGGGAGTTATGCATACAAGATCGTATCTAGCGAGTAGTGGACTTTGGTATGGAATAAGAATTCTATAACGATATATAATATTATGGAAGAAATATTGTAGTTTCAAAGTTATAATAAATAGTAAACTACCAATTACGGTGACCCGTTTCGTTAAAATCAGAGTACGCAGGGATCATTTTATAGTGCCAAAGTCTGTGCGCAGTGCGCAGAAGAATCTCTTCACTTACCTGCGTGTCGTTACTCGTAAGTCGTAAGCGTAACCCGGTGGCGGTGAACGGATGACCTACAAGAAATCTCCCCGATTTAGGATACTCGTAAGGCCATTTGTACCACCCTGAGTTAAAGTTAATTGTTTATTAAATAATATATTATTATCTCTCTCTTTCGTCGTACAAATTATGAAAGAGAAGGAATGATATTATGTGACGATTGACGAATGCAAGTGGACCTTAGCTCATGTTAAATTAGCCGGCCATTGAGGCTAACTCGCTGGGTGAGCTAAATTAATGTATTTGTTGAAATGTGCTGACTGCTCGCTGCACAGCTCGCATTCCGATGCTTTAGCAGTTTTAGCTTTGTCTGCTTGTATTTTATCACTTATCGCAGTTAAAACATATTACGAAATAGTTACTTAGTTACATTTAATGGTTGTTTAAGTTTAATGAAGAGTTTTATAGAAGATGTATGGTATACGTCAAAATCTTTACTAATTTAAATTAGGCATTAAATGTGTCCGATGGTATAGGTCTACCAGAGAATCTGATGGCAAAAAGTGAGAAAATAAATTGACTCTAGCAATACCGGGGTAATTGGAATAAAACATTTTGATCCTTTTTTTTTCTTTTAGCGGCTGATTCTGTGTGTTAAACATGCAAATATAAAATTTATCCAATGATCAAGGATATTTTTTGAAAATCTGCTGTCAAAAATTGCCATCAGATTCTGGTAGACCTATAATTAGTATCTACTGAATAAGGCCAAAATTAACAATCCTCTTTTAATTTAGCACTAGATGACCCGGTGATCTTCGCCACAGCTCGTAGCCACAGTTCGTAGCACTTCCTGCCTAATATAACCCTTCCCTGGATTTATAAGACTAAAATAAGCCAAATCGGTTCAGTCGTTCTCGAGTTTTAGCGAGACTAACAAAATTTAAGATTCATTTTTATTTAAATATAGATACAGGGTGTTCTCAGCTGTTGTTTGTTAAACGGTACTTAGGTAAACAACACCTGTGTGTAGGTTTCATCAATTATTATCATATGATTAGTAATTTGATGTAATACATAGATACAGTGTTTTGTAACAAGAGATGTTGCACCCGAATTGTGTTAGTATTGCTGCGGATGTGACATTGTGTGGTTGAAATGCTGTAGCTCCTAGAGTGCCCATGTAAGTGTTTTTTGTTCTATTTAAATCTACTAGCGTCGACGGCGTATACTGTGATAGATTGGTGCTATTTCCACATGTAAATTGTCTCCAGTGATATTCACAACTTGATCTAGGTCCTAGGTCCTAGACAGCTGCGTAGCTACATAACAGTCAACATATTTGGTGACTCGCGAAGAAAACTAATTTTATTAATGCGAAAGTGTGTCTATCTGTCTGTCTGTTACCTCTTTACGCTCAAACCGCTGAACCGAATTTGCTAAAATTTGGTATGGAGATACTTCGAGTCCCGGTATAGGGTATAGGATACTTTTTATCCCGGAAAAATGCACGGTACCCGCGCGATAAACCTTTTTAACGGCGCAACGGAGTTGCAGGCGTCATCTAGTTTTAAACTAAAAGATTCTGCTAACCCTATAGTAATCATGATTACAGCAGATTACTCAATGGTTAATCCCTTCGCTAAATCTCCTCACTATTCGTAAGTCGTAACAAACAACATCCATATTATGATAGTTAATAAAGCAATAGCGAGCAGCTCGATCACATGAGCCGTGGGCACGGGTATGGGTGTTGGGTATTGGGTATGGAAATGCTCGCCGGGTGTCAAGGAATGCCGTCGCGACCACTGCCCGGGCGGTGGCCATGTTTGTAAGTACAGCGAGGACTGTGTTCATACTCGACAGTGGTGAATACTGGGGAAAAATGAGGAGGATAGCGTGTAATATCAAGAAATTGTAGGTAATAGGCGTTCGTGTATTTTACCAATAAAGTAAAATAGCAATTAGCAACGATGCTCCCCAGTATGATCTACCAGTAGCATGTCCTCCGCCCGCTCTCTCCTCGCTCTATCCGATAGACATAGTGCGCAGACTTAGACCTAACACCGTTTTAGGCTGCATTCACATTAAGTCGCCAGTAGTGCGGCAGCCGCGCGACTTCTATACTAAAAGTCGCGCGGCTGCCGCACTATTCGCGACTTTAATGTGAAGGCAGTCTTATATTATTTCTCTCTTTCTTCGTATTTATGCAAGAGATAACTTTGTAACCCAGATCTGTAAGTAGACCTAAAATAAACGAATAAGCTTAACGCTAGCACAAACTTTGCAATTAACAAACTTTTAATTGGCAGAAAAAGTTAACAATAAAAATTCACACGGGAAACTTTTTTAACAAACATTGTATTTTACTTTTTAGTTTTGCAAAAAGTTTTGCGCATTCTATTATTACAATTTTTTTATCTTGTACGACATTTTTTTAAATGGTAGCAAAATATTCCTATTTTCAATGAAAGTGTTGATAACTAAATTCCACAGGAACAATTTGTATTAGAGACCGCTACTTGTCTCTTTCACAACAATATTGCTATCTCAGTTTCTATTGCGAACTGTGGAAACAGCGTCAAATGCTCAAGGATAGTTTTCGATATTTCATTTGCCACCAGAGAGATGGTAGGGTCTTTTGTGTCAAACAGACATGTGAAGGCTATATCGTGCCATGTGAAAACTATTTCGTGACATGTGACAGCTGTTTGACACGATACTATAGGTCTACCAGAATCTGATGGCAAAAAGTGAGAAAATAAATTGACTAGCAATACCGGGGTAATTGGAATAAAACATTTTGATTCTTTTTTTTCTTATAGCGGCTTATTCTGTGTGTTAAACATGCAAATATAAAAATTTATCCAATGATCAAGGATATTTTATGAAAATCTGCTGTCAAAAATTGCCATCAGATTCTGGTAGACCTATACATAGCTTCATCTATTGGCAAATGAAATATCAAAAACCCTTACGGCCGTTCCTAATATTTGATCTATCTCTGGTTTTGCCCTACAAGAGATAGGAATAGCTCTCATTAGACATTAGAGACATATATTTTATGTTAATTCAATGTTAGCTGCGATCGGTCGTATGTCAAACCAGAGATAGATTGAATATTGGGAACGGCCGTAAGTGAATGAGATATATGTAGAGCTAGGCATACTTCTCTTCTTTTTCTAAGACCGGGCTTTATCTATACATATAATAAAACTGTAGAAATGAAAATTCTGTACATTAAAGATATTCAAAAAATAATAAGCGGGGGGTGTTTCTACATCGCTATAGAAGCCAAAAATGTGGTTAGTTTTTTTGTCTGTCTGTCTGTCTGTCTGTCTGTCTGTCTGTATGTTTGTTCCACTATCACACGAAAACTACTGATCCGATTTGAATGCGGTTTTCGCAGATATGTTTGTCTTCTTCCAACTTAACATCTGGTGTATAAAAATTTTTCCCCCCACCCCTCTAAAGGGACGAAAGAGGGGGTCAGATTTTGTATAAGACTTTTGCTTTAACACGAAAACTACTGATCCGATTTGCATACGGTTTTCCAAAATCTGGTGTATAAAAATCAACCCCCCCCCCCCTCTAAGGGGAGCAAAGAGGGGTCAGATTTTGTATCAAACTTTTTTCTTTAATGGACTTACTTCATATTATTAACTGTTTTTTCCAACTTAACATCTGGTGTATAAAATTTTTCCCCCTACCCCTCTTAGGGGACAAAAAAAGGGGGTAAGATTTAAATACTTTAAATGGCAAAACAATGTTTGCCGGGACAGCTAGTTCTTATAATATTTAAGCCTTTTTAAAACTTGTTTTCGGGACTGTCCCGCATAACGGTGTCGTACCCATGGTGAGTCTACCTCACACCACTCGTACCAGTGAATAGAACCTGCGGGCATTGCAGGATATTAGGTTCGGCTCGGGCTGAAAGCCGATAGCTTATTATCGCTATATTATCTACTAGACGTTCCGCCCGCGTAAATGAGGTATTTGCGGGAACCGTACATTTTCCCGCAGTGGTCTAAGTCCCTCCCCGTGGTCTATTCTGGTCTATCTGTGCAAAATAACATAAAATCGGTCCAGTAGTACGTGAAGAAAGCGCGTTCAAATAATAATTTCCCCGTTCTTTTCCACATTATCCACTGATTCTTCGCTATCAGTGGATAATGTTTTTTTATTATTTTTATTTATGTAATTTGGGGCCGTCTATGGGCTATTCGCCCATATACTTTTTTTGCTATCTTTGTATATATATGTTACAGTTAAAACCCATTTTTCGTTAGAACTCGTTTTTCCTAGTTAAAACTAGTTGTAACTTAATGCCTTTGTTAAAACTAGAAATAATCAGTTAAAACTAGAATTTACCACTGACATATTTGATTTTCAGATAAAATTAGTTGTCACATCGAGTTATAGTTAAAACTAGCACTAGAAAAACTAATTTGGGATTGAAAACAAGATATAAGTTTTAAAAATATTTATTGAAAGGTATTTTCAGTCTTAGGTCTTTTTACTACCAAATAATAATAATACCAATAATAATAATACTTAATCTAAGGCTTCTTACAGACGAACGGCACGTGTCGGCGGCAGCCGACGGCAGCCGTCGACAGTTTATGACGCTTGCAGGAGCCTACCACGACCTTTCCTAAAACTATAATGTTTCCAGCACTTTGTTGTAAGATTACAAAAACATTATACCGTACTCACTTTTCGAATATAATAATTTTACTAAAAAACAGTAAAAATGCAAAACATTGTTAAATCCGCTGTGAAATTATAACTTTTTAAGATCGCTTGTTTGATGTTAAAGTAATATTGCTCATCTATCAAACGGTGTCGCTTAGTAGAGGTGGTGGTAGGCCCCCAGTTCTGACGTACCTCCCAAAGGTAAGCGTCCACAGGTCGGTATCGTATGCAACGGAGGTCTCGCATCAAACGGATAATTTTTTCACAGTACGTCCATGGCAGCGTACGGATTACCGACTAGCCTAGTAAACGATTGATGAACAGTTTTAACTGAATCGCTTCGAGAAAACGCGTTTTGTCTAGCACAAACTAGTTTTAACTGATATTCGATTCAGACATTAGTCAATTCTAGTATTAACAAAGGCATTAAGTAAAAACTAGTTCTAACTAGGAAAAACGCGTTCTATCTATAAACTAAGTTTTAACTGTAACATGTATATTATTAATTGTAGTTGTAGTCCATCACGCCATGGACCTTTTTTCTTTTTAATATATTTTAAAATAGAATAGAATATAATACATATATGTAGGTATGTAATAATTATAATCTTAATGTTTTGAACGGTGTGGTCCCAGTGTGGCGGCCAGTAGATCCGACATTTTCGATTTCCTTAGATATCATGCTGCTCCACCCTTTGCCTTTGTATGTTGTGACATTGGCTCGGTGGAGAGGGGTCACACAAGCTGGGTGGAGTTTCTAGGGTGCTAGAGAAATATCGTTCTGTGTCGAAACTACCAGATGCCAGCCAGTGGAATCGCCAGGACCGTGTCCTTCCTAATGTTGCAATATGTGAAATGCAAGGGAAGGGCGAGGGTCTGTCGATCCCTGACCAGTCGGAGTCACTTGTGTTTTAACAATTTATTTAGGACTAAGTTAGTGTTATGATTTTGCGTTTTATTAATTAGTATTTTATTTTTACTGATCTCTGATTATCACAATTGACGACTTTATCGTTCCTGTCTTTTATGTGCGCGTCGTGCGACCGGTTGCCGGTTGCGGTCGCGCGTCGCGGTCGTCTCGATTCGAATGCTACCTTAACTGCGATGACGATGACCCCTACTAGTTGCGTAACGCGACGCTGACGAGTGAACCAGACCACGGTCAAGCGCGTGAGACTGACACAGTTCGCTCACGGCTCACGCTATCATAGCTATAGGTGCCAAGGCCTCATGGAAGACCGCCGCGAAGCCTCCAGCTTTTGGTACTATTCGTAACATAATATTTTTACAAATAAATTCATTAAATTAGAACGTGACGCGTTAACGCGATTCGTTTTATTTCGAAAGTAGTTGACGCCCGCAACTGCGTTGTGCCAAAATTCGTTTATCGCGGTAAGTCGGTTCAGCGGTTTGAGCGTGAAGAGGTAACAGACAGACTTTGTAAGTATGGATGACTGATTCTAAACTGAAGTTTAAAGCTACATACTGCGGTGCTTTAAAGTTCAATAGCGGTTACTCGTCTCGCAGAAAACCGGCGAAAAAAAGGTATTCGTAACAAATTTAAAATATTAATTGCAACTGTGCTAGTTGTAGGATGATGGGATCGTGTCGGTCAGTAGTCCTTACATCATCGGTCGGTGCCGCATTTACATTTTAAACGCACTTGTCCGGAAAGGGGGTCAAGTCAAGTAGCTTGTCGAGTCGACTAATTTACATCATTTTTAACAGACTTACAAAAAAGAGGCTCGTTCTAAACTACCGCTGCAACATTTCCATTTTTCATGCAACATTGTCGCCGCGACATTATCGATAGATTTTTCAAGTTTCAAAGAAATTTCTGCTTTGGAAATATGTAGAAATTGCTTAATATGTCAGTGTTCGTTTCGAAAAGTAATAAAATATATTCACCCTGCATTTTTACTAGTACGGATAAACCCTATTAATTGTTTACGGTTATTTGTAGATATAACAATTTTTAACAGCTGTTATCGCGTCGGAGCGTAAAATGGAGTTCACCGAATGTGACCTCAGATAGCTCACCCTTGACATCACAAGCGGGTCACGACTCACAAATCACGATACTAGTAAAGACTGTTTACGTTAGGTTTACTTTATTGTATATATGTACTGTAAACGTCTTGTATGTTGCAATATCATCGGATGGAAATGAAAGTATCACCTAAAAACCGCGGACAGACAGACGGACTGACAGACAGACAGACAGACAGACAGACAGTCAGACGGACGGACGGACAGAGCTTTATTTGCATAAATATAATACAATAAGGTGTTGCTATTCTAACAGTGTCTCACATATTTTGTCGATTTTCTCGACGTCAACTAGCGCCGGATCAAGATTGTGTGATTGCTAATCGATAAATAGACAAATGTCATGCCGTCCCTTTCATAAATACGAGGAAAATAACACGATTTAACCCAAGGTGTGGACTGTGGACCTTTCAGAACATGACTTTCTAAGAAAACAGCTAACGGCGCGAGACCTTCGGCTTATCACAGCAACCTCTAACCAATAACGCCATCACAATCGACGGAAGCTACGTTCAGAGAATAACACGTAGTTGTGTAAAGTTATATTACCGGAAGCTGTTGAATGTAAAGTCCTTTTAGAGGAGGGCGATAGTAGTGTGTTTTCGCGGGTTCTGGATCACGATTTCTGGGTCCACCCCTCCCCCCGCTCGTGGCTCGCAAACTTTCTCGATCACTTTTTGTCGGTTCGAGCAGCGACATCACCTAAAAAAAAAAAAAAAGAGTTTGGTGTCAAAATAGGGGTTTTGGACCATGCCCGATCGATATATGCGGTCCGTTTCTGCGTATTTGCACTAGTTTCAAAGTTAGCTTTTGTGTTTAACCCTCATTATCTACTATCGCCACGCTCCATTGTTCCTTCATAATTACAATCGCTACTTATTGCATTGTTATGCTCGCCTCAGTGTCCTATTGTTCGTAATGACTACCTGGGCTTATCGCTTACGTCACCTTAATTTCTTACAAGATTTTAAATAAGTAAATAAAACTTGATCAGTTTTTCATTACATTTCTTTAATTTAAGTAATTAAAACATGTAATAATAATAACTCCCATAGTAGTATGTTTTCGTGCATTGTGAATCACTATTCATATAAAGTTACCCCCTCGGTATCTAATGAATATTGACAATTCATTCCTGCTAATAACATTTTGCTGTGTCGCAATCCTCGTAAACAACATTTACTAAATAACTTTTGAAACTCTACTAAACTTTCCCCATTGAACTTATAATACAAATACATTAAACAAAAAATGTAGGTCACCCGATCATTCGATGGACTTCGTAAACACACGGCGACACGGCGCGCAAACTGACACGTTTTGCTCGTCAGCAAATCCGACGAGTCAACGACCGCCGCCGCCACCCGCTCGCCGCCTGCGGTGTCGAGTCGAAGCCGAGTCCAACTCAGCAGAAAAGCTTCGCAAATGTTGCTGTTCACCCCGCGGCGAAAACAAGGAGGGTAGTGGATGGCCGCAAGGCAGAACCTCCTCGACTCAACAAGGATGAGAGCAGGAGGTGCGATGAGGAGGGCTTCACACTAGTGGAGAGAAGAAAGAAGAGGCAACCCACCGTCCGCAACCACTGCGGCACTGCACCTTACGTACCCGAGCTGCGTCTGCCGACGTCGCTCTACATGTCGCGCCTGCACTGGTCCATGGAAGTCGAGGACGTCGTTAACTACATCCGCGAGAAGACTACCTTCACCTTGAGGGTGGAGCGTCTGTACTCTCGGCACAAAGTTAACTTCGGTTCTTTTGTGGTGAGAGTGCTGACAAAACTTATGTCCACTCTCGAGGTGGAGGAGTTCTGGTCGGCCGGTGTAGTTTACCGAAGGTTTCGGGGAAGGCTCTCCAATGAAGCGCGCATCACGTCGCCGCCAAGAAAGACAACGTGATAATAGTGTGAATGTGAGAGTTTTGTGAAAATAATAATATGCTGTAGGATAAGACTGTTCGGTGTGCATCCGTTGTCTGATTGTCATAAAGTTCAACTTGTGCTGTTGTGTATTATTGTATGAGTGGAATAAAGAATTTGTATAATTTGTAACCTTTATAATAAAACTTGATAATTTTTTCATTAAATTTATTTTATTTCATTAAAACATGTATTGAACATACTGTACAATATTATATCACTACACAAAGTGTTGCTACTAAATAACTTTTGAAACTCTACTAAACTTTCCCCATTGAACTTATAATACAAATATAATACAAAAACTATACTCTCCACAAATTGATGTGAAATCATTTTGTAATCTCCATTTGTTAATATACCATCTCCTACAGTTACACCCCATAAAGCGCGCCCGCAGGAATCAAAGTATTGATGTCATTTTCATTGATGTGTATGGCTATCCAGTGGGGTCTAGGTGTAACATATCAGGATCCAAGTTGCTAATAAATGTATGTAGGGATTTGAACATATATTATATAGACAGACGATTCGCAATGTACATTATCTTCTAAAGTCTAAACCTACACAAATTCTTCTCAAATAATTAAGGATCTCTATTGTGTTCATACTGTATTATCACAGAACCAATCTGGTTTATGGATCTTGTATAACGTATCCGTATTATGTATACTTTGTGTATTTACTAAGAGGGGTATTACATAATATGAACAAATAAAAGAAACATAACTTTGGTACAATATTTTATTTCATAATATTCACACACTATTAGTTTCACACACGTTACACATTATAACTCAAATAGATCATACATGTGACTTTTCTTAGCTACTATAGTCTACAGTTACATTACGTTTCTATCTATTTCTATAACATTATCAAACTCTGCAAATACAATACAGTTAATCGTTTCAGAGAGACTAGAATCAATTGATATCCCATTTCCTTTATTAAGGAAATGTATACCAGTGCCGGAAAATAATGTATGATAGGTTGAAGTGAACATAATATTAGATACCATTGAAGGATGGTTGTAGAGTTTTTGAAGACACTTGTTGTCCATCTATGTATAAACAAAATGAATTCATACCATAATTTTCAAAACTGAAAGGATTCTTACTAATGATTAAATGCTGCGTTATTTACAAATCCTATGATAAATATTTTGAGTACTTGCCCCAGGAATATTATCAAGTGTTTTTTTTTCTCACCAGTGGAAAGTCGTAATATCATAAACGTTATTCACAATTATTGAGTCATCCTAAACATCCATTTAATGGTAAAGCATACAATAGTAAACAAACTTTCAAATTCTTTACTGATTATTCCTGTGAGTCGTTAAAAGAACAGGATAACATTAGATAAGATTGTAAAACCTCATATTATCATTTTTAAATAAAAAAAAAAGTATAATAATATTTATCAAGTTTTCCTATAACAAAAAAAAACATATGATAATTCTATAACTAATTATATTCTGAATCGTATAGCATATATGTTCCTTTATTATAGAGTACAATAATATATTTTCTTAATCCTTATAGTTACCTATACATTTACATTTATCATCTTTGAATTCTATCAACGTTGGCCTTCAGCCACATACCGAAAGCTACTACCTCAACCCCGCTGCAATGACAACTTCTCTTAGATGTTTTAGAGAAGTTGGTATGACGATGGCAGTTTGACAGTTTTGAATTATTCCAGTCCAACTCTGCCATCACCTTTTCCACTTTGGGGCACCCAAACATTTCAATGTTTACATGTCTGAAGCCCAACGTTGATAGCAATTTTTTTTCAACTGTGCCCCCTTTATACGCCCATAAGTATTGTTTATTTGGATCGAGGGAGTGTAAATGCTCCACTAAAATTTCTTGGGTTATGTCTCCATTGGAATTTCTGAACGCCATTCCATGAACATGGCGTTCACAAAATGCAATTTCCTTACTTTTCCCCAGATGGAGAAACCATAACGGTAATTTAATATAGTGCAGGTACATCACCTCTTTCCAAATATCATAAATACCAACCTCTTTGAAGTATATGTCACTCTTAAGGGGGAAGCCATCGATGTCTATTACATACCTAATGTTAATCTCCATACTATCATTATTATTATTTCTCGACATTATGGCACGCACACACACTATTACTACTTTAAGTCTTTTTAAAACTATAAAATTATACAATAATTGTCTTTTACACTTGTTTTTTGTCTATCTGTCCGCACAGTCTATTGTTTTTGTATACGTCGCACAGTCTATACCGTTAACACTAATGGTACAAAATACGAAGTTTAACAGTTCACTTGTCAACTTGTCCGTATGTGATATCAGATATGGTGTGAGTGAAATACTCTGCCGACACTTCAACCAACCGTAACCACTCTTCGTGATCGGTGTTTACACACCCCCGTTGTATCCTTGAGATGCTCTGCGATATCATCCCGAATCAGTGTGTAAATGCTATCATCACTCAGCCCACTCCCTTCGTACACACTGGTGAACAGTATATGTACGTCTTCATGCAATTTATGTAACGGGATAGGTCACATCCACAGCTTCAACAACCTGTTGGTTGATAAACATTTTTTTCATTTAATCATGATCACATGGAAAAGTTAATTGCCCATGTATTACCCTCTCGACCCCTGTTAATTATGTTTACACCCTGATTGAGTATTGCCAAAATATCTTCATCTATGTCGTTATATCTCGATGGTAATGCCACAACGTATCCATTGTCGAGATGTACCACTGTCTGCAATGTATCGGCATGAAACTTTGATGGAAATTTTAAAGCTCTAATGATTTTATAAGGGATGTTTATCTCAAGATCCTCCAAATTTGTCCATGTCTTATTTAAATAATTATTTAATTTTTTCAGAGCTTCCCCCATTGATATTTTTAAACTAAAACACTTTTTTATACTCACAATATTCAAAAACTTCTAGCGGAAATATTAATTACTGTATTGCTGACGAGTGCAGTGGTACTGGTTAAATGTGATTTCAAACAGAACCTTTAGGGCTATTTATAGTTAAAAAAGCTCAATAAATTTTCTCTATTGATCCCCACCACCACCTGATAATATATGTATACGACAGAAACCACTTCCTGTGATAATATTTTGTTAATAATTATATTTTTAACGGTATTTTGAGATTACATTCACCATCTGTATCCCTTTTTTATTCACATTCAGACTTGTCGTTATGTCCTGAAAATATATGCATAGGTAATACTAAAGAGATTAAATTGGTTACAAATCTTAATAATAAAACTAAATACAAAATTCATTACAGGAATCTTAAACAATGCATAAAAATGGGATTGATAGAATATTAAAGTTTAGACAGCTACCATGGTTGCAAAAGTATATAGAACCAAATCAGGTTTCGATAAAGATAATTCATTATTTGACAAAACAATGGAAAATATTGAAAAAAAGAGTTAATGTTGAATTATTAACACATTTGGAATAATCGTGGTAAAGTTCTACTAGGTGCACAAGAATTAAGGCGGGCTGAAACCCCATTTTGTTATTTCTTGATATCCGATTTACCTAGTTCCAATATAATAACGAAATGTAAAAAAATATGAGATATAGAGCACAATATTTAAAAGGGTTTAAATCAAAAACATTTTAATAAAAAATAATACTTTCGCTGTAATTAATTTACAAACTCACCTCCGACAAAACTCTTTGTCATCGAAATGAGTTTCAATCAAAATTTGAATATACCTAATATATTTCAAATTTATTAAAGCTTGTTTCATTATTTTCAAAAACCCTTTAGAAAATTACAAAACGTGTTTTTTTTGAATAAAATATATAATTTCAAATTTATTAGTTTTTTTCATTATTTTCAGAAAACTTAGAAAATTATAAAGTGTTTTTTAATATAATATATTTCAAATTTATTAAAGCTTGTTTCATTATTTTCAAAAACTTTTTAGAAAATTATAAAACGTGTTTTTTTTTTTTAAATTTAATATATTATCTTTAATTTATTAAAGCTTGTTTCATTATTTTCAAAAACTTTTTAGAAAATAATAAAACGTGTTTTTTTTTTTAATTTAATATATCTTTAATTTATTTAAGCTTGTTTCATTATTTTCAAAAACTTTTTAGAAAATTATAATACGTTTTGTTTTTAATTTAATATATCTTAATCCTTCCAATTTGGTATTTTTTTTTCTAAAAGGTTTTTGAAAATAATGAAACAAGCGTTAATAAATTAAAGATAATATATTAAATTAAAAAAAAAAAAAACCTTTTATAATTTTCTAAAAAGTTTTTGAAAATAATGAAACAAGCTTTAATAAATTTGAAATATATTATATTAAAAAAACACGTTTTATAATTTTCTAAAAGGTTTCAGAAAATAATGAAAAAAACTTTAATAAATTTGAAATATATTATATTAAAAAAAAAAAACACGTTTTGTAATTTTCTAAAGGGTTTTTGAAAATAATGAAACAAGCTTTAATAAATTTGAAATATATTATATTCAATAATATATTATATTCATGGTTGCCTGGAAGAAATTACTAATTAGTAATAAGGCCGCCATTGTGTGTTACCTGTGTTTTAAAAATGTCTTGTATTTTAAATTGTTATATGTGTGCACAATAAAGAATATTTATCTTATCTTATCTTCAAATTTTGATTGAAACTCATTGTAACATAATTTAAAACTTGACGTTTTTAAGAAAATCTTGATTTAATATTATATTTTACAATGTTGTAATACAACGCAACTTTAAAAATTAAACATTCAGTACAATATTATACATATAAAAGTATAATATTATAAAAGTATGGCTACTCGAAACAAAGTATTACAATCTAGTTTAGAAAAGAAAAAAAATCATTAGTATAAAATTATCTCATAACAAAGTACGTTTTACAGTTAATAACAAGAAAACAAATTAATCTTATTGACTAAGCTTAATAAAAACAATAATAAAATCCTTATAATATGAACCAAAAAGTATTAAATAATGTTTCCTATCTAATAGTGCCTTTTTCCGAATTCGGCTAAACCTCAACTATTTCTGTACTCAATCTTCATCATCATTTTGAAGTCGGTACCAGATGTAGCTGAATCTTTAGTTCTCTGACAGAATAGATATTTGAAACTTTTGGAACTGGCACCGACTTCAAAATTATGAAGATTGAGTACAGAAATAGTTGAGGTTTAGCCGAATTCGGAAAAAGGCACTATTAGATAGGAAACATTATTTAATACTTTTTGGTTCATATTATAAGGATTTTATTATTGTTTTTATTAAGCTTAGTCAATAAGATTAATTTGTTTTCTTGTTATTAACTGTAAAACGTACTTTGTTATGAGATAATTTTATACTAATGATTTTTTTTCTTTTCTAAACTAGATTGTAATACTTTGTTTCGAGTAGCCATACTTTTATAATATTATACTTTTATATGTATAATATTGTACTGAATGTTTAATTTTTAAAGTTGCGTTGTATTACAACATTGTAAAATATAATATTAAATCAAGATTTTCTTAAAAACGTCAAGTTTTAAATTATGTTACAATGAGTTTCAATCAAAATTTGAAGATAAGATAAGATAAATATTCTTTATTGTGCACACATATAACAATTTAAAATACAAGACATTTTTAAAACACAGGTAACACACAATGGCGGCCTTATTACTAATTAGTAATTTCTTCCAGGCAACCATGAATATAATATATTATTGAATATAATATATTTCAAATTTATTAAAGCTTGTTTCATTATTTTCAAAAACCCTTTAGAAAATTACAAAACGTGTTTTTTTTTTTTAATATAATATATTTCAAATTTATTAAAGTTTTTTTCATTATTTTCTGAAACCTTTTAGAAAATTATAAAACGTGTTTTTTTAATATAATATATTTCAAATTTATTAAAGCTTGTTTCATTATTTTCAAAAACTTTTTAGAAAATTATAAAAGGTTTTTTTTTTTTTTTAATTTAATATATTATCTTTAATTTATTAACGCTTGTTTCATTATTTTCAAAAACCTTTTAGAAAAAAAAATACCAAATTGGAAGGATTAAGATATATTAAATTAAAAACAAAACGTATTATAATTTTCTAAAAAGTTTTTGAAAATAATGAAACAAGCTTAAATAAATTAAAGATATATTAAATTAAAAAAAAAAACACGTTTTATTATTTTCTAAAAAGTTTTTGAAAATAATGAAACAAGCTTTAATAAATTAAAGATAATATATTAAATTTAAAAAAAAAAAACACGTTTTATAATTTTCTAAAAAGTTTTTGAAAATAATGAAACAAGCTTTAATAAATTTGAAATATATTATATTAAAAAACACTTTATAATTTTCTAAGTTTTCTGAAAATAATGAAAAAAACTAATAAATTTGAAATTATATATTTTATTCAAAAAAACACGTTTTGTAATTTTCTAAAGGGTTTTTGAAAATAATGAAACAAGCTTTAATAAATTTGAAATATATTAGGTATATTCAAATTTTGATTGAAACTCATTTCGATGACAAAGAGTTTTGTCGGAGGTGAGTTTGTAAATTAATTACAGCGAAAGTATTATTTTTTATTAAAATGTTTTTGATTTAAACCCTTTTAAATATTGTGCTCTATATCTCATATTTTTTTACATTTCGTTATTATATTGGAACTAGGTAAATCGGATATCAAGAAATAACAAAATGGGGTTTCAGCCCGCCTTAATTCTTGTGCACCTAGTAGAACTTTACCACGATTATTCCAAATGTGTTAATAATTCAACATTAACTCTTTTTTTCAATATTTTCCATTGTTTTGTCAAATAATGAATTATCTTTATCGAAACCTGATTTGGTTCTATATACTTTTGCAACCATGGTAGCTGTCTAAACTTTAATATTCTATCAATCCCATTTTTATGCATTGTTTAAGATTCCTGTAATGAATTTTGTATTTAGTTTTATTATTAAGATTTGTAACCAATTTAATCTCTTTAGTATTACCTATGCATATATTTTCAGGACATAACGACAAGTCTGAATGTGAATAAAAAAGGGATACAGATGGTGAATGTAATCTCAAAATACCGTTAAAAATATAATTATTAACAAAATATTATCACAGGAAGTGGTTTCTGTCGTATACATATATTATCAGGTGGTGGTGGGGATCAATAGAGAAAATTTATTGAGCTTTTTTAACTATAAATAGCCCTAAAGGTTCTGTTTGAAATCACATTTAACCAGTACCACTGCACTCGTCAGCAATACAGTAATTAATATTTCCGCTAGAAGTTTTTGAATATTGTGAGTATAAAAAAGTGTTTTAGTTTAAAAATATCAATGGGGGAAGCTCTGAAAAAATTAAATAATTATTTAAATAAGACATGGACAAATTTGGAGGATCTTGAGATAAACATCCCTTATAAAATCATTAGAGCTTTAAAATTTCCATCAAAGTTTCATGCCGATACATTGCAGACAGTGGTACATCTCGACAATGGATACGTTGTGGCATTACCATCGAGATATAACGACATAGATGAAGATATTTTGGCAATACTCAATCAGGGTGTAAACATAATTAACAGGGGTCGAGAGGGTAATACATGGGCAATTAACTTTTCCATGTGATCATGATTAAATGAAAAAAATGTTTATCAACCAACAGGTTGTTGAAGCTGTGGATGTGACCTATCCCGTTACATAAATTGCATGAAGACGTACATATACTGTTCACCAGTGTGTACGAAGGGAGTGGGCTGAGTGATGATAGCATTTACACACTGATTCGGGATGATATCGCAGAGCATCTCAAGGATACAACGGGGGTGTGTAAACACCGATCACGAAGAGTGGTTACGGTTGGTTGAAGTGTCGGCAGAGTATTTCACTCACACCATATCTGATATCACATACGGACAAGTTGACAAGTGAACTGTTAAACTTCGTATTTTGTACCATTAGTGTTAACGGTATAGACTGTGCGACGTATACAAAAACAATAGACTGTGCGGACAGATAGACAAAAAACAAGTGTAAAAGACAATTATTGTATAATTTTATAGTTTTAAAAAGACTTAAAGTAGTAATAGTGTGTGTGCGTGCCATAATGTCGAGAAATAATAATAATGATAGTATGGAGATTAACATTAGGTATGTAATAGACATCGATGGCTTCCCCCTTAAGAGTGACATATACTTCAAAGAGGTTGGTATTTATGATATTTGGAAAGAGGTGATGTACCTGCACTATATTAAATTACCGTTATGGTTTCTCCATCTGGGGAAAAGTAAGGAAATTGCATTTTGTGAACGCCATGTTCATGGAATGGCGTTCAGAAATTCCAATGGAGACATAACCCAAGAAATTTTAGTGGAGCATTTACACTCCCTCGATCCAAATAAACAATACTTATGGGCGTATAAAGGGGGCACAGTTGAAAAAAAATTGCTATCAACGTTGGGCTTCAGACATGTAAACATTGAAATGTTTGGGTGCCCCAAAGTGGAAAAGGTGATGGCAGAGTTGGACTGGAATAATTCAAAACTGTCAAACTGCCATCGTCATACCAACTTCTCTAAAACATCTAAGAGAAGTTGTCATTGCAGCGGGGTTGAGGTAGTAGCTTTCGGTATGTGGCTGAAGGCCAACGTTGATAGAATTCAAAGATGATAAATGTAAATGTATAGGTAACTATAAGGATTAAGAAAATATATTATTGTACTCTATAATAAAGGAACATATATGCTATACGATTCAGAATATAATTAGTTATAGAATTATCATATGTTTTTTTTTGTTATAGGAAAACTTGATAAATATTATTATACTTTTTTTTTTATTTAAAAATGATAATATGAGGTTTTACAATCTTATCTAATGTTATCCTGTTCTTTTAACGACTCACAGGAATAATCAGTAAAGAATTTGAAAGTTTGTTTACTATTGTATGCTTTACCATTAAATGGATGTTTAGGATGACTCAATAATTGTGAATAACGTTTATGATATTACGACTTTCCACTGGTGAGAAAAAAAAACACTTGATAATATTCCTGGGGCAAGTACTCAAAATATTTATCATAGGATTTGTAAATAACGCAGCATTTAATCATTAGTAAGAATCCTTTCAGTTTTGAAAATTATGGTATGAATTCATTTTGTTTATACATAGATGGACAACAAGTGTCTTCAAAAACTCTACAACCATCCTTCAATGGTATCTAATATTATGTTCACTTCAACCTATCATACATTATTTTCCGGCACTGGTATACATTTCCTTAATAAAGGAAATGGGATATCAATTGATTCTAGTCTCTCTGAAACGATTAACTGTATTGTATTTGCAGAGTTTGATAATGTTATAGAAATAGATAGAAACGTAATGTAACTGTAGACTATAGTAGCTAAGAAAAGTCACATGTATGATCTATTTGAGTTATAATGTGTAACGTGTGTGAAACTAATAGTGTGTGAATATTATGAAATAAAATATTGTACCAAAGTTATGTTTCTTTTATTTGTTCATATTATGTAATACCCCTCTTAGTAAATACACAAAGTATACATAATACGGATACGTTATACAAGATCCATAAACCAGATTGGTTCTGTGATAATACAGTATGAACACAATAGAGATCCTTAATTATTTGAGAAGAATTTGTGTAGGTTTAGACTTTAGAAGATAATGTACATTGCGAATCGTCTGTCTATATAATATATGTTCAAATCCCTACATACATTTATTAGCAACTTGGATCCTGATATGTTACACCTAGACCCCACTGGATAGCCATACACATCAATGAAAATGACATCAATACTTTGATTCCTGCGGGCGCGCTTTATGGGGTGTAACTGTAGGAGATGGTATATTAACAAATGGAGATTACAAAATGATTTCACATCAATTTGTGGAGAGTATAGTTTTTGTATTATATTTGTATTATAAGTTCAATGGGGAAAGTTTAGTAGAGTTTCAAAAGTTATTTAGTAGCAACACTTTGTGTAGTGATATAATATTGTACAGTATGTTCAATACATGTTTTAATGAAATAAAATAAATTTAATGAAAAAATTATCAAGTTTTATTATAAAGGTTACAAATTATACAAATTCTTTATTCCACTCATACAATAATACACAACAGCACAAGTTGAACTTTATGACAATCAGACAACGGATGCACACCGAACAGTCTTATCCTACAGCATATTATTATTTTCACAAAACTCTCACATTCACACTATTATCACGTTGTCTTTCTTGGCGGCGACGTGATGCGCGCTTCATTGGAGAGCCTTCCCCGAAACCTTCGGTAAACTACACCGGCCGACCAGAACTCCTCCACCTCGAGAGTGGACATAAGTTTTGTCAGCACTCTCACCACAAAAGAACCGAAGTTAACTTTGTGCCGAGAGTACAGACGCTCCACCCTCAAGGTGAAGGTAGTCTTCTCGCGGATGTAGTTAACGACGTCCTCGACTTCCATGGACCAGTGCAGGCGCGACATGTAGAGCGACGTCGGCAGACGCAGCTCGGGTACGTAAGGTGCAGTGCCGCAGTGGTTGCGGACGGTGGGTTGCCTCTTCTTTCTTCTCTCCACTAGTGTGAAGCCCTCCTCATCGCACCTCCTGCTCTCATCCTTGTTGAGTCGAGGAGGTTCTGCCTTGCGGCCATCCACTACCCTCCTTGTTTTCGCCGCGGGGTGAACAGCAACATTTGCGAAGCTTTTCTGCTGAGTTGGACTCGGCTTCGACTCGACACCGCAGGCGGCGAGCGGGTGGCGGCGGCGGTCGTTGACTCGTCGGATTTGCTGACGAGCAAAACGTGTCAGTTTGCGCGCCGTGTCGCCGTGTGTTTACGAAGTCCATCGAATGATCGGGTGACCTACATTTTTTGTTTAATGTATTTGTATTATAAGTTCAATGGGGAAAGTTTAGTAGAGTTTCAAAAGTTATTTAGTAAATGTTGTTTACGAGGATTGCGACACAGCAAAATGTTATTAGCAGGAATGAATTGTCAATATTCATTAGATACCGAGGGGGTAACTTTATATGAATAGTGATTCACAATGCACGAAAACATACTACTATGGGAGTTATTATTATTACATGTTTTAATTACTTAAATTAAAGAAATGTAATGAAAAACTGATCAAGTTTTATTTACTTATTTAAAATCTTGTAAGAAATTAAGGTGACGTAAGCGATAAGCCCAGGTAGTCATTACGAACAATAGGACACTGAGGCGAGCATAACAATGCAATAAGTAGCGATTGTAATTATGAAGGAACAATGGAGCGTGGCGATAGTAGATAATGAGGGTTAAACACAAAAGCTAACTTTGAAACTAGTGCAAATACGCAGAAACGGACCGCATATATCGATCGGGCATGGTCCAAAACCCCTATTTTGACACCAAACTCTTTTTTTTTTTTTTTTAGGTGATGTCGCTGCTCGAACCGACAAAAAGTGATCGAGAAAGTTTGCGAGCCACGAGCGGGGGGAGGGGTGGACCCAGAAATCGTGATCCAGAACCCGCGAAAACACACTACTGGCGATTCTATTATTTTAACCCAACACTAATGCAGATTCGATCCTCATTTGATCCAGTCTGTTTCCTATCAAATTATAATTGAAATTCGATTTAAATTATTTTTATCATTCGATGGTAAAATAATCAGAAACTTCATCATGAGTAAGGATTGTGACGCACGCGCCTTCAATATGCTACTTCAATTTTACGAAGAACATGCTCGGGTCCATTCAGACCCAATTTTTTGTTTAACTTTTTGCTGCTGACTAAACACAGAGAACAACTTCAGTTAGTCGGGATGTTTGTTAGATAAAAATCAATTAATTGCGGCCGATGACCCCGTCTCGATACTTAAATAGACGATACGATCGGAGCTCTATAATTGTATCTGTCGTTTGTATATAAACATACTATATGTAATCTGTGTAATACTATGTTATATTAGGTAGTGCTTATGGTACTCATATTTTAATTTCTATTTTTCATTGCCCAGCACTCAGCAGTGGAACACGAAAGATTATATTTAAATACGATAAAATATAATAATGTTATTTTCACTAAAACATTTTGGTCCTAGACTTACTCGAGGCAGAAAAGTATCTAGACAGTGTGGACTACACTATTTTATTAATATTTGAGAGTTTTTACAGTCTTGAGCGTCAAAGCAAGTCTAGCCCCATCTTGGGCGCCAAAGCTAATGTATGAAGAGACTACGAATAATGAAAAAGATTCGAGACTCGAGTTGTTATATCGCTATATTACTCTAATAGAAATGTTCGCAATATATTTCAAAGAAATCTGTCTCATCTCGCTCATCAATGAGTAAAAAAAGTTTAAAAAATGGCTACAAACAATTAATAATGGACGAAATACGAATATTACAGTCGACATGGACGTGCGCAATACTCTCAGCTTATCTCACAGTTTATCAACCTCCAAAAGTCATCCGACATTGACCTTTCATATGCCTAATGCGTGATGATTCAGACCCCGACAAAAAACAGACCAGTCCGATTAAAATTTAAACCGCACCTTGTAGTGTGATGTGGACTACCTGGGCTTAAGATTAAGACTAGTCATTGCATAAATATTTCAAGAAATACCATTAATTTTGGCTCGAAACCACACACTATAACATGGATTTGTGAGCTAAAAACTGTCTATCCAAACAAAAAAGCAATAACTATAATCCTTGAGCATATAAAAAATATGGGCACTCAAAGCTCCGCCCATACGACACAAGATCACCGAAAAAGTCATCGGAGTAGTTCCCACGCCCAGTAAAAGAGCGATTCACGGCTTTGGAGACCGTAATCCAAACGCAGCGTGACAAATTAACGAGCCGTCACTAAATGTAGAATTAATAAGGTTGACAAATCGAGAGGATAGACCAGTTAAAAGGTGTGAAGTAGAGAGTCCCGTAACTCACTATACTTTTTGCTGGCACAAATGGCATTTTTTTATAGTACCATGTTTTAAGCTTTGTTAAAAATGATCCTTGTATTATAAAATATGTTCTCGATTTAAATTAAGCTCTAGATCCGATCGATAGATCTTTTTAATATAATATTTTAGACGCCGCACTCCAGAACTGTTTTCTTTCCATCCCTCCACCGTAAACAGTGCAGCAAAGGTTGGCCATAAAAATGTCGGCTCGGCGCTGGCTGGTATGTGTCGGGGTATGCACAAGTGTGTCATGAAATATCAGGTTGTCGCAGCTCGTGGAATGCGGTAAACCTGACATTTGGATGCCGGGAACCCGACGCTTTGGGAATTGGACACCAGAGGAAAATCTTGTCACATTACTAATGATGGTGGATGTTCTCTCTGGATTTTCCTATTGCTCAATTTGAGAACTTTATTATTATCTTTAACTGTACCCCAATACTGGAGTTTGCGGTTCTTCTTGATTAGTAAAAGTGTATTTGGTGTTTTCTACTCTTGCTTAATTCGATTATTCAACCAGCTATTTACCTAATAATTCCCTATGCTTTGAGCTTGAGATCACTCATGGTGAGGTGCAAACCTGGTGGTTAATTTCATGTCATTCCGTCTTATCGGATGTCTTAACATCTGAGTGTCAGATTTCAACGCAATGGCCTGTGCTGTGTTGATAAATAGGTCACTGTTGTACATATCTACAGAAGACATTATACATATACCTCCCTTACCTCCATTCCTCCACAGCGCAATAATGCGTTTTATAATGATTAATGATGGTACTCGAATCGAATGATATTTGTTCACATAAAAGATTCATTTATCGTGAGAGAAAAAATAAACTAAAGCGGATATGTAGAGTTCCCAAGTCTGGTGGATGGCTGGCGGCCATATGTTTGCTGACGTCATTACATATCACTGCACCGATGTGCACTGCTGTATCCCTAGTACTAAGGGACAAAGAATGGAGGAAATGTTGGAATACGGTAAAACTCCACTTTAAAAAATTACAGAAATACAGAAAATCTATTATTATTGGCATCCCTAGTATAGTCAAAAAAAATCTAAATTCTAGAGTGTCAGTAAAAGGATGACTGACAACGATTGGGCTCATCATCTCTATGCTCGAACTGAATTCGTTAAGAAAATGTTCTTATTGTAATATGTTACTTCTGTAATCTGTTGGTACTTTGAGACGGCAATCAGGAAGGAATAAATCTGATACAATGTGTCCACAGTCCACACAGTCTGTGTTTTTAATCGAGTTATAAAATATAAACTACCAAGCGTGAATATACACGGGTGTAGGTTTTCAATATATTTTGGTCTCGAAATGGTAACGAGATGTGTCCAACTACTAGTCCAAACTCCAAAGTTATTTGTTTCTGAATTACTATGAGAGTGAACCCTATGTAGTCGTATAAAGACCTAATCAAATCCATACTAATACAAATGCAAAAGTATTTCTGTTTGTCTGTTCACGCTTAAACCGCTAAGTCGATATCCATTTATTTGATACGAAGATACTTCGAGTCCCAGGAAAAGACTTTTTATCTCGGAAAAGTGAACGTTGGCCGCGCGATGTATTAGAATTTAGACGTAACGAAGTTGCTGACAACATCAACTTTACATTTTACTTTACCTATATGCCTGCCTGTTGATGTAAAATAACTGATGGTCTTATAATATGTATGGGTAGTGGGATGATCAGGCCGACAGCCTCACCTGTGTGGGCACGTGACCGGTTCGTGATAACACCACCGGTTTGAATACACCCCAGCGAGATTAGCCTCCCGAGCCGTATTATGTATATCTTATAATTGATATCGTAATGTTTTCGATACGATAACGTCGCGTTGGCAGCTTGATTTAAGGACTCGTCGGATTCGTGAGATGGATGGTGAGTAAGTAAATTAAGTTGATTTGCATGAGTGACTTGTCGTTGTAACTACAACACGGTCACATTAACTTGACGCATCCAAATATCTATACTAATATTATAAAGCGGAAGAGTTTGTTAGTTTGTTTGTTTGTTTGTTTGAACGCGCTAATCTCAGGAACTACTGGTCCGATTTGAAAAATTCTTTCAGTGTTAGATAGTCCATTTATCGAGGAAGGCTATAGGCTATATTTTGTCACGCTAAGACTAATAGGAGCGAAGAAATAGAGGAAAATGTGGAAAAAACGGGGGGAAATTATTTGAAAGGGCTTATTTGAACGCGCTAATCTCAGGAACTACTGGTCTGATTTGAAAAATTCTTTCAGTGTTAGATAGCCCATTTATCGAGAAAGGCTATAGACTATATTTTATCACGCTAAGACTAATAGGAGCTAAGAAATAGAAGAAAATGTGGAAAAACGGGGGAACTTATTTGAAAGGGCTTATCTCACGAACTACTAGAGCAATTCTCTGTTATTTGGATCAGATAAGAAGTAGACCACGTGAAGGATCATAGGCTATTTTTTTTAGACTGATTTGTCTGTGAAATATCTAATTTACGCGGGCGAAGCCGCGCGGAACGTCTAGTATTATATATAACATGCCAGCTCCATAATGACGTCATCAAACCGTGCGTCTGGTTAATTTGACCGTGTTGTAGTTCTAGTTGATTGGACGTTTCTTCAAAAATAAACGCTGGAGAACATTTATTAAGACTATCCATTTCTATATTCAGCATCAAAAATATAATTCAATTGTGTAACATAATTCGGCCGCCGCTATCCGTTATACCGCTATCCGGCAAGTGGCAGGGCCCACAGCTGCTCTTAGAATAAGGCGACCGGATTTTATTACGAAATTACGATTTTTTGTGAGTGAAAGTAAATGTTTTGGATCGTGAGCATCGCACGACCATGTACGGCATCCGACCTTGCCGGTTGGTGCTTCGGGTTTCGTAAATAAAAACGATAAGTGATATTATCATCCAGCCGTGCTCTATTAAGAAATGATCGTAAGAAAAGTTGCCGATACCAAAATTATTACTCGATCTTAACGGTCATCATTCCATCCATCACTTTTATACTTCTGTACTCATAGCATAAATCCGATGTGCTTATGTTATATCACCGCTTTAAGCCTAAAGAGGTAGCTCTTTGTAAGGGACAGTTACCTCATTAGGTTCAAAGCGGAGATAAATTTTTGATGTAAGGGTATGAAGATACTTTTAGTTTTGAGAAAGAACAATATGACTGTTTTATCACGAAAAAGTATGGTTTCCGCGTGATAAACGATTTTCGGTGAAAAATCTAATCATTGGCAGGCCTAAAATATCTAGTCAACAGCAGGCAGCCCTAACATATTTCTTTCGCGTCAATCGAGAAGGTATAAAAAACCGACACTCGGCACCACTTCAAGGTCCGCGTATCATGCAGGCATCAGACTCAAACTGTCAGTAATTACAATGTCTGATGCATATTCGAACCTGTTATACCTGACAAGCGCGAACTTTGTAATTTAAGCCATGAAGGCTGAAGTTAAAATACGTGCAAATTGGATCAAGCGTGGAATATCTTTAATGTCCTATCATAGATATTGAAAGTAAAAATTTTAAACAGTCCAAAATTTTAAACGCTTCTGACGGTTTTCTTCTAAATGCAAATAAATGATTCTATGATTCTGATTCCCAATTCCCATGACACCATCGTGTCCTGTTCGTGTCATCTTGCCCAGGAAAGATGGTGACAGCCTGAGAATATTACAATTAATTATGGAAAAGCATTTCCAAATTCGTTGCTTATGAAATGTTCTATTTAGATTAATAGACCTTAAGCATGATTAAGTTGGATAGGTGAATTTCGTAAGCTACTACAATAGCTCACAATACACTAAGTGCCCGAAAGCGAAGTTGCATGTCGTCTTGAATAGCTTGCAATTACTTGAAAGTGGGAGCTACTTTGAAATAGCAATGTAAAGGAATTTAAAAAGACGCGATTTTGTTGAGGTAGAGTTTTGCGCTTGGCGTTTAAACCTTAAAAAACCGGCCAAGTGCGTGTCGGGCCACGCGCAATATAGGATTCCGTAGTACCGCTAGTTTTTGATAATTTTTGTATGGTCAATGAATGTACATTTATAACGTGTTTTACACTACTATCAACATCATCTCAGTTACGTAACGTTCAAAGAAATTTGAACGAAAAGTTCCTTTATACTTAGCCGAATACATTTTTTTAGTCGACTATAATTCAAAAACTTATGAAGTCTTCTTAGCCGTAATAGTTTTCCTTTTAAATGACAGACAGACAGACAGACAGACGGACGGACGGACGGACGGACGGACGGACGGACAGACGGACAGACGGACAGGCGGACGGACGGACGGACGGACGGACAGACAGACAGACAGACGGACAGACGGACCGAAACTATAAGGGTTCCTTGTTGACTACGGAACCCTAAAAAAGATTATTGTGCTTGATCTTATATTTTATTTATTCCAAAGTCATTAATGTCTAATAAATGATATCAACATATAAAATTTAACCCGAAAAGTGAGGTTAATTATGATTTTAACCCAAAAAAAACTGGAGGTTAATTGTAGATATTTAGTGAGCTCATCCTTTGAGGATTTCATTAGTGTTTCGCGTGACCGTAGCGCTTATGAGTTTATGTGAGACAATGTTAATGACTACAAGTATGATATATTATGGTGGTGACTCGGCGTTTTCATGTCCCGTCGACTTTTTTACAATGACAAACATAGCCACGTCCAGAAGAGAGTCCACTAAATGCTTGTCTAGCCAAGTTATCGCAAAAGTTATTACGAAAACGTTACCCGTACGTAATATTTAAGTATCTTTAGTTTTAATTGCCACATATGCCAATAATATTTTAAATTGATTTGGGTAATTTTCTTATCATTATTTTTTCCGAGGTTGAAGCTATAGGGGCTTCGACCTTTTGCGATGGCGAGGACGACAAATATCTCTTCATCTTAATTAGTCACGGCGGTTTGTAAATCTTTTGAATTTCAAAGAAATTCGAGAAACATTTTTTTGGACATTATAATATATTATTGTATTTATTTTAAGTGAATTATTATTAGATATCAGACATAGTACTTTTGACTTGATTTAATTTATAACTAATTGGTATTTAGTATTATGACAGATAACAATGAAACTACATGAATCTGTTGTTAAACAATGATTGACTGACTGAGGCTGCTTCCAATGAAAAACCATTTGTGACATCTGGTGTGCTGAAAATAAAAATAAAAAGACTAAAGTTTAGCATTCAAATCAATCTACAAACAATTAGGTAGGTGCAGATTACAGATAATTATAATAGGGGTTAACCTGTATTGTCTGCACCACATGCAAAGTCACTCAAAAGGTTTTTTGATGAGCATGACATGGCTCTCCTATGGTTTGGGTGCTAAAAATAGTAAAACACCATTTAAGATGAGAAACACCCAGGACCATAAATGTAAATTTATTAAGAATATGTAGTACCTTACGTTGTTTATTATTATTAGTTCAAATGTTGTTTATTATTATGATTTACGCATTCACATTCCACTGACATTATTTTTCTTTTGTCGTCTTCTTCTTCTCCTTTGTGATTTGTCATGTCGCGGTCGTTTGTTTTTTTTTTTTATTATTATTTATTTTAATTTTGACATATTGTAAGAGTGAAATTAGTATGTATTTATTAATAAATAATATGACTTAAAATTATATTTAAGAATGGCTTGTTTACAATTACTTATAGATATATGACTGAAACTTAAACCAATAATATTAATTATTCAAATGAGTTATGAAAATAATATAATTATGTATCATAAATTAACATTTGCACGTCGAGAAAATTGACAAAATATGTGAAACACTGTTAGAATAGTAACACCTTATTGTACCATATTTATCCAAATAAAGATTATTATTATTATTATTATATCTAAAGTATTTGCCAATAAAAAGTCCGATCGGGCCTAACAAAACCAGTTTAGCCTGATGCGAACGGCCTTCTACTAAATAGAAATTACCAACTGCCACCTGGAATTAAGTATGTCTCGTAGCGGCCGTAAGCATGTTTGACTTATGATCTTAGTTAAGCCAAATATATATTCTGTGGTTAAGCGACGAAGTACAATGTCCAATCAAAAAAAAACTGCCAGGGGTATAGTATCTTGTGCAATATGGGAAGCTGATTTCCCCATTAAGTGAAAGCATAACTGCGGTCATATAAACAATGGATTACCGTCGGGTCGTGTTCCGCTGGATGCACAGGCGACAATGCAGCGAGTATTGCGTCACAACACCATGGACCATGGTGCAATCAACATGGGCGGCCGAGGGGCAAGATCGCTAATCTTTTGTTGTCTTGTCGTTTCGACGAATCGAGAGCGTCGGCTATACGCTGTTTTGTGAGCAAACGTGTTATTTAGCAAGACAAGCAAGAAAAGTATATTATTGCAGACGAATAAGGAAACAATCGGGAAGGATTTACTAGATTAGTTTTTTGCGTCCTCGGTTTTTATGCTGCTATACATAAAGAGCAAAATAGATGTTGCGCTGCAATTAATTTATGACGCAGAAACAGTGCGTGTTTTCCACCCTATGTCCTTTCCCGGGAGGCCGGGACTAAAGTTTAGTGATTTAAGCGTAACAGACATGCACATTGCAACTTTCGCGTTTATTATACTAGTAAGTAGTATGGATAGTGGATACCATTGTACATTTTGCGCTTGACTCTTGATATAACGATAATGTAGATTGTTGACGATTATCATGCCAAGTTCGCTTACATTGAGACATCTTTGCAGTGAATTTGTACCGGATCTGAATAAGTCCACACACGTTCCGTCGGTGATCAATATTAAATAGATATGGGCTGTATCATGTATGTGGTCGCCGCACGAGGATTGTGACCAGGATGTGGTGAACGTATACAGTATCAAAATGTTTAGAAATGAGAGAAATTCTTACGGCTGCACTTAGAGAATGATCATTTAACTTTTATTTAATTAAGTATTCGAAGTAAGCTCCATATATTTTGTCAAACTCTTCATTAAATTAAAATTAAGTAAATGTCACTGAGTGCGGCAGTTAGCTGGAGTCGTAGCGATTTTAAGACAACCCTCGTAAGATGTGTATAACTTGTTTAATGAACGTCGTCCTAAAAAGTCTCTAATCTGGATTTAAAACTGAGGGAAAGGGGAAACCTTTTAATAAAAAATACGTGTGGCACTCGGGGACTGCCGTGGTAAAGCATTGTTTATCAACTGATGCAATTATAATACGCATACGTCTAGTCACACGCACACAAACACCGTGCCGAAGTCTAACAACGCCGCACCGACTGGCACAGCGGTCGGAGTGGGGTGTGTTAGGTGTTTTTCGTTACGGAATTTCGTGATTCGGTCGCCGCGCTCAAAGCCCGCGATAAAAGCTATGCAATAGCTTAAAATGACTCCACGTGCCAATTTATGGTGCTCGATTCAGATAAAACAGATGGACGTCGGCGCGGCGTCTAGAGGAAAGTGGACCGGACAGTGACACCGGCAGACACCGGCAGATCGGATTCCGAAATTGTACATGTGAAGTGAGCAGGCAATTTCGGACCTGTCAAATTCACAGATAAACTTGATTCGATGGCTCCGGGGAATTCTCTAATTCCTCAGATCCAAAATGTTTCTTGATTTCTAATATCTGTGGGATTATAATTCGTTGTTTTTAAACACGCACAGATTGTATCGCGTTGAACGTTTCTTTGTTTATATTGCATACTAGCTGTCCCGGCATACGTTGTTTTGCCATATAAAGTATTTCCAATTTCGCCTACGATTTCGCCCATATTATTTTATTGAAGTGACTAAATAAGTATGGCACCATGGCAACGTCTATCGCTATCCCGTCGCACAAAAAATGCATTCTGTCAATTCTATGTCAAATGTCATAATGTTACATTAAAAAAGTTTATACATATTGTCCAAAGCGCTAAAGTTAGAGTATAAATAAGAATTTTTAAATTTTCTAATTTTCCGCGCAATTTTTTTAATTTTTTCAATAATATTCTTCTTCTCCGGACAATAACAAACACATCAAAAAAAGAAATAGTGAAATCGGTCCAGCCGTTCAGGCGTGATCGGTGATGTCGTGACCACGGGAAATATGGATTCGTTTTTATACAATGTGTCCCGACACTCCCGACACCGGTGTCCGATCCTTTAATGTCATCATGTATGGCATATTTTATCGACAAATTGGCTCTCAAATTTTTTCTCTCTCTCACGGTTGTGTAATAGCAGCCATTTTTGTTTTTTTCGGTCTTTCACACTTATCTGACCAATACTTCTCATGTAAATATCCTATGAAGTTAAAAAGGTCATCAGGCTCACACAGGCAATACGTTATGAATTTCGTGGAATTAAACAAAGAAAAACCAAAGTTTAAGGAAAAAAATGTGTAATTTTTTAATTAATGGCTTTTTGTGGAAAATCTAGCGCATTAAACTGCTTCTTTTTTATTTTAAAAAGATACAGGAGGTTTTCATGCTAAATAAATTCTATTACTTCTATTCTCTAAGTCAGATAGTTTAGTATATAAGTTATAACGATTTTCTTATGAAGTATTGGTCTGAGATGTATGTATATTAGTATGAGAGCCAGAGAAAAAAAAAATCAAAGGTTAGAGGAAAGAAATTGATAGCCAATTTGTCAATAAAATATGCCATACATCATAATATTAAAGGATCGGACACCGGTGTTAGGATACATTGTATAATTATTATACATAGCTGCTTTATCGTTTATCTGACAAGTGGAAAGTGGGAATTAAAAACGTGTTACCTACTGTGCGCAAAATTAAGTGTTGT
The DNA here is from genome assembly GCA_905187585.1 of Cyaniris semiargus. NCBI lineage: Eukaryota > Metazoa > Arthropoda > Insecta > Lepidoptera > Lycaenidae > Cyaniris > Cyaniris semiargus. Next base: position 432,257 of record LR994559.1, read on the forward strand.
AAACAAAATATCTTTTCAGTCAAATTAATGAAAGTTAATTTTCATGATTTTTTTTGTCTCAATATACCAGACCGACCATTTTCTCGAAACAAGTATAATATGAGCTGCCCCGCCCCTAGCTGAAATCCTGGGTACGCCCATGCTTACTGCCATGATTTCTTAGCAAGGTTTCCGCAATTTCTGGATAATTTTAAAAAACATTAAAGATTACAACAAAACTAAAGATTTCTTATGTTCTCACAAAGGACCTCCGTTAAAGTGGAACTAAGCTCATACAAGAACATAATTAATGAGAAACATAACGCATTGAATGTGGCGTGTTAGAATGCTCAAACAAAGCATGTCCGAAGGTATTCAAAGCTTTACAGTGAGCTTTCATGGCTGAAAGAGAAAGTGGTGCAGTCCAATCGATATGTCTAGCGAGTAGCGACTAGCGGCCGCGTCTGGGGGGTGCTCGCCGAAGGCATTCAATTACAGCTCTTTAACCGCTTATAAATTCAATTTTTAATCCACCCGTCATCCATAATCTATACAAAAATTATGAATGCAAAAGTGTATCCGTCTGTTACCTCAAGCTTTAACCGATATAAACCGATATAAAGACCGAATTCAAATATTTTGTACGAAATCACCTGTGTAATGAGAGCATCTGCTATCCAACATGAAAAGTTCATCGATGAAATAGTGTTTTTGTTGATTTTTAATTTGCCGGCTTTAAAAATCCGCGTCAGTTTATTTAAAATCGTGTGGGGTGAAACAAGATCATAGAAACTCCGCTTACAAATAGTTCCAGTGCCACTATCGGTATTTTTACCGAAGTAAATGCTCTATAAATAGCAGAGATAACTCATTGAGTGAATCAGCGACTATCGTTCGGGGAACTTATTGTTTACGTGCAGGGCTGTCGAGTGCTGGGCCTCCGTTTGGAGTTGTTTTACCTCGGAGTTTCCTGAGAATGGACCGTATGTTGGTGACACAGAGGCTCTATCGCAGGTAAAATAGCTCTGGACAATACCAGTTTCTAACTGACAATAGTTGAAGTGCTCTAGCGACTAGCGTCGACCACCAACGATCAAACTTGATGGGCTCCACTAGAATGAACCGTAATGTGAAAAAGATTTAGCCCTATAATGCTATTACATCGTATATTCCTTTCTTTATTGTTAAATTATTCAACGTTGCAGCAAGACTTAGCAACCAAAAATCTCATCCTCCAGCTGCAACTTCAGTGATTATCTTGTAAGGCATTTCTCTGATGAGCTATGGAGCAATTAAATTCGATTTTTGTTTAGGCTGTAGTATATCCAGCTGCGCGTTCGAGTAAAAACTAAATTGCTCATATTGAGATTGGTAATGATAGTGTACATCTGTCGGGTAGTCTTTCACCTGCAGGCTTAGCATAACAACGGTAGAAATAAGGAAGAATCGACATACTGACGGATTTTAGTGACAAAATGGCGGATTTCCTTTGTCTAACTGTCACTTTGTCTATTCTTCCGTAGAAAGAAACCGCTTCTATGGTGACCATGCTAAGCCTGCTGGTGGCACCCCTATGTTTGGCGGCTTCCGATTCATGGCATACTTGATGATACTTGTACAAGGACCTTCGTCTCATTATGAATACAATCATTGGAACGTGCTTATCAATAGCTACAAGTTTTCATGAGATCATCACCAATACGCAACAGTCAGGGGATGTTTTCTGTGGAATGTGATTTTCTAAATCATTTACTGGCGATATTAAAGCCAATAGAAAAAGCCAGGTTGTGCTACGTTCCATATTATTTGTCATTCGAGATGATCATGGCATTTAAGCAAATAACAAACTGTAATGGATAAGAATGAGGTAAAAGAAAACAAGTGCAGATTACTTGACTTGTTCCTGAAGTTAACCTGTAGTTGGCGCTAATTTTGATATTCATCAATAAGGTCTTGACGACCTTTGACTTACCTGACCTGCATACTTAACCCCTGCTGAATCATTCCTTGAATGATCCTCGAGTCACCAATCTGTCCCGACTGGGAGAGCATACCGAAGCATGACAAATAGTATTAGGAATCCAATAAGCGGCACATTAATATTCCTTTGTACCTAGAGCATCAGGAATCTTACGCAAATACATAATATGTGGTTAAGCCGTCGTGCCTACTTAATTACTGTCGATATTGTATTCAGAAAGTTGGTGCGTTATATGAGAAGTAACTAAAGCTAATGTTTTAGTATTAAAATTAACGAGGTGGATATTATAATTTAATATAGGATAAGATATTCCTGACATGTTTCACAAATGATTAATTTGGAGAACTTTTCATGGGTGTAGGTGTGGAGCGAGGACTGTACTGACTGGACTTCAACAAGTTCGTTGTTTTCAGGGATTAATCGTGTCAGGACTAAGGACACTACTTTAGCTGCTGACGCTAATTTATAGCGACTTGGCGAATTGGTTTCCCGTCCAACAAATTATCCAAACAAAGCATTGTCCTCATGTGTTAACTGTTAGGCAATATCGTCTGTTCAAAATTATTCTACCTCCGAGCTTATTTGCATAATCCTTATCTCGTTGACATAAAGGCTGCTGGAATTTATGGTCACAAGTCACTACTCCGTGAGCTGCACGACACTGAGTCACAGTGTTGCAACTCGCAGCTGATCGTTTTGTTCGGCCTGTCGGCATCAATATGTACTGATATCGATCCTGTCTCGATTATCGCGCTTTGTTTGCGAGGAATTTCCATGAAGATGTAGTGCTGACAGAGCAAAAATTGTAACGTATGTTCCTTGCCCCCGGCTGCGATCAGATCTGGCGCTTTTGATTGTAATCTGCCTTTCTCTTTGGTAATCTAATAAGGTTCTTGAGAAACTTTCGGAAAGTTGACTACGTTAGTTCCACAAAGATTATGTCCTTGATTATGTTTTCTTCAATTTGCCAATCTTTTTATGTTTTAATTTAATTGTTTTAACTGATTTTCTTGATAAAAATACTTGATTAAGAGATATATACCTAATATAATATGCTCCTGGCTGTATATTATGACCACTGTAAAAAGGCGAAAGAGTAGAAAGGCTGACAGATTTTAGGTAAACATTATTTAATATTTACCTAAAATCTGTCAGTGAAAAACAAATAAGTGTTTCTTTCTTGCTATCGTCATTATTTTGGAACAATTTCTTCGGCCGTTTATTATTTACCTATAGTAATATTTCCCAGTGAGGCAGTCGTATCTAAAACCGGTGTCATTGTGGTGTGTAGTTCAGTCGGTCTGTGTGTATTTATACTGCGAGCTGTGCTGTTACGAGATAATATCGAGGGTGAATAACTGTCGTGTTGATTGAACTATTGTTTGTGATTCCGTTTGGTTTCCTCATCATCATCATCATTATCATCATTGCCATCATCATGAGTTTGTCTTTGATAACTTTTTTATTTTATTCGGAAAACAAACAGAAACCTAAGTTACTCTTCTCTCTTTATTATTTATTCTATCTCTCTTACCACGTTATATCGGTTCACTTTAACCCCTAGAGTGTTATAGGATGTGGGTCGACCGCAAGGACCTAGTATGCGTGGACATCAAACGATACTCAATTCATACAATTTAAATACAATACTAACAAGTCTCGAGAGGCAGAGTTTCTAATGTTGGTCGGCGAGTCGATTCCCCGAACGGAAGGAAGTCCGTGATATGGGTGCATATTAATTTAGACTTGTTTTCGTTAGTGGACGTAGCGATTTCAAATTTTTAGTTTATGAATGTACAATTTAGATTCTGCAAGAGTTTTCTTAGAACGAGGTGCCTAATTAACTTAGATGCGTGTTATACAATGAAATAGCAGTTAACGTTATATTCAAGGTACATGTGCTAATAAGTAATAATAAGATCCTGGAATCTGAATGCTGCACCTAATTAAGATAAAATATTATGTTTCAATACAGTTTCTGGTCACATTAACATAACAAGATGTTCTTTTTGGGGACTCAAATTATCCCTATATCAAATTTATTTCAAATCGTATTTAAGCGGTTTAAGCGTGAATAGCTAACATACATACAATTATGTATTTGCACTATATTTGTGCAACATGTAGAGTACATAGAGGTACACGCACTTCGCCTACAGAATGAATGTCTAGGCCCTACTGAGCCTGTGCGTGACTGCCTAGCTTCCTTTAAAGATAGCGGTATCCGCTCTGCTTATCACCATGCTCGCGGCCTTATCTGCAGTACTGTGGTCTGTGGTAGGACTGTGCGACGTCCGGCCTTGTATCTTCATAGTACAGGGGACTATTTATAGTACAGGGGTCGGGTGATATTTTCAGTACTGTAATTGATAGTAGACGGAAATAGAATTGTAAAATGTGTTATAAAGGTAATTTTATCAATTGAGAGTTTGAAGTTTGAACTTTGAAGTCACATTTGAAATGTGTTTATTGTTTGTGGAACTACATTATTGAATTTTATGTTTAGTGTTATGAAGAATAGTGTCGGCGGAACACCTGGGAAATATTAAACTAGACGTTAAGCATGGACGAGCTAGAGTTAGCCGCAACTACATGTATTGCGCTGGAACCGTGCACTTTTCCGTGATAAAAACTATGCTACGTCCGTTCCCGGGACTCACAGACCACAGTATTTCTATTCTCTATGTATAACTTCTTTGGTCTAAATCGGTTTGGTTATTAAGACTTAACATACACACAAACAACAGATAGACTTTCGCCTTTATAATATTAAGTATGGCTACGCAATACTTGCCATGTTCGCGGTTTTAATTATATTATTTTTCCACAATTATTGTCGGACTTACTAAGGAAGGAAGTATAAAGTAAAGGACGATGGGTTGTTCTCGTTAGCGAACGTTAGTAATTAGTTTAACAGACCCAGCATAATGGTCGCCGCACGAGAACCGTACTTAGTTTAACCTTGCCTTTGACTTCCTTGTGGCCTCCGACTTGACAGACGTTTGATCGTCTGGTGGAGCGAGACTGGCAAATGATGCGTCACCCGATGGTGAGGGTATCCGTGGCAGTCATCAGTGGAGTAACATGTGAATAACTTTTAAGTTTTGCCCCGATTTTAAAGGACGCGTATTGCGCCGGGGTGCAACAGGGTGATCTCATTTCACATGCTTTTATGATCTATCACGGATTCGGTAATAAGTGGCTGCGCCCCTTTATAATGTAAAATTTATAGAACACTTGTTAAGTCGGCGAAATACCTAGTTACGCCGATCTTATATATTTATGGACACTGTAATGAAAAATCTTCTCTCCAACTCGAGGCTTCGAGGCCTTAAAACTTAATCGACACTCGATTTTCGATCACATTAACCTAAAAATTAAAAATTCAACAATCGAAAGTACCAGGACCTCATGAGTTGTTAGTCAAATCTACAGACTCAGCAGTTATTCGGAGTTATTTTGCCTCTGACTGCATCTTTCTGCGGACCACATAGGTCAATTTCATAAGCTCCAAGATGGTCGAGGCTGTAATGTAGCCGTGTGACCTCTGCCCCCGACAGAGGGCTACGTGCTCAAGTGAGGAGGTACAGAGTACTTTCAGTTTCCAGGATTTTTTCATTAAAGTTGTACCTATATGATAGTTGCAAGCTTGTATAGCAGAATATGTATATCATTGAATAGCAATAGTATATTTAATCATACATAGCAAGTTATTAGCAAAATATGTTACATAGCTAAATAAGTAGAGCAAGGATCTGTGATACCAAAGTGGATTTAGCGCAGTCAAATGTTTCCGTGGCTTAGTGATTTTCCAACATATTACTGTTTGGTATTCATTAAAATTCTTACTGATTGGTATTCTTTTTTAAATTTTTAAAATTAAAATAGAATCTACTAATAATGAAATATGAAGTCTAATTAACTTTACTGTAATATGCATTATTTGTGCATCAAAACCTAAGCCTTTTTCGAGTGGCGCGGGCAGGGTGCGGGCTGGGTGTGGGTGCTAAAGAGTTTTTAATGAGACAGGGGAGACAAACGAGACAGCTTGACTAGCTAATAGGCAATAGCTATAGATGTCTATATTGTCTACCGAAAGTACCGGAATACTTACTTACCTTTTTTTATCTTGTAGTTTAAAATAAGATTTTCTCGATAACGGTTGCAAGTGGTGTAGGGGGTTTTAGGGGAGAAAAAAAGGCCCGTTTTTTGAGTAGGGGTTATGTATTACGCATCCCCCGCTACCCCCGGGGGAGGGCGGCAGGGGAAGAACCTCGGAAAGCTCTAATTTTAACTATATATATGTTTTTTCTTTCTTTAATCCTTCGATCGCGGATTCTTGGAAATCTATTGTTATTCTATTGTTGTCGCGATCGCCGGTGTCCTTATGGGGGTTGATAGGTTAAATCTTAACGAAGCTCTATCGCTCTATCTACCAAGTAGAAGGATATAAATGCTAACCAAAAACAGTATAAGAAGTTGGTAACATTTTATATTACTTTGATAGTAAATATATTTACATTTAATTGCAATTATTTAAACCTTCAATTAATGAGATTGTTTTTATGCGGCTGTAAATAATAATGATGCTGATTTTGATGTTTTATGGCCTGTTAAGTTTATAATGATTGTGCCGACCTTGGCCGAGTTGACGAGGTAATCTTTGGCGCTAACTCATTACTGCCTTTTACGAATGTCGGGTAATTTCTTGCACTGGTTTAATTATGATGAAGTAACCACGGTAAAAGGTTTTCAAAAACTGTAATAATCGAGGTCGATCGTGCATGCTATAGCTTCAAGATTATCATGGCAATCGCGGTCCATGATGAACCAATGTAAAACACCCCTCGTGTTTTACGTTTTCTTTTTAAAGTAAAAATTTAAAGGCCGATGGAGAAAAGACGACAGCACCCAAAAAAAAAAAAACTTTGCTCTTTTCGATAAAGTTATGAAACAACCCCATAGATTTTGAGGCTGCAATTAATTTAAGAATGGATTAAGTAATAAATATTAAGATTTAAGGCATATTTTTGAATATCTTACGTTTTATTATCTATTTAAATAGTATATGTATGGACTTCAATATACTTAGTTAAATGTACCAACAGGCAACAACATAATAATTATAATGAATGTAAAAGCAGTTTTGCTTATCACAAGGACATTATGATTATATTTTCCATTCCGATCCATATTATTTTACCATTTGAATAAGTAGTGCTCAAGTTGAGTGGGTGTGATGTAGATTAATGGCGCAGATGTGATAGAAATATTGTTTTGTCTTTCCACCAGTCGTTTAAGTCTTTGGGCCCTACATTCTAAGGGTTAAATATTGCAATTTAAGCCTCTTTGAAAGGCTTCCCTTGAAGACTTTAGAAATCAGAAATAATATTCAATTTTGAGTCATCACTACTACACTATAAAACAAAGTCGCTTTTTTCCCTCATGTCCCTTTGTTCCCTTTAATCTTTAAAACTGCGCAACGGATTTTGATCCGGTTTTCTTTAGGAGATAGAGTGATTAAAGAGGAAGGTTTATTAGTTTAAAAACATTCATTAAATAGTGGAGAAATACTGTTATTTTTGGGGTTTCTAATGTGATGTCGTAAATAATTACATTTTTTTCCGCTTACATTGCAAACGCAGGCTGAAAACCCTACGAGATTTATCAAAATAATGTACCAAGTATTGTACACTATAATAAGGTCTACAGAAAACTTCGCGATGGTATGTCTATCTTTTATGGATATCCCACAGGCCACAATAACATTTTTTTGTCATTTACTTTTAACTACAATTTACAAATATGGCTAATTTTCCAAGCGATTTTAACCGATACGGCATTAATCCTTATCCAATTAAATACTTTAAATACATTATTGATTTAATATAGATATATTTTCGAAGATATTACAGATTAAAAAAATGCGGGACGTAGCTTTTGCGGCGGTACCGACCAATGCGGGCCACGGGTAGTAATGAATATAAATCAAAACTACTGAATCGATTTTAATCATTTTTTTCAGTGAGTGACATTGGCTATATATTTTATACCCGTGCGAAGCCGGGGCGGGTCGCTAGTTTAATAATAATCATCATTGTTCAATGCTAACATTGAGTAGTTTCCACATCACATATTAGAATTAGAAAAAAATTATGGGGTTTGACATGAGTCGTCGCTAAGTGGCATGGCGCTTGCGGTGGCATCTGTCGAGTCCTATCTACTATTATAGCCGATATTACACCACACTTTTTAGAGCATATTAGTTAGGGTAAGCGTGCAAGATAATTTAGGTATCCTTACTTCCTAAATAGTAAATCCTAACACTGCCCGAAAGTAAGGCCCCCCTGATTAAACCATTGTGTAATACCGGCTTTTCTTTGTGGAATAAGTGAGAAGCCAAAGGAAGTTTTGTATGGCATTTTCAATAAACTACTACAGATTACAGCGTAAAATGTCTCTTACTTCACGTAGGTTAACATAACTATGGTATGCGTTAAACGAGAAAGCATTTTTGTTCGTACGATATAAAAGTCGAGCTACTAGGCTCGCATGGCGCGGCGAAGGTCGGCTGAAAGGGTTTCAGCGTCCACTCCAAGGGGTATTCAACCTGCGGGCGCTCTCGCCACCCCGCGCTACGAATGTTAAATAATAACTAGCTGGAGCCCGTGGCTGTTATGTTTTGTATGTACGAGCTCAAAAGTCAAATGTAACATTAAAATTGACAAATGTTCTGCTTCTGTAGCAAATTTTTGAAAAAATGTAAGGTTTATGGCACTTTTTTAAACTTTTTGTTAGGCGTAAGTCACAAAGTTTGATGCGGTAGTGGTATCAAAGACTGCCATTAACAATATTTGAAACTATGTCACCTGGGGCCCGTATACACCTCGAAATTCAAATCTTCGATCGCAGGCTTTATAAGACTGGGTCCTAAGCGTCGATTAGTAAACGGGTCAGACAGTTTTCAGACGTTGAATTTGAATTGTATCATTCATTTGCTCTCGATCTTAGTTGTTCGTATTTTTTAAAGAGAAAACAATTGTACGATTAGCCCAGACTGGCGCCTTTGAGTTAGTGCTTTATACTTGTTACTTTCTATATTGGAGCCTTTACAAGCATAATATCGCTGATGTAAAGTGCCGACGCAGACTGGCGTCAGGCGGCAGGCGGCCATGTTGATAGTGTTGATACTGCGGGTCAAGCCAAGCTGCTAATTATAGCTTGGCCTAAATATAGGCTTATTAAATTATGATATTTAAAAAAAAAACTGATTTTTCCAAGCGCGCTCAGCGAACACACGATCATGTGAAGAGAACACACGATCATGTGAGCTTTCAAACAAAAAATTTTTTTTCGCCGAAAGTTTAAAATAGACCTAAGTAGATGTTTTTTTATGATTTGTTAAAAATCTAGCAAAAGGAGCCCCGAAAATTCTAAAATAGATAATATGTAAATTTGTTAGGCTCGGGGTGATCGAATGAGTTTTAACACCTCTTGGACACCCTCGCGCTAATACCGGAGTAGATAGTAGAATGTGTCTGCAGAGTGCAGGTGGTTGTCATATCAAACCATAAAACAATGTGAATGCTCAAAATTCGTTTGATAAGAACACATTGTTTTAGGCTCGTAGTTCGAACACCTGCGCATTGCCCGAGCGCCGGGTATTGTAAAACTGTTACTGATAGAGCACACGAACTACACTTTTTAATGCTTTTTGTAACATAAAAGTTTAAATATTTATGGGCACATGTTTTGGTACTGTTGTAAATTAATCATTATTAAATATATTTACTTTGTATTTATAATAATGGATAAAAATTTGGTAGTATTTTTCTACCGAGGGCATGCCAGATATACCGTGCCGTAACAATATCAACATGTCGCATGTCATAGTCGCCTTCCATGAGGCTCGCGTCTGCTCATTCAATCTCGAACGAGTCAATGAAATGTCTCTCAATACTAGTGATAGTTTGGTGTGAGGTGGGCCGGGCCGGCCATATACGGCGCGGGCCGGGCGTCGAACCCGCTACCCACTACGCCGCTAACGATGCACCTACAGTTGCCGAGCTAATGGTCTTGGCTTGTTCATCATCATCAGCTTAGCTTGGTAACATAGGAAGGGTTCTATGAAACAATAGACGAATAAAGAAAATCTGTTATTTTGTCTCTAAAATCTCTTTTGAGTTTGTATTCTTTTGTATTTCTACTGTGCTAAACTAAGCCTCCTGAACACAATATTAAGGTTTTTCTATGATATTAGCTAATGAGAAATTCATGGCAAAATAAAGGCAATGCACTGGATACGGGCGTATTTATTCCAGCTGATTGTAGGATTAACCTGAGCACTGAGCATCAATTTGCTATAGAATAAGAAGGTTGCAGATGATCAATGTGACATAATATCCAAATGTAAGCGAAGTTTTGCTGTACAAAAAGCTTTGAAAACTACTTTTGTTTGTAACTTATTCAAGCATCCAAGTTCCAACTTCACCCAAAACGTCACCGTGTCCATTGTCCATATTAAATCAAGAGCAAACTAAACAACGCGACAAAGAAGGCCGATTAGCATAAAGTTCCCGAAGTGCGCCATAAACATCGTATTTTATTGGGCTAATTTACATTATTGTAACGATTCAATGGGTTTTCGGTGACAGAAGATAAATCTATGTATCGAGTTTCCTCGAACGTTCGAGGCATTCCAATGGACTCAACGAAGTCCGTAAGGAGTTATTAATGTGAAAACTTCTTTGGCGGTGTGGTGTACTTTTTGGAATGTATAAAAAAATGTTAAAATCGCATCAGCCATCAGGAGTCAGGACATGAGACCTGATCTAAAATTTGGAGGACATAGAGAGTGTTTAGGGGAGGAAGGAAGGAGGAGGAGGAATTACTTTCTACCGCGCGGCAAAAATCAGCCTTCTGTCACTTTTTAGGGTTCCGTACCCAAAGGGTAAAAACGGGACCCTATTACTGAGACTTCGATGTCTGTCCGTCTGTCAGTCCCTCTGTCTGTCTGTCTGTCTGTCTCCAGGCTGTATCTCAAGAACCGCTATAGCTAGACTTCTGAAATTTTCACAGATTGTGTATTTCTGTTGCCGCTACAACAACAAATACTAAAAACAAAATAAAATTTGTATTTAAGGGGGGCTCCCATGCAACAAACGTGTTTTTTTTTTGGCTTTTTTTGCTCGATATCAATAATGGCAACAGGTAGGGACTTGAAATTTTCACAAAGTCCTTAATTATATATGTACTTTAATAATTAATAATAATATTAAAATAAAATAAAAATTTAAGGGGGGCTCCCATACAAAAAACACAATTTTTGGCCTATTTTTGATCTATAACGGTACGGAACCCTTCATGCGCGAGTCCGACTCGCACTTGGCCGATTATTTATACTTCTGACGGATCTCTAGGAGTGGAACCTGTTGTTTTTCCATCTGTGGTTGTTCGGTAACCAAGCGAAAAGTAGAATTACCATTTGCTGAAAAAGAATTAAAGAATTATTCTGTCCCTCAAACCATAAAAGGCATCTTATACATGTTATGTATAGTCATTCAAAACCGTCAACCGTGATTCGTCGTATGAAAGCAATCATCAGTCGTCATTGTACGATGGAAATCCCGCACAGGGTGACCAATTTTAAGGCTTTCTTTCTTGTCAGCCGAGTTCTCCAAGACTGCTGCTGATTCAGAGCATTCATTTTAAGGCGTTGGGTCCTCCACGTTACATACTCATGATTGATTACCAAGATTGCGAAGCTGTTTAGCACAATCGACGTCGAACATACTTTACACGTGAATGTCCATCATGTGCCAGTGTGGAGATTTCTTGAATTCTAGATAGAGCTAGGTTTTAAGAGCCTACTGTGATAACGCTAGCCCCGCCTACACACAACGCTATCCTCCAATCGTGATACTATAATTCCACGAATCGTGCTCCCGGGCAATGTACTTTAGGCTGCAGCTTATAATAATAAACAATATCGCGTAACAACGGTTCCCGCATTATAGCACGAAAGTAAAGGTCGTAAGTCCCAAAACTGTTTTTTGATGATTATTAAAAAACTAAATACAATGCTAATATTTCCTTTAGCTATTATTTTATAAAGTGTGTGATTGTAGTAGTGCAAGTTATTTAATGATAGTAACTCAATAAGTGTAACAGATATTTGTTGAAATGCCCAAAAAGATTCATAATTTCGAAAAATAAAACTATCGAGTCAAAATAAGTGAATCGTGTTTTCCGTTAGCTAATTATATCAGATAAATATACAATGATTAAATAAATCTCAATTTCATTTGAGTCAATCGTCTTCCGGGATCGTAATACTTATTAGAAAACACAGCAAAATTGCACAGCCCGCTCTTAAGTAGGCATTAAGGGATTAACACACAGCCATAACGTATATTATATACAGCTGCAGTGGGATCATGGCCATTTCTATGGAACGATGAGTTATGATGTATCGTGCTATAATATGTTTACATTATAGCTGCCGTGTTTGTAGATTAGCCTGTGCCAATAGTTTTTTATTTAACCGAGTGAACCCCTCAATGAAGTATGTCGATAGGATGTAGAGTTGTTAACGCTTATAGCCACCGTCTCCCGCGTTTCCGGCGATTGGCAACACTGCCTTATATTCACTTACAATGTTGCCAATGTCTATTTCCTTGTCACTAATAGGCTATAAGATAATTCGCAAGGACAAATGTTTCCGTGACCGAATGGATATTCTATACGTTTTCAGGCCTAAGTAGACATGCTTAGAAGTTAGAGCATACGTCGACTTTACTATTGGCGAAGACAACTAGAGTTCTATAGGCCTTTTAAAAATGTGTAATTGGAGACTGAATTAAAGAAATAAGGAACGTGGATGGTCCATGGACCAAAAAGCTTGTACATATAAAATGAATTGTAGTGTTTGTCTCACCACTCTCACCTCTCTCCTATGTAATGTTAGCTTATGTAGTTTATAGTTCAGTCAGTAAAGGATATTCGCGAGTAAAACACATCTCGAGGCCCGCACATTGCAGAATATCATAAATATTATAGGTTCTATATTTTCTAGTAACATCTTTTGAAACTTGCAAAAGTTTATAATAACTGAATAGAGCCACTGTGATATGTATACATGCATAGGCGGGACGGATGTCGTTTTAGGTCACAGTTATAGCGCTTGATGTAACATCAGCTGTCTGTCTGTCTGTCATATTAACACTATATATCGCGTTACCTTGTTTGGAAGATGGTATAACTAGTTTAATATTTCAATTTGGAAGTAGCTCCTATATAGTATCAGTTTTGTTTGCAGCCGCCAGCCACAGATTACAAAAGGAATAAACGGGAACTTTAAATATTCTCATAAAATATGAGACAACATGGTTATATCAGGTTAAGCTTGCTTCTTTAAACATGGATTTTTTAAAGACATAATAATATTGTGTAGTTATAATAATAATAATAATAATATAATATCTATGGACGCTTCACACCACGTCAGTCTGGCCCCGTGGTAAGTACCTGATGGACTTGTGTTACGGGTACCAGACAACGGAAATATATTTAATACTTTTATACTATACATATATTTAAGATTTTTATTATATTATACACATATTTAATACACATCCATGACCCAGGAACTTTGAAAAAGTTTTTGTTCCGTCGGCGGGATTCGAACCCGCGACCCCCGGCTTGAGCTACCAACAGCCCACCAACTGAGCCACAGGGGTCGTCATAATAATAAATATAATGTATTGTGTAAATGTATTTCCATGCAGCTAGCGGTGCATGCATTTTTAATAAATTTATTACATTTTAATTTTTTAATTTATTAACAATTAGCAATAACGATTCGTAAAGCTCAGAACATTCCATTAATGATAGAGTTCACTGGGTCGAGGTGACCGATACATGTAATATGTATGTCCCTTTGTGTGTGTGTGTGTGTATGTGTGTATGTGTGTGTGTGTAGATTAAGAGCGGGCTGCCAAATTTTGCTGTGTTTTCTAATAAGTATTACGATCCCGGAAGACGATTGATTGAGATTTATTTAATCATTGTATATTTATCTGATATTTGCTAAACGGAAAACACGATTCACTTATTTTGACTCGATAGTTAGAATTTTTCGAAATTATGAATCTTTCTGGGCTTTTCAACAAAAATATCTGTTACACTTATTGAGTTACTATCATTAAATAACTTGCACTAATACAATCACACACTTTATAAAATGATGGCTAAAGGAAATATTAGTATTGTTTTTAATTTTTAAGTAATCATCAAAAACAGTTTTGGGACTTACGACCTTTACTTTCGTGCTATAATGCGGGAACCGTTGTTACGCGATATTGTTCACTATTAGCTGCAGCGCAAAGCACAATGCTCGGGGGCACGATTCATGGAATCATTATAATATCACGATTGGAGGATAGCGGGGTGTGTAGGCGGAGCTAGCGTGCTTTGATATTTTTGACAGCAGGCTCTTAATATGTGACCTTTAGAACCCTCTGACCGTGGATCCGGCCGATAATCGCGAAAAATAAAGCAAATTGTGCAAAACGGGGGTCGGACGGAAACTGTTTTGGAAAAAGGAAAATAAATGATATTATGCACTGAGTAAAATAGTATGGAGCGTGGGAATACTTGTGGGAGCCCCAGAGGAAGATCATCTAACGAAGTGGTCTTTTACTCTCGTAACCGGACTAATAACAGACACGACTGCGGATTGACGCACATATTTAAATATATCATTATATATTATGCACTTTAGTGTCAGACAACTTGCATTCTTCTACTGTATTAGCCAACATAGAAACAACATTTTTTTCAACGCGAGAATCGAACCCAAGACCTTCGAGCCAAGAGCCACACTACACATCACCGTCACATTCTCTCTAAACTCTAAAGTCCAATACATCTCAAGCAGCAAGGAAAGTCACAGTTATCGCAAAGTTAACCCTATCGCGGTACTCGCGGTACAATCGACCGGCTATAGGTTGCAGGTCGCAGCCTTTAGCGGCATGCGGGTCTCGCAGGCCACCCGCGACGGAGCCGTGAGGTGTAGGGTTCACTGGTGATGTTTATGCAAACTTCAGAGTTCAGACCGTTTTGGACTTCAGCTAGGTCCTTCTACAATTCTACTGTCTACAAGGATGTTTCGGCTCTAATCAAAACAGAATTAACCGCCGCCCGCCGCCATCATGAGGGAGAGGTTCAGCTGTTTCACACTCGACATGAGTATCTCCCGTCAATAAAGTAGTAAAGTGTCACTTGCATTCTTCTGAGTGGTGTCAATTCGAGTGACAGCTGCATGAATCGAACATCTTTGCAGGTTTGTAGAAAATACTCTGACAAGCTATGAATATCTCTTTTTGAGCAATTACACAGATCTTCGTCTTCGAACAGTAAGTTTACCGAGAATGTTTATTCAACTGGTGAATGTCCCGTTGGGTGCGCAACTGCGCACTCTCGGCCACCGCGCCGTTTGTCTAAGCTAATATTTACAGTCGTCTGATGCTGATAGTTTAACGACATTGTTTATGACTATACACCGCCTACCGGGAGGGGTCTAGCTGTCTGTCGGGACTCGGGCGAGGGGCGGAGGTCTCACTGTTTACAGGAAAGGGTCATACTGACACCGAGCTTGAACGTTGCAGTTAGAAACATGACACATTGATAGTTGTAAAGGATTTTCTCTACGTGGGGCTGTGATGGCTAGCGATGATTGTTAAGTTGTCCACGGCATGCACGTCTTTACATGTTTGTAATCGCTTGTTTTGGTTCATCATCTACACTATTTTATTTTATTTATTTTTATTTTATTTTATTTGGAAAACTTACAGTTACTTAAAAATTATTATAACTAAAAATTACTATAAAGTTAGGAGCCAATTACCAGTTTCCTCTAATAGATAAAAATAGTAAAAAAAAGAGAAATGAAAATTAAAGTATACATAGCTATAACTTTAAACTTTATCAAAACAATGATATCTGGATGGTATGCCTATGGCTAAATAATAGTACAGTTGAGAAAAAATATATATTATGTTGTAAGTTATAACCACTGCAAAAGTAGAACGAAAAACTTAAGAAATATACATGTGATTTTGTAAATTAATAATTGTTACCTTGTATTATTATACTTTTTTTTTATGAAATAAGGGGGCAAACGAGCAAACGGGTCACCTGATGGAAAGCAACTTTTTTTTTTTATTAGATAAGGGGGCAAACGGGTCTGTTTCACGCCGGTTTTCTGTGAGAACGTGGTATTTCTCCGGTCGAGCCGGCCCATTCGTACGGTGAAACTTATGTTTCTCCTTTAAAACTTTTTTAAGAGCACAGTCATACCATGGAGGATAATAGTCTGATGATATTACTTTTTGAGGTATATGCGATTTACGGAGATCATAGATTGTGTCGTAGAAATATTTTAAGGCATCATCTAAAGGCTTATTATAAAGGTGTTCCTGCCAAGTAACTGTGTTCAGATAGGTACAAATATCTTCAAAATTTCCTAGTCTGTAAATGTACTTTAATCTTTTATTTGTCTTCAGTGTATCGACAGAATCACATATGAGATCAAAACGTAGAGAGCGATGATGTGGAATATCTTCTGGTACCAGAGGATCGTCACAAGCATCGACTGTAAATTCGTTATTAGAAAATATTAAGTCCAAGAACCGATTGTTGTAATTACAAACTCGACTACGTTGAGTGAGGTTGCACTGTGCCAGAGTGTCAATAAAGCCGATTTGAGTCCTAGAGAGGGATACGCTGTCAGTTGTATAGTGATTACCCTGGGGATGACAATCAATGAATGGTAGATTGAAATCACCCATGATTATAAATACATCATTAGGATGTGAGTTAATCACGTTAAATAAGTTATTGGAAAATTTTTCAAGTTGTACACTAGAACTGTTTCCACAATTTTGATTACAAAGATACAAAGTCCAAAAGTGTATTTTGTTGGATGATCTATCCTTCGATGAAACAGTTACCCAGACATCCTCTGCAGAAGTATGCCACTCGGGACGACCCATTGTTAATAAATCACGTCGAATTGCCAAAATACTAATATTATAAAGAGGGAAGATTTGTATTTTTGTGTGTATGCTTGTAATAAATAAACTCAAAAACTACTGTGCCGATTTCAAAAACTCTTTCACCATTGGAAAGCTACATTCATCCTGAGTAATATAGGCTATATTTATTTTCATAATTTAAGCGGGCGGAGCCGCGCGGAACGTTTAGTTTTGAATATAAGGCCAAGGGTCCAATTACAAATATTATAATAACCTTTTTTCCTTTCTTTTATTTAGCTGACTCCTCACTATAATTCCGCAATCATCATAAATAGCAGCAATCGGTGAAGCGGTAATTAAGATGCGCGCGCGCAGTGATAAGGCCAGTCACGGTCTAGTGATGTGCACCGTCGTTATCGAAACGATTAATCGAATGAGCGGCTCCGAGAGTTATCGATTCACGCTGTGTTGTATTCCCGTCTCCACATACATGCATGGTGATTAGCGTTTTAATGCGGGCACTCTAGCGTGGATGAGAGTCGTAGATTATGTTAATTGTACTTCACCATCTAAGCTTATTTTGTACAAATGGTTTCATTTTGCGTGTTGCAATATTTGTAAACGTAGTTACTAATACTAGTTACTTAGTTTTAATATTGTAAGAAGTAGAATATGGAAAGATTTAACCCGTTGGGAAAGGAGGAGGATAGATGAATGGTTTTCATTCCCCATTTTTTATTGCTTAACACAATATGACTCGTTTCAAAATATAATAATGTTTGATATTTAAAGTAGAGTTTGTCTAATTTGAAATGACACGCCCCACCACTTCACTAGTTGATATAAATGAAATTTTTTGTACTGTGAATACGAGTTTTTATCTGACGTATTCGACTGCTCAAATACTTAAACAGCCGTTATTATTAATTTCAGTCGTCAGCAGTTTCAGAAGTAAATATCCACGAAACTCATTCATTCATTCAACAAAGTTATGGGTCTGTTTATTTTTTGCGGCGCGGTAGCCGCTAAATGTTGTGGATAGAGTTTCCGGTCGCGGTCGAAAAGCTCGACTCGTTCGAAGGCCACTGCCGACAATCTATATTTGGACACCACATCAAATGAATCACGTGTGCTAGTGATGAGTGTATCGATATCGATAGACAGGCGATATATAAGTATTTTTTTTTTAATTTTTAAAGTTTTCAATTTTCTTTCTTGTGAACGTTGTTATGTGGATATCGGTAAATATTTAAATCGATATTATTTTCTCGGGTCGAAACTATTCGAAACAAATTAGATTTTTAAGTAATGGGTTACTTATATTGTTACATGATATAACAATCTAAAGTTGGTACATAATGTACCTGTATAAAAAATCAAGTCGAAGATAAAAGATAAAACATAGTTTCAGGCGCGCTCATTAACATATAAACATATCTACTTTTTCTATATTTTGACGTAACATTTTAAAGACAAGAAAACGGGCATTTTTGCGTTAGAAATATACTTTTATGGTATACACAACCCTAACGGAAATGACATAATGTGACTTGGCTAATGTGAAAAGGCTGTACTCGGAAATGATGAGGTGTTAAATGTGTAGCTTCTTACACCTTTATTCTCCTTGTACGATTAGTAGGCTTCTTTTAAGAGTTTTGTTGTTACGTAATGGTCATTTTTTATAAAAAAAAATACTGAATTTGCGAAAACGTTACTAACACCAGTTTTTCTCTATTTCTCTTTCTGTTGCCATGGAGTGTTTCTGTATTTTAGAACCGAGAAACTATTTGGTAAGAACCGTATTTTTCCAGTATAAAAGTAGGCTATGTGTTCATTCAGACTACGAACAAAGGAAGGCTTCATGGGCATGCACACTGGTTTTGGTTGCTGAAAAAGCCTAAAGGTCACAGCACACATATCAACTCGGAAAGAGATCGGCACCGTATCGCCTCGAGCCGTTCAATATTGTTTGTATGAAACTCCCTACTGCAACGCACACTAAGCGGAACCGTAACGTAATCGCCTCGCCTCGGAACAGGCTCCGAACCGCGATGCGACGCGTGGTCAACTAGCAGTCCCCCCGCTTACGGCTCGTCGTCCACCCGCTTACAGCTCGTCGTCCCACCGCTTACGGCTCGTCGTCATATTAAGTCATATTAAGTACTAGATGTTAAATAACGCGGGAACCGTATATTTTTTCGAAATAAAAGTAGCCTATGTTTTTTACTATGGTCTATTTTATCTGTGCCTTTCATCAAAATTAATGTAGTAGTTTTGGTAGTTTATTCTATGCAAAGATGCAAATATTACATAGATAAATATTAGAATAAATATAATGTGAGGTACTTAATATAGAATATAGATGAATGTTGTATCTCGATGAGCACAAACAAGTCGACATTGAGATGATTGCAATGATTATTACGTTTTAATGACGACCATGTTGCTTTGATGAGATCATGACTCATACATTGGTGATTCTGCGCAATTTTCATTATAAATTAGTTTTAAAATTATTTTTATTACGCAATAACTACTAATTATTCGTTTTATATTACCTACTTCTTAGAATATTTAAATTATTTAGGACATGATATTTTAGTTTGAAAACGTGACTGAGTGAGACTCTTAGTTGAGAAATTGTTTGCGTTTTTACAATATTTATTCATAACCGCAGTATTTATTTTGTTAAATATCTAAATAAAAGCTCAGTTATGTTATCGTAAAACAGTGCAACAAACTTTCTTTCAATAATAAGTATTATCGATATCGTCCCAACACTAGTTACACAAATAACTAAGTTTATTTGCACATTTAACTGATTTCGATTATCATAAAAACTGAATGACTCGACACTATTATGATCATGTTTTTGTCGATACAACCATAATAGGTAGTCTAGTTTTAAACGTTTTTACTAGTTTTTATTATTCGTAGGTTTTTACTATGTATTTCGTGACTATTTAAAGTCATATAAACTTGCAATTTATATAATAACAACTAAAATGTGCACCTTAAAGTTTTTCAGTGTTAATATTTTCCTAAATTAAGACGTTGATTGTCAATGTAATTTCTTTTTTTTTTTTTACTAACAAAAGCTGTGTACAATATTTAGATTAATGAATTCACCAATGTATTATTAACTTACTAACCTAATTTGTATAAACTTAGTTCATTAATTATTTTTGTACCTTAATTAAATAAAAATAAAAATACAAGAATTAGAATTTTGCAAAATATTAAATATTAAGTTACCCCATTAAGAACATTAATTTATTTTCGTTTGTCTAGCCCAGTCGCCACTCTTTCAGTCACTATCCCTCTCTTATCAATTATCACATACCTGCGAAAACGAGACAACTAAATATTTATGAGCGAGCGAAAGAGACGAATGGGTGGTGGAATTTCTACGTGTTCCGTGACCCGGCTATAGATTGAATTGAAACTGATCTTTCTCGAGGTACTAAGCCACTATAAAATTGTAAGAGTATTGCGATTGCATTCCGAGTTCCAACCCACTCGCTGACGGTTTACGGGCTAATAAAAGAGCAAAGGGATCGCCTGATGTAATGTCTATGACTTTACGGCCCATACACAAATTGAGACCGTAAACTAGTGATTTCCAAGCGTGGTATTAGAGTGGTATAAAGTTATAGGGTGGTAAATAGTATAAGGAAGGATTCTAGTTATGATAGTATATTAAATTATATCATTTAATGTTAATGAAAGCGAAAAAAAATATTATAAAAAGTAACGCACTGTTATTTTTGTCAAATTATTGTGTTAAAGTAAACCCAAGGTTAAATATCGCGTCACAAATTATTACTTTTCGTTACCATTGCTGTGCATGCTATCTCCCTTTTCCTTCGTATTTATAAAAGAGAAAACTTGATACATATTTAATTCGGGGTGGACAATAGATATCAAGATCATTTATTTACAGACAAGTAGTCAAAATGGTGGTAAGAGTGGGTACAGTTCCTTCGTACTCTACCAAAAAAATGGTGTAGGTATGATTTGTGATTGTCATAATATTTAGGATGTCAAAATCATAATACCTCCCACTAAGTAGTAGTCGGGTAAGTGCGAGAGTGCGGGAGTATCGTGCAATAATTCCTAATGTCTGAGATTGAATATTTGCGTACAGACGGCCGCCGGTCGTTCACCCGCCGAACTTCAGCGTTTGATGTGCGCCCGGCGCCGCGAGTAACAGGCGGGAGCGGTTTTCGAAAAAAGTATACAAAAAAACTGAGTGATAATACTTTAGGGTGTGTATGAGTCCCCTGTGTATAGTTCATTGTGAAAGTTGAAAGAGCAACTTTTTTTTTACTTTTGTGGGGGAAAATTTATCTCGCTCGGGCGCTAGCCCATACTAAGCAAAAATTTTGCTCTTTTAGCGCTGCTACTTTCACAGTGAACTCTATATAAGGGACACATACACACCCTAAAGTATTACCACTTTGTTTTGTTACACGTTGTATATAATAAATTAATAATAATATGTATTTCATCCCTTACACTTTACAAAAATAGTTACACGAAAGATACGCTGTACAAAAAGCGGTTGATAGATATACAGTGTGTTTGGTCAGGGACTAGCGATATTTTAAGCTCTCATGTATATGTACTTGTTATGCAAAAAAAACACTAACTACTAAGGTCTAGCCCCCTTCGCCTCTGTGTGGCAGACACTTTATTGTTTTTGTAAGATTGACTCTACCCGGTTAGCAAAAAACATTCTTTCTTTGTGAGGTTTCGTCCTATTGTCATAAAAATAGCCTTAAATGAAAGGTAATTAAATAGCCTACCATAAAAAATCACAAAAAAGGGTTTTTTTATGCAAAAAGTTTAAATAAGTCATAGTTTCTAAAAAAATAGAGAAAACACGTGAAAATTTTACAACTACTCTATTTTTTACAGAATAAGTATTTTTATTGTCTATTTACACTTGAAAATTTACAGCTCAAAATGCTCAAAAAAAAAACTTTTTGCGCTCGCGCACAAGTCACAACCAATGTTCAAAGAACAAATAGCTCTTAAAGAATTTGTCATACGGACGTAATTAAAATGTGGTATTGAAGCTTAACTCAAATTCTTTGGATATAATAATCAATAAAGATAGGTTATGGGGGCTGTTTCTGTAAAAAAATACAATAGTTGTAAAATGTGCACGTGTTATCTGTAATTTTTTTTAGAAATTATGACTATTTTAAACTTTTTGAATAAAAAATACCCTTTTTTGTGTTTTTTCTTTTATGGTAGACTATCTAATTACCTTTCATTTAAGGCTATGTTTATGACAATAGGACGAAACCTCGCAAAGAAAGAATGTTTTTTGCTAACCGGGTAGAGTCAATCTTACAAAAACAATAAAGTGTCTGCCACACAGAGGCGAAGGGGGCTAGCCGCTAGACCTTAATAGTTAGTGTTTTTTTGCATAACAAGTACATAATATCATTATGTATATGAGTGCTTAAAATATCGCTAGTCCCTGACCAAACACACTGTATAAACAACAACCTTGTCTAGTAAGTGGATTAAAAAAGTGGAAATAAAAATGTTAAATTTTTAATTTTTTCGATGTCCTATTGTTAGTCAAGCCTTTTAGTTTGTTTGAAGTCGAGATGCTCCTTAGTTCTGTCTACTCTGGTATTGATGTTAATAGTACGAAGGTTTAACTGTATAAACTCGACCGCACTTTAGCAGCTGTCCTGTCGACATCGTCTCTACCTTGCGGCTTGCGCCGCGGCTGCGAGTGGTTCTCGACTCTCGTGTGCGATACCAACATAATTGCGCCGTCTAATGCGATGACTTAGCGTGCAACAGACAGACAAGTGAATATTAATATTATAGCATTATTATAGGGTCATGTAAGTTGTAGGCCGTAGCTGATGGCATAGTAGAAGATATGATATGGGTCTCTCTATGATGCATAGATTGCATTATAATTTGTTGCATCATAATTCATAACATGTTTTAATCACAGCCATTCAATAATAGAATACATACTAACTTTATGAATGTTTTAAGTTTAAACTTCTCGTGGTCTTACACAGCATCAATCAAAATATTTTCGAGTAATTATCCTCGTAATGTATTTCTGATAGAACTTTATTGCCTTACACATTTGTGGTTGTGTTCTCGTTCATATTTTCTTTCCAGAACCCAATTCATGTTTACGATCCTATTGTAAGCCAAATGGTACAACAGCACCACATTTTTAGACAAACTAGGTTCGATATTGATGTTTAAAAACAACAGTATAACTTAAATTTAAAATTAAAAAGGATTCCTAACTTACAAAAAAAAAACATACGATGAGAGCATAAAATGTCCCTTACCTTCAAAAGCTAATAATTCAAAATTGAGTTTATTTGAGTTACAGAGCATATAAAATAAAAGCTTTTAAAAAAATCAAGGTTCTAAATTCAAACGTCCCTTTCCTCTTTCCAGGCGTCTATGGACCTTCCCCCGGACAAGGCGAAGCTGCTCCGCAACTACGACCTGGAGAAGAAGTGGGAGATCATCTGCGACCAGGACATGGTGGTGGCCAAGGACTCCCCCGCCCACTACCTCAACCGGCTCCGGACTTACCTGGATCCGAAGGCGTCGAGGAGCCACCGGGTAAGAGATCTGTAGCTGGCACTATGTCACAAAAGTCGAAACAGGTGGCAATGACCTGTAACCTGCTCCAGAATCACGGACTTCACAATTAATGCGAGGGACGTTTTAAAATCAGCGCCTTTAGCTCGATGCAACGTGTCCACTACTTCGTAATTTGGCTAAACGATTGTACTCGCTGTCATGTTTACAAAATGCCGGCGAAATACCGGTGGTGCTCCGACGAATCGTAAGCAAAGCGAGCAAGCTCTAGCACAGAAATCAATACACATCAACCAATACTGACCATTTCGTATTGCGTTATTCCGATGCAGAGGAGCGGAGCTAAGCTGCGTGCTGAGGAATGTGTTTCTAAGAATCAATAGAATACCAAATACTATATTGGTTCCTCAAAAACACATTCGTCCCAACGCAACTGAGCTCAGCGCCAGTGGCTACGCATTTTAAAGAGTCAAGAACCTCTTAGTCATTTCGTCGCCCGTAAAACTCTTTAGGGAGCTGTAACTCGAAACTTCATAAACGAAACATTAGCTGCTATCTCCTACACAAATTCTTAAGTCCTTGTCAATATCAGTAATGCCGCGTCAAACGCTTTGCTCTACCTAGGCGTAGCATTATGCATTATTTTATAGGTCTAATATTTCGTCTACAGCTGAATCTAGACCGTAAAAAGGTACAGTTTATTTATTTATTTATTTATTTAAAACACTTTATGCAAATATTTACATAGGCGGGCTTAATGCCTTGTGGCATTCTCTACCGGCCAACCAGGGTGATGATTAAAGTGTAAAATTTCAAAACAGAATTGGTGATATGAAATAAATAATTATATAAATATTAATATTTGATAAACTATTATTTTATACATATTTTTATCATAATAGACCTACATAAACCGTAATTACCTGTTACATACCAATACACACTAGCTTACGATAATACCATACATAAGTTATACATAATTAAACTATATCATTAAAATATACCTACCTACATAGAATAAGTAATTAAAATACTAAAATACTAAATGAAAATATATTTAATAAATATATATAATAATTTGTCAAACATGAATTCTAGTGGAACCTTAAACTAATGACAATATACAATCGATAACTGTATGTGTGTATGTATGTATGTCTATACACAGTACCGTTCTGCAGACAATGGGTGATATATCACTGGGCTGTGTCCCAGTGGCGCTGGCGCTGGGACTGTTGTATGTCCCAGATACGACTCGTGTGGAGACTGAACGAGTCTATATTTTATAGTAGGTTAGGATCATTGTAGAGGAAAGATGGTCCTTTGTGATTAACCCTTCAACTCCGATAAGGCCACTGGGCCACTGACCTCCATTATACAAGTACGCTGGACTAATGATACCCTTTGAAATGACAGCTATTTTTTGTGCCTATTTGAAGCGGAATCAGCTCCCCCGATGTGAGGGATAAGAACTAAATTTGACGTAAAAATGACGTTTGAAAGTCGCCATATTGGCGCTGATAGCAGAAGTGGGAGTATTTGGAACTAATACTAGTGATGACAACCAATAACGATTAAGCGGCCATTTGTAAGTTACGTCAAATTTAGTTCTCTTCCCACTTACTGGGGGCGCTGATTCCGCTTCAAATAGGCACAAAAAAGTGGGTATTATGGTCCAGCGTGCTTGTATAATGGAAGTCAGTGGATAAGGCCCGCTTGGGCCGCGAGAACAATAAATCCGCGATCGAAGGATTAAAACGGATGTGTCCTTGGGAATTGACATCGAGAATCTAAATACCGCGTGTTATTTGTGAATACTCCGTAAGTGAAATGTTATCCCTTGTCAGGCTTAATTTAAACAAGTAGCCTGTAATACTCTTCTACTCTACATTAAAATCTGTATAAATTAAAATTAATTTTAATTTTTTTAGTCTTGCTAAAACTCGAGAACGGTTGAACTGTTTTGACTAATTTTAGTCTTGAAATAATTCGTGGAAGGTTTATATTATAAAGAGGGGGATGCTACGAAGTTGACGGAGTTAGTTAAAAATAAAAACAGTTTTTTGCACTTAAAAGGACGTAAGAGTTCGTAGTAAGAGTGGATGAATAATTATAGAAAATTCTTCGAAAAATTCGTTGTAACAGTAGATAAATGTACGAAATACTTCGAAAATTCATTGTAATAGTCGATCAATGTGCGATTTTTACGTGCTCTTCGTTATTGTTGAATGTGTGAATATTAGGAAAGGGATTGCGAACTGGTTTCCGATAGCTTGAAAAGGTTAAAAAAGTGTGCAATTGGGAATTGGGATGTAAGATCAGACCAAATCGCAATATATTTCATTTTAGTTTTTCTTTGAAGGTGTTTGCCTTGAGCTATGGCAGCATGTACTCAAATGCTACAGAATCCCAACACTGGCAATGATTGGCATTACCCCTGGCATAAGGTGCCATCCATAAAGTACGTTCTCCCCATTGGCCTTCTTGTCACAACATGTCACACTCCGTCGACCCCCTGGGCCCCTTCCTCTCCCTTTAGGTGTGACATACTTTATGGATGACCCCTAACTTACCCTCCGTCGACCCCCTGGGCCCCTTCCTCTCCCTTTAGGTGTGACATACTTTATGGATGACCCCTAGCTTACACTCCGTCGACCCCCAGGGCCCCTTCCTCTCCCTTTAGGTGTGACATACTTTATGGATGACCCCTAACTTACACTTTCAAATTACTTTCATTGAATCATAAACAATTAGTCCTAATAAGGTCTTGATTTCATTAACAAAATTTTGACCAATCAGAACGCGTTTTATTAACCCCCGACAAAAAAGAGGGGTGTTATAAGTTTGACGCGTCTGTCTGTCTGTCTGTGTGTCTGTCTGTGGCATTGTAGCATCCAAACGGGTGGACCGATTTTGATCTAATTTTTTTTTGTTTGAAAGCTGACATGATCGAGAGTGTTCTTAGCTAGCATAGTTCATCATCATCAGCCTGCTCAGTGCTGGAAAATCACGGTTTATCTGGTTCTCGAAAGGCCGATGAGCAACTTGCAGTCGTTTGATGGGTTTTATATTTTGCACTCTACATAGTTCGTGACATTTATGAATATATACACATTAATGGAAAGTTGACCCTGGTGCTGCAGCATCACCTGGTAATCAATTATAGGATACCCAACTCCTCACCAACTTAGAGCAGAGGTTTCGTGTTTGGGCTCATTTTAATTGCGACAACTAGTAAGACGTAGATAAACAGTAAATATTTGAATGCTGCTGCTGCAGCATCACCTGGATTCTATAGGAGCCGAGCTCCGTATGAACACAAAGTGGAGGTTTCATGTTTGCGCTCATATTGACGGCCTTATTCATGGCTGGTATTCATTGGGATATGATCCTGTTGATAGGAATTATTCTGAACTATAACCAACACAAGTTTAAAAAGCATTAACTAAAATTTAATTAAGAAATTTAAAAAAAACCCCTGCCAAACAACTTTAAAAAGTAATGAAATAATATTTACTGACTTTAAGTTTTCCTAAGTATTTCCTTAGTATAAAGTAATATTTTAGTCCATAATTGTTGTCACGGTGTGTCGGGGGACCGCGCGTATAGTTTAAGGGTCAGTTCACAGCGGACCGAATCGAGACAATCAGCGACTTGTCGATACAATATGCAAAAGTCGCTGTTGTCGTAGTTTACTTGGCGGTCCCCCGACAGACCGTGACAGCAATAATTATGGACTAAAATATTACTTTATACTAAGGAAATACTTAGGAATTATTTAAACTTAAAGTCAGTAAATATTATTTCATTACTTTTTAAAGTTGTTTGGCGGGGGTTTTTCTAAATTTCTTAATTTATATAAATTGCGTTTATGAGAATACCAATCTGTGGTTTTATTATATTGAAACTGTTAGTCTAAACTTAATTAGTAGTATGACCTACTGAATATGTGCGGTCAATCAAATCAGCCTATATCCATCCACTGCTGGACATAGGCCTCTCTCAATGAACGCCAAGATGGCCGATCTCCCGCTACTGGCATCCCCAAAACATGGTTGGTCATCCCCAAAATATAAAACGTAAGATAAATCGTATATTTATACGTATAGGGAAAAATAAAATTATATGTATAAGTTGCTAAATGCAGATTTATATTCGCAATGACTAATCTTTCGTGTTGTTTTGCTCAGGGGTTTTGTTTAAACTGTTCACTATTTACATAAAATTATGTTTAACCTTAGTCGGTTATAGGGAAGGGTTGAGAGTCGAGGGTGGTGTACAGTTAGCGCCTGTCTAGTGCAGCGGATCGTAACCAAAATTTATTTTAATATGAATTTCATTTAAATAATTTAAAGCTTAATGAAATCGATCGAATGAAGAACCTCCCCGTTATATTCCGGATACTACGACCTTAGTACTGAGTAGGACGAACCGAACTTTTCCGAATTTTCCAACCATCATGGACCTAAAATCTTTTAGATCCATGCAGCCCGATCTATTTCTCTGTTGTCCAGTTCATAAACTTTTCGAAATTATTTATTCAAATCATTTGATCCATAATCTAGATGGCATAATTTTCCTTGTATGAAGATTTTTCTGTCAAATGTATGTTACAGCCTGTCCTCAGTTCTGAAATCGTAACTCCGGTCTCATCCTTTTAAATATATCCACTACCGTTTGCCTGTTGTTTATACATACAAGATTATTTGATTTTATTTGTATACATTCACTATACGCTAATATGATATTAAATGCCTCACAAATTGTTATAATAAGCGTGAGTCAGTGAAGATGAGTAGGTCTTGCGTCACCCATTGTTACTGGTATACATATACATATACATATACACTGATATACAATAGCCGGCTGCGAAAACAGGAAGGTGGACGAGAAACTGATTGCCAGTTTCCCACCACCGTCATCAACAACTTAATTAGTTAAAATAAGATCTGAAAGGCAACAAAGCATCGAAGTGTTGTTCATGGAAAATACGCTGAACTTCGTTGTCCTGGCATTCAAGTATCGCCCGAGAACTGTACATTTCTCGAGACTCCTAGTATCAACAATAACAAAATTTCATCGATATCGTTTCAGTGATTCCAACGACGAGATGACTGACAGTCATAATAATTGGTTATAAATTTATAACAATATAAATAGAAATACCAATGAGGAGTAAACAATTCAATTCCTTTAAATTACAGTATGGACTCCGTTAACGTTATACACTTCATAAGCTAAGTTAATGAGCTGGTGCATGTAACCAGTCAATAGCTACTAACTAGTAACTAGGAGGAGATTTGAAGTAGAGCAGCTTACTCGAGGCTGTATACCCACTAGATGAGGCTGAGGAGAGTACTCGACTACGGGCACTCAGGAATAGATGTCTATGTGACTAGGGCCCGATTCTAGAGATAGCCTTCAATTAGAACTATGATCGACACTTTAGAATCAAGCCCCAGGCTTATTACCAGTGAGGTATTTTCGAATTAAAGGATGGTCATAATATTAATTTTGATGGTTATAAAACTGGAAGTAGTTAAGTAAGAATGGCTATGATACCCGTATTCTATTATTTTATTGTAACAACTAGCTGACCCGGCAACATTGTTTTGCCAGTTATATTTTGTATCAATATACAAAGTAGATAAAAAGCTATTCTCAGGCCTAACGAATGTACATAATTTCATTAAAACCGGTTGAGCCGTTTTGGAGGAGTGTTCGGGCACAAACACTGTGAGACGAGAATTTGATATATTAGATTATTATTATTTAGCAGCTTTGTTCGCCA
Source organism: Cyaniris semiargus (assembly GCA_905187585.1). Lineage (NCBI taxonomy): Eukaryota > Metazoa > Arthropoda > Insecta > Lepidoptera > Lycaenidae > Cyaniris > Cyaniris semiargus. Next base: position 461,646 of record LR994559.1, read on the forward strand.
ATTCGTGTTATATCATACAACGAAATAAATTAACGAGTAAAAAAGTCAACGAAAAAGGCAAAACCTACCAGCTTACCAACTTTCATCATCGTTTCCTTGAAGCAATAGCCCGCTGTCTGTTATAACTTGTACCAAACGAATATGAAGTTGGCTGATCTCATACCGAATCGTGTGGTCACAGGGAAACTTTCTCGTAATCGTTATGATCTTCAAGCCGCTTATGGATAACGCTTTAGCCGTATGTGTTGTTGGATGAGTGGGTTTCCAACAACGGGTTTAGTTTTTGGCAACCAGAAGGCTCTTTTCTTATGTTAGTACTTAGTAAAAGCGCAGGAAAAGGTGATAATTTTGATAGCAAAGTTAATCAAAATAGTATGGATGATGGATTTGACATTAAACGCATGGTAGTGTTATCGCTTGCGCTGCCTAATGTCAAATTCCATACATTTTTATACCTAACTTACCCAACTCATAACACGTAATAAATATAACCCTTAACTCTAAAATAAGTCAGTGCAAGACACATGCAAACCTTCTTCATGTACATCTCCGATCTATTAAGAGTATATAATATCTCTATCTCTATTCCATTTGAATGTTCACTCAAATATTAACATGAGATCGAAAGTGGCTCTATCGATATTCGCTTTCATGTGAAGCTATCTGGCTCACGTATATGTACCATACCATACATGGTGCGTTATTAGGACTTCCGCGCGACGGATTCATTAGAAAGGCTGACGCTAGATTATTATAATTTGCCTTTGAAGTTGCAAAAACATTAGATGGGTTTGGGTGGACGTAATCTAGGTGGCATTTGCCCGCTTCTGAGGTTTCTTGACTGAAGTTTATCTATTCAACGGCATTTTTATTGGTTAATATTTTGGAGTTAATCAAAAGAGCTAGTCAACTGGTAAAGTTCTGTCAAAAAAGCTCAGAAACTACCAGAGACATGCGTCGGATATGATTACGTATCACGGGCTCATAAAAACGTAATAAAATAATGCTTCTGTGGTGTTGTGATAAGGGTAATGAGAATGAAAGCTGAAAGACCTAAAGAGGGGTACGAACTTGGCGTTGTTTGTAGACGGTCGTAGCGCTTTCAACCAGGCAATCTGTCTTCTCGATTCTGAATCTTATTTCAATTAAAATATGCACGCTTAGCATACAGGAAAAAGATTCAAAATGTTACAACTTACATTGACGAGGAAAAACTATCGTTTTGTCCCTAACGCCTGTCGGTATTTCTATTTTTTCGCATTTTGGCTTTAGCCATGCTTGCTGATGATGCTGATAAAGCAGAATGATGATGATGATGATGCTGATGATGATGATGCTGGACGTTCCCCGGAAGTGTATTCGCTAATGAGATGCGGAGATACCGTTCCACTTGATACCAGAACCACTAACGACCAATTAGCACCATATGTGGGTCGATCCCGATGTGGGCTGCGTTAACTGCTCATCATCAGCAGTTCCGATATCGATATGTAGGTATTGAGAGCTTGCTAACGCGATTCCTCCAAGAATTAGGCACTCGATTTATCTCATGCTACTGTAGAACATGGAAACATTGGAAGTCAGTTCAAATTTGGATCAATTCTTCGGACAGCCACAAAATGTGTGTAGTGCGACCAGGTTTTTAAAGGTTCTGATAACTTTTATTTTATAATAATCTTGTATCTTTACAACTCTCAAAGATGACAAATAGTAATTTTCTCTTGGCTCGAGTCTACAATTAAGTTAATTTTCGTCTTTTCCACTTGCAGAAACGGAAAATGGTCGGCGACTCGACGTCCACACAGGTACTGCGGGACCTCGAGATATCGCTCAGGACCAACCACATCGAGTGAGTACAGATATTACTATTCTGTTCAGTGGTTTAGGCGGTACTAATTACAAGTGTCGTCAGCGATTACCTACATAGCTACAGCACAATAGACAGATGTGGCTACAGGCTGTATTTAACACAGCGAAATAATATAGCATTGAACTCAAGGGATTATCTTCTTTCTAAATTACAAGATTATAAAGCAGATTGTTCTGTGGCTCGAATCTCAAAACGTGATATATATAGTAAACAATATGAACATTTTTGACTAGTCTAAAAGTCCTGAATATGTCATGGTTCATGTCAGTTATAGAACCAATTATGGGTTCGTGAATTCCGCAACACATGTTAACACCCCCATCGTGGGTATCGCTGACACAATAGATTTTCAATTGTTATGCGGCAGTCGGCTGTCGTTTGGGCCTTGGGGATTGATGGGTTAATTGGCAATCGTGTAATTTCCAGGTGGGTGCGCGAATTCCTGAACGACCAGAACCAAGGCCTGGACGTGCTGATCGACTACCTGAGCTTCCGGCTGAGCATGATGCGGCACGAGCAGCGGATAGCGCTCGTCCGGAGTCAGTCCAGCGACGGCATCAACAAAGGTGATCAGCTGCTGCTTCTAGAAATACTCTTATTTTGAGGATATTTGGTACTCATAACAGGACGCTTCCAACATCGACAGAAAGTCAAATCATGATAATAATTGTACAAATAGTAATTAACCAATTTTCCTAAGATGAACCCAAAACACACCTTTTGAAATTGGTCCAACCATTCAATCCTAGAGTTAGTTTAATTTCAGCCTTAGGTTAGCTAAGTTAACTTAACTAACTAACCTAACATTGGGCTGTGGAGAGACGTGCGACGTCTAACCCTTAAGATTTAAGGTTAGGTTCATTGCTTAGTTGGGTCAGTGTCAACTTAGTTAAAGCAAATCTAACTTTGAGTCCTAACTCTCAATGACTATTTCCACGTTTCTCATCTTCCTCCACAGTAAACTCGACGACCTCCGAGTGCTCCGCGGCGGACACATCAACGTGGCGGCGGCGCGCGCGGAGTGCGGACGGCGAGGAGGGCGCGCGCAGCCCCGCCGCCCGCCGCCGCACGCGCCACGCCGCCAGGCTCAACATGGGCGCCAGCACCGACGACATACACGTCTGCATCATGTGCATGAGAGCTATCATGAATAATAAGGTAAGACTAGGTACACGGCCAGTCTGCCATCAGTTCAGTCCATCAGTCTCTGACGCCAGAATGATGGTCGGAAAGTAAGTTTACACGATCATTCTCCCGTCAGTCTGGATCAGACTGATGCCAGACTGACCGTGTAACTTATGACTAAGTGAAAGGTGAGGAAAGGTTTTTGCTAAGTGAATGGAATGGTCTGGTTTTATAAGGAATATCAACGGACAATCAGATGATCAGCCTGCATTGTCCTAACCAAACTTGGAAGTAACATGTTTCCGACGCGGGAATCGAACCCACGACCTCCGAGTCAAGAGCCGCGCTCTAAATCACTGGATCACGGAGGCATAGACATATCATCTATATAAACTAATTCCATTCCAGTACGGCTTCAACATGGTGATCCAGCACCGGGAGGCCATCAACAGCATCGCGCTGTCGCTGGTGCACCACTCGCTGCGCACCAAAGCGCTCGTGCTGGAGCTGCTGGCGGCCATCTGCCTGGTGAAGGGCGGCCACCAGATCATCCTGTCGGCGTTCGACAACTTCAAGGAGGTGGTGGGCGAGCCGCGCCGGTTCCACACCCTCATGGAGTACTTCATGAACTACGACACCTTCCATATTGAGTTTATGGTGAGTAGATAGGGAACTTATGATTGATATTCAAGACCCTATGGCGTTTTATTACCAAAATTACTCTTAAATACTAAGCAGGCCCTAAACGAAAGGGTGTACCTGACAGGTTTGCCTGAACAGGTCAACTGTTCCGGTAAACCGGAGCCTGTATATTACAGAACTGTGCAGGTTTTGCCTCAACTTTGCCTGACAGGCGTAACTGCACAGGCAAACCCTTGCGTTTATGGCCTGCGTTAAACGTTAAATTATGTTTCACATTTTGAGCGAATAATTGAGGAAAACTTACTAAGCTTCGAAAGCGTTTTTAATGTCATGTGAATTGATCTAAGCGCGCGGGGCTGATTCGGTTTAAAGCCCAGTTAAACGCTTTACAATAGACATAATAATAGATTATAAATATTACCAATTTATGTATCACCGAATGCAATTACCAAAATTCTTTGAAGAGTTTTCCTGTATCTTAGAGATTGTGTTCTCTTTCTCTCTATCTATAACATCTCTCTCTCTCTCCGGCAGGTGGCGTGCATGCAGTTCGTGAACATAATCGTGCACTCGGTGGAGGACATGAACTTCCGAGTGCACCTCCAGTACGAGTTCACGGCGCTCAAGCTGGACGACTACCTCGAGCGGCTGCGCCACTGCGAGAGCGAGGACCTGCAGGTGACTATTTTATTTTAAAATGCATTTAAAAACTACAGCTATTATAGGGTAGCTATTTAAGGACAAAAAAATAACTAGAACGCTAATATGTAGGTATAAAAATTAAGTAATTTAAAGACAACCCCTGATTCATACATTTTAAGTATATCAAACTCAATTTTTTTAGCACTGAGCGGGCTGATGATGATGAACTATAGCGAAGGACACGCACGATAATGTCAACTTTCAAAAAAAAAAAACTAGATCAAAATCGGTCCATCCATTTGGAAGCTACGATGCGGACAGGCACACACAGACAGACAGACACGTCAGACTTGTAACACTCCTCTTTTTGTCGGGGGTTAAAATACAACTATGTATTGCCCACAACATCGTTGAGCCAATATCAGTAAATTGCTCGGGAGCCATACTTTTCAATGATAAAAACTATACTATGTTTCTTCCCGGATTCAGTCCATACAAAATTGTAACAAAATCAGTTCAGCGGTTTAAGCGGGAAGAGGTACCACCATAGACCAATAATTTTATTAGTCTATGGTAGCACAAAGCAATTTAGTTTTTAATGCTTCGATCGTGGGAATCACAGACACAATAGAATATAGATATTCAATTGTTATGCGGCCGCCGAGGGCCGCTTGGGGCTTGATGGGTTAAATTACAGCTTGACCATAAAGAGTTGACAAAAAATGAGAGAGAGAGAGAGAGATTTAATTGGAGTAAAATTAATGTATAAAATCTTTTGTAAGTAATTAGTTTAAATCTCCAGGTACAAATCTCTGCGTACCTGGACAACGTGTTCGACGTGGCGGCGCTGATGGAGGACAGCGAGACCAAGACCGCCGCGCTCGAGAAGGTCAACGACCTGGAGGACGAGCTCGCGCATGTGGGTACTCTGAAATACTCGCGCCTGAGGGCCCTACCCTTCTGATATGTTAGCAATGAAAATATATACATCTGTGGCAAAGAATACACATTATTCAGGGTGTAACATTCAAATGATAACACTTAAGGGTGTGTATGTGTCCCTCGTATAGAGTTAACTGTGAGAGTATCAGCGCTGAAAGAGTTACTTTTGTCTTCCATGTTTCTTTGAGATATGCCCCGACGTCATGAGTTTGCCCTTACAAAAATTTAAAGAAGCAAATATTTTAGCGCTGTAACTTTCTCAGACAACTCTGTATAAGGGATACGAATGACGTCACAGTGTTGCAAACGATTGACGTCACAACATTGCAGGCGAACGAGCGACTGGCGGCGCTGGAGCGGGCGGCGCTGGCGACGCAGGCGACGCTGGAGGCGGAGCTGGCGCGCGTCACGCACGAGCGGGACCACCTCGCCGAGGCCCGCCGCCAGGTCGTCGAGGAGGTATGACGTCACACGTTGCAGGCGAACGAGCGACTGGCGGCGCTGGAGAGGGCGGCGCTGGCGACGCGGGCGACGCTGGAGGTGGATCGGGAGGCAGAGCTGCCGTTGTTGTTGATCACTTATCAGGATCACCAACAACGCCAGCGACAGTAGCAAACAAACTAAAGCAGCGAAGTCGTTATATTAGTCTATTTTACAGCCAATGCTGTTAGTTGCCACGGCATTCGAAAAACCTTTATTGCCAAAGCTATACTCCATTTTTTCTCATTTTAGGTATCTACGTTAAGACGAGCTCAGCAGGACTCCAGGAATAGACAGTCCATGCTTGAGTCGAAAGTTCAGGAGCTGGAGTCGCTGACCAAGTCGCTGCCGAGAGGCGCGTCCAGTGAGTATACCTATAAATAGACTATTCACTATTCAGTATTCACGATTAGCTGCGATTAGATGATAATACATGAACACAGCTCGGTGGGTTGGTTTTTCGTTGATGCGAAGGAACATCTTACCAAGTTGTAACAAGATTTATCCTAGAAACTATGATTCATTCCTCTTTAGGGACTTTTTAATATTTTAGTTCTTATTTATGTATTTGCCACTTCTATATTTTCTTTTATAATTCCCTTATGTTTCCAGTGGGTGCGATATCGACTCACGCGCTGTGCAACGGTAACGCAACGCCCAACGGCACCGTCAACGGCCACGTGTCCCCGCCCCCCGCGGTGGCCCCGCCCCCGCCGCGGCCGCCGTCCCCGCCCCCCCGCGCCCGCCGCGCCGCTGCCGCCCCCGCCGCCACCCCCGCCGGCGCTCATCCCGCCGCCCGCGCCCCCCGCGCCGCCCGCACCCCCCGCACCGGGACTGATGGCGCCACCGCAACACACGGACGCGATGACGATCAAACGAAAAGTGGATACAAAATACAAGCTACCCACGCTGAATTGGATAGCGCTCAAACCGAACCAGGTAATTTGCTTACGATTTATTTATTTATTTATTTATCTACTCCTGCTCCTTTAGAGGGGCAGATCACTAGGGACTCACAAGCGAGCGGTGACGCACGCGCAAGATTTTTTTGTCGCATATATGTACGTACTGATTTAACCGCTGTGACAGAATCGTTATTAATCTGATAAATATGAACAATTGAAAAAAGGTCAAAGAAATATTTCAATAAGGTAATTTAAGACTTAAAATACAAAAAAACATAAAAAATACACAAACATAGCAAATAAACCAATTTGTTACAAACAAACCATATACTACACAGAAATAAACACAAGTTACTATGTTTAAGATGTAAAAAATTCCTGACCAGCTCCTGCACTATAATCGAATATAAAACTATTATAAAATATAGGTTGGGTTACTAAAATTTGATTATTACTATAAAAAAGTTTGCTATTAGTAGCTATAATAATTAAAAGAAGATTATTTTATTTTCTAAAAGGTGACAATCTTGATTTCGTCAGAAAGGGTACCTCTTACGCGATAGAAAGAGAGCACACATGTAGGTACATATAATTGTAGGCACCTAGCATTTCGCGGTCGGAATTTGAACTTTATAGTATCGTAGCATGAGTCGTTATTTCTTTAAACGGGTTTCGCGAGTGGGAATTCTGTTGGTACTACTAATATATATTCTGTGCTTTGGGATAAGTTGCTATGGTATGGAAGTAATCACTATGTATATTATTCGTCCGACTAAACTGTAAGGCCACATGGTCGACAAATAATGCTATCATGTTTATATAAAGTTTACGGGCATCGTAAACGTAATTAAAACTTAGTAACAGAGACATGGCAGACGTGTCAATTCACGAACAAAAAGTTCTTCGCGTCTGGTTATGCAAGCAAAAGCCAAAGCATGATTTACTTTAATATTCCTAGGTCCGAGGCACAATATTCAACGAGTTGGACGAGGAGCGGCCGCGGCGGCGGATCAACTTCGCGGACTTCGAGGAGAAGTTCCGAGTGGGCGGGCCCGTCGCCGCCGCGCTCGCCGCCGCCGACGACACGCTCTCCTCCTTCCCCAGCAAGCGGTTCCGCCGCCCCGACACCGTGTCGCTGCTGGAGCACACGAGGTTGAGGAATATAGGTAAATTACACGCACAATACCATACAAAATATCATACCAGGCAAAATATAATACAAACGATACGCACTCTCGCACGCAACTATGTCGCGGACTACATACTCTCGCTCGCAACTGCGTCGGACGCTAACTGAGATGACTATTTTAAATTTTGGAATTAAATTTTTTCAGCGATATCCAGAAGAAAACTCGACATCCCGGTCGATAAAGTGATATCGGCGATCCACAACCTGGACCTGAAACAGCTGCCGCTGGAGAGCGTCGAGATCCTCCAGCGGATGGTGCCGACGGAGGCCGAGCAGAAGGCGTACAAGGAGTACGTGGCGGAGAAGAAGAACGTCAACCAGCTGACGGAGGAGGACAAGTTCCTCATGCAGCTCGCCAAGGTCGAGCGCATCTCCGCGAAGCTCGCCATCATGAACTACATGGGCAACTTCTACGACAACATCCACCTCATCACGCCGCAGATACACGCGATCATATCGGGGTCCTCCTCGGTGAAGTCGTCGCAGAAACTCAGGAACGTTCTAGAGATTATCCTCGCGTTCGGGAACTACCTGAACAGCAGCAAGCGCGGGCCGGCGTACGGCTTCAAGCTGCAGTCGCTGGACACGCTGATGGACACTAAATCCACGGATAAGAGAGTGTCGCTGCTGCACTACATCGTCGCGACGATAAGGCAGAACTTCCCGGAGTTGATGAACTTCGATACGGAGCTGCTGTATATCGACAAAGCGGCACAGGGTATGGATTTGTTACGTCTTTTTTACAGTTTTGTGTTTTTCGATTACTATCTCTGTGTGTATGTGAAATCGTTATTCGAAATGCGAATATAATTTCATAATATTAAACCTTGATGTGCAGTGTGGCCCGTCGCTTCGCTGCCAAACGCTAAAGCGTCTCCCAGACAGACGCGGCCTGCGGTGGCGGTCAGTTGAATGGCTTGGCCGCGTGGCCGCGTGTGTCTGTGTCGTTCCTAGAACTCTCAAGTCATCCAACTGACCGCCACCGCTACCGCCACCGCAGGCCGCGTCTGTCTGGGACACGCTTAATGCGGTCTAGCCTTAATATTTTGCAAACAGCGACATCTAGTGAGCGACATCAATATTTAAACAATGAATTGTTTTTTACCAACATTTTGGTATGTCGTTGCAGTGTCGCTAGAGAACGTAGTGGGCGACGTGTGCGAGCTGGAGCGCGGCATGGAGGCGGCGCGGCGCGAGAGCGAGCGCGCGCACGTGCTGCGGGACTTCCTCAATAACGCGCAGGACAAGCTGCGCCGCCTGCGCGCCGAGACCAAGCACGCTCAGGTACTAGAGCACATGTGGCGGTACTATACGACAGCTGAATTTAATCACGCGGGCTTCGGCCTGACCGAGTATATAACCTCGCTCGGTTGGAAGATGTTCCCTTGTGGTCGCCACTCACATTGCCACACACGTATTTACGTAGCGTGCAAAGTGCGTGTATCGCGCATAATGCTCGCAAAGCGCACGTGCTGAAGCACGTCTACAGTTGCTACAGTGGCTGATGAGCTTTGTCATTATAAAGTGAGCTTTTGCTTAGCGATTTAAATATAGATATTAGTATGGCAATATTTAATTATAGTAATTATACATTTGTTGTATCCAGGACTCGTTCGCGGCGTGCGTGGAGTATTTCGGCGAGGCGGCGCGCAGCTGCGATGCGAACGCTTTCTTCTCGCTGCTCGTCCGGTTCACGAGGGCGTTTAAGGTATTTTGATCTTTATGACATTATGATAAAGCCTACTTTCGATAACCTGTGAGTTAAATACTTATCATAATACTATCATGACCGCCCCTGAACCGATCATTTTTCCATTAAAATACTATTACTCTTATGTCTAACGCATAAGTGTGTTTATTGTATGTAATGTGTAAACTCTTTTGTTAACAGCAAGCGGATATGGAGAACGAACAAAGACGAAGACTGGAGCAGGCGGCGCTGCAGGCGGACCACGTCGACCCCAACAAGGCCAAGCTCACGCAGAAGAAACAACAGGTACGCGAATATCGACCTTACTCACATACCTCACTCACACTGATACCACTTATTTTTCTATAACGTTTAGAGGCCTAATCAATAATGGATTTCAATTAGCGCCACCTGTCGGCCATTTGTACCATTAGTAAGTTATGAAAGTGACCAATAGATGGCGTTGAATTAAAGTTTGTTACTACCCTTACTTATTTAAATATCGTGTTTCGTTATTCATAAACTTATTATTATATTTTAGTACGGCTCCTTGTCCTAACAAAAATCAATTTTATGGTACGATCCTGAAGAAAGCATAAAACTTGGCATGAATGTAGCTGTCATGTATGTGCTTCAATGTAGATATGGAAGCACGTCCAGAAATAATGTTTTCCCCCCTCCCCCCCTTTTTATCTCCCTCATTCCGGTTTTTCGAATTTTCTACTAAAACGATAAGACTGATGAGTTTACTCTTCAGAGAACAAATTATCGTCGATAAATTACCTACAAAACGATACTATATTATATAGTGGTAAGATTAATATATTTCTGTTTGCAGACACCAACGTATTATGAAATTGTAAAAACAGGCTAACTTTTTTTTTCTTGCTCCATTTATAGGAAAACGACAAGAGTGGTGATAAAATAGGCTAAAAAAGTTAGATACCTTATATATTGAGCTACAAAATGACCCATATTTTATAGTCGTAGAGGCATTACCTCCAGAGTTACAGCTTACCGCGTCTGACTGGAGTACTCGTTTTTTTACCTTTTTACAATTTCTTAAATTTAGAGCTAAGGTTTTCAAGAAATTCATTAAAAATACAGTAAAAATTATGTACTTGTCATATATGTGCTTTAATGTGGATATAGAAGCATGTCGACAATTATTGTTGATAGAACTTATAGTTTACAAAATATGTACATGTAAAAAGGTAAAAAAAGAGTACTTGAGTCAGACGCGGTAAGCTGTAACTCGGAAGTAATGCCTCTACGACTACGAAATAGGTGTCATTTTGTAGCTCAATGTATAAGATATCTAATTTCATTAGCCTATTTTATCACCACTCTTGTCGTTTTCCTATAAATAGAGCAAGAAAAAAAAAAAGTTAGCCTGTTTTTACAATTTCATAATACGTTGGTGGCTGTACACAGAAATATATTAATCTTACCACTATATAATGTAGTATTGTTTTGTAGGTAATTTATCGACGATGATTTGTTCTCTGAAGAGTAAACTCCTCAGTCTTATCGTTTTCGTAGAAAATTCGAAAAACCAGACGAAGCGGGCGGACTGATCGGTTGGTTGTCGTTGCCCGTCGGGTCAGGCAGGCAAGGCTACACCCCATTCCACCACCCCGCGCCCCTAATGTCGCCATAGCTCTGCTGATACCTGTCACGCGGTCGCGCGTAGCTATTTTAGGTATTTAGTACACGTATAGTACTATCTTTAGTAAAATGTTTGCATTTTTTAATAAAACTTCAAAGTTACATGTACATATTTTGTAAACTATAAGTTCTATCAACATACATCCAAAGACAATATTATAGAGAAATTAATGAACAACATATTGTTCTTTGACAGTTTTCTGATAGCTGTACCCGTTTTCATAAAAAATAAGAAAAACCACGATATAGCATACGATACATACGAAGGGGGGGGGGGGAATGGGGGGAAAAAATTATTTGTCGACATGCTTCTATATCCACATTAAAGCACATATATGACAACTACATAATTTTCACTGTATTTTACTGTATTTTTAATAAATTTCTTGAAACTAAGCTCTAAATCTAAGAAATTGTAAAAAGGTAAAAAAACGAGTATTTGAGTCAGACGCGGTAAGCTGTAACTCTGGAGGTAATGTCTCTACGATTATGAAATAGGTGTCATTTTGTAGCTCAATGTATAAGGTATCTAACTTTTTTAGCCTATTTTATCATCACTCTTGTCGTTTTCCTATAAATGGAGCAAGAAAAAAAAAAGTTAGCCTGTTTTTACAATTTCATAATACGTTGGTGTCTGTAAACAGAAATATATTAATCTTACCACTATATAATGTAGTATCGTTTTGTAGGTAATTTATCGACGATAATTTGTTCTCTGAAGAATAAACTCCTCAATCTTATCGTTGTCGTAGAAAATTCGAAAAACCGGAATGAGGGAGATAAAAAGGGGGGAGGGGGGGAAAACATTATTTCTGGACGTGCTTCCATATCTAGATTGAAGCACATACATGACAGCTACATTCATGCCAAGTTTCATGCTTTCTTCAGGATGGGACCGTATTTTAAGTTATGGACTCCTACTATTTCTCAGAGATCACATTAAAATATTAGTTCGTGATGTTCGTTGTCAGTTTGCGCCTCTCTTGCATTTTAAATATGTATAGATATTATATATTGTATGCGTAGTTTTGTAGTGTGCTCAGAGACTAAAATGAAATAGGAGGAAAGGTGTGCGGCAATGACGATATTTTGATAAGTTCTAGCGTATCGTATGTATAGTCTGGTCACGGAGCACGTAAATTCTTTTTGACATTGACCCAATGCTAGTCGTCTCCTTTTACTTAGTGCGCGTGTGACAGAGACAAGTAGAAATGGGCCAATGTGCTTGAGCATTATCTTCTTTCTTATGTAATTTTATTTTATTCTAAAGTAATTTCATTCATTCACACAATAATATATCTAATTTTGCAATTTAATTTTTCGTTGACATTTTGTGATGCGTAGTGATATTAAGTAGCAATTTTGATTTTTGATTTTAAATTTTTTGGTGTTGGTTCACGAGGACGTATGCTGGTAACACTGATTTTAAAACAAGCTTTTTCCTATTTTCTATACTTATCTGCAAGTAACAGCCATGACTGGCTGTATGCCAACCAAAAATAATGCTCAGTGTTTGAAAATTGACACACTTTTTTAATTTCATAGATACTTGCTATTTGCTAGATATATTTTTTAATTCAACTTACACCTTCATTTTAAAGCAAACGCCTACACAAGGCAATTATTTTTATAAATGTCTTTAGATTTGAATTTGGATACTAGTTTTTTTTTTTAATTTATTCATGACCGCGGTCCACGGATACGAGTCCGTGATACTAGCGAGTGAACAGTGTTGTCAGCGGGTGTCTGTAATGTTGTGTGTGCAGAGGTTTAACTACGCGACAGTGAGCGCGGGCCTGCTCCAGCAGCGCCTGTCGCAGCTGAGACACAGTCTAGACTGAGCTCGCAGTAAGTCGGGGCGTTTGCGTGGTCACTAACGTGGGTTTTGTTGCGGTGGACTTCTGTGTTTTGTGGGTTTTGTGCTTCATTTTGGAGTCATTGTGACATGCGAAATTGTCGCTCAATTTTTGCTCGAAAAATTGGAGTGATGATTAGCTTTAGAGTGCATAGTTGTAGACCACTATTTGTAAATAACAATAATTTCTATATTTTTAATGTAATAAAATTAAACTAAGGACATACATACTCAACGATTTGGATCTTTTTTCTTCTTCTTTAAAAATTACATGGCAACATTTTGTCTCTCAATGTAACTGTCAAACAGATATACTTTTTTGTGTAACTCTCTGCAATTAAAAAAATATAACAACCCTCAAAACACAAGAATATCCGCAATACTGCACAATCCGAGTCACTAATGTGGGAAAACGCATGCAGGAAACATTGTTGAGTCATAGACTAAAGAGGCTTCCTAAAACCCTCACGCAACACGCATGCGTCATATCACGCCCCGTTTAAAAAAATATGGGCTAGGAGTGCTAGGGCTTGCTGACAGGAGTTTAGACAGAAGACAAGATATAGATTATAGACAAAGGATAAAAAATATAATAATCCAGTGAATACGTATTCAGTAGTTCAAATAAAAATAATTTTATTGTATACTTTTTGTTAAAGGGGTTAAAAAATTATTTAGATACAAACATAGACTAAGGAAAATATTTTCTCTATGATACAAATTACTATTACATTAAGATTTTAATTTTGTATATTTAAACGCCCATGTACTTATATATTATTATTTATTATGCATAGTTTAGTAAGCTTGATTTGCTTTCACTGTGCAAAATTGATGTTTTGTAACTGTCTTAGTTTGTTACGCATCGCTAGTAAAAGAAAATAGAAATTCTAAACAGTATAAACTTTTAAATTTCTCAATTACTATAGGTCTACCAGAATCTGATGGCAAAAAGTGAGAAAATAAATTGACTCTAGCAATATCGGGGTAATTGGAATAAAACATTTTGATCCTTTTTTTTTCTTTTAGCGGCTGATTGTGTGTGTTAAACATGCAAATATAAAAATTTATCCAATGATCAGGGATATTTTTTTAAAATCTGCTGTCAAAAATTGCCATCAGATTCTGGTAGACCTATAATTGTTTTTCTCTTACAAACTCAACCGTAAAAATTAAAAAAAAATGATAAAACTTGTCTATTCCCTAATGCTACTGCATGGACTAACCAGGACATGCTTGTTACCTAATGATCGTGTGTACCTACTATATACTTTCTATTTGTGACTAGAAATAGGCAATAGGCATTCAGCATATACACTCGCTGTATTGACAAATTGGTTTTGCTTTCATGCTATAATTTCAGATGAGGTACTCTTAATGCCTAAAATTAAGCTAAATAAGCTTACTGTTAGTTTATAATTTATACACAACTGTAACTGTTTGCTTTGAGACGATCATAATCTGTACATGTACACAATATGCCTTATTGTAGTAATAGGCATCGACGTTGAAATCTTTATATGTATATAAAATTATGTACTTACTAGTAGTTTGCATTGTATACGAGGTAACTGTGTTTAATTATTTTAGAATGTTAGTAATTTTCAGCATGTTACATGAATAGTTTTATAATATATTTTTCTTTATTGTTAAATAATAATATGATGTGCGCAATACTTTTATACATTTTTCACTAACTCGTAGTCATATTCTGTAATCTGTATCTGCTACCTAATCGACTAGTCCCTGTGCTAATATTATATTTATCAATCCTGTGATTAATTATTCATAGTGCGATTCTCCTCGTTAGGAAGCTGTGATCAACGAGTTGAAGACGAAATCCGCGGGCGTGGGCGAGAAGAAGCTGCTGCACCAGGACGAGGTGTACAATGGCGCGCTGGAGGACATCCTGCACGGGCTGCGCAGCGAGCCCTACCGCCGCGCCGACGCCGTGCGCCGCAGCCACCGCCGCCGCATCAACTCGCACCGCCTCTCCAAGGGCCTGGAGGAGCTGGACGTATGATACGAGCCGGACTCCAGCGAGCCGCTGGATTTCTCCGTGCGGAGCGCCGTCGTGTCCATAGACGCGGGGTGCGGCTTCTACGCCACCAATACTGCCAAGAAGCGCCGCAAGGACCTCGAGATGGTGCCCAGGAAGCCGATCGCCGTCTACAACATCGAGGACGACATCGACCGGCCCTCCGCCGAGCTCGCCGGCCGCCGGCCGCGCGCGTCCGCCTACAGGGTCGCGCCCGCCGACTGCGAGGTGGAGGAGCGCTGCGAGCTCATCAAGTCCACGTACGAGGTCATTTCCAAGTACACGCGGGCCATGTTCGACAAACAGAACGAAACCGTCGTCTGATGTGCCTAATAGTTGTAGTTCGCCGCGCGGCTCGTCTCCGGCCAGCGCCCCTGGTGTATATGCCTACTCGAAAAAAAATCGCTCTAAGCGTTCAGGACCAAAAAATTTTAATCTGGCAACACCAGCGGTGCGACCGTAGACATGACGGACAAACTAACGACCCCGTTAACAAGGTGTGCATTTACAATATACTGTGATGTTAATTTAACCCAGCGATGGTTTAAACAAAGATTGTGCTATTTTGATACCTGCGATACAAAGTTTGATACGCCCACCGTTCACTCCGCGAACCCGAATTTGATAAACTTTATACACGCTTTACCGATTTACAAAAAAAAACTACCATATTGGTCGAAGGCCTCCTACGTCCGCACAATTTTTACTCACTTTTAACGAACTTTTACACGTTTATAACACGTAGCTTGCTAGAGTTTTTGTACGAAACTGATTAAAAACTGGGTCTGATTTGAAATAAGCTTTTTAAATCGATATAATATTAAATCATACACGTCATTACCTTTTTGTTAATAGCTTACTCTTTTTCTCGAACATATATGACAAATATTTTGTGCATTTAAAACATTTTTGTAACATAAATTGTGATATAATAATAATATGAATTTCCATATTTTTAAGCTGGCAACATTAACGCGGGCGTAACATTGCTGTTTAGTGTTTGATTAGATTTACTAGAACTAGATTCCGTCTTCATGCCTATAGTTTAGTATCCAAATAACCGAATATGTCATTCCAACTTAATTTTTTAAAATGACCTTTGCATTATTTTAACAGTATGTGCCTGATTATACAAAATTATAAGTTTTAGATCTTTTCATTTTATTGAATTAATTTAGTTAAGAGTATACAGTTATAATAATAAAATTGTATAAGATCTGATTTGAATAATCATTGTTTTTGTTTGTAGATGCTTTAATATATATGTTTATTTGTAAATACTTTGTTCATGCTTTTCAGCCGATGTAAATATATTTTAATGTATCTCCGACCCGTCATGCAATCATATCTCAGTATGTTTAATATTATTATTTGGCATATTTTTCGCTGATATATTGTAATTGAGTAAAATAATATATTATTTACGTTATGTTAAAGTAGGTTAAAGTATTTAATATATTGTACCTTAAATATACAAATGTCATGACATAATAATTTATAGTTTTCCTTCTTCTCATGTTATTGCTAGCGACATTGACTGTTCACAATAATTCTAAATAATCTTAAGTTTTACAAACATATGCTAGGTACAAATATTAAATAAGTGTTTAGGTGCTTCCTGCATATTTGATAATTTCTTGATTGAGGGACTTAGTCTTGTAATGTTTTATTTAAACAGGGTTTTGTTACAATGTAGACATTGAAAAAATATTATCAAATTAAATAATTTCATATCGAGTTCTTAAACATTTTACTTCGTGCTTATATATATGATGGAACTTGGACTTTTCACAAACCTGACACATTGCAACTGAGGGAATTAAAAAACAAACAAGGACCAGACGCACAATTAATGATGAAAGTGGTGCTTTAATTTAAAAATGTGCTTTCACCTGTTACCATGAATATCCAAGTATCGTCATATGTATACGCTTATAGACATATTTTGTAGTTATGGTCTGTGAAAGAAGTCAGTTAACTGCATGTATTACTAGTATTTAACAGTATTCAGTGATGCAATAAACATACTAATACAAAAGTTATTTCCTTTAAGACAGTTTTAGATCCAAAAATTAAAACATTATTGCCTAAGGGTCCTACGGTCCTACGGATCCTACGGTATCCTATGTCAACTGATATTACTCATTACTCATTTAATTCAATAAAAATATTATATCTAACATGACAATATATTTGGCAAAAACAATCTATAAATATTTATAACATTTGCAATTAACTGTCCAAAAAATATTATGGATGGAATTTTTTATCTGCTATAGCTTTTATCTTGTCTACGATAGTTGGGACTTCTGCCATCGCCCCTACGCCGTTGTCGCCGCACATCAGTGTTTTACTTATTGGTGATATTTCCTCATACCCCCACTCTTTGAGTGCAGCGATTTGTTGTGATGTTATCGGGTGCTCCCACATGCGAGTGTTCATTGCTGGACAGAATAACAGTGGTTTCTTCAGATCCCAAGCTCTGACTGTGCTTGTCACGAGATTGTCACAGATACCCTGAAAAAATTATCATTTATCAAAGCAAAGTGTGGCAGTAAATGTAAAGTGACTTGCCAACCTCCTGTAATACAACATTATTGGACACAAAGTTTAATATTACAAAAGACATAAATGAACACAAGATAAAATGTAATTCAGAGAAAAAACTATAATATCTAATAATTCTATTAAGGCCTAAGGTATAATATAGTAACTTATTATATAATAAAATCGTGGAGGTAAAATTTTTGTACATTGAAAATAAACTTGAAAAAACGAGTCAGGGGCATGTTAGGAGTGTAATAGAACACATCTCAACTGTTTTTGAAATTTTTGTTTGTCTGTTTGTCTGTTTGTACAGGCTAATCTCTGAATCCGCTGGAGCGATTTCAATGAAATTTGGCATGGTGATACCTAACATCCCTGGTCAACATCTTAGATACTTTTTTTAACCGACTTCCAAGAAAGGAGGAGTAAATGTTTACTTTGCTGTTTGTGGTCCGATTGTCAAAATTATTTTTTTGTTGTATAGATTGTAAACCCGAATTTGTCACCATGTTTAGAAAAACGGTAATTTTCACTTCTTTTAAGTAAAATTTACATAATATGCTACCAAAAAGTAAGATTCAAACCAAGTCATATCCTAGGGTATAGGGCTTCGGAAGGTTCCGTTGCTGAACAGAACTCCTGACCTCTTGTATTTTTTTTAAAATACTGGAAGCACATGCCATATCACCACCACCATTACACCACCCATAACCACATTATGATGCTTTTGTTGTTTTTTTTTTGTAAGTATTCTTTTGCATTGAAAGGATCAGAATCGAAATTGATAATTATTTCGCCGTTTCTGTGCCGATTTGTAGATTTCTTACTTTAAGGGATATAATTTGTATTTAATGCTATAGTCGCGAAGGTAAAATTTCCTAATGGGATCTATGAGTAATGGAATTGAAGAAACTCTTCTAAATTTACAACGACACTCAAAGTGATTATCAATTCCAGCAAAGGTCGACATCTTTATAACTTTTCCCTAATATTCATGAACGATTAACCAAACACTGGATGACCACTGCGTATCTCAATTCCTCAACGGCCATGGAATTTTAAAGTCAAACTTTACAATCTAAATTATTAAATAGCATCACCTATGTGCTCGACTGAAGGCAGTATGTTTGAACATACCACTCATCATGTTCTCTGGGAGAGTTTTTTCTGGCAAGACGAAAGAACTACAATGCTAGACAACCTACATTGTAAATCTGATGTCGCATACTACGGTGATATTGGGACAGTGCTAGGAACTTCCGTGCCTGCAAGCGTTTTTGTCACAATTATTATTGGCAACAGTCTAACACAGCAAGTTCCAATATTAATTTAGCTATTATAGCTTAGTAGTCACAATTATTACAGTTTATATTCGTGGTGCTCCTCCTTCAGTGGTTTGACATTCGGTCACTGCCACTTTGTGCTATCTGAGCTTTTAATGGGAAGGGGAATTAGAATTCTTCATACTTCTATTTTCTTCTGATTAATTTCGTTGCAGGTTCCAAACCAGTTTGAGCATGTCCTTCGGGCTCCTTTAGATCATAATATCAAATTTTAGGAAAGCATCACGATTCCTGACCTACAAGGGCAAGAGGTAAAAGTTAGAGGTATAGATGCCTACATTAAATATCCCGTCTCCTTTCGTCTATCCTCTGTCTCCATCACATGTTCCTGGCCCCTGTTGTCCACGCCAAACGGTCTTCGAAGAAAGGATTTTTCAAAACGATATCTGTGGTTCAAGCCACGCTGACGAAAGTAACTTAAAAGAGCTTTCAATGTTCCTGGTCTTTGATGTAAATTAAAAATTTCGAGTGTATTGTATAAAATTTTCTAAATCTCGATTATAATAACACACATTCACGCGGACGAAGTTGCGGGCAATAGCTAGTCCATAATAAGTTTATTATAGCTATTGCCCGCGGCTTCGCTCGCGTTAAAAAAGTGTTATTATATACCAGCAGTAGGCAACAGGCGGACGGCGGTCTGTTTGCAGACCGCAAAAGGCCGAATCTTGGACCGCGAAATATAATTGTAATGTATTTTATACTAAGTATCAATTAATACATAGATAAGGTATACGTAATACCTTTATTAATAAAAAAAATATTTTTAAGCTACATACGACAAGTGTTTTTTCTGGACCTCGTTAAAATTTTCCCTCAGTATCTGGACCCCACCTAAAATTTGTTGCCGACCCCTGTTATATACAATCTTTCATCCCCTATTTTATCCCCTTAGGGGTGGAATTTATCAAAAACCCTTTCTTAGGGGATCTATCTTGATCTATGAATTTTAGAATACATATCTTACTTGAGAAATTTTAGCCAAAGTGTTAGCATCTAGAGGCACAATCACCAACAAATCGGCCCACTTCCCCAGCTCAATGTGAACAACTGGATCACCACGTTTCTGCCAGGCCGACCATTCTGTGCTGTCTTCGTGTGCGTGGAGTTTGTCAAAATCCTCGATGAAATGTTTAGCATGCTCTGTGACCATCACCTGGAGCTACTATAAAATATTATGATGATGAGACACAAAACCATAAAAAACAAATTATTTCTCAATGCTGAGAAATTTAGGTACACGAATAAATGACAGAATTTTCATTACAACTACACAACGCATTCACCTCAATGCAATAATCCAAATTGTTTGTATTTAATTTTTTTAGGCTATCAACCAGCAGAGGCACTTTCATTGCTGCCACACTTCCAGTGGCAGCAATTAATACTTTAAATGTCTGTTTCTCCATTTCAAAATTAGTATTAATTTACATACAAAACGTAATTATTAATTAAAAATACTTGAAAAAATAAAATCATTTACAAATTACAATTTCAGACATCGTTTACAAAACTACGAACAGCTGATAGCATTTTTTTTTTATTTATTAAAGATTTAATGGCCTGGTAACACTGACCTCCTTAAAGAGCAAAGTCAACCCAAAATCCATATTAAAATGAGCCATCAGCCAAAATCAATCTGACATCGGCAACTCACTGAGACCGCCATAATAAAAAGAAGAAGAAGATCACTGTAGGATGTATCAATTTGTCAGCTGTCAAAAGTTCACCTCAAAATTATAACACCAAAAACTAGCTTTCAGTGCAAAATAACTTTTTGCTGGAGATGCTTGTGTTATAACCAGGAAATATCACTCCGTACGATAACTCTACAACTTGTGGCGAAAATCGGGCCGGGCGTTTGTGATTCATGCGGTGTTGTGGTTCGTGAATAGGTGATAAGTATGCTAAGTAGATAACCGATACAACAATGGATATAAATTCTAAATATTACGAGGGATGTGGACAGGAAGGACCGATTCGTTGTATATTTTTATGTGAGTTTCATCCGACCGCCGGGCCGCGGATAACGTGTCAAGTACCAGAGAACTATATATCCAAAGATATCTTCGACACCGTCAGTCATTATATCATACCCAAGGTGCAGTTGCAGAGATGCACTTTGACTGTGTAAGTTTTCTCCTTATCAACTACTAAAAATGTTCAATAGTAGAGCATAACATCTAAGATGTACTATGGAAGGCTTTGTTTATTTCTTGTTTATTATATTACATATAGATTGAACTTGTTTACAAGTTTCCAGTTATTAGAGCATGCAGACTCTTGCAAATTCATATTATGATAAGAAAAATAAAAGTATATTACACTATGTTAATCTGTCACAACTTTATCAAGTAGGGTCCAATTTTGTCATTTCCTATACATATAATATTATATACTTATTTAAAAATGTATCTTTCTGTCTGTTCTAACTTCATGCTCAGAGCTCAGAGCACAGAATCAATTTAGATGAAAGGTATGGGTTTCAGCCACTGAGCAAAAAACTAATTCTGTGATAACAATTTGCAAGTAACCTATAGTAAACTGTTATGTTTATTGTTTGCAATTTTTAACAACAAAGCTTGTTAAAAGTAATTAACCCTTCAATCGCGGATTCTTGGAAATGTTATTGTATTCTATTGTTTTCGCAATCACCGGTGATCGTATGGGGCTTGATGAGTTAATACCTACAGTAATTGTTTTAAATGAAATATATAAAATAAAAAATAAAATTCCTTTATTCTAACATTGAACTTAACAGTTTATTTTTATTTAGATACTAACAATAAAAGAAATGACCATAATTAGGGCTTATTGAACAGTATTAAAACATATTGTAAGATTTATGATGTTAATAAAATGCATGGGCTATTAACAAAACCTTTTTGGCTTAATAAAATTTATTTTTAAGGTAGAAATTATATTTAAAACAGTATTGAAACAAGCTATCAGATAACAAACAAAGGTAGCTACTGTTTCATTTAATCCTAAATCGTAATATTATAAGCATTAAGCTCTCTCTCCATAAATGCAAACAAACTTGTCCTCTTTATAATTTATTATTATACTAGGCGTGAAGTAGTGAATAGACAGACACATTTATAATATAAGTATGGATTAGTATGTAGAAAAAGTCACGAACATCTATCTCCTTTCTAAGATCCACACTTTGTACATGTAACAGACAGGCAATAAATTTGATCTTTTTGTTTATTTTTGGGCTTAAAATTCCAAATAAATTTAGAAATTAATGTTTTTCAGAACCCTCCTCGGATCCAAAATCCTGGGCTTCCCCGTCAGGATAGACAACAAGAAATATGCTCGTAACGCGTACTACTTCAACCTGTGCTTTGTCTGCGACGCCTGGGCGAGGACTGTGCATCTGGAACCACTCGTTAAGAAGCTCACAGAATACCTAGTGAGTTCAAAATTTAAGAAAAGTAGATTTTCTGCATGTATATAATAGGTTTCTGAAAACTGGTGTACCAGTTTTGTGTCAAGTGTTCAGTATTAACTGCCGCAGTACAGCTCTACGAGGCTCGACGTGTCGCCAAATTAGGAACTAAAAGTGCCAGCTTGTTAAGTGCCAGCTTGTTAAGTGCCAGCTTGTTAAGTGCCAGCTTGGTAAGTGCCAGCTTGGTAAGTGCCACTTGATAGATTTCTCACACTCACGCCTCTATATGCAACGCTTTACGCAGCGCTAGCACTTCTGCGTATTTACTCATGATAATTGCTATCCAAATAGTAAGGATTCTTTGACGTCCACGAACGGGATCCTTTGAGATCCATAAACAGGATCCTCAGAAATCCATCAACGAGATCCTTAGAGGTCCATTATCGAGCGTGGTCAAAAGGCACACAAAACTGTCTCGGTTTTCTCGCAAAAGCAGCAGCCCTAGTTGATACTTCTCTAAGAGATATGCACATGACTATTATGGCTTGCAGTGGCGGCCTTACCCATTGCGAGGCCCTGGGCGACATTCGACAGGTCTTTGCGAGGCCCTTTGTCTTACAAAAAAATACCTTGCGAAGCCCCTGCAAGAGCGAGGCCCCGGGCGATCGCCCCGTTCGCCACCCCCTAGGGCCGCCACTACTGGCTTGTGTCCATCGTCTGTTAATATGTATCCTCTCGCAGCTGTCGATGGAGCTGGAGACAGAGTGGCTGTCGCGTCAGTCGCTGTCGGGCGACGCTAAGGCGCTGAGCGGGCTGATGCGGCAGGTCATGCAGGACATCAACTGCCGCAGGATGTGCACGCTCACTGGTAAGTCTATTCAGATGAGAATATATAATGGTTTCTGATGAGAAATCATTCTATATTTTACGCGTTAGATTCTTTATGCTCGCGTCGCCGTAACGCAAGTATCACTTGCATAGAAATTCCGAGGCAAAAGAACTCAAACACAGTTGAAACAAAAAACTAAAACGTTATATCGGAAGAAATATTATATATCAAGTTATTTTAATCGAGTAGGTATCGCCAATTGCGCGATTTGCAGACGCGAAATCGTACACCGATAGCTAGAGTTCACGCCTCGCTGTGACCTCTCGATTCAACTGTTTAAATATCAAATAGCAGAACAATACTTTACAATTAACAATACAAGAAGCACCTTAATGCAAAAAACGCTCAAACCGCTTACCAATTTTGATTAATTTAGAAATTGAGATACTTAGGTAAGTCCCGAAAAAGAAATAAACTTTTTATCCCGGAAAAAGGTACGGATTCCGATAAGTGAATAACGTCGCAACTCGCGACAAAGTTGTGTAGGCACGCTATAATATAGTTTACGTAGAAACTATTATTATATGTAGAGCCATACGAGCGGCTCTCGAACTGGGGGCTGGGGCGCGGGCGAAGCGCCGTTTATATTATGCTGTATCAATTATACTGGACTCTGGAGCCGCCGCGCCGGCCGCCGGGCTACAGGGCCAAGTGAGCCAAAATTAATAAAAACTTCATTTTTTTTAAAAAAGGCAACCCTTTCTAAGAGCTCCCAAACAATTTTTTAAACCGGGCGCTACGCTTCTGCTCTTGGGCCATTCTCATAATCACTTATTCCGTATTCGCATTTAATTAGACCCAGTAGCGGCGCTAGGCGGGACGATGCTATGCGACCGCCTAACAAGAACGTAAAAAAGATAACCAGCACCCTGGGCGCCGAAGAAATCTCGCCCAGGGCGCTGGTAGTGCTGAAACCGGCACCGATTGTGCCTTCATTATATTTTAACTTTCAACATTTCACAAGGTTGAAAAGCGTTTAGTACAATAACATCGCTATGTTTGTTGCTAGTAATGTTTAAATCATGCAAATTCAGAGGTTCACCTTGACGGCTTGTATCTAGTATGCAGCGTTTTCCCCAACTGTCTGGGTAGATTGGAATACATACAAATATTATATACGACTGTGTCTGTCTGTCTGTTATCTGTATACGCTTAGATCGCTGAATCAATTTTGATGAAATTCGGTATGATGATACTATGGAGTCCCGCGAAAGAAGTCCCGTCCTGCGCTACAAAAACGACAAAACATTAATTTATTTTGATCTATATTCTAAGAACTGTGCTTCTCATGAGAAAAAGTATCCCCGCTCCACTCCAGAGAATTTGCAAAAAGCGTGCTAATTTTTGTGCTAATATATTCCGTGGTTATCTCGAACGATGGCCGGTAACAAGAAACAAGTTAAATTATGTTTAATTTATTAGCATAAGTGGATTTGAGCGACGAAGCGTGGAACCAAGTAGTAGTATTGTACTGTCAGAGAAATCGGTGCCTAGACAGATGGTGGACCTACGTAATTTTGTCGGGTTGTGTCGAATCCAGCCGACAGATTACGACTAACATTGACTTGACATAACTCGACAAAATAAAGTATGTCCGCCATCTACCTATGAACCATTTCTCGAATAGTACATCGGTGTACCATTTTTGCATCTTGTCGCCAAAATTCGTTTATTACGCGAGAACCGTGCGTTTTTCCGGGATAAAAAGTATCCTTTGTCCTTTCCCGGGACTCGAAGTATCTCCATATCAAACGGCAAGATCGGTTCGGCGGTTTGAGCGTGAAGAGGTAACAGACAGCCACACTTTCTCATTTATAATATTAGTATAGATAATATATAATTTTCGCATTTATAATAGGGATTAGAGACAGACATCGGGAAGCGACTTTGTTTTATACATTACTAGACGTTCCGCGCGGCTTCGCCCGCATAAATTAGATATTTCACAGACAAATCAGTCTACAAAGAATAGCCTATGATCCTTCACGTGTTCTACTTCTTATCTAACCCAAATAACAGAAAAATTGCTCTAGTAGTTCGTGAGATAAGCCCTTTCAAATAATTTCCCCCGTTTTTTCCACATTGTCTTCTATTTTTTCGCTCCTATTAGTCTTAGCGTAATAAAATATAGCCTATAGCCTTCCTCGATAAATGGGCTATCTAACAATGAAAGATTTTTTTTAAATCGGACCAGAATTTCCTGAGATTAGCGCGTTCAAACAAACAAACAAACTAACAAACTCTTCCGCTTTATAATATTAGTATAGATTAATTATGAATTATTATGTAGTGAAGTCGACATCGCACACTGAGTTTGTTGTCTACTGTACATGCAACAAGTTTTATGTAAAGTATGTAAGTATATAGTTCTCGATTGTTATACTAGCTATATATGTATGTTTTACATATTGAAGGTTGCCTGGTGACTGGTTTATAGGGACCATAGGGCTAAAGACCTAAGAAATATATAGTAGTAAGTATACGTGGGAGAGCCATGCTTCGGCACGAATGGGCCGGCTCAACCGGAGAAATACCACGTTCTCACAGAAAACCGGCGTGAAACAGCGCTTGCGCTGTGTTTCGCCGAGTGAGTGAGTTTACCGGAGGCCCAATCCCCTACCCTATTCCCTTCCCTACCCTCCCCTATTCCCTTCTCTTCCCATCCCTACCCTCCCCTATTACCCTATTCCCTCTTAAAAAGGCCGGCAACGCACTTGCAGCTCTTCTGATGCTGCGAGTGTCCATGGGCGACGGAAGTTGCTTTCTATCAGGTGACCCGTTTGCTCGTTTGCCCCCTTTATTTCTTAAAAAAAATATATTGTAAGTTAGATAATATAGCAAATCTATAAACCACTGTGCCCAAACTCCAATTGTTATTGTATAAAATAGAGCCAGTTTTATTTTTCTGAAAATAGCTTATCGCGTGGGAACCGTACTTATAATATTTTCCCGGGATACAAATAGTAACATAATAATTATTATGTCCTTCTTTTTCGCCTCCTACCATAGCTCCAGATAATGTTATAGCATCGAGAAACCTCTACTTATGTTTAATTTTGTTTAAAAAATAGAGACAGTTTTAATTTTTTCTTTTTAGGGTTCCGTACCCAAAGGGTAAAAACGGGACCCTAACACTGAGACTTCGATGTCTGTCCATCTGTCCGTCTGTCTCCAGGCTGTAACTCAAGAACCGCTATAGCTAGACTTCTGAAATTTTCACAGATTGTGTACTTCTGTTGCCGCTATGGCAACAAATACTAAAAACGCAATAAAATTAATATTAAAGGGGACTCCCATACAACAAACATGATTTTTTTAGGTTTTTTCGCTCGTAATCAATAATGGTAACAGCTAGGCACTTGAAATTTTCACAAAATCCTTAGTTATATTTGTACTTTAATAATTAATAATAAAATTTTAATTAAGTAAATATTTAAGGGGGGCTTCCATAAAAGAAAGACAATTTTTTGTCTACTTTCGCTCTATACCGATTCGTGCGCGAGTCCGACTCGCACTTGGCCGATTTTTTTTTTGGTTCGCTGAAAATTGTTTATCGCGTGGTAGCCGTAGTTTTTGCGGGATCACAATAATAATATTTTATCCTAAGTAATTCTTTCTCGGGGCTCGAAGAATCTGCATTAGCAATTTCTTAAAAATCAGAGGTAGAGTGAAGATGTAACAGACAGACAGAAATACTTTCGCATTAACAATATTAGTAAGGACTGGTAAGGATATGGAAGTACTATATTTAATAGTAGAAATATTCACAATATACTACTTATAATTACTATGACCGTTTCAGTAAAATCTCAAAAGTAAACACTATTATATTATACACTATATATTAAGTAAACACTAGTATATTTATACGTGGGAGAACCATGCTTCGGCACGAATGGGCCGGCTCGACTGGAGAAATACCACGTTCTCACAGAAAACCGGCGTGAAACAGCGCTTGCGCTGTGTTTCGCCGAGTGAGTGAGTTTACCGGAGGCCCAATCCCCTACCCTATTCCCTTCCCTACCCTCCCCTATTCCCTTCTCTTCCCATCCCTACCCTCCCCTATTACCCTATTCCCTCTTAAAAAGGCCGGCAACGCACTTGCAGCTCTTCTGATGCTGCGAGTGTCCATGGGCGACGGAAGTTGCTTTCCATCAGGTGACCCGTTTGCTCGTTTGCCCCCTTATTTCATAAAAAAAAAAAAAAAAAAACTAAACCTGAGTACTGTTGAGTGTTGACTATTATAATTATTATACTGAAGTGCCGTCAAGGCTTTCAGGAACACTCGGCTAGAGACTAGAGTCCATCTGAGCCTCGGACTGGGAATCTGAACCTTATGTCCTCGACATAGAAGTCATGTTGGAGTGATGCGGCGAGTCCACTCGAACAGTTGACAATTGACATAGATTAAGCATGTTTAAGATAACGTAAACACTGATAGCGTTATCTATTGACAGACGTTGATCAACATCAGCAGTACACAATACACATATTTTCTAATAGAAGATCATAACCCTCCTTTTGCTTTGCCGTAGTCGGGTAAAAAGGAATGTCAAAGGAGGACGGGCAGAAATGTGTGGGAATTGGAAAGTGTACCCACCACCAATAACCGTCAGAGGTGTCGACATACGTTTTTGGTCGTGGGTACATTTTTCTAGTCCTCCTTTGGAATAAATAATAACTTAAAAAAAACACGCTTTTTTTAAAAAAAAATTCAAAAATTTTAACAAATTATTGCATTTTCATTGGCTCTTAATACGTATGCAAAGTTTAAAATTAATTAGATTACTGGAAATCGTGCTCAAATATTCCGTTACATACATACAGCCCAAGCTAATAAAAACGTGTAAAAATTTTGAGCCTGATTCAACGGCGCTGCAGCGATTTCCGTCCGAAGCTGTTTTTCGGTATACCGTATGCCGAAAAACAGCTTTGTGGTCCGGGCTCCCCTGGGGCTCCGCAAAGGCCTTGTAGGGGCTCCGCGAGCGTTACATTAATTATTGTTTTCAGAAATATCATCAGACACCGATAATAATTTATTCAATGACAAAACATTCTTTTTTTGCGGGGATCTGTCAAAAATGTCACTTATTAAAAGGGTTTCACCACCAGAAAAGTTTGAGAAAGTTTAAAATTTACCGTCAAAATAGAGCAAAGACGCCGTGAAAGTCGTGAAAATTGTTCCATTTTTAAATACCTAATTTTAAAGAACGTTATTTTTTTTAACCCCAAAAGGTTGAGTTCCACTGCTACAAAGTCTTTAATAGCGACTGTACTCTGTACTCTGTAGGTATGATTTAGGTACGAAAATAGATTTTACGAGTTTGTTATCATAAACTCATTTTATGTTGATTCATTCGCAAACATTCAGGCCAATGACCGATAGTTATTGTTGCCGATTTCAAAATTAGAATTCGACTAGACCTTCCGCGCGGCTTCGCCCGCGTAAATTAGATATTTCACAGACAAATCAGTCTACAAAAAATAGCCTATGGTCCTTCACGTGGTCTACTTCTTATCTGACCCAAATAACAGAAAAATTGCTCCAGTAGTTCGTGAGATAAGCCCTTTCAATTAATTTTCCCCGTTTTTTCCACATTTTCTTCTATTTCTTCGCTCCTATTAGTCTTAGCGTGATCAAATATAGCCTATAGCCTTCCTCGATAAATGGGCTATCTAACAATGAAAGAATTTTTCAAATCGGACCAGTAGTTCCTGAGATTAGCGTGTTCAAATAAGCCCTTTCAAGTAATTTCCCCCCGTTTTTTCCACATTTTCCTCTATTTCTTCGCTCCTATTAGTCTTAGCGTGATAAAATATAGCCTATAGCCTTCCTCGATAAATGGACTATCTAACACTGAAAGAATTTTTCAAATCGGACCAGTAGTTCCTGAGATTAGCACGTTCAAACAAACAAACAAACTAACTAACTCTTCCGCTTTATAATATTAGTATAGATTTGAAATTCGTATTCCAACTTTGAATTCGTTATCGGCGAGCGCGGCGGTCCAAAATTGTAATCTGTCTGTCTATAAAAAATTGAATCTTTTGTTAAATCCAAAAACCGTAAAAAACAAAACTGTTCAATTTGTTGAATGAATAATACCTATATAATATTTGATCAGATTCTCAAAATAGGTTCTGGGGTAACTAGGGGTCCCAAACGTCTGTCTCAAAATTATTTTCTTATTTACTGATAGAAAAAAAAATGATAATGAGTTTTATTTAACGACTAGCTGACCCGGCAACGTTGTTTTGCCATATAAATTATTTGTAGTTGTAATGTAGTTCTTTATTTGTAACTAGCTGTCCCGGCAAACGTTGTTTTGCCATTTAAAGTATTTAAATCTTACCCCCTCTTTTGTCCCCTAAGAGGGGTAGGGGGGAAAAATTTTATACAATGTTAAGTTGGAAAAAACAGATAAAAATATGAAGTAAGTCCATTAAAGAAAAAAGTTTGATACAAAATCTGACCCCCTCTTTGCTCCCCTTAGACAGACAGACAGACAGACAGACAGACAAAAAAACTAACCACATTTTTGACTTCTATAGCGATGTAGTAACACCCCCCGCTTATTATTTTTTGAATATCTTTAATGTACAGAATTTTCATTTCTACAGTTTTATTATATGTATAGATATGTATAGATGTAGCGAAGATTTAAGGGGACTATACATAGTCAAAATAATTGAAGGTCGGCGGTCATTGATCTTTTTAGTCTAGGTCCCTAGGAGCTAAAATATATCTGACACTTCATTGTCAATCGCGGTTTATATAGAAAATGATGGTAATATGACAAGTTTTTTAGGGTTCCGTAGCCAAATGGCAAAAAACGGAACCCTTATAGATTCGTCATGTCTGTCTGTCTGTCTGTCCGTATGTCACAGCCACTTTTTTCCGAAACTATAAGAGCTATACTATTGAAATTTGGTAAGTATATGTAGTCTGTGAACCGCATTAAGATTTTGATACAATAATGGAAAAATTATTAAAAATTTTAGGGGTCCCCATAGGTACAACTAAATCAAAAAAATTTTTTTTTCATCTAACCTATGCGTGTGGGGTGGGGTATCTATGGTTAGGTCTTTAAAAATCATATTGAGTTTTCTAATATCATTTTTTTCTAACCTGAATAGTTTGCGAGAGAGACTCTTCCATAGTGCTAAAATGTGTGCCCCCCCCCCCCCCTCTAACTTCTAAAGTAGGGGCATGATAAGTCTAAAAAAAATATATGATGTACTTTACTATAAAAACTACCAACGAAAATTGGTTTGAACGAAATCTAGCAAGTAGTTTTTGTTTTATATTTAAATATATATTTTTTTTTCATCTAACCTATGCGTGTGGGGTATCTATGGAATAGGTCTTCAAAAATCATATTGAGATTTCTAATATCATTTTTTTTCTAACCTGAATAGTTTGCGAGAGAGACTCTTCCAAAGTGGTAAAATGTGTGTTCCCCCCCCTCTAACTTCTAAAGTAGGGGCATGATAAGTCTAAAAAAAATATATGAAGTACTTTACTATAGGTCTACCAGAATCTGGTGGCAAAAAGTGAGAAAATAAATTGACTCTATTGACCGGGGTAATTGGAATAAAACATTTTGATCCTTTTTTTCTTATAGCAGCTGATTCTGTGTGTTATACATGCAAATATAAAAATTTATCCAATGATCAAGGATATTTTTTGAAAATCTGCTGTCAAAAATTGCCATCAGATTCTGGTAGACCTATATAAAAACTACCAACGAAAATTGGTTTGAACGAAATCTAGCTAGTAGTTTTTTTTATACGTCATAAATGGTAAACTTAATTTAACTTTCATTAAATCAACTGAAATATAAAAATAAATCAAAAACCTTTTAATTTCATAAAAATAAACCTTATTGCTGCTGCGGAACCCTTCATGGGCGAGTCCAACTCGCACTTGGCCGGTTTTGTACTTTATATTCATGTTAATTTTGCCCGCATCTTGTCTACGTGCATCTGTGTCAATAGCTCGGCAGATAGCGGCCCAAATATGAAATGTTAACTGATAACGCGCGCTAGGTAACAAGTTGCTTCTCAATTTTACAACACATTCCTAATGGAAGCAGCGAGTAACATAATATGTATAAAAAGAGAGGGAAAACATTTAGTAATAGACTCTTACCGACTTGTTACCTTATTAGTGCGATGGATCGCAAATGAGTTGCCTCCACGTTAGCAATGGACGAACGGGTCGATGGGCATATTGAGGCACATTGCACGCTTATTATAAATAAGCTATAAGCAAACTTGGTTGTCATGGCCTAAACTCTAAAGTATACATAAGCGTTCAGTTGTAAAAAGGATTTCCAAAACCATTGTTTTATTAACTGAAATGTATCATGCGCTGGTCTCAAAATTCGCTCAACACTCTAATGTTTCTTTTCCTGTAACTTAAAACCGAAGAGCGCATTATGACCATCCTTTAATTCCAGTGGGCACGACGACCACCCACCTGACGGTGGTGCGCATCAACAGCGACCCGGCGCCCGTCAAGGACCACCAGGTGCCCGTGCTCCTCTTCAGCAGACAGTCCTTCGTTGCCGACCAGTGGGACCTCACCACTAATCAGGTATGATACTACAGAGTGAGGCCCAATACCACAAATCCATGTTAAAATGGCCTCTTCGCTAATAAGAGAAAGACAGAGAGGGAAATAAAATATTATTAAATCCAGGGTTAACTTTAACCCGCATTAGACTTGTGTTGTTACATTACGAGCTACGACCCCCTGCACTGTGAAGTCGCGTAGCCTCTTTACTCTACCCATAATAATAGTTAAAAAAAAAAAAAACTAAAATACACGCTTTTTTTTTCACCAACAAATTATTGCATTGTCATTGGCTCTTAATACGTATGCAAAGTTTCGAATTAATCAGTACTACTGGAGATAGGTAAAAATGCTCAAAGATTCCGTTACATACATACAGCCCAAGCTTATAAAACGGCGGAGTAATCGTTGAACATACAAAAATTTTAAAAAAATATATACACAGCCGAACATATAACCTCCTCCTTTTTGGAATTCGGTTAAAAAGCGTGTTAAAAAGGGATCGTACCGAAAGGATTTTCAATCTGTGGGAAAAATTAAACCATGGGGTCGTGAAGATTAGTCGCTTGCAAACTACGATATTACATTCATGGCGTGTGACGAAGATCACCATTTCAAATTGTTAAATAAGTATTTCAAGTTGAAATACTCAAGATACTAGAGATACTACTTAATGCGGAAGAGGAAACGTAGAGACCGTGCATTTTTCGTGTTCTTAGTTCTTACCTAAATTGGGTGTCCCATAAGCTAGTATGTAAAATATTTTTCAAGAATTTGAAAGCTGACATCGCGGTTGAAATTTTTAACCGTGATGTCAGTTCTATGCTTTTAATGAGGCTTTGCTCGGTTCTGCTAATTCGGCGCGCATTTTAGCATACCGGTGCCGATTATATTGCTAATTGGCAAGTATCGAGATAAATTATTAATGCAGATAATATACTAACCGTATACACGTCTCTGCGCTCCTAGGCTTCGATCGAATATTTCTCCTGGTGCTTAGACAACTTGCATTTCATAATTTAGACGTGTACCCAATCGTGTACCTATACCTAATACTAGCTGTCCCGGCAAACGTTGCTTTGCCATAATATAAAATGTTTCGCCCATATTATTTTATCGAAGTGACTAAATAAGTATGTCGCCGTGGCAACGTCGATCGCTATCCCGTCGCACAAACAATGTCGCCGTCAGTCTCAGGTTGTAATAATTTACTATTATTTATTCAACAAATGTACTTATCAATATATAAAGTACCCAGTAGCCGATTCTCAGACCTACTGAATATGCATATAAAATTTGGTAAAAATCAGTAAAGCCGTTTCGGAGGAGTTCGCTGACTAACATTGTGACACGAGAATTTTATATATAAGATTTAATCAAATCTCATATGTTTATAATTTCTAACGTCTGTATGTTGACTGTTGAGGCGCTATAGGTGTTTCATACCAAAATAATTTATTGACATTTGTTGTTGATGCGCTAGGATAAAATTCGGGCAGGTACATAATTCATTTTTTAGCATTTTAAAGAAATATTAAAAAACTTAAAAAAAGGAGGTTATCAATTCGAATATGTACTAGTATTTCCAAAACTGCCCAGTTTTTAACCGACTTCAAAAAAGGAGGAAGTTTCTCAATTCGACCGTATATATTATGTTCTTTTTTTTCATATAATATGTTAGTCTATATCAGTGGCTGAACAAATGTGCCAAATTTCAAAAATGTATCTATGTATCATGTACTTGTATGTTTTTTCGCATATCTCCGGAACTACAAGTCCGTAATTCTTTTTTTGTTGTACGTACTAGGTTATAGTTCAACACAGGGAATACTGCTAATTCTATCAAAATCGGTTCAGTAGTAATTTTTAAGGCGGGAAATTTAAAGTACAATTTTGAAGTCGGTTTTTTTTTTGAATATACATAATACATGTAAATGTACATAAAACTTGTAAGTATATATTGTATGTTGAAAACTGGTTAAAGTAGTGTTATTGTTCGGCGCCGTGAGTCGTGACTCGTGACAGAACACAATTAGCCACGTTCGAGTTCGGTACAAGCTGGTTTACAAATATGGTATAACTCCAAAATCTTTTTATCATTTCAAGAACAGCTCCTGGACGGTGAATTTAATCATAACCATAATTTGTATAATTTTGAATGTCTACAATCTACCTCTACATAAATGGGGCGCAGATAAAATAAAACCATTTTATTTAGCTAGTTAAAACTGTATTTGAGACATTAGGATGAGCAATTTGTGTTGTAGACACGGCACGATTAGTATATTTTAGTTATTTTCATAGTAGAATGTCATATGGAATCCTTTTATGGGGAAACGCTGGTGACATTAATACAATATTCGTGCTGCAGAAGCGAGCCATACGTTCTATTTTTAAAGCCTAAAAGTGACATTAATTGTAGGAATACCAGAAATAAGCATAAGCTAGATTTGCCGGTGATCAGACATAGTAAAGTTAGTAAATCTTTAAAGGTCAATGTATACGCCTTTACAATAAAATCCCAGAAAACCTTTCCATTCATAAATTTAAAATAGTCAAAGAGCGTTTGTGTGCCAAAGCCTATTACAAGGTCAATGATTTCATAAACGATGGCACATTTTGGCATGCCCGGATCTTTGGGGGGGAGGGTGCACTTGGCCCGGGCGGCAAAGATTGGGGGGCGGCCGGAGGCCACCTCCTAATCTTTTGCCGCTTTTTTTTGCCGCTTTGCCGTAAGTTAGGTATATATAAAAACGATTTACACGATGCATTTCCTAACTTGAGCACAACTCTTAAAATTTATGCAACCCTTCCTGTAACTTCTGCTTCATGTGAGAGAAGCTTCAGTAAAATGAAGCTTATCAAAAATTATTTACGCTCCACAATGTGCCAAGAGCGCTTGTCGGTTTTGGCTATATTGTCCATTGAGAGCGAAATAGCCAACAACCTAAATTATGAAAGTGTAATTGACGATTTCACTGAAATGAAATCGAGATAAATAAACCTTTAATTTTATTATATTAATAAACAATTTTATAAAAATCATAGCATTTTATTTAAGTACCAATTGAAAACGCACATTTTTGCTTGGAGGGCGGCAAATTGGGATTCTGCTCCCCCCTTTTTAAAACGTAGATCCGGGCCTGCATTTTGGGAGTAGGATGGCTGCTTGCAAGGCTACTTCTACATTAGTGTATGACTTACAATTATGTATTGTAATAAGCTGACAAACCATCGGCCGCTTTTATAACCACATTTTTACATACCTAGTGTAAATTAGCTTAAGCTATTATTGTAATTTTCCACCTTTTTAGGGTTCCGTAGCCAAATGGCAAAAGACGGAACCCTTATAAACTCGTCATGTCTGTCTGTCTGTCTGTCCGTCCGTATGTCACAGCCATTTTTCTCCGAAACTATAAGAGCTATACTATTGAAAATTGGTAAGTAGATGTAGTCTGTGAACCGCATTAAGATTTTGATACAAAAATGGAAAAAAAATGAAAAATTTTAGGGGTCGCCATAGGTACAACTGAAACAAAAAAAAAATTTTTTCATTTAACCTATGCGTGTGGGATATCTATGGATAGGTCTTGAAAAATCATATTGAGGTTTTTGAATAGTTTGCGACAGAGACTCTTCAAAAGTGGTAAAATGTGCCCCCCCCCCTCTAACTTCTAAAGTAGGGGCATGATAAGTCTAAAAAGATATATGATGTACATTACTATAAAAACTACCAACGAAAATTGGTTTGAACGAGATCTAACAAGTAGTTTTTTTTATAGGTCATAAATGGTAAACCTTAAATTAACTTTCATTAAATCAACTGAAATATAAAAATAAATCAAAAACCTTTTAATTTCATAAAAATAAACCTTATTTCTGCTGCGGAACCCTTCATGGGCGAGTCCAACTCGCACTTGGCCGGTTTTTGGTAAAAGGTGGCCCCGTGCGAGTTTCTTACGTCGGTTCTTCTCGCCGGGTTAGTTCCCGAACCGGTGGTAGGCCTAATGTAGACGTTCTAAAAAAAGTGTTAACTTTGTTAACCTATTTAGAAATAAATGATTTCATTTCATTTAGGCCAGCGGAATTCAAAATTTTCTCCGAAATAATAGCTCTATATTATTTGAATTTCTAGTATCAGCGGTCAACGCTCTGATTATGAGGTGGCGCGACGGACAGACACATATATTATGTGTAATGGCCGTACGGACGTCATGATGATTATGTTACGGCTTTCTAAAAACGTCGTTACTCGTTGCTGTAAAACGCACTATCACGTTGGCGCCATGGCGGTTGGACTACCCCCAAATCCCTATTCTTATATTGGCGCTATACAATATATCAATTATACGGGGCCCCGGGTCACAAGGCCAAGTTAGCAAAAATTTATAAAAACTCAATTTTTTTCACAAAATATTACCATTTAATAAACAAGGCAACCCTTCCAAAAGGCCTCAATTCTCAAACACATTTTTATATGGGGCCCTGGGAAGGGACGCTACACTTCTGTATAACGGCCGTAACTGGCAGGCGAAAATTTTGCGACCATCCTGTTCCTTTAAGATCTAAACGGGTGAATATGTGCACAACTTTAAAGAATAACTAATAATCATGTAAATTGTGTGACGAAACCGCGACATACGTATCATAACAGGTTTATCTAACGAATGAAATCTACGTGTACCATGGCAGCTATAGCGCGTTAAGTGTTTTATTGGTGTGTAAGGTCGAAGCTGTGAAGTCCGCACACGGTCCCTAATTTGGCCGCTGGTGGATGACATCATATCTGTTCTTTATATTAGGGATATCTGTTAACTAACTACTGCCCACTTTGTTGGTCTTTAAAACTTTAATACATTTTACTTATAATATAAAAAAATAGCACAATATCTAATGGTATTTCCATTTGGCATATAAATAACAAAAAATATCAAAACTGGCCCAGTATTATTTACGTGATGCGGGAACAATCATAGTCAGGGAGCCCTAGAACAAAATTTTTTTTGATTACTAACAAGCTAATTTTTTGTGAGTAGCTTCATTTTGATAAGACAAACAACAGACTTTCGTCATTTTGTAAAAGCTGAAAGTTTTCCTGTACCTATAATATGCTATATAACCCATACTTATATTATAAATGGCATAGTATGTTTGTTTGTCCTTCCTTCACGCCCTAGCGAAGCAACCAATCAACATGATTTTTAGCATAGACTTAGTTGAAAGAATGAAGAGTAAGATAGGCTACTTTTGGTTTTGGAAAAACATCATGTTCCTAAAATATTCGTGTTTCTACGCGATTTTCGAATTCCACGCGACCGAAGCCGGGGGCAAAAGCTAGTAACTCATATACAGGTAAGAATGGCAAGCAACTATTATAGAGCTTCGGTCGCGGATACTTTAGGAGGTATCCAGTTTTGAAAGTCTACCGCACCTTCGATAAAATTTAAGGCATTTTTTTTCCTAGGGATAACTGTATGAATCTCGTCTCCCAATGCCGGTTATGACCCTAATGACAGAGCCCTTATGACAGTTGCTCCCTACTGCCAGACAACTTATGCCAGTTACTTCCTACTGCCATACCACCTTAAAGTATAATACTTTTGGCATTTTAGTGAATAATTAAGGGTGTCTGGTAGTATAAAGCAAGTGTCAAAAATGCCCGACACTTTGAGATGAGATTCCTACATTTCCGTAAGAAGTAAGAAAAGAAAAGTGCTTTACACTGTATCGAAGGCTAGGTAGACCTTCAAACTGAATACCTCCTAAACGCGATCGAAATTATATAGTTACTGTTCATTCATACAGGAAAACTTTCAGCTTTTATAAAATGACAAAAATCTGGCTATCGCTGGCTCTTGGCTAATCTAATTGTCATAAAAGTTAACCAATGCTATAGTCAGAGTAACTAGTCGTTAGTTATAATGTTATTTGGTAATTTAAATTTAAATAACTATCATAAAACTGCGAAGTCTTATCACGTTATATATTTAATAAATTTTACAAGTTGAAGGAAACCAATAGTTATTGTGATCCTTATTATTAACTTTAAAGTATGTTTTTTCCATATGCCTATTTATATTATTTTTAGGGTTCCGGACCCAAAGGGTAAAGACGGGACCCTATTAATAAGGCTTCGATATCTGTCTGTCCGTCCGTCTGTCTTCAGGCTCTGTCTCAAGAACTTTTCACAGATTGAGTATATCTGTTGCCACTATAACAACAAATACTAAAAACAAAATAAATTAAATATTTAAGGGGGCTCCCATTACCCATACAACAAACGTGATTTTTTGCTATTTTTTGCTCTATGTCAATAATAGCAACAGGTAAGCTCTTGAAAAAATGTTCCGTTGTATTTATACTTTAATAATGATTGACGACTAAATTAAAATAAACTAAAAATTAAGGGGGCTCTCATACAAAAAACACAATTTTTTGGCTATTTTTACTCTATAATGATACGGAACCCCTTGTGCGCGAGTCCAACTCGCACTTGGCCGATTTTTCAATGTGGTTTTAAAAAGGAAATTCTTTGATAATGATCAGTAAAAAATGCTCTTACGACCCCGGTGAATCCGTACAAAAAAGGCATAACGTTACTTGTGTCTGACGAGACTTATTTTACCCCGCGGAAAAAAGAAATAAGGGACAAATCTACCCGAAATATCAAATTAAACGTCTCATTTTAAATTTCATAGCAACCGCTACGTAGTTATGCGATAATTTCATAATTAATTTCTAGAAAGTTGTTTAACAATATTTTTAAATAAACACAAAAAACCTTCTCCTGTAAAGTAGGGTTTTTGCAATAGCGCCCTTATTCCTAGGATACGACGATATATCACCTATACTTACAACCCATATTCTACTGTTTAATATCTGTAATTATCTATCTAAAAAAAATAAAAAATAAAACAATTTTGTTAGTCTCGCTACTCGAAAACGGCTAAACCGATTTGGCTTATTTTAGTCTTAAAATATTCGTGAGATCCAGGAAAGGTTTATAATAATAGGAGGGTAGTGCGAAGTTCACCGGGACATCCAGTATGAAATAAAAATGTCTAGGAGCTGATTACAACCAACTTTCAAAACAAGTTGCTACCATCGAGGATATTGATTCCTAGGCAGTTGACAGACCAACGTCATTTAGTCGGATCATGTCAATTCCATGTTAATTGTGATCTGTCGGCTGGGTTTGACGTAACGCGACCAAACTATGTAGGTGATGAGGAGAGGTGACCTACATAGGATGAGGATGAGGCTGAGAGGAGATGACACTTCGCATTTCATCAAAATCGGTTCAGTGTTTGAGCGTGAAGAGGTAACAGACACACTTTCGCATTTATAATACTTATTAGTATTATTATATTATAAGTCAATTTGTAACATTAACACCGTTAGACAAACAGGATTCATTTAGAATATTTTATTCATAGTTTTTAAACGACTGAATTAAATATGTAAATAATTGTAAACAATGTTTTGGAAGTATATTTATATTTAAGAATTATATTTGAAGTTTCTACATTTAGCATTTAGCAGAGAATGTACTTTAACTAGAAACTACCTATATTGATAAAAAATATAGAGTGCTTGTTGTCTCTGGAGTCTCAATTCCAAAACCGTTCTTCTGAGTAGCCCAAGCGAGTTTGGTCCCAAAACTTGTTGATTGAAAAACGAAAAAAGTTAAACTTTGTTCGGCAGGCACAGTTGCTCGTCGATAAATAACAAAAGTAAAAGTGGACCGAGAGCTGGACCCTGCGGAACACCCGAAGATTCGAAAATTCGTTAAATGATTCATTTATTTAAATTATTTTTTTGCACTTAAACTATAATACAAAACAACACAAGGTTAGGAATGAATCGGAATGTTATTTATACTGCAAAGCTCTAAATTATATTTTTCTAGTTTGCTTAACAACCTTTATTGGTGCAATGACTTAGTTTTTTTGACGTTTTATTTAAAAAAAAAACGGCCAAGTGCGTATCGGGCCACGCGAAATATAGGGTTCCGTAGTACCGCTAGTTTTTGATAATTTTTGTATGTTAAATGAATGTACATATTTATAACGTGTTTTACACTACTAACAACATCATCTCAGTTACGTTCAAAATAATTTGAACGAAAAGTTCCTTTGTACTTCTCCGAATACATTTTTTTTAGTTGATCGACTATTACTCAATAACTTATGAAGTCTTCTTAACCGTGATAGTTTTCCTTTTAAATTCAGTATATTTCCTACTCCCGTGAATTTTTTCACATTTCCAGAAGAAACCGAAACCTATCCAACGACACACGAAAAAATCATCCCCGTTTGATGTGTAGGGGAGGTACTATATATAATATATATTTTTTAAGATTTTATATACCATTTTGTCGGCATTATTAATATGTGCATTCATGCCGAATTACGGCTTTGTAGACCCCTATAGTCTCTAAGCAAAACCGCGGACAGACAGACGGACAGACAGACAGTCGGACGGACAGACCGAAACTATAAGAGTTCCTTGTTGATTACGGAACCATAAAAAGAAAAAGATAATGGCGTAATAAACCATAGACTGGCTAGTGGCCAGGGCGATGGCATAGCCGCGGCTGCGTTACGGTTTAATAGAGTTGAGCGTTTTTGTGATGGGAATAGATCGTTCCCGCTTTAAAATAGATCGTCGTTGTATTTTATTTACATTCCTTTCAAAGTATTTTCGTCTTGACTCTTGACTATACATAATAATTAATAAATAATATTATGGTTATATTTCCGAATGCGTTGTGAGTTGTTACTCGTGACATACAAACATTCCTATGATTTTGTGTTTTTGTTTCATCATTAAGCAAATATTAGATATTTTTATTTTCATATCCTTCCTTGAACTCTGCCTTCCGAGAACCTCTCGCTTAGAATTAACCTTTTTGGCACATTCTTTTGTAAATGATAATGCTTATTATGTGATGCTTTACATAAAAAAAAAACTTCAGGTTAAGGCAAAATATAAAGCAGGGGTCACCGATTAGTTTCGCTCGGGGTCCAGTGTCCACATTAAGAAATGAAATGACCTTCGCGGTCCACACATTAAAAAAAATATTAAACAAAGGTAATTACGGAATCTACAAAGGTATTTATTTACTGTATATCAATGAGAAAAGTGTCAATTTTTGTAGCTAATTAAGTATCTCTGATGTTTGGAGTGAAATGAAAGATATTAAATCCTGGAGATGTTCATCAGTAAGACGAGACCGAAATTTATTTTTAACGAAGTTCATCTTCGAAAATGCTCGGTCCGCACACAATGGGTCGGCGGTCCGGATGCGGACCGCGGTCCGCCATTTGGTGACCCCTTATATAAAGAATAGTGCAGCTAGGCGATGCAGTAGTGAAATATTTGACTCATAGAAAAAACATTAACTAATATTGTTCGTCTACTGCTCGTTACAATAACAATGAACAAAGAATTAATTATCATACTTAATATTATCGTTTATAAACTATACATGATAGGCAGACTATCAGTTTTTAAAATTATTATTTTAATGAATTACTAAGGCTATATTATAGTAACTAGATTTTTTAAATTTCACGATAGTTAAATTTGCTTTCATCGATTTTTTTAAACCAGTAGAAACGTAAAAATTCTGCATCTGTCCCAAAGACCTCAATGATCTGTCCCAATGATTTATGATACGTCATACGTATCGCTTTGATTCTCATTATACCACCACAAATTACTGAATATGTATGTAGTAAATAGTTACTCTAATACTATAGATTCACTGTGAAAGAAAAAGAAGGCGTTAAAGGAGTTACATTTTTTTTTGTTTGAGAAAATTTATGACGATGGAGCGTTTCTCATCTATATTATATTATTATATATTATATAACCGACCGATAAACCGACTTCAAAATTGTATGTAATTGATAATTAAAACTCCCTATATCAAAATCTATCTCATATATATCTCAAAACTACTGGAATGATGAAGAAACCCAGAAAGATTCATAATTTCAAAAAATAAAACTATCGAGTCAAAATAAGTGAATCGTGTTATTGGTTAGCCAAATATCAGATAAATATACAATGATTAAATAAATCTCAATTTTATTTGAGTCAACACAGCAAAATTTGACAGCCCGCTCTTAAATCCGATTATTATCTGATTAAATCGCCACGCGGTCATCGCATGCATCTGATATGTTTGTACGTAGTCAATCAGATTTTCAAATTATTTCATTTCTAGTCACGTTCATATTTATACTACCTGACATGGATTAAAATTTGCAATAATCAGCTAAACGAGTTGAAGGTCAGTAAATTAAACACGATTTATTGATAACTTGAAATTAAATTAATATTTAACATTAGCATTTCGAGAAAACTATGGAATTTGGAATAATATTCTTATTATAACGTACTTTTAGACGTGTTTTTATGACGAAAAAATACATATTTTGAGCACTACAAATCAGCGGAGCAATTTTATTATTTTCGTCGCTCCAATACTTTCAAGTTTTGAATACTCTATCAGTTTATGACTTGTCCCAGATAAACGTTAATAGCATGGCGCTTGGTCCAAGGACAGCAGATCCGTGGCGACTGGCGAATAATTGAAACGCACGCGCACGTGCGTGATGGAAACTTTGGGCGGACCATTAGCCGTGTAGAGGATATTATATTATGACAATTTATTAAATTTATTGCCGCCGAGGGCTGCGCGTGGGCATCATTATACCAATATAGCTGTTAAATATTTGTGTGTTTTAAGATGCGCAATCAGTCAGAATACATGCCTAGATAAGCTAAATATCAACCTTTTCGAAATCGTTAATCTATCTTTAACCGACATCCAAAAAGAAGGTGGCTGTTTTTAAATTATTATTTCAAAAGCATAAAATCGGTCAAGCCATTTAAGTAAGAGCGTATTGTAGAGAAACACAAATCGAAAATCGCCTTTTGCGTGAGAAAGTGGATTATACCAATGAACATTTGAAAGCTGACGGTCAAACCCGTCGGGGCGACGGTCTCCATACAAAAATACACGCAGTTGCATCATCAAATCAAACCGCTCGCGATTTAGACAATAATAGAAGATCGGGTTTGTCTTGTAGACAAAGAAATTATACAAAACAAGAGGTTACTGAAACTCAAAATACCTTGCCTAATCCAAGATTTGAAGAAAAATTTGGCAAACATGTAGGGCATGGATATTGGATACATGGACCAGGGTTACAAAAATATCTAACCTAAAGAAGAGAACTAGATACTTATACAAGGTGTAACAAAACTAAGTTCGCTTAGTTTTTTTAACCGACTTCCAAAAAGGAAGAGGTTATATGTTCGGCTGTGGATTTTTTTTTTGTTTTTTTTTTATTATTATTATTTTTTTTTGTATGTTCAACGATTACTCCGCCGTTTGTGAACCGATTTTCAAAATTGTTGTTTTGTTCTATTAGGTTTCCCTCCAATTTGGTCCCATTTTCACAAAAGTGGTGATCTGATGATGGGATCCATGAGTAATCGAGGGAACTCCTCAAAATTTATATGGAAACATATGGTGATTTTCATTTTATGAGAAGTATCCTAAGCATATGCTACCAAAACGCAAGATTTTGCATCAAGGTATACTATGGTTCCGAAGATACTAAGAGAACTCCGGATTCCTTATAGATACAAGTTTGGGGGTTTAGGCGCTGTTTTAAGAACTGAAAGCATATGCTACTATGCAAATTACATTCATCATCATCATTACCACGTCAGGGTCACCAGTGTCGCCCTGTGTGTATATGGATACAATATCCCACAACACCATAATTATATCATCACGTTATGTCCTTATAATAATTGGTACTTTTCATAGCGATTTTAATAAAAATATAATGTTGTTTCAAAATAAATGATTCAAGTTCTAAGCGACTTATGTACCACAAAATTGAACATAACAAAGTCAACCTTAACTCCAGAGCGTAAGGCACACATTTGACATTACTTTTGAGATTCGAAAGAAAAAAGCCCAAAACCCATCAAGCCCAAGCGGCACCCGGCTGCCGCATAACAATTAAAAATCCATTGTGTCTGCGATTTCCACGATCGAGGTAAGTAATAAATTGAACCCTTAGTATGAAAATACAT
This sequence comes from Cyaniris semiargus, assembly GCA_905187585.1. Classification (NCBI taxonomy): domain Eukaryota; kingdom Metazoa; phylum Arthropoda; class Insecta; order Lepidoptera; family Lycaenidae; genus Cyaniris; species Cyaniris semiargus. The sequence continues at coordinate 505,566 of LR994559.1, forward strand.
AGGAAAACAATCTACATCTTAATAGGAATAAGAAACATAATCGCATTGAGTGTGACTCTTAACAAATTGTAATAAGATACGTAGAATATACGCGATGGTTTACTAGGTAACTAAAAAGAGTGAAATTATTATTTTTAGCAAAAAATTAAAACCGACTTCCAAGGTAAAAACAATAATAACATCCTTATAATATGAACTAAAAAGTATTTAATAATGTTTCCTATCTAATAGTGCCTTTCTCCGAATTCGGCTAAACCTCAACTATTTCTGTACTCAATTTTCATCATTTTGAAGTCGGTGCCAGTTCCAAAAGTTTCAAATACCTATTCTGTCAGAGAACTGAAGATTTAGCTATATCTGGTACCGACTTCAAAATGATGAAGATTGAGTACAGAAATAGTTGAGGTTTAGCCGAATTCGGAGAAAGGCACTATTAGATAGGAAACATTATTTAATACTTTTTAGTTCATATTATAAGGATGTTATTATTATTTTTACCTTGGAAGTCGGTTTTAATTTTTTGCTAAAAATAATTACACCCTATATAGTATAAGGGCCTGTTTCAACACTTTCTGATATTAAGTGCCGAATAGGCTATTCACAACTTTTTTGACAGATTCTCCATACTTGATCTGTCAAGTTAATTCGTGGATAGCCTATTCGGCACTTATCAGGAAGTGGTGAAACAGGCCCTTAGACTTGTAAAGACTTATATCTCTAGATTATATTATACCTCTAGAGATAATATATCCCTAGGAATAGTGGTACCTCTTATGTAATTTCTTTATAATACCAAAAATACCTGCCGTCTTTATTGGTACACCTCGTTCTCTCCACTTCGGCCTCTGTATGTAGGCTTGCCCTTTGCGTTTGAAATTATAATACAATGATTTACTATCCAGCTAACGGTCAAATATTGTACTTCGAACTCGTAAAGGTCCGAAGGTATTTTGAGCGTTCCGTTCAACGTTTGTGGTCTGACGAAGCATGACGACCTTCGCATAATTATGCCATTAGACTTTTACGTTAGCTGTTGTTTACATGCTACAGCTTATAACAGTTTTCCGGTTCGGTAATTAAAACGTGTTGATTTCAAGTTTTATATCAAATTGTTGCGCGCGAATCTACTATTTAAGCTCACACTTTTGTAGTGTTTTTCCTCGTGTGTCGTGTTGTTATAAGTTTTGAGTAGCTCCATCTCCTTTCATGCGTGTTAAATTTATACGATTTCAGAAGTTTTGATCGGGTTAAGAATTTGCCGAGGGAAAATAAAAAAAACTTAACTTTAACAAAGCGCCTACCTCAAATTTCTAAAGCTGCCTGCGAGCCATTTTAGCACAATACATTGGATAAATGTATCGATATTAGATTAAAATTTTGTTAAATAATAAACGTGTGATAAAATAATATAAATATTTTATTCCATTTTGATTATATTCTGATTTCTAACAAGTGTCAGTAATAGAATCTAGTCTTTCTTACTTCTTTAACAAAAATTGGTCCAGTTCCGGGATATAGTTTTCACGGCAGTGTTTTGTGTGTGGCAGCAATTTACATGACCATTAATATACATATTAATTAGTAGCTGTTTGCATCGACGCGACGTAGGTGTTAGGGCAGTCAGACACGTGTTTTTTTTAATATAGTTGGGTCATTTTAAAATTTGTTGCAGTTTTTTTTTTTTGTCCCACAGAAAAAAATACTGCAACGAAATTTATTGAAATTTATTTCAAATTCATTAAATATTTTAGTTTAATATCTTTAATAATTAAACAATTATGTACACAATTTCAACATCTCATCATTAATGCAGCAAAGATTATAACTACATATTTTTATAATATTGTTACGTGCTAGGGTTCGAGGATTTGGAGAGAAAGACCTGGTGACTCTCTTGAAGACTTTATTCACTAACACTAGCCCACACAAATCACTAAGTCCAAACACTAAGCACTAAGCCCAAACACTAAGCACTATCACTGTCCTAGGTCGTAGCCGAGTCGTAGGTTCACTGGTTCACTCACTATTGATCACTTGTTTTCACCTCGAAGTCGCCTCGAAGGTCGCTCAGATGAAACTGAATTGCCGGGCCGTCTACCTGCGGCTATTTATATGGCGAGACGAATTCCAGAAAGTTCCCTCGCCCGATTCACGTAAACAAGTAAACAAGTGTGGGAACTTTCTAGAAAATACGCGTAAGTAAACATACACCTAACGCCATCTAGTATTGAGTAGGGGATTTATGTTGTCTGTGTTTCCCTGATCAGTTTCGCTAGATGGCACTACGTGTCCGTATCAATATGTAACAGATAATTTGAGGCAACAGAGATTTTTTCTATCGATTTTCTGCTATAGTCTAGTCGACAAGTTGAAAATGGTACAAATTAGAGATACTGCTCTTAAAATTATGCGCGATAGCTCATTGGATCCGGAATGACGCCTAGAAAAAAGTGCCAAAAGCGTGTATTAGCACATTAAAAATTGCAAAAGTTATAAACAATTAAAGATGAAAAAAAAAATGGCATTCGTTTTTTGCCAATATTTCATAAATTATTAATATTTAAGAAATTTCAAAAAAAGATTCTGAAAGAGGAGGAAATTTCCAATAAAAAACTCCTAGCTCCCGGAACTCTATCTTAATTTTTTATAATTTTAATTTAACGCTGAAAATAGGTCTGCGTGCGACATTTTTAGGGTGCACGCGTGGCGTCAAAAGCGAGTACGGCACATTAATTAATGTATTTAAGGTATTGAATATTTGAAAAAATTATGGTGTGTTCTGAACACTATAAATAATTTATTCCCGTTAGGCGTCATTCCGGATCCAATGAGCTATCGCACATAATTTTAAGAGCAGTATCTCTATTTTGTACAATTTTCAACTTGTCGAGTAGACTACTACTAGAATGATCGAGTTATGTTATTTAGTGTAACGTTGTCACTCGTCAACCGTATCGTATGCAGTCAGCAGTGGTCGCATCGTGGAGTGTGGACACGTGTAGAGCAAGGCCGGGTGACATGTCACATGTCACATGATCTCCCGGTGATATAACGTTTTATCAGATAACTGATAATAATTAGTAGTTATTGCTACTAGTTAGTTTGTCTATTATCTATAACTACAAGTTAATACTAAGCGGTATCTAGCGGTGATTTATAATACTAGATGACGCCCGCAACTCTGTTGCATCAGAATTTGTTTATCGCGTGGGTACTTTTTACCAGGATTAAAAGTATCCTATGTCCTTTCCCGGGACTCAAAGTAACCCCATGCCAAACTTCAGCAAAATCGGTTCAGCGGTTTAGGCGTGAAGAGGTAACAGACAAACAGACAGACACACTTTCGAATTTATAATATTAGTATGGATGTTCTTTTGCTACAAAAAGACCAAACAGAACAATTTTTCCAATTAAAAAATATTCTCTTTGAAATAATTAAGTGACTGAGTAATTTTATGTATGGCGCTTCACACCACGTTAAATTATTCCCGGGTAATAAAAAACTTGATAATAAGAAAACTGTAACTTTTTACAGACAATATTATAAAGCATATTTAGCAGGACTACATAGCTAGAGACCTCTGGGGACTTGGGAGTAAAGTAGCAGAGTCACTTTAAAATATTAAAAGTGACGGACATATTGAAATGCTAATTTAATTAATTATATATAATGTATGATAAGTTATTCTAATCGGGTGTTAGATAATAATGTAAATAAATTGATATCATTATAATTAATGTCAAACACATTTATCACTACAAGTCATCTAGAGTTATACCATAACAACTACATATTTAGTAATGTGTGGTTAATGGTTATACATACTAAAATATGCTTAACCCTACGAACAATAAAAACTATATTATTCGTAGGGTTAACCCATCAATCCCCAAGCGGCCGCGACAGCCGCATAACAATTGAAAATCTATTGTGTCTGCGATACCCACGATGGAGCTGCTACCATCCTACTAATATTATAAAGGCGAAAGTTTGGATGTATGTATGTATGTATGGATGTTTGTTACTCTTTCACGCAAATACTACTGAAATTGAAAAGGATTTTAATGAAACTTTACAATAATATAGCTTATACATCAGAATAACACATAGGCTACAATTTTAACCGACTTTCAAAATGGAGGTGTTATGTTCGCTTTTTTATGTTCAACGATTACTCCGCCGTTTGTGAACCGATTTTCATAATTTTTCTTTTGGTGTATAGGTTATCATCCCAATTTGGTACCATATTCATAAAAGTGGTGACCTGGTGAAGGGGTCCATAAGAAATCGAGGGAACTCCTCAAAATTTATATGGAAACATGTGGTGACTTCAGTTTCGTGAGCAGTATTCTAAGCATATGCTACCAACAAGCAAGATTTTGCACGAAGGTATACCATGGTTCGGAAGGTGCTGAGAGAACTCCTGACTCTTTATAGATACAAGTTTGGGAGTTTCGACGTTGTTTTAAGAACGGAAAGCATATGCTACTATGCAAATTACATTCATCATCATCATCATCACTACCATAAACCATTATAGAGCCATGTATCGTCCCGTTTTGACTTTTGACTCTATTATTGGTACTTTACGCGGGGCACAGCAAGTCAATAATAATTACCAAAGACAATTTGACAGAAAAACAATAAATGATTAATGATCGATATTATATCTTAATGGCCACATTTTGCGTTGAGTAAACATAATCAACGTAATATGCTGTCAATTGTCATTATGTCGACAAGGTAATTTGTTTACGAAAAGCGAGTCCAGGAAAAAAGTGGGAATGTAATATGAAAGGGCATTGTACTGTCAGCAGATTGACAGCACACTACCACGATTGTCGCGTGACGCTGATCAATAAGCTGACAGACCATAGGCCGCTTCTATATAAATGTACCACATTTTTACATACCTATTGTAAATTAGCTTAAGCTATATTATTGTAATTTTCCACCTTTTCGGTAAAAGGTGGCCCCGTGCGAGTTTCTTACGCCGGTTCTTCTCGCCGGGTTAGTTCCCGAACCGGTGGTAGGCCTCATGTAGACGTTCTAAAAGTGTTAACTTTGTTAACCTATTTAGAAATAAATATTTTGATTTTGATTTTGACGCGTCCGTATGTTAGCGAAACGCCCAAAGTATGTTTTAGCATCAAATCATCATCGTTAGTTCTCCACTGCTGAGAATATATTATATTGTGTTATATTGTGTTATATTGTGTTCCGAATTTTAAGGCGTGAAACGTACGTCCATTCAACTATTTTTATTTGATTTTTTAAAAATAAAATAAGGAGGCAAACGAGTAAACGGGTCACCTGATGTAAAGCAACTACCGTCGCCCATGGACACTCGCAACATCAGAAGAGCTGCAGGTGCGTTGCCGGCCTTTTAAGAGGGAATACGCTCTCTTCTTGAAGGTTTGTAGGTCTATACCAAAAACGTACGTACGTCCTTTTGGATGGAAGCTTGGAAGCTGGCCATGGTATTTTATTACGTTGCCGGTTTGGGAAGTCTTCTAAACGACCCAATGTTTTTCAGCCTGCGGCGCAGTTACACGTTGCAATATTTTGTCACGGCGCCCGGCCCTACTCTACCTAGCTATTAGAAAAAGATACATAAATAAACACCTTTAATGAATATAACTATATTAAGCAGGTAAATGAGACATATTTAATCATGTACCTGCTTTAGATAGTTTATATTATAATTTAATTTTATAATATTTGTGTTTTTGGATAATGATGGAGGATCGACTCACGGCGCCCCTCTTTCCTTTCCACGGCGCACCAGGGCGCCGTGGTGCACACTTTGGGAACCCCTGCTTTAATGTACACCATTAAATGTTTCCTGCAACGTTGTTGCACCGATTTTTTTCGTGATCAAAGCTAGCCCTAAGCTACGTCCATTTCCGAGACCCAGTGTCTCCATGCAAAATTTTATCTAAATAAGTTCAGCAATTAAAGTGTGAAAAGCTAACAGTTAGCTGTTACACCTTTCGTATAATAATTATAATATAAGTTTCCATGATGGATTTTGTAACACAAAATACTAAGAACAAAACAAAAAAACAAAGATTTTATATGAGTAATAATATGTAGAGATCGGAAATTCCGGCGCTATTATACCTAAACTTCATATTATGACGAAAGAAAAATATGGATATGCCTTTCGGTACACGTAGTTAATATGTATGCCACTATACGTTTTAGTTATAAAATTTCTCAAAATACCACCAGATAGATGCCGTTCCTAGTTCGTAAAATAATTTCCTTTCCAACAGCGCCTATGTTAAAGATCTATTTGATATTTTTTACGAAAAAAAAAAATGGAAATAGTGAAAACATATTTTACTAACGTAATTTATCGATTGACAAAATTGTTGGTTAAAAGGCGTATCCACATTATTCTTTCCTCGACTTTTTGTGTGAGTTTAGGTATAAAAATGATAAAAGCGCCGGAATTTCCGATCTCTAATAATATTATTAACAAAGTGCAAGTTTATGTAGTGTGGAGTGCAGGAGCGTGGTATGCCGTATGAGTGTTTATTGTTTACAAACATTTGACTCGTGTTTTGTGTACTATACGTAATATGCATTATGCATATTGGCAACTGTATGCCCGATGCCGTACACGTGGAGACATATTATACAAGCGATATATGACGCGAAGCTGTACGTTAATAGGAATTCGTCTGCAACATATTATCATGAATTATATGTTTGTTATTTCTTGACGGAAAAATTGCTAAAAGGTTTTTACTTTTTTAATCTTTGACTTTGTAGCGGTTTAGGCTATGGAATACACACACGCAACTTTTTAACCCATAAAGTACAGTAGTTCCGTGAGATAACTAGGTAGGTAGGTCCAAATAGTTTTCAACTTTGTTGTAAATAATAAATTCTATTTATATAATTATTATAAATACATTTCACGAACTGTGTATAAAATTAGAGTGAGAAATAATTGTCCAATTAAGTCATTATTAAGACAAACTCATTATGAAATTAATCATAATATTACATTTCAATAAGTAAATTGTAATTATGTAATTAAGAGGGCGAATAACGCTAGAAAACAATCGAAGTAGTTTTTTCTCAATAACTCGATAAATATGTAAATACGCTCAAAGACCGAAAACGCTCAGTGAGCGGAAAAACTAGCTCACAAGTCACAACGCGTCGTCGTGGTCACAGTGAAACAGCCACGACGCGAAATTCGCGTTGTGGCTCTAATGAAAACGGCCACGACACGTTTTGGCAATCGCAAAAAGACCATAACGCGTTCCGAACATTTATTCTTACCATATTACAAATGCAATAGCTTAAAATTAAAATCCCTAATCGTTTTAAGTGAATTACAAGTAGTTTTTTTTTTTTTAATTTATCTAATTTAAATATAATACTACTGTTTTGATGCCCGCAACTCCGTTGCGCCAGACAGACAGACAGACAGTAATAATATTAGTACGGATAGTATGGAACTATGGATATTTTATAAATAATAATGATAAACACGTTATGCGGTGCTTTAGTAAAAGAAAAATTATTTTAGAGTACGCGTGTCGCGTGGTAATCCAAATATAATCTTCCATACCTATGGACTCCAAATTAGACTTACAATCAAGAAAAACGAAAAACATATCAGCCACGACACGTATTTCGCTTTTTGGTCTTTTTGTGATTTCCAGAACGCGTCGTGCCCGTTTTCATTAGAGCCACAACGCGAATTTCGCGTTGTGGCTGTTTTGTGTTGTGAGCTATTTTTCCGCTCATTGAGCGTTTTCGGTCTTTGAGCGTGATTCCGCCAGTCCCTCGGTAATACAATTTTATAATATTATCTTTATTAATTAAAATATGAATTTAATCGAATGCACACTTGAAAACAATTCGTGAAAATTAGATGCATCTTTGTGATATTTTTCTATCGAGAAAATTTTAAGATATCGTGGTTTCCCTAGTACAGGCCCTTAATGTAGTATATCTATGTTCAAAAAATTAAACAGTGCGTGGCTTATTTCCAAGTATAAAAATGAATTATAAAATCGTCAATTTTGCTATCTACGGCCTCATTAGGTTACGGAATTAGGTACGGGAAATATACCTACCGCTCATGACTTGCACTCAACACGTAACATTTGATACATTAATTTGAATAAACATAGAGCAATGTAAACAGCTCTATAAATAATAGTTTTTATTATACTTCTGCATTAATAAATATTATTTTTTACGATTTATTTATACGTATCTTAAAAGCTGTTTTAAGGTTAATGTGTATTTTTGTTTTGTATCACTTCACTTCGTCTAATTTAAATTATAATAAAGAACTATAAATAAATATTGAAGTACTTAAACAGTATTTTAGGTGATTTTAGTAGGTACGTACGACTTTTTTGTATAATTGTAATTCTCATGTATTTATTATTATAGCAGTTAAATTGTCAATCTATGGCCCGTATTTTCGGTCAGTACTTAAGATGCGACCCGGTCTCGAGACGCGGTTCGGCTCTGTGATCGGTCCAAATGTTGACAGCCAACCGATCACAGAGCCTGAACCGTGTCTCGAGACCGAGATGCATCTTGAGTACTGACCAACAATACGGGCCTACGTTACGAATTACGATATTACGATAGTTAATAGTATAAGTTTTCAATCATTAATATGTTACGATATATTATGATTTATGATTCACGAGCAGTGGCGGGGCAAGACATAGCAACAGTTCCCCCTTTCTCAGGGGGGCCCCCGAAGACCTTCAATTTCCCTAACTCTTTTACATATTCTCAAAACAATTTTTGTCGGATACATTACTTTTTATCGCGAATAGTAAATTTATAAGGTTGGAAGGTATTTACGTGTCACTTCCAAAATAGAGGAGGTGTTATATTTGTTTTTAATTTTTTTTATGTCCGACGATTACCTACTCCGCTGTTTGGGAACCTATTTCGACAAAATTTTACAAGGGGTTAGCTGACATCCTAGATTAACACTTGGGATACATTTTACCGACTTCCAAAACGGCGGAGGTGCTTGCTATGTTCGTTTCTTTTTTTTATTTTTTATGTTCAACGATTACTCCGCCGTTTGTGGAAATATTTTCAAAAAAAAATTTTTTTTGGTGTATGAGTACCAAACTTCGTAAATTCTAAAAAAATACTCGTTCAATCCATCTTAATGTAGGCCTCATTATGGATTAAACGAAGGTTAAATATTGGCATAAGCCGAACCCCAAATTAGTTTCTATGTACATAGCGATCCACCTGATCGAGGTAACCCGTTACTGTTGGATCAGTAGGTACCTCGGCAAACAATCGTTCAATGGATTTGCCACCGCCAAAAGCAAAGTGTCCTAAATAAATATTATGTCAACAGTAGTGTGGGACTGCAGGCTTCGGCCACCTTCGTCGAAAATAGTAAGCCGATATCTTCGGATTTAGCCCAATATTATAACGGTCAAAGCCCCGGTTCGCTAGGCTCCTACAAACAAATATTGAACTTTGATTTATTATTTTTATATTTTATCGTCAATTTTACATTCGCGTTAAAGTTCCTCAAATCATCTAAATTAAACTTAAATTGTTGCTTGTAACCTCTAGCTAGAGATCTAGAGAATATGAGATTATAATAATCTCTCCGCTCTCGAGTTACGGCCTTTTTAACCGACTTCCAAAAAGGAGGAGGTTATATATTCGGCTGTGGTTTTTTTTTAACGAAGAAGACTTAAGTGTGGGTTGCACCAGAGGCGTGGTTATAGTTATTAAGGCTAACTTAACTTTAACCTTTAATTCATCAAGCCCCAAGCGGCCACATGCGGCCGCGATAACAATCGATAAGCTATTGTGTCTCGTTTTTCCACGATCGACGGAAAAACGAGACACAATAGCTTATCAATAATTGTTATCGCGGCCGCATGTGGCCGCTTGGGGCTTGACCACAGAATTTGACAGATGTCTGTTGCTGTTGCGGTTATGGTTATCGTTAAATATGGCGTCCATTATTGACTTTAACCAAAGATTTGACATTTTGCATTGTAGTTATAAGTTAAAGTTACAGTTATAGTTATAGTAAGTTGGTGTAACCCACCCTAAGTAATCCATGCTTTAATGTTTCTATCTTATCCTCGTTTATAAATAAAGATTAAGGCAGAATTAGAGTTTTTGAACCTTTTGCATCGGCCGAAGCCTATGTAGATAAATCGCTTCGGCTTCGGCTAACAATCGACCCATGGCCCGACTCTAGTAAACAGTAAATTAGGCGCGCCCTATCGAGAGCTCGCTGTTTGTGTTATCGATAAGATTTAGGTATTAAGGTCTTGACGAGGACTTTGATTCTCGTTTATATTTGTGATATTTCTGACATTTTATTATTTTTTACCAATTTTTTTTATTAAATTATTTGATGTGATTCTCACATTGATCATAGTGACCATCACATCAACGCCACCTATCTGTTAGACCGTTGTTTCACTGTTAGTTGTTATATTTAAGAGGAAAATCCGTTAACAGTTATTCTACCTATGGCATAAATGTTCAGAGGTAAAACAAGCGAACGGTACAATCCGGCTCGAAGGACCAACGACGCCATGTTTTCAGCTGCTGCCGCACATAGACGGGTTCAACCACGTGGCCAAGATCGCGGCGCTCACCGACGTGGAGATCAGCCTGGTGCGCGCCTGCGTCCAGAACCTCGTCTACTACGGTGTGGTCACCCTAGTGCCCATCTTCCAGTACTGCGCTGTGAGTATTGATCCTTGTGTCGTTGGAATAAAGGTCGGTTGAGAGGTAGACCAATGCCGAACGCATACCAGAGCAGTGGTCATATCAGTCCATCCATATTATTGATCTAAATACTAATTTAAAAATGCGAAAGTGGCTATCTGTTAAGTTTTCACGTTTTAACAGCTTGAAGGATTTTTATGAAATCGAGTAACTGGATTGGATGGTTTTTATGAGAGACAAATGTATGGTTCCCGCGTGATAACTAAATTGCAGGCAACAATCTAGTATTTTATTAACCAAACAATGATTGTTTTTAAATATGTTCTGGACTCTGGTAGGCCAAATTCGAAATTTATTTATTCATCTGCGTTGCTCGGTACCCAGCATTTATACAGATTCATTAAATAAAGAACAATCAAGAAACAACAATAAAAGAGGTATTGATATTTGAAGTAATAAAATATAATGTCGGTAAGTAACTCACAAACATCAATATTAATTTTCTTTGGATGGTTTCTTTTGATTGATGTCGATTGTCGAAATTTTCTTTGTTATTGTACTAAACTCTAAAGAAATCTATTAAAGAAAATGGACCGTAACTACGATAACGGCAACTGGCACGTGGCCAAAATTTAAATCTTCGCTGCCATCTTGTAAATTGTCATCCGAGCATCATTTTGTGGCTGATTTACGAATTATCTTTAGTGCCTTTTGAGTGACAGCTATTTTGCCGTTTTGCGTCAATTTGGCAATGTCATCCACAAAGTCATCCTCGTCTGTCTGTATGCTTATTTAGGATTCCGTACCCAAAGGTTAAAAACGGGACCCTATTACTAAGACTTCGTTGTCTGTCCGTCTGTCTGTCTGTATGTCGCCAGGCTGTATCTCAAGAACCGATGTATTCGTAGAAGTACAAAGGAACTTTTCGTCCAAATTTTTTTTAACGTAACTGAGATGATGTTGTTAGTAGTGTAAAACACGTTATAAATGTGCATTCATTGACCATACAAAAATTATCAAAAACTAGCGGTACTACGGAACCCTATATTGCGCGTAGCACGACACGCCCCTGGCCGGTTTTTTAATGTTTAACGATTACTCCGCCGTTTGTAAACCGATTTTCAAATTTTTTCTTTTGGTGTATAGGGTATCATCCCAATTTGGTACTATATTCACAAAAGCCTGATGAAGGGATCCATAAGTAATCGAGGGAACTCCTCGAAATTTATATGGAAACATGTGGTGACTTCAGTTTCGTGAGAAATATTCTAAGCATATGCTACCAACAAGCAAGATTTTGCACCAAGGTATACCATGGTTTGCAAGGTGCTGAGAGAACTCCTGATTCTTTATAGATACAAGTTTAGGAGTTTCGGCGTTGTTTTGTGAACGGAAAGCATACGCTTCTACGCAAATTACATTCATCATCATCATCATCACGCTTGAACGCGCTAATCTCAGGAACTACTGGTCCGATTAAAAAAATTCTTTTAGTGTTAGATATCTCATTTATCGAGGAAGGCTATAGGCTATAAATTATCACGCTAAAACTAATAGTACCGAAGAAACAGAGGAAAATGTGGAAAAATCGGCCAAGTGCGAGTTGGACTCGCGCACGAAGGGTTCCGTACCACTATAGAGCAAAAATAAGAATAATATGAGTGTTTTTGTATGGGAGCCCCCCTTAATTATAAATTTTATTTAAATTTTATTATTAATTATTAAAGTACAAATTAAACTGAGTAATTTGTGAATATTTCAGGTGGCTGCAGTTGTCATCATTAATAACGAGCAAAAAATGTTAAAAAAATCACGTTTGTTGTATGGGAGCCCCCCTTAAATATTAAATTTAATTTGTTTTTAGTATTTGTTGTTATAGCGGCAATAGAAATACATAATCTGTGAAAATTTCAACTCTCTAGCTATTACCGTTCTTGAGTTACAGCCTGGAGACAGACGGACAGACATCGAAGTCTCAGTAATAGGGTCCCGTTTTTACCCTTTGGGTACGGAACCCTAAAAAACGGGGAAAATTATTAGAAAGGGTTTATCTCACGAACTACTGGAGCAATTTTTATGTTATTTGGCACAGATATAGAGTAGACCACGTGAAGGGACATAAGCTATTTTTTGCGGAAAGATGTACGGTTTCCGTAAAATTCGTAATTTACGCGGGCGAAGCCGCGCGGGACATCTTATAGTAATATCATCTAGTAATATTTAAGGGGGGCTCCCATACAACAAACTTGATTTTTTTGCTATTTTTTTGTCGATATCAATAACGGCAATACATAGGCACTTGAAATATTCAAGACTCAGTTTTATTTGTACTTTAATAATTAATAATAAAATTTAAATAAATGAATTAATTAAGGGGGGCTCCCATTCAAAAACCACAATTTTCAGCCTATTTTTGCTCTATTATGGTACGGAACCCTTCATGCGCGAGTCCAACTCGCACGTGGCCGATTTTTTTATTGAAGACACATGTTTTCCAGATATACAGCGCGACGCCGAAGCTGCGCCAGCTGACGCGGTGCGCCGCCCTGCAGCGCCAGTGCCAGGAGTTCTGCGCCAGATCACGTGAGCGCTTCCTAACTACTAGAATATTTCCGACTACCCTCAACTTTCGACTACCTACATTTTATAGAAAACCCCAGTCGTACACGTTTGGTGTAAAGTTTGTATACAGCTGATCGCACATAATATGCCAGCATCGTACGCGTCGAACGCACCGCATAGTGCATAATATGTTACGCTCAAAGACCGAAAACGCTCAGTGAGCGGAAAAATAGCTCACAACGCGTTGTGGTCACAGTGAAACAGCCACGACGCGAAATTCGCGTTGTGGCTCTAATGAAAACGGCCACGACGCGTTCTGGCAATCACAAAAAGACCATAACGCGTTCTGAACATTTATTCTTACCATATTATCGTCGCTTGGTAACAATACCAACAATCAGTAAGTCGAATTTGAACAGTTTTCAAGACAGACAAAATACTTCGTATTCCATAAGAAATAATTTTAAATTAAATATTTTAAATAAATTTCAAATTATTAATAATATTATGTTGTGTTCAGTAATTTCTTACTTCATATTATGTTTTTTTTAATATAAATTATAAAGTAATCTGATCTCAATAAATAATAAAAATATAGTTTAATTTACATAATTTAAATATAATACAACTAGTTGATGCCCGCAACAACGTTGCACCAGACAGACAGACAGTAATAATATTAGTACGGATAGTAAGGAATAATAAATGTTAGACACGTTATGCAGTGATTTAGTAAAAGAAAAATATTTTGTAGTACACGTGGTAATTCAAATATAATCTTCCATACCTAATTGGACGATTAATCAATCAAGAACAAATCAAGAAAAACGAATAGAATATCACCCACGACACGAATTTCGCTTATTGGTATTTTTGTGATTGCCAGAACGCGTCGTGGCTGTTTAACTGTGACCACAACGCGTTGTGATCTATTTTTCCGCTCATTGAGCGTTTTCGGTCTTTGAGCGTAACACATACACGAAATGCGGCGCGTACGGTGCGGACGAATGTGCGAGGTTTCACATCATTTCATACAACAAATTCTAAAATCAACGCGTACGGCGCGTGCGTGCTGATAAATGTGCGATCACCTTAAATCTGAACTAAAGACTAGGAAACATCCACCAAAGTCGAGAAGTCTCATCTTCTTCGTTCTCCCACCAACACAGCTATTCAAAATACTCAAAATACTTGTCTGTCCCCCACCCAATCAATAAACCTTATCCTTATCTCTATTAGGTAGACGCAGTGCCGTTTTTAGCACTACCAGCGCAAACGTGAAATTTCTCCGGTGCCCAGGGTGTTGCTAGTGCTAAAAAAACTTTTTGTTTGCCTTCGGCGTCCCTTTTTATCCGGCGCCCTGAGCGTTCGCTTAGCGTTACCTCCCACCTAACGCCGCTACTGAGTAGACGGGCATTTCCGTCTAGTGTTTTCCCCTTATAGTCTCTCTTTCTCTCTCTCCCTCTGTCACTCTGTCTCTCTATCCGCAGCCCGGCAGCTGCCGAAGGTGTCGGACGTGTTCCGCATGTACGCGGCGATGTCGTACGGCGGCACGGTGCGCGACCTGTGCCGCCGCCTCAAGCCGCAGGAGCTCGCCATCAACGAGCGCAAGCTGGTGCTGTTCGGGGTGCTGGAGGGGCTGATCAGGCGGGTGTACAAGGTGAGTGTAGCGGTGAAGAGTGTCTCTCTCCCCAGCCCGGCAGCCGCTTCAAGCCGCAGGAGCTCGCCATCAACGAGCGCAAGCTGGTGCTGTTCGGGGTGCTGGAGGGGCTGATCACACGGGTGTATAAGGTGAGAGTCAGCAGCGGCGACCTTACCCATTGCGAGGCCCCGGGCGACACGTCTTTGCGAGGCCCTTTGTCTCAGTAAAAAAATCAGTATATTTTTTTCTTAATTTATTTGACGCGAGGCCCCGGGCGATTGCCCTGTTCGCCACTCCCTAAGGCCGTGTTCACACCAAACCGACTGTGAGCCGCCGAATGTGAGCGAACGTTACGCAGTTTATTGTATATCCATGCATATTCACTTTTTCGTTCACACCTAACCGACAATACGCCATTACGCTAGGCGTAGGCGCGGACATTCGATACCGTATATTTTCACGTTCACACTGGGGCTCACAGTGAGCCTGCTCACATTCGGCGGCGTATAGTCAGTTTGGTCTGAACACGCGCTAAGACCGCCACTGAGTGTCAGTAGTTAGAGGTGAAGAGAGTGGCTCTCGATTTGGCGTGGGTTCGATTCCCACGTTGGAACGTAGTGGTTCGACATAGTTGTACCTATCCAATTCCCTCGTCCGAAACACTAAACTGTTGTTTTAAAAGTAAGCAAAAGAAAAAAGGTGATCCATCGTCGGATGGGTATCTAAACAGTCAGTTTTAACCTCTCGAGTCTCGCAAGTCGTGTCAGAATAAATCGTTTGACAGTCGTCTGTAATTTGACATTCCTCTTATCGTACAAGTCTTTGAAGTCTGTACCCAATTTTCGCTTACCATTATGACTGTGATTCCAGTATCCAATAACACTGCACAACGACAACTCTTCAACGCGGAGCGAGCACAGCACCACCCGGACATACAACGGCCTGGTCTGCCTGGACGAGCTGTGCTGCTCCGCCGGCGTCTCTGCTGCCCATCTCGAGGACCAGCTGGAGAGAGACAGCGATGTCGTGTTCATTGTCAAGTGACTGTGTTGTGACAGTGTGGATTATGATGTGTGGATACGCCTTTATAGTGGCATTTGTGGATACGTCTTTATTGTCAGGTCAGTGTGGATACTTCCGTAGGAACGTCTGGTATGTGCAAAGCCGCAGAATATTGTGAATACGCCCTTATGTCTTCAGATGCTAATGTGTACAACTCCTTATAATAACGTCCAGAGTAACTTTAGAAGTGAAGTGAAGTGAAGCTAGTCGCCGAAAAGTTTGGACGCTTTCTTGTAGTAATCCCAGACATCCAGGATGCACAAGTACTTTAATCTACAGAGAACGTGTATTGTAGACATGCCCTTACATGGATGTCACAAGCGATCTAGTGTGTACACGCCCCTACAATGACGTCACACGCCATTTAGTCAGCACTGGCCCAGATCTGCGTCTCGTGTGGACATAGCTTTATACACTGTGCAGCGGTGTTGTCAGCTTTATGTCAAGTGATAATACTAGTATGGTCACGTCCTTATGAAGAATAAATTCGCACAATGTGAACGAACCTTAATTTATATTGCCTTGTAATATTCCGCCTATAACATGTGGATACTCTTCACTATAAATGATAATACTATGCAATAGTAGGTTACAGATTACAACAATGATCTATATAAATAAAAATTATTTTTCAATTTTATAAGTCTCGCTAAAACTGAATCGATTTGGTTAATTTTAGTCTTGAAATGTTTGTGGAAGTCCAGGGAAGGTTTGCATTGGGAGGGATGCAAAGTTGACCGGGTCATCTAGTATAATAATTAAAATGAATAATTTATGTTTCCAATTAAATAA
The DNA here is from genome assembly GCA_905187585.1 of Cyaniris semiargus. Taxonomy (NCBI): domain Eukaryota; kingdom Metazoa; phylum Arthropoda; class Insecta; order Lepidoptera; family Lycaenidae; genus Cyaniris; species Cyaniris semiargus. The sequence continues at coordinate 522,341 of LR994559.1, forward strand.
ATAACCCCCGTTAAATATATTTCTTCACTGCAAACTTTGTTGAATAAAATTGTCACTTGTCCAAAATGCATTAAAAATATAAAGCTTTATTTATGAGAATAATAATATACAAAGTTTTAAATAATATGAAGATATCTGCGTTTTAGCGAAGTCTTTTTTCTCTCTCACACAACTCCATAGACTAGATAAGGACCAAAACACATTTTATTGTTGTCCTTATCGAGTCATTAGAGCCATATGAGAGAGAAAACAGTAAAATTAATGGTTTAATTTTCAGCCAGTACCGTAAATAACAGTCAATCTTTCCTTTTCTACTAAGAAAAAAAAAAAGAAAGACATAACTATTATGTGACCGACTGAGATAAGAGTATGTCTAAATATTTCATTAAGTGTTAAATACTTTGTCTATGTCAATAAAGAAGTTGTTATTATAATTTAGATTAGATATAAGTATAGAAGTTTATAATATCAGTCATTACTATAGTTTAACAAATTCCTGTTTGGAATGCTTTTACAAGTTTTAATGTTGCAATGTTGACTGTATACAGAGGGCTAATTCTCTTAGTAAAAATGTTCAATTCGCAGTCTGTCTTCAGTCTCAGTACCGCCACACTTTCATAGGACCACCGGTGAAGTAATAATAATAAATATTTATTTTCTCACCACAAAATTTCACCATTATTGAAGATTCTACATAAAACACAGGTTTTGTGGGAGACTGGTGCCTAAACTAGGCGTTGCCTGTATTTCAGGACACCAGAGACTCCGGACCGAGCTTGCAATACAGTAGAACACTAATTATTACGACATTTATATTTTATAGTGAAGTCCGTTCATGTTAGTATTTTGAGTGTTTGTGAGGGTGTTAGTTGGTATGCGTGTGTGTGTGTGTGTGTGTGTGTGTTTGGGTTTTAAATAATTATTTAGTCAGGGACCATTATAAGTGTTTCTGTCTCTTCATAATTTAAAGTTTGCAGCCATTCATTTAGTCTAATTTTACAAACTGATTTTGTTGCAGGATTTTCATTGACCTTTTTATAGATGTAGCCTCCAATAAAACTAAAGAATCGATTAGCAAAACAGGTGTGGAAAATATGACTAGATGTGTTGGGATTGATGCGTTTTGCACAGGATGGATGATGGAGTGTAAGTCAGAATTGCATGGTGTTTTAGGACTGCCTGTGATATAAATAGTTGACGTACGGTCAGGAATTTATGTTTCCTAAAGAGGTCTCGGGTTGGCAATCGAAATGGAAGGTTATTAGATACTTTTAATATAGCTCGTTGTGCTCGCTCTAGTTGCAGCATAATGTTTTTGTAAGTGCCTCCCCACGTTGTAAAACAGTAGGTGAGCACTGACTGACACAACGATAAGTATACAATTCTCCTTAAAGCTTCACTGGCCACGTGGGGGCATTTCGTATTGCGAAAGCGATATACTTCGTTTTCTGAGCATTTAGGGTCAGAATATTGGAGCGCAACCATTCAGAAACCAAGTCAAGTCAAGAAGTATCTCTCTAATGAAACCAACTCTTTCCAACGAAAAAGGAATCATCAAAATCAGTTCACAAACGGCGAAGTTATCCGCGAACAAACATAAAAAACCATATTATATATTATATACGATCGAAACCTCCCCCTTTTAAAGTCGGGTAAAAACTACGCTTCTTATGGTCAGTCAAGAAGATCGAAGTAGCGTAGTCTTGTGCACGTGTGTGCGTTAGCGCGTGTAAATAGGGTAGCTTGGTCCTTTATTTTATCTGTAACTGCGAATTTAATATAATGAGAATTAGCTACTTAGGTATTTATTAATGTAGAATTTTGTTATTATTGCATTATTAATTAAAATATATGTTATAATTGTATTTTAAAAACATAAAATTGTTTATTATCTATGATTAGGTTTTTTATCAACTATCTTTTTTTGTTGCAATCAAATTGAAAGATGTAAATAATTATTATACTTGTGTCTGTCTTCCAACTTTTTATAAATGCAATATTTTTATGTGAAGGGTAAAACTGCTGAGTTTCACATACTTTTATACTTTTTATTAAAAAAGATTTAATGAACGTACAACTAAGCCATAGATATTAAATATTCTTCTAGTCTAAGTAATGTACCGCAATGTTTTCAGAGTAACCAAATATTTTCAAAATTGTTCATTTACATTGTATAATTAGAATAATTTAAAATTAATTCAGTATACGTAATTAGGATAAAATTAAAATGTATATTTAGATTATACCACCAATTCAGACTAATTCAAAACAAACCCAAATGCGCAAAAACCACTGATATTATTTACATAATTATATTCTTTGGAATAATAACGAAATAATATTGCTTTGTTTCACAGCTAAACGCTTTAGAATGAGGTTGGATTTATATCCGTCCGCCCGAACGCGCGGCTCGGCGGCTACACCGCAAGATCACAAGCAATTGTATGTAAACGCTATTTAAATAAATCGAGCGGCCGCATATAAATCCAGCCTAAGGCTGGGACCACACGCACCGGAATCCCGGAGTTGAGGGCGGATTCCGGAAATGTACAAACTGTACGAACTGTACGAACCGTACGAACTACGAACCCCCATACGGCGAACACTTTACACTCGTGTTACTTACTAACAATAATAATAATAATTAATAAACATTTGCGCCGAGTCAAACTATTTATGATCCACTGTCTTTATCTGTTATGCGACATATCCTTTGTGCTAGACAAAACTAAGCCTTTGCATCCATTGTGGGTGATTTATACAGTATTTTCAGAGCGACGTAAGCACTCTTCGAATACTATAGTGTCTGGGACAAGATTTTAAATGTCCGTATGGTTGCCCGAGCGCATACGGCATTCTCGCAACATAGTCGGCCTAGTCCAGAGGAAAGAACGGGTCAATACGTCTGGGACCAACTATGTGCGGGTTTCCTCACGATGTTTTCCTTCACCGTGCGAGCGTCTGTATTGTGTACTCGAGATCAGAAAATGTCTCATCAGTCATCGGTACACGCCTCCACGCGGGATCGAACCTGCACCCTCTGCGAGTGCGACCGTTAGGCCACGGACGCTCAACTAGACGACGATCAACGATGTGCTAGAGTCTAGACAGAAACGAGCTAAATGTGCTGTTCAATTAATTTTCCAACTTCATATTGTTTTGCGTTCTAATTTGAATGCTGTGATTTTTCGGAACTTCGGAATCCCGACGCGTACAATTCCAGCCTAGAACAGACTTATTTTACAGCCTATAAACAAACCTGCTCAAATAATATAAAGCGTGTCCCAGACAGACGCGGCCTGCGGTGGCGGTGGCGGTCAGTTGGATGACTTGAGAGTTCTAGGAACGACATAGACACACGCGGCCTGGACTCAAGTCATCAAACTGACCGCCACCGCAGGCCGCGTCTGTCTGGGACACGCTTAAGTCTACATGTAAAGCCCGGTCGCGGAGCGCGTAGAAATCCGTTCATTGACCCATAGCCTGTCTCTTTCGCTCGCCCACGAATTTCTACGCGCTCCCCGAACGGACGTTATTTTCTATATTTCATATAAAGGTGCTATCATAGTCGATGTAAGAAATTAATGTTCATGTATAGATAATATATAAGATATATTATTAAGTTGTATAATGTAGTTTTGTATATTTTTTTCTATAAAAAGTCATATTTTATTATTCCTTTAAAAGTTTAATGTGTCGTGAAATGTAGATGTGAAATAGATGTTTTCAAGTTATAAATGGTTGAACCGATGTTTTATATAAATCTATAATCTTCATTTTATAACTCCCTTACTAAAAAATTTCACACTGTGTACCTAACCATACCACAGATGTTTTAGTTACATATTTTAAGCACAATGTTTGTCCTCGTCTGTCGTGTAAACTTTCAACATAACTGACGGACAAAACATTTAATAACTATAATGTCTGTTAATACAGTGTGAATCTTTTTATTAGTAAGAGGGTATTTATGTACCCTACATTATGTATAACAATGTGTTGAATTTAGTCCCAAGAGTATCCCACCGATATTTTAACCTGCTTAGAAGACTTAAACGATTTCTTGGTCTTCACAATATTTTGTTATTTGTATTAGGTTTATGCTTATATGTAACGTTAGGGGTCATTCACACTGTGGCGATACAAACGCACGACGCGACGTCCGCGTCGCTAAACGCAGCGCTGCATATTATTACAGCACATGCAGGTACGGTCGCGTCGCCTCTCCCTGTGACTGGCCCTTTGCTTTATCGATAATACTTTATTATACTCAATTTATAGTTGTAGTGACAAGATACAATGTGACGTAGAAAAGTATCGCCGAGTTGCAATAGAATACAACGAAATTAAAAAAAAAGTAACACGGCTCTTACTTTAGCTAGTTCAGGAATTTAACGTCAAGTACATCGCTAGTCAAAACGTTTTCGTTGTGCCTTCAAATCATTTTATTAAATTATGTATTTATTTATAATGTTATATATTTCTCCATGTTAAATATTACACTTTTTTGCTATTTTATGTTTTGTATGTTAGGTACGAATTCCGGACTCAATATTGTTATTTTGTGTGCGACATAATAAAATATATTATTTTTCTATAAATCTTTGTTTTACTCTAAATAATTTATTAGTTTATTATACTCTTCATACTTATATACTCTTATTTTATTTCGAGTTTCAAAGCTTACACACTAACTAATAAAATAAACATAGTTAACTATAGATACGCCAAAGTACAATATTTGTCCGCGTCTATGAACCTCCTTTTCTAATGTGTACCTTACTGCTTATGCACTGTTTATACAAGGTGTAACAAAACTAAGTGATAAAACTTTAGGGATTGTATGGGTCTCTTATATAGAGTTCGCTGTAAAGTAGCAGCACTGAAAGAGTAACTTTTTTTGTGTGGAAAAATTCATGACGCTGGGGCGCTTGCCCATACAAATCACAAAAAGAATTCACTCTATCGGCGCTGCTATTTTCAGAGTGAACTCTATAGTATAACCCATACATACCCTAAAGTTTTATCACTTAGTTTTGTTACACCTGTATTATAGTAACATACAAAAGACTCTGAATACATAATAATATACTAAAGAGGATTAATAAAAACTACAATATGCAATCTACATTATTTTATTCATATAAAATCAGACAATATAATATTGTAAGAAAAATAAATTAAATGAAAACTGTGGTAATCGATTACAAATTTGACATTTACAATGTCAGAGCGCCATATTTATTTGGCGCCATCGTTTCGTCTATGTTATACTTATCTAAACATGTGTAGGTAGACAGAAAATTATAGTTGCCCAGTTTTCAGTAAGCGTAGACGGATCGGGTCTTTGTCGACTTAAAACTAAAAAAAAAAATCAAGAAAAGTACAGATTATATAAATTACAAAACACAAACACTCCCACTAATAAACATATAACGCAGCTTATTCACGGTTCGCTGTCATTGTCTATCAGCCAGACAAACACAAGCAGACCTCGTATTCGCTGTGGAAATATTTTTATTAGTAAGGGGGTAAAACATGGTGATAAAATCCATTCCCGTAATATGGCAACCCAGAATAATATATTGACTGAAGCATGTGTACATACCCTCGTTCGAAAGCTATTTACACCCTCATAAATACATTTACTCGTGCTCAGTTTAAACATTTTATCATCAAAATTATAAAAATACTGAAGCGCCCACAGCATATACGAAGTTAGGAACCATTGAAGAAAATTGTAAAATATTTAAAAAAGATTTTTTTCACTTCTGTGAATATTTCTTATTTATTTCTGTTACCGATATATTTTGGCACGGGGTATACAAAATACAGGTTATTTTTTTATATACATTTTGGTAAAAAGAAATCTACGAATGTTAAATAGAATAAAATACAGTTTTATAAATTAAAACTTTTCTGCCGCTATAAAATCATTCAACAAATTCGTTGTCATCGCTAACAAATTTTTAAATATTAACATTTCACAATCCCAAATACGTGTCATTAAAATTAATTTAAAAACAAATTATATGTCGCTTTGTTCAATTTTACACATGGCAACCTTGTTTATAATATGTGGCAAACGGAAAAAGTAATTTCGTTCAAAAATGTTATTATAGCATTTTTTATAAGTAACTGGATTGAGAGTTACAACACAAAAAACTTTATTTACTCAAAATATTTTTCTTTTGCTGTCAGAGTTGCCATAGACAAAGAAATAAGTCAGAGACAAAAACCATAATGTGCAAATGAGACAGAAGCAAGGCTCTACTCACACTGGGGCATAGTGGAAGCGACGCGTCATGTTTTTCGCCAAAGGGTATTCATCTCATTGTTCAAGCGCGTCGACGTGCGCTGGCATATTTTCACGGCAGAAATTTGTACTTAAATAATAGAACAATACAGATGAATATGCTGCAGTAGTAGTGTGTTAACTTGTCATGTACCTACACTTGCAGTCGATCAGTAAACGAACGCACACTCGGACACGACAGACTCGTGTACGAGATACGTTTAAAACTCACAAGTTTAGGGAGCTACGACATTTTGTTTAAACTATGCGCATACACGTATCTCGTTTTGTTTAAAGGATTTAAATACAAAATAAATAAATCTTTATGTATTTAGTATTATGTACTGTATGTCTCAAGAATGTAATGTTCCAAGTAAGCGCTCACTTTACAATTAAATCCATATTACGTATTGAGATACAAGTGTTAATGGCACAATCGGTCTCTTTATTTATTCGTCTATAACAACTGAATGTCTTAGGGTCAATTTATTCTAGCGCATAGTCAAAGCGCATCTCAAAAACTGAACATAGAAAATTCAACCTTAACTTCAGAGCGTAACGCACACATTACTTCTGCGAGACCTATCAGCGCTATTTAAATTCTCAAAAGTAATGTGTGCGTTAACGCTCTGGAGTTGAGGTGAAATTTGTTATGATCAGTTTTGATAATTCGCTTCGATGCGCTTCGACTCTGCGCTAGTATAAATTGACCCTTATTGAGCATAAAGGTGAGACCGCACTAAGCGACGCAACGAGGCGGCGACGGTACGCGACGCTTCACCTTCCACAGAACGTGAAGACGTTCCGTGTCACGAAGCATCGCTGCCGCGTACCGTTGTACGAAATTATATGAGGTGGCTTACCTCATATTATTTCGTACAAAGAGTATTCGGCCGCGGCGTGTCGCTCTCGCTACGCCGCAGCATTGTTTTGATTGAATACAGTATAATGCCTTTTAACATAGTTCACATTGCTTTAACGAGAGTTCATTAAAAAGTTTACTTATAATTTTATTTTTAATATTATTTATATATTATGTTACCTAACGGAAAATAATAGCAAATGTACTCGATATTAGTAAAACTATACGCCTAGTGACTATGTTTATTACAGATAGAAATAGATATTTATTTTGAATGATATCACTAATAGATTGCCAATTGCCATGTTGTAATACATAAATACATCTGTACCGACTACACTACTACACTATATTTGCGATTATATTTATATTATAGCTACACCACTGCTGTGTTTTGTAACAGAAATTAAGGTAATATGTGTTCTACATTTCACATAATAACCTTACAAATGTGACGAACGGCTGGCTATTCTGTCATTTTTAAAGGTCAGTTTTGGCATCTGCGCTAATTTACACTGCAAGAAGACTTACTCGATCCACATTGGGACAGAGTCGAAGCGACGCGTCACGTTTTTCGCCAAAGCGTATTCATCTCTATTGTTTTATTATTAAAGTACAAATTTCTGCTATGAAAATATGGAAGCGCCGATGAGCAAAACGCGCGTCGCCCCGCGCTCCCATATAATTTCATAGCAGAAATTTGTACTTAAATAATATAACAATAAATATGAATATGTTTTGGCGAAAAACATGACGCGTCGCGACGCTTCGATTCTGCCCCAGTCTGAGTAGAGCCTATTAACCGTAAACGACACTTTTATATACAAGCCGAATATAATTATAATCTATAAATAAAAAGTAATGGCACAATAATTAAGAAAGATCTTAAAGCTAGGAGTTTACAAAAGAAGGTTTTCAAATTATTTTGTGACATCTCAAACTAGTTTGTTAGCACAACCATAGTAAGTTAAAAAATATTATGCAAAAAAAATTGCAACCGCATCATTAAAAAGTAGAAAACAATTTAAATATGGGAGTATAGCAACACAGCAGTGCGGTTTTTATGTAACTATATACGTTCTGAATTATTTGTGACATTTCTTAATAATAAAAAAGGCACACTATATTTTTGTTAGGGTAATACTTTTACGGGGTTTAAGAAATACTCCTACTAATAAATATATTTACGCAGCGTATTTAAAGTGCGGTGTCTTTTTAGACAAGGAGAAGCAAACTTCATATACTTATACGCCACGTTAATATTTTTTTAGTAAGGGGGTTAGAGAGTAATATCTGTATATCTATATAAATATATTATTGATATTTTTGTGGTCAGTTATTCTATACATCTCTGAATGATCTATATTATCGGTTGGATATATGCAATTAATTCAGAACGGTATACGCCTCTTAAATACTTAATTCCGATTAGGAATATTACACCGGACTTAAAACTGTTTACAAAAAATTATTATGAAAGAGTTCATTTCAAAAGTATTTACAAAAATCGAGTGAATATAATGTAAAATAAAGTGTAAACGAGGTGTATAAAATATAAAATAAGCAGTGATTGAAAACTAGTGTTAACGAATTTTGTTGTACAATTTTGAGGCCGAACAAAAAGTTTATTGTTTCGTAGGCACATCTAAATTTTTTTGTATAGTTTGTACCTTACTTATTCTTTCTAAAATCGTAGTTATACACAAATGTCTTTGCCAAAAATACCAACTTAAAAAATCGAACGTAAAAAATAGGAACACAAAATTTAGCTTAGAGAATTTATAATCACGGATTACAACTACATCTAAATGTTGAGTGAAGTCATCTCCTAATATAGCGCGCCTAGTACCTACTTGCTATTTCATAGTAAGCAGAGTTTACGAAACACAGAACTTAGTTTTTTTTTTTTTTAATTTTTTGAGAGCGTTTGCGCAATTGAATTTACAAAAAAAAACAACGTAGGGTGAACATGACTGGTGATTGGTAAAAACACAATATTTATTATGGTTGCTTTAAAAACTACTTGTTTTTTTTTAAAATCAGGCGTTCTATTACTTTAAAAACAGGCAGTTTTTAAAGCAACCATAAAAAATATTGTGTTTTTGTGCTTTGTCCAATGACTAGTACTGTCCAATCACTAGTAATTTACCCTATATTATGTCACGAAATATTTTTATGCGTCCATAAACAAGAATTGTAATTTTTTGCGAGCGTTTGCGCAATTTGAATTAAAAAAAACAACGTATAATAATATACGTTGTTTTTTTTAATTCAAATAAGTCAACGAAATATTTTTATGCGTCCATAAACAAGAATTCTACTTCAAACAATATAAATATTTAACCATCGTGCATAAGAAAAATCAGTAATTCATAAATTGTCTGTCGGCAGACGATTGTCAAAACCAGTAAATTAATTTTACTGTACATCATATTTAAATTCCTTTTTGAGGTTAGCTTCGGCAACCATTAAAGAAGTTTTACATTTTAAGAGGTTTTTCATCTTTCTTGAAGGTGTAAACCGTGATGAAATTTATGTATAAAATATAGGATAGATTCAGTCCAAAGATGACTCCACTCGTGCGAGATAACTAGGAGATTCACCTACGTGTAACGTGTATAAGGCAACAGACTACAGCGAGCTCAACCCGAGCACATCTCCGAGTGGTCGTCCCACGCCGCCACCTGAAATTCAAGCACAATATGATTACCAAAAAGTTTAAATGTTTATATACAATGTGTCCAAACACCGGTGTCCGATTCTTTAATGTTTTGATGGCATATTTTATTGACATATTGGCTCTCAAATTTTTGTTTTCACAAACTTTTGATTTTTTTTCTCTGGCTCTCATACATAATCTGACAAATACTTCATAAGAAAATTGTTATAACTTCTAAGCTATCTGACTTAGAGCATAGAAGTAAAAGAAATTATTTAATATGAAAACCTCCTCTATCTTTTTAAAATAAAAAGGAACCAGTTTCATGCGCTAGATTTTTCACAAAAAACCATTAATTAAAAATACACAATTTTTTTCCTTAAATTTTGATTTTTCTATGTTGTATTACACGAAATTCATAACGTATTGCCTGTGTGAGCGTAGTCCACAAGTTTGGCTATCAAATGAGACCTTTTTTATCTTCATAGGATATTTACAAGAGAAGTATATTGGTCAGATTAGTGTGAAAGCCCAAAAAAAACTAAAATGGCTGCCATTTTACAACCGTGAGAGAGAAAAAATTTGATGGTCAATTTGTCGATAAAATATGCCATACATCATGACATTAAACGATCGGACACAGGTGTCGGGACACATTCCCTCTTACAAATAAAAAGTTACACAGCGTGTTTATAGGGTGCATAAGATTTTTTCTACTAATAATCATTTTTTGACATAAGGCCTGTATAACGATGCTGTCATTTCCATACTAATTTCTCTGTATAGAATCTGTGTAACGTGTGTGTAACTTAAAAACTCCTGTTTAACTATTCACACGCTGAACGCTTGTTTAAGAAGTTTTTATTAAATAAATAAATAAAAATAAAATAAAATATGTTTAATTCAGATGACTAAGATCCATAAAATTGTTAGTAAAGAAACTTATCGCTATGTTAGTATTCTATTCTAAAAAGTGATTTAGTCCTATTTATCATAAAGTCGATCAGAGGACAATCCCCGCTGTCGACTATCTCTCTCAGGACACTGTGGCTGCTGCCGCGGACCCTGGCCAATAGCGATGCAGTCCTTTTGCGGAGTATAGCTTCAAAACTATCTACATCCGCAAAAGCAAACATCGCTGAGGCACTACAGAAACGCGGTAGTCGCAACAGTGCTCTAAAAGCATTATTATATTAAATGCGTATGGCATTGTATGTTTTATTGGTGTAGTTGGTCCATAAGCTGCAGGTGTATAAAAAGGTGCAGTAAGCCTTAAAAAGAGTAATTTTAACGGTGTCCGTGCAACGACCCGATCTATGCACCAACATATTTGCCATCACAGACAATGCCCTACGCTCTCTTTCGAGGTCTACATCGTCTCGAAGGCCGTCAGTCACGAAATGTCCAAGATATTTAAAAGTGTACACTCTCTCTAGAGGTTCATTATTAAGGTGTATAGGGGGAACAATATTGGGACATTTGTTGCCGGCCTTAAAGACCATGTACTGTGATTTTTTGGCATTGTAAAGCAAACCGTGTGAGACAGCGTATTTTTCACAAACACCGAGTAAAGTTCCTAATGCACCGACAGAGGGCGCCAGCAGTACCATGTCGTCCGCGTAGCTAATATTGTTGACGCACACGTTTCCGATATGGCAACCGACATGAGTACTGCTGAGCTCCCGTATCAGTGAATCCACGTACAGGTTGAAGAGCCGGGTCGAGGTCTGCCCCCCCCTGCCTCACCCCGCACTCCATCCTGTACGGTTCGGAATATTTGTGTCAGCCCATCTCACATAGTTCCCCTGGTTACAATACCAAAATTTAAGCAGGTCGGTGAAACCGTCAGGCAAACTTAGAGTTTCCAGTTTTCGCCACAGTATTAGTAAGAGGGATTGTATATTTACCCACATAAGGACAATGCAGGCTGACCTGATCGTATGACTAGTAAAGATGATCCTTGCGTCGAACGGGCATGTAAAAAGTCGGTCCTGCGTCTGATCTTTCATCAGTCGTGTCGGTCAATAGTTATTACTGTTCCATAACATTGGGTAACATAAAGAGTAAAAATTATACAAAACAATAACATACCTATTCTCTCGTAACCAATTGGGACGGATAACCGAAACGACTGGTAAAAGACCACATACAGAACTTTCTACAAGTCCACCCAATAAATAGATCAATAAACCGACATTAATAGCTTACACTTTGTCGTAACCAAATTTGGAAATAACTTTCATTGAGTGTATATTCATTCTTATAGAATTTTTATGGTAGCTTCGTTATTTTAATGTGAAATATTGTTATCTGAAGGGTTTTATCTTGACCGGTTATCTCCATGACCCTGGTCGCTAGGGTCTAGCGGATTTTGGTAATAAGAGAGACCTTTTAAGTTTATCAGTAATATATCAAATTAAAATGTTTATTATTTTACTTGTCTATACTAGGGCAAGCCTTTTGTAGTATTCATACTAGTATTATAACTCAAACTCATATTTTTATTCAGAGTAATTTTGTACAAAAGCTGTTCAGAAAGCTTTTGTACAAAATTACTCTGAATCATTACTACTGGTGCCTACCACCGGTTCGGGAACTAACCCGGCGAGAAGAACCGGCGTAAGAAACTCGCAAAAAAATGTGTCTGTCGATCTGTTAACTCTTTACGGTTAAACCTTAGGACCCAATTTTGACAAAGTTTTATATGGACGTATTTTAAGTCCCGAAAAATCTTTTGAAAGTTGTTATCTTGGAAAAATGTAAGGTTAATCGAGCGATAAACAAACAACGCATTCAATTTCAACATCTAGTAAATAAATAAAATAACGAAGTCGAGTTAGCTATGCCCTTATTGGCCTGTATATCCGTCGTGGACTATTTATACAGTACTTGAACTCCCTCAACTTCGCACAGTTTTGAAGGGTTTATTTTAAAGTGCATAACCACATCACGTTGCATTGTTGACCCTAAGGCGGCGTTTTCTGAAAACCACTTCATTTGCCTGACCTCGATCAGCGCTGCGATTTTTGGTTTTTTGAAAACACATTCGTCGCAACGCTTAAGCGCTAGCTGAGTGCCTAATGCTTATATACGCGAGCGACACTATTCCTTGACGGCTGACGTCGACTCATCGGCGGATACCGACGACAGGTGGCGATTCAAGAAAATTCTGTACTCGTGCCTCGCACTCTAAAGCTGCGCGTCCACCGGGTCGGAATTGGAGCGTACGGTGCGGACGGAGCGTCGTCATTTATAATTTGTCAGGCGCAGAAATGACGTTCCAGTGCAAGCAGTACCATAAAAATCAATACAAAGCAACAAATCCGTCCGCTCCGTTTCCGATCCGGTGGACACGCACCTTAAATCTACATTACTCGAGAATGTCAAATCATCATTGTACCTGACAGTCTCGCGAGCAGTACCACTGGTTGGCGCAGCCGGCGCACACGAACTTGGCGGTGCGGGCGCGGCAGCCCTGGCACGTGGGGGCGTCGTCCCCGCCCTCGTCGATCACGAGCCGCCCGCCCCCGGCCCCGCTCGCCGCAGCCCCGCCCCCGCCCGACCCGCCGCTCTCCTCTGACGCGCCGCTCTCCTCCTCCTCCTGCACACAATAAAGTTTCTAAACGATGTAAGTGACGACCGAAAAGGAAGATCAATTCCGACCGATCGAGATAGTATGCTCGGTCAGACCGAAGCCCACTGACGTCATTTCAGACGTTGTATATATCTTGTCGTTCTCTGAAACTTCGATAGCGCGATGCAAGATCGTGAGGCTAATTGTGGGTACCGCCAGTTTGTTTAGTTGTTGTTCCGCAGAGAACGAGACGACAGCTCGCTATAATATATTATATAGCGATAGTACTAGTATAAAGGCACTCTAACCTCTAGTTCAGACTCAGTGATCGCCCGGTTTAGACGCGTGGGTGAACCGTCAAAATTACTTGCAGTTTATTACAAAGGCGTTATAGGCGTTTGCGATCGTGGTAACATCATGCTAACTTAGCAATTTGTCTCCTCTTGTGAGCTATCTTGCTATGTATAATAGCGCAAGTGAAAAAAATGTAAATACGACACTGTCAATACAAACGCAAAAACGCAGTTTAGCTCAATATTTCGAGCTGCAGTTCATGCAGACCTGGGTATTAGTAATTATTATATTGACTCATCGTCTGTCTCTTTCTCGCACCAATATTTATACTAATATTATAAAGCTGAAGAATTTGTTTGTTTCTTTGAACGCGATAATCTCAAGAACTACTGGACCGATTTCAAAAATTCTTTCACCGATGTATAGCGAGAGGTCCCCGAGTGCTATAGGCTATGTATGTACCACGGGCGGAGCCGGGGCGGACCACTAGTAATATTATATTATGGTATAGCATACTCACCAAGTGCACAACTTCAGGTTTCTCCGGCTGCGGTTCAGGCTGCGCGGGCTGCACCGGCGTGATGGTTATCTCGCCGCAACTCTGAATACAGATCACACTTATTAACATCTAAACCAGATTAATAAACAGACAGCAATTTTTTATTCTTTTTTTAATTTCCCGTCAGTTAAAAAATTTAAAGCAAACGCTTTGCTCTAGAAAGCCAAGCAAAAATTTTGTTCCCCGTCATTGAACAGTTGTAAATTAACAAACTATAGTTTGCACTACATACCTAATTGACTAAAAATAATATGAAGCTTTTAACTTTAGCTCTCGTATTGCAATATAAAGTAAATGAGAATGAAGTGCCATAATTTCGTCAATTTAAACATGACTTCGGGGGACCATCTTAAGAAATTATTGTGATTGCATTTCATTTGGACTTGCACACTATTTCATAACAACATGCTGAGTCAAAATTTCAGCAATGCCCGTTAGTGTTGTCAAAATATCATTCCTTCACTTGCATATAAATGCAATGTTATGTCATCTCTTTCGTTCCTTGTATAATACAAGGAACGAAAGAGATTACATAACTTTAACAGTTGTTGGTGATTAAACGAAATATCAAATACCACATAGGCTTCGGAGCAAACTTAAAACCTAAATTTAGAATTTTGATCAATCGGAGGCCAATCAACACACCAATTCGGCAAATGTTGGTACATTGAGGTGATACCTTGGCCTGACCGAATGTCAGCGGTGCGCTCTGTTTTCGTTCCGGCGACGTGAGCAGTTTAGCCAACGTCGGTGAGTAACTCTGAGGCGCGGGGGGCGCCGGCTGGAATGTTGGCAACACTCATTCAAGCATCAAATTTAGAAAAGATCGTCGACGCACACATTTGCAAGCAGCCAATCGCAAAGAAGCACACCGTGAGACCCAATATGCAAGCCAATCATAATGAAATAAAAAAATATATGGCAAGCGACATGAAACTTAATGTGACATTATGTACCTTAGTAAGTATTCCATGGAGGAGAGAGTTTTGTTGGCTCTGCGAGGGTGTTTCCTGGCTGGTGGTGACGGGGAGGAGCGATATCTCGGGGTATGGAGGTGGGGGTGGCAGTCTCGGGCTGGAGGACGCCATCCTCTCCACCTGCTTGATCGGTATATTGTGCTCCTCCTGCCTATCCGGTCGCCTTCTCTCCGGTCTCTCCGGTCGTATGTGGTGCTCTGGCCTATTCGTCATCGTCTCTGGTGGCCTGTTCGGTATCATACTGCTATTGTTTTGCTGCATGTTGGCAAATTGTACGAGAACATCCTTGAAAGATAGCCCGTTGGGTAGGCCGCCCGCTTGGATCTGTTGCAGTCTCTCTAGCATGGCTTTCTGGTTCTGAAATGTTCGAAATACTTTTAGATTAGCCCTAATATTAAAGGATTAATGTGCAATTTCTGAGTTTTTTGAGTAGAGACAATTGCTATGTATGATGAATTAAAACTAGACAGATAAGTAGACAGACAGGCAAACTTTCATATTAGGCCATTTACAAATTTCATATTAGTAAGCCAATAGTGAGCATTAGCAGTTCAAATATAGTCTTCACCTCAAACATAATTATTATCATTAAAAATCAAAATATTGTCATTAAAATTCAAATTATTGTCCACCGCAATATGCATCAACCTTAATAATAAACTAAGTATGTATAGCATTCAATTGCATCAATTTCATGAGCTCAATATGTATAATTGTGAACGAGGCGAAGGCCGTGTGAGAGATCAAGGCCACAGTAGTGTCATTATTGACAACCAAGATGCTCTCTAAAAGAATACTTGTGAAAAGGTTTCACTGGTTTAAGACTTATCATTTTTGTTCTAAGACTAAATAAACTATGCTCTACTATAGCAGGGTTTCTCAACCTTTTGCCCATAACACAATATGTAATATTGTAATATATGACCCCAAAAAAAGCATATTCCAGGTACAATATAAAATAGCAAATCTGAATACAATAGTAAGAATAGTGCATAAATTAAAGGTGGGCTGATGATGAACCAATTGCTGGAGTAACCTGGAGTAGAGTGGCCAGAGACAGATGAGAATGGAAGAGGCTAGAGGAGGCATTTGCCAAACGGCAATCAGAAATTGATAAACTTACTAGATAACTAACACAGTATTTATAAATATTGTTGTAATTCTGAAATAAAGGCTAACCGTGGTCACGACATCACGCGTAAATGGCTGGATCGATTTTGCTGATATTTGGTATAGAGATACGTTGAGTCTCGAAAAAGAACATAGGATACATATTGTCCCGGAAAAATGTACGGTTACTGCACAATAAACTTTTATGATTTACGCGTAAACTATTCAATCGATTTTGATGAATTTTGGTATGGAGATACTTTGAGTCTCGCGAAAGGACAAGGGATACTTTTTGTACCGGAAAATGTACGGTTCCCGCACAATAAACTTTTATGATTTTCGCCTGAACTATTTAATCTATTTTGATGAAATTTGGCATGGAGATACTTTGAATCTCGGGACAAGGAATGCTTTTTGTCCCGGAAAATATACTTCCCGCACAATATACTTTTATGATTTACGCGTGTAAACTATTTAATCGATGTACAGGAACAACTATAAACTAAAGTCCACGCGAACGAAGTCGCGGGCAACAGCTAGTTATTATAATAAGAGACAAGTGGGACTTACCATATCCAAGTTATTGAATAACATGTTGATATTGCCCAAGTTGTTCATGTTGTCCATCTTGGGAGCGATGGGCCTCGGTGTATTCATCATGCTGGGATTAACCATTGACTTCATCCGTCTCCCCCTTCTCGGAGTGATGTCCGGATTCCTCTGTCTGTAGTCTGCTATTATTGACTTAACATCTTTTGTGGGACCTTGACGGCCCATCGGTAAACCGAAACTCGTCGGGAGCTGTCCGTTCATATCTCTCGGGAAACCTGGCATGGGTCCGGGCATCATCATTTGAGGGAAAACCGGTTTAGGCATGCCCTGCATATGAGCCTTGTCGTACGGCGGGGGAAGTCCCGATAGGGGGTTAAAATGTGACGTAACAGGCATAACCTGGGGTTGCATCATGGGATTCATCACTGGGCCGGGTGGTTTTATAACGAGACCTGAGATTTCGTCACTTTTGTCAATGGCCAGGTTTTTCGCTTGGTTCAAATAGTCAAACGGATCTGTGCGTTCCGCGCCGTTCACGTCGGCACTCTTTTCGAAGGATATCACTTGTTTTCTTCTCAGCAGCCTCAGAAGAATTTCCTCTTTTACTTTCTTCAAGTGTAGAATATTGTTCCACTCGTGTTCCTTTTTCTGTGCTAGTTCTCGCAGTGTTTGTATTTCGGACAGCAGCTGTTCCGTGTGCCTCTGTATTTCATCAACATTGTTCTTCGTGGCCGTCTGTATGTAATCACTGACCATAGAATCATGTTGAGGGAATGTCTTTTCAACCTCCTGGCATAGTTTCTTCAATGGTGACTCAGTGTCAATGTCTTGACTAGGCCTCCTTTTACTAGCATGCTCCTCCTGAAAATGTATGTAAATGACTAACATGTTCTTATTATGATTACAACTAAAAGTATACAACAAATAATAAGCATATATTTTTTATAATGCTAGCATAGGGCTTCTGCTTTGAATTTCAGTGGCTACAGGGTTTTATGTGAAAATTAACTATTCCTGAATTGAACAATAAAAATAAATCAAGCTATCATTTGTACTTTAAGCACCTTGCAAATATCACCATTAACTGGTAGACTGTTCTTGTCTTTTTCTATTTTGTCTGGAATTTCCAATACTTCTGCTTCAGTCTCCATAGGTTCAGCTTTGGCAACTTTCAATTCTTCTTCTACTCTCATAATGTTTTCCTCCTCAACCTCAGTTTCTTCTTTAACCTCCTCAACAATTCTTTCTTCCCTTTCTTCCTCTATAAGTGCAGTAGCTGGCTCATTATTTATTGTTTCAAGTGTTGCTTCCTTGGGCTCCTCTGAAAATTTGAAATTATTTAAGTCTTTACATAACTGTTAAGTTTTATATTGTATGCCCGCAGTTTTATATATGTTGTATGCAGATGTTTTACTAAACGGAATTTTATCCTTGTCCTATGTGCTAAAAAACTGGATTGACACTTGACAGACAAGGGAAAAACATAGTTTTATTATAAGATCAGTGTGGACCTTTGTCACTACAAAGGTCCACACAAGGTTATAAAATATAATGTTTTTTAAGTATTACAAAAGTTTAAAAGCAGGAAAGTTTTTTTAGATTTCTACTAGCTGACGCCCGCAACTCCATTGTACCAAAATTCGTTTATCGCGCGGGAACCATACTTTTTCCAGGATAAAAATATCCTATGACCTTTCCCGAGACAAGTATATCCATACCAAATTTCAGCTAAACTGATTAAGCAGTTTGGGCGTGAAGAGGTAACAGACAGACAGACACACTTTCGCTTTTATAATAATACTAGACATTCCGTGCGGCTTCGCCCGCGTAAATTAGATATTTCACAGACAAATCAGTCTACAAACAATAGCCTATGATCCTTCACGTGGTCTACTTCTTATCTGACCCAAATAACAGAAAAATTGCTCTAGTAGTTCGTGAGATAAGCCCTTTCAAATAATTTCCCCCGTTTTTTCCACATTTTCTTCTATTTCTTCGCTCCTATTAGTCTTAGCGTGATAAAATATAGCCTATAGCTTTTCTCGATAAATGGGCTATCTAACACTGAAAGAATTTTTCAAATCGGACCAGTAGTTCCTGAGATAAGCGCGTTCAAATAAGCCCTTTCAAATAATTTTCCCCCGTTTTTTCCACATTTTCCTCTATTTCTTCGCTCCTGTTAGTCTTAGTGTGATAAAATATAGCCTATGGCCTTCCTCGATAAATGGACTATCTAACACTGAAAGAATTTTTCAAATCGGACCAGTAGTTCCTGAGATTAGCGCGTTCAAACAAACAAACAAACTAACAAACTCTTCCGCTTTATAATATTAGTATAGATTACTAGTATGGTATATGGATATATACTGGTAGCAATAAAGTTAACTGAAAGGATCAACTTTTTTATAATATTGATAGGATTTTCTCTTTAACCTATTACTTTTGCAAATGAGCCCAAGACATAATAATATATTACATATATTTTACAAGACGTCGAGTTAAGTGGTGGATAGCCTATCCGGCACTTATCAGGAAGTGGAGAAACAGCCCCTAATAGAATTATTTTACTATGTCTATAGTTTTGCCTAGCCATTAAAGTACCCGCCGAATTCCAAGGATTTCCACAGTT
Organism: Cyaniris semiargus; assembly: GCA_905187585.1. Taxonomy (NCBI): domain Eukaryota; kingdom Metazoa; phylum Arthropoda; class Insecta; order Lepidoptera; family Lycaenidae; genus Cyaniris; species Cyaniris semiargus. The sequence continues at coordinate 541,852 of LR994559.1, forward strand.
ATGTTTGTATGACATTTTGTATGGACACTTTCATACCTTTTTCTATGTCAGCTTGTTGGGAAGGAACCTCCTCTTCCTGTACCTCATTTATTGGTTCTTCTTTGGCATTATCATCACAGTTCTCCTCGCGTTTGTCGCCCTGGACCGTTGCTTCTTGCTCGTTTGAGGGTACGTTTTCAGTGCCCATTGACAAAGGATCCGCCTTGTTTTCGGTCCCATTCTCGGGTGCATGGGGTACACCAGCTTCCGACACATTCAACTGAGATTCCACAATCTTTAAGCCTATTTCATTCATGTTTATTTACATACTTCTACTTAACTGAGTCGACACCGAAAAGCCGAAAGCTGATTCAACCGTCACTGTCTTGGTATTCGCGAACTTAACATATTATATGTTTCACATGTATTATGAATAAGTAGCCGTGCTTCACTGGAAACAGATTTTATCACAACAACTGTAGCCACGCAAATAATATTATGTACAGAATTAAAATTTCTTTTCCATATTGGGCGACTTCACAGTACACCGTTAGTTACGATAGATTAATTAAATCCTATGTAGTTTCGATATTATTTCCAAATATAGAGTTGAGCGTATGAACAGCAACTAATTATTTTAGCTAATTTAGGTCCTTTCCATTTTTTAAATAAATTACTAAAATGATAAAATGCTCATCGAAGGACGCAACACGCGATCACAGAATAAATTAAATGTTTTTTTTTTAATCTCCGTGAGCTTTAGCTGTCATTTGTCAGCTCCTTTTTAGTTCTTCTATAAAATGGTAGATAGAGCTACCGCCTACCAGCCAGGCACCAGCACACTGCACAGGCCACAGGTGGCACAGCACTTTACTGGCTTATGTCTACTGCCTACTGCAATCAATAGCAAGAAAAATCAATGCTGGCACTTCACATGGCTATTTGTATTTGCGTATTTGATGTATTCACCAAACAATCACCATGTGTAGACGGTATGTTTGACAAAAAATTTATGTTTGACAAAATATTTGCCTATTTGACAATTATTAAGACCAATACCAAATACCTTTGTCAGTTTTTGACGCACATCAAAAGAGTCAAATAGGTAAGTAAACAAAATCAAGTAAAAGCATTGAGATAGACTAACGGCCGTTCCCAATATTCAATCTATCTCTAGTTTGACATACGACCGATCGCAGCTAACATTGAATTGACATAAAATATATGTCTCTAATGTCTAATGAGAGCTATTCCTATTTCTAGTAGGGCAAAACCAGATATAGATTAAATATTGGGAACGGCCGTAAAAGTTTAGTATTTGACGGCCATGTGTGGAAGATTGTATTTGCCTTTATTTGCTTGTTTGCGTATTCGTCAATAATGTTGCCAAATACAACAAATAGCCAATAGCAAATACAAATAGCCATGTGAAGTGCCAGCATAAAAATATTTGAAAATTGTATTTGGAACTATTAGTTTCTAATAAATAGTATGTGATTCCTCGATAGATATTTTATTATTGTATAATAAATCTCATATATTTTTAATTTAAATATAAAACTCAAGAAAAAGAAACCTCTGAAGTTTTAATACTTAGTAAAGTTTTACTTTCCTAAACCAATATGTACTATAAATTTTGATATTTTAAATAGAAAATCTTACTTACTTTATTGTAATGAATGTTCAACTGAATAATAATAAAATCTAATATATTAAATTCTCGTATCACGGTGTGCGTGATTGAAATTCTCTGAAACGGCTCGACCGATTTTCGTGAATCTTAGCGAGCATATCGGCTAGGGTTGAGGATCAGACAACATCTACTTTTTATATTGATAATTGCATTTGTTGAATAAATAGTAAATTATTTTGTGCGACGGGACAGGATACTTATTTAGTCACTTCAATAAAATATTGGCGAAATACTTTATAATTTATATGGCAAAACAACATTTGCCGGAAGAGCTAGTATTTTATCAATATGTCAATGATTTTTATATAATTTTAATTTTTTAAGTTAGCGAGCTGCGGCTTGCGACTTGCGAGTTGCGACTGCGGTCTGCGAGGCTCTCCAGGCCCCAGCAGCTGACACTTGACAGCAGACAGCTGTCGCTATTTATAAACAAAGTTTTTCGTTATGACAACACCGCTCACAAATGACGATTGACGAAATCTGAAAAAAATATGAAAAAGAAAAGCAAATGGCTGCCTAGAAATCGACATTCTTGAGATCGCACAAAATAATCCGATGTTATTACATGAATTATGCACTTACTATGATCATGATTAGCAAAATAAAGCTCTAGAGCTCTCAAATAACTGAAATATATCTATATTTTATGAATAAAAGCTTCTATATCCATCATTATATCATTTTTTATCTTCACCATTTTACGTTTGACTAAAAATAAAGAAATTATCATTGTGTTTGCGATGGATCCACGTTCGTTCTTCTGTTCTTTCATATGGTAAGTCGATTTTATTATTTATTAATTTTATTAAATGATTTAAGCTTTTGTCAACGTTTTTATAATGGCTCCACCGAAGTGATTGTGTTATCAATTCTCATAATTTGCCTAGCAAAATGCCTTTCCTTGCCTTTAGAAGCACTAGCATTAGCAGTAAATAGTCGATTTTATGACAATTTACTATTCAATGACCTATGAACTTGTCATTACTTACTGTACTCGTGATGTACTCGTAGGTACTTACATGAATTCGTTACGTAGACGCCAGACGGCTCGTTAGTCGTTCCTGCAGATAGTGACTCGGGCTCTCATATTTTTTGCAGGTGAAGTGATGTGAATAGAGAGCTGGGCGGCGGCCGCCCTTTCGAACATGGAACGGAGCCACGAGAAGAGGCACAGCAAGCACCACAAGGAGAAGCACAAGAAGCGCTCTCACAAGAAGTACAGGAGCCACTCGAGCGGTACCCACGACCAGTCATACGCTACTAGTAACTCAGTCAAACCCCTGGTGGAGTACTCCGACGTCAGCTCGGAGGACCTGTCGGCCCCGGAGGCGGGCGAGATCGAGAGCGAGGCCAGCTCCATCGGCCGCCACATCGCCGACGATCTCGACCGCACCAGGAAGTCCCACTCCATCCGCACCTTCCTCGACAATAAGATATCGGTGACGACCACGAGCAGGCGGTCCACCGACGAATATGCTCTCACTCGTGATTCTTCTTTAGCAGCGAGGAAGAGGCGGGTCGAGTACGAGGGTCCGGAGCCGGAGTACGATGAGCACTCCAGGTATAAAAAGAAAAAGGAGAAGCGTAAGAAGGATAAGAAAAAGAAGAAGAAGAAGTCCAAGCACAGGTCCCGGTCCGCTAGCCTGGAGAGCGTGTCGCCCGACGATAACCTACCGGTAGCAGCTACCCCCGACAGGCCAGTGACACCGCAGAGGTACACTCAGGTGCCCATAAGCGAGTGGGAGAAGGGGTCTTCTCCTATCAGGAACGGGTCATGTTCCCCGGTGTCACCGTCCACCACGCCTATGATACAGGAGCGTCGGGAGATATCTCCGCGTCACAGGCCCGTCCGGGAACCTCCGATGCATCCTATTCCGTTCTCACCACATAGAGAACTATCTCCAGTGCTAAGGTGAGACAATCACTTTTTTATTTGCTCTTACTATATCATTTTTTGTTGACCTTGTTTATAAAGGCCAGGAAACTTGTTAGGTAGCAGACATAAGTAATTATTTATTTTATGGTTTATTTTATTTTATTTTTTTACTCTACATACAGGGTGTAACGAAAATAAGTGATAATACTTTAGGGTGTGTAAGTGTTCATTGTAGAGAGTTCACTGTGAAAGTAGCAGCGCTGAAAGACCAATTTTTTTTTTCACTTTTGTATGGGGAAACTCGTGACGCTTGGGCCCTTGCCCATACAAAAGTGAAAAATAAAATTCGTCTTTCAGCGCTGAAATATGGGGGGCTCCCATACAACCCTTAAATATTTATTTTATTTTGTATAATAAGAGAATAAAAGAAGTTAAAGGAAGTTTCGTAAAGGTTGTAAAGGCGCGGGGGGTGTCCGACACCGCGTCTAACACCGCGACCCGCCCCGGCGCCTTGTAACGAAAATCTTAGTTTCTGCTCGTGCAGGCCATAGGGGACACGGGGTAAGTGACAGTGGTTTTTGGGAATATAATATATGTAGTAATTATTAATATATTCTATTTGAAATTGGGTTTTAAGACCGGGCTCCCAAAATTATCTAAACACGCTAGCCCCAGCTACACCCCGCTATCGTGATGCAATGATTTCATGAATCGTGCCCGCATGAATTGTATTTTGCGCTGCAGCTAATAGTGAACAATATCGCGTAACAACGGTCCGGCAGCACGAAAGTAAAGTTTGCTAGGCCCAAAAATGTTTTTGATGATTACTTAAAAAATAAATACAATACTAATATTTCCTTTAGCTATTGTTTTATAAAGTGTGTGATTGTAGTAGTGCAAATTATTTAATGATAGTAACTCAATAAGTGTAACAGATATTTGTTGAAAAGCCCACAAATATTCATAATTTCGAAAAATAAAACTATTGAGTCAAAATAAGTGAATCGTGTTTTTGGTTAGCCAAATATGAGATAAATATACAATGATTAAATAAATCTCAATTTCATTTAAGTCTATCGTCTTCCGGGATCGTAATACCTATTAGAAAACACAGCAAAATTTGACAGCTCGGTCTTAATACATTTCCTACAAAATGGAGCAAAAATAACGAATTGTGTAAAATTGATGGAAATCGTGTTTTCCCATTCGGCGCGCAGGGCAAGTGTACTGTCGGCCAACTGGTGTCCCCCATTGCGTTTAACGTGTTAAGCAAAAGAAATTATAAAGATATATTACAAAACACAATTTTGTAGATAATAAACTAACATAGATTTAAAAGTATGTTCACTATCTACGTTGAACTCTTTATTGAAATGATAACAATAACTATAAATGGTTGCTATGGACAATTGAGCAAACTAATAATTGATGCATTTTGTTATTATGAACTATGTTCAGCTTGTAATCTTGTAATGTTTAGAAGTTTCAATAGTGTGGTGCATTTGGATTCTTAATACAAAATTATTGTTTGTTCATAGTTTACAAATATTCCCTGAAACTTAGGCACACTCTACCCATGGGGGAAGTTTTAACAAAATTCAATTAAAACTTGAGTGCAACTAAACAATAATTAACCATCGAAAATATTCAGAAAATAAATTTATAACAATAAAATAAATAAGGACATAACTTTTAAATAAGTCATCTCTTATCTAGTAACAGTCGACTTGGTGTCTCATTCATATGCATCACATCCCATGTGAGTGACTGAACCTATCGGTTCTATATCTAGAATCACAAATTATTATTATTGGACTTATGAAATATTACATTTTTTTATATTAAATAAGGGGGCAAACGAGCAAACGGGTCACCTGATGGTAAGCAACTACCGTCGCCCATGGACACTCGCAACTTCAGAAGAGCTGCAGGTGCGTTGCCGGCCTTTTAAGAGGGTACGCTCTTTTCTTGAAGGTTTGCAGGTCGTATAGGTCCGGAAATACTGCTGGTGACAGTTCGTTCCAGAATTTTACAGTGCGCGGCAGAAAGTTACGCGAAAAACGCACTGTGGAAGACTGCCACTCATCAAGGTGATAAGGATGGTATATTTTTCGCGTGGGACGATGGCGAAAAGTTGCAGGAGGTATGATTCCGAACAATTCCTCAGGGCACTCCCCGTGATACAACCGATAGAGGGTGCAGAGTGAAGCTACATCTCGGCGTAATTTCAAGGGGTCCAAGCTGTTTGAAACACTATGGCAGTCAACAATTCGAGGGAGCAGTTGGTATTTTGGCGCCCCTGCCCAGAGATGAGAACAATATTCCATATGAGGCCGAACCTGCGCCTTGTAGAGTTGTAGGCGATGGTCCGGACTGAAGTACTGCCTCGCTCTGTTAAGAACACCAAGCTTCTTCGAGGCTAATTTGGCCTTATCCTCTAGATGATATCGGAACTGGACTTCGCCCGATATGTTGACGCCAAGTATCTCAATGCTAGGGGAGATGGTTAAAGATGTGCCCTCGAAACGAGGATATACGACCATTGGGGACATTTTAGTGGTGAACGCGCAGACTTGTGTCTTGGCAGGGTTGAATTGGACCAAGTTACGTCTACCCCATTCAGAGACCTTCTCCAATGAATTCTCCACCTTAGACACAAGTTCGTTTCGACTCTCAGTGAAATTTAGTCTATTGATTGTTTTAGGAGGCGACAAAAGTCTACAACTCCTCACACACCACTAGTGCCTCCATACCACGATACTGTCACGATAGACTCCGACAATGAGGATTTTGAGCAGAGGAGACGGGAGTACTGGGCCGAACAGCACAGGATGCAGGCCGAAGTTATGGTCATATCGGGTATATACTTATTTACTTATCTACATAACTAATTATAACATTGATTGATTATTTACTACAGTAACAGAGTGTTCTGATATTATTTATGTATTATTGTGTTTTAATCAGTGACGGATTAAGGGTGGGTTGCACCAGCTTACTTTAACTTTAACTTTAACTTTAACTACAATGCCAAATGTCAAATCTTTGGTTAAAGTTAAAAATGGACGCCATCAAGACGCCATATTTAACCATAACCATAGAGCTCGACAAGGTTTTAAATGCATGTGGCGAAAAAAGGAACTAACGCTGTCATCATACAAAAACGCCATTTTTTACAGTTCTCCTTTACCAGCAGCGCCCGTTACGTGGGCGGCCACGTTCATTTATAACCTTGTTGGACCAGCTGTCATCTGCCAATTTCTCCGGTCAAAGTTAAAGTTAAGGTTAAAGTTAAAGTTAAATTGACCCTTAACTATAACCATAACTTTAACTTTAACTTTAACCACGCCTCTGGTGCAACCCACCCTAAGACTACTTGATAGTTGATACCCTAAGCAATCCATGCCTGTGGGCCTCCCTATCCATATGTCAACTAGAATCGGTCCTTTAACCTTTACTCTTCTGGTGCCCCCCCAGACGTGATACCCTAGGCAATTGCTTAATTTGATTAAGGGTCCGTCACTGGTTTTAATTAACTGTCTTCAATGTGTCTAATGCAGCGGTCGGCAACCTTTTGGCAGGCAAGGGCCACAAGGTGGCAAAACAAACTAAAGGCGGGCCACATACCTTATACTAGTATTAACCCTAGAAGCCCAATATAGGTCTAGAAAAGCCCCGATTATGCGTAGGCATAATCAGGGCTTTTCTAGACCACAATTTAAAAAAAGTTCCACCTCTCTGATGGATGGCATTAGTAAAAAGTGTGCTGGCAGTAAGAGGAAGTATTATAAGAGGATTTAGAAAAATAAACTAAAGTTTTTATTACAAAATGGCACATACAGCTACGTTTTTAAGTTGCGATAACTACTGGCAATATTAGAAAACGTTGTTTTTGATGCTTATAACTTATTCACGAAACATTCACGGGCGCAAGTTAAACGTTCGCGGGCCGCGTGTTGCCGACCGCTGGTCTAATGTATAATATGCACTTGTTTATGTAGACTTGCAATAAATTGCCTACAGTAATTATTGATCAATTTATATTAAGTGTTGCTGTTTTAATATTGTTCAGTGTGCAATGAGCATCTGTCGTATAACTGTCACAAAACATATTATAAGACGACGTGATCTACGTGGCCAGCTTTTTACGATTATCCATACTAATACTATAAATGCGAAAGTGTGTCTGTCTGTCTGTTATTCTGTTACCTCTTCACGCCCAAATCTCTGAACCAGTTTTGCTGAAATTTGGTATGTGTATTGAGTCCCGGGAAAGGACATTGGATACATACTCTTTATCCCCAAAAAATGTACGGTTCCCGCGCGATAAACTAATTTTGGCGCAACGGAGTTGCGGGCGTCATCTAGTTATAAATATGTATGTTAATAAAGACAATTTGTAACAGATTCGCCGGTGCACGAGAGTCGGCCGCGCGACTACAGCCCGCGCCGCCACCGCCGCCGTAGCCCGCGTCGCCGCCGCAGCCGCGACCGACACCGCGACTCGCGCGACGTGCGCGACGTACGCGACGTGCGGGATACGCGGGATTTGCGGGATACACGCGACGCGAGGGATGTGCACAGGTGATATACATTCTTAAGCCCGAAAAACTAAGCATCATTTACATAATAACTAATAAGCAACTTCAAAAACTTGTATTTGTAAAATATGTGTAAGGTGCACGATTTATGATATGATTGAAGTCTGAAAATCAGAGCATTATTTACACAATAAGCAACTCCACAAACGTCAATTGTAAAAAACGTGTGTTTAAACTTCGTGATATTTTAATATTTGCAAAAGATAATACATAAAACCGTAACAACCTCGACAAGCATTTCTTTTTATATTTCTCGTTATAAATTTGATGGTGCAGGTCGCACAGTCGCAGCTCGCTGAAGCGGCGGCGCTCGCAGTCGCGGACGCGTCGCCGGTCGTCGTCGCCGCCGCGACATCGTGCGCGGCATTCGCCAGTGCGGGAGAGACATAGGTATGTTTTTACTTTCATTCATTGGCGAGTCGGCGAGCTAACAGTTTAAATTTTAGTTAAGCGTTAGTGATCCATTACCGTACCAAACATTCTGCTTACATCGTTTTCGCACCACAGACTTGGAATTCAAGCATGCACAAAGAGGCAGCGAGCAAACCCGTCGACGTTTAAGTCCGCAGACTTTTAAGAGCTCCATTGGCGGTTTGTACTTTTGGCTCGCGAGTTTGTTGGCGATTTTGTCGCCACTGGATCACCTTGATGTATAACTGATATATTGATGTTATTGTCTGTCAAGTGTCAAGACACTTTACACATTGTCACGAGTCCGCGGACATGCATGCGTACTTAAATGCGTGTATGTGTGCGTATCTGTATTATTTCGAAAATTAATCCAATTTTTTCATCAGGGGAAGGGATGAGCCGCCAAGCCCGCCCACCACAGTGCTTCAACGTAAAATTGACTTTAAGGAAAAGATTAGCGATACAAGTCTATTTGCTGAGCTGGTGAAGGACAAACATAAAAGGGCGAAAGTAAGACATGTTTATATTATCTGAACTTGAAAATAAAGTTAATTTTAATTATTTATCCATCATTACACGCATCATGATTAAGTCAAAAAAACTGTGTAGTGAATTTAAAAAATAAGTTTAGCTGAATGGGTACGATTAAATTCGCCAGAGTCCTGATAGCATTAAATTTACCATTGAAACCGGTTTTATATCGATGCAATAACCCTACCTACAAATGGGATCACTCAATACCTCGTCTACAATGATGGTGTTAAACTTGCAGAAGCTCCAGGAGATACTGAACCAGAAGGAGGAGGAGTCTCAGGGCGCGCTGTCCACCAGCACCAACAACCAGGAGGTGCTCACCATCGATGAGCTCTCTAACAACACCACCGACAGCATCACTCAGGTGAGACTAACAGAACAAAAAAAGTAAGGTCACTAAGGAACCATAAAGCAGTACCCGATCCTTGAATAGGATAATATATTATTGGAATGTTGTCACACTAGACGGCAGCACCAGTGTAGACAGTTTGACAATGTGATATGATGTGTGCAACATGTCGGATTTTGGTTGAATTAATAATATAATAATATCTATGGACGCTTCACACCACGTCAGTCTGGCCCCGTGCTAAGTACCTGAAGGACTTGTGTTACGGGTACCAGACAATGGAAATATATTTAATAATTTTATACTATACATATTATCTATACTAATATTATAAAGCGGAAGAGTTTGTTTGTTTGCTTGTTTGAACGCGCTAATCTCAGGAACTACTGGTCCGATTTGAAAAATTCTTTCAGTGTTAGATAGTCCATTTATCGAGGAAGGCTATAGGCTATATTTTATCTCGCTAAAACTAATAGGAACGAAGAAATAGAGGAAAATGTGGAAAAACGGGGAGAAATTATTTGAAAGGGCTTATTTGAACGCGCTAATCTCAGGAACTACTGGTCCGATTTCAAAAATTCTTTCAGTGATAGATAGCCCATTTATCAAGGAAGGCTATAGGCTATATTTTATCACGCTAAGACTAATAGGAGCGAAGAAATAGAAGAAAATGTGGGAAAAACGGGGGAAATTATTTGAAAGGGCTTCTCTCAAGAACTACTAGAGCATTTTTCTGTTATTTGGGTCAGATAAGAAGTAGACCACGTGAAGGATCATAGGCTATTTTTTGTAGACTGATTTGTCTGTGAAATATCTAATTTACGCGGGCGAAGCCGCGCGGAACGTCTACTATTTAAGATTTTTATTATATCATACACATATTTAATACACATCTATGACCCAGGAACATTGAAAACTTTTGTTCCGTCGGCGGGATTCGAATTTCGAACCCGCGACCCCCGGCTTGAGCTGCCACACACTCTTAGTCATTGAGCCACAGAGGTCGTCATATTGTATGTGCTAGTTGCGCCCTCTACTCCGACCTTTGCGTTGTAAAAAAATATTAATGTTGCAATAAAGTAGTACAATCTGGGCACTCTTGTCTGACTTATTGATGGCTTCTTCTTAGAAACGTCCCATTGATACCTGTGTTCATCTCGCGCAGTAATACATTGCTAACGCGTGTCGTTACGTGATAGGAAAGTGATTGCGTGAGATTAACGTCAGCACAAACATTTCTGTTTAGCGTCTTTGCTATTACTTGTGTTACTATAACTCTGTTGATTTTGTTTCATACGTTTATATCATTATTTTATGTTCATAGAATTCAAACTCAAAAGAAAATGGCGTCACGAGTCAGCCGGCGGACCTAGTAGACATTCCCATGCCGATGGCCGACGAGGACTCTCAGTCGGCGATCCAGCCCACTCGGACTTCGCCCCAGAACGCTCAGGCCACGGAGTCGCCAAGGATTTCGCCCCCGCAGCCCCCGCCGCCCGCTGACGCGCCGCCCGCTAACGGGGACGCTAAACCGGATATGCAAACTGAGGTCATTATAATAACTATTATTTAATTGAATTTATTATTATAGCTTATACGACTCTACTATAAAGGTCAAATGCTTGTTTATTTATTTATTTTCTTATTATGTTAATGATGTAAGATGGGTGTTTGACTTATAACTTGTGAATTTGTTAGAGGGTTTTCACATTAGTTTACTATTTTTATTTATTAAACAGAGGGCAAAAGAGCAGCTATACAGTATGTTCTTTTCTTCATTGAGGTCGCTGGGATAATAACTGTTAGATGGAAGCATTTATCAAGTGATAATAATAATATGACAAAGTGCCAGTAAGAAGTGTTTTGATATAACAGTCGCGTTTACCGACGCCCCCCGCTCCGCCCGTCCCGCCGGCCCCGCCCAGTGACGAGGCCCCGCCCACGCCGCCCACCGCGCCGCCGCCCCGCTCCGTGGTGGACAGCGTGTTCAACGCGAACCAGCAGCCGCCCCCGCCCAAGCCCAAGAGCCTCACGAAACTGCCCATGCCGCCCAACACGCAGGTAAAGAAATATATTTAGATAGTCCGGTTGCCAAGCTTCGATAAATTCGTACATTGACTTATTTTTACTCGTCTTGTTCGTTTGTTAGCGCGTACCTGTAGAAATGAGATCATAGGAATTAGAAATATAATATATAATATGTTAAATAATGTATTGAAGCTGTAAGTGATATATAATTAAAATTAGTTGGATATGTGACGAACCATTATATTTCAGGTGGAAGATCTCAAAACTCTCGCCAACGACAGTCCTTTGAGTACGCCGTCGCCGAGCCCCGTCAAGAAGTCTGAAAAACCAAAGAGAACCGGCATAATGAATTTACCAATGCCACCTGGTTAGTTGGGCTTTCTCTTAAAAAAATACATCAAGTGCGAGTCGCATCACCGTACAGATGGTTCTGTTTTGATAGACTGCGAAATTTCAGTAATTCAGGCTTTTCATCTGAACATTCAAAAAACGAATTGATCAAAGGTCCTTATACACAGAATGCACGAAACTACGACGCAAAAAAACATTATATTTTCAGTGATACGCGGCTCCGAGGAGTTGAGCGGGGACGAACTGGACGGGTCGACGCCGCCGCCGTCCCGCGCGACATACTCGCACGTGTTCGCACGCAAAAACAAGGACGCTGTACGTATACGTAGATTTTTGTAGTGCTAAGTTAGTCGTCTAAATTGCATGACAATGACAATGACATTGTGTTGTATCATTACAGAGTGGGTCGAAACTGAAGAGGCCGCGAATTCTAAAACGTCGCGGCTCCAAAGTGGTACCCGTCGCTACGCCGACATATCATGCCAAAGACTGGGGCGAGAAGTGCGTTGATGGATTCGAGGTAACATTATTTTCTTATTTACTACGATTGTGTTTAAACTGCGGATTGAAACTTTATTAATATAATTTACTGAAACTGGCAATTAAATGTAAACATTGCAAACATCGCAAAACACACACGCCTAGTTAGTTATCTGATTTTAAAAAAAGGAGGTAATATTTTCGGCCGTAGATTTTTTTATTAAAGCATACTTAAACGTTTCAGGTCCTCACGCAAATAGGCGAGGGCACATACGGTCAAGTGTACAAAGCCAAGGACAAGAACACGGGTCAGCTCGTGGCCTTGAAGAAGGTGCGCCTCGAGAACGAGAAGGAGGGATTCCCCATCACCGCCGTCAGGGAGATCAAGATACTGCGCCAGCTCAACCATCGCAATATTGTCAACCTACGGGAGATCGTCACAGACAAGCAGGACGCGTTGGACTTCCGGAAGGTGAGTTAAAATTCGGGTATTGGCCGCACAAAACTTTTAGGCAGTGCCAAATATATATTTTTTTATAAGTATATTTTCGCCGCCCCATTTACGAAATCTGCCGGCTCCCTATGGACGCTGCCGATCCCATAGGACGCTGCCGCCCCTAAGCCCTATATGGCCTTTTTTATAATCCGGGCCTGCTTTTAGGTCACTACGTTAAACTAGAGGAGGCAACCTGCAATAGCAATAGCAATATCCTATGGCTACCATTAAAGCTATCGTCTGATCACGGTCTACCAATACAAACTGATAAATTAATAATGTCTTAATGCGCGTCCCTCGGCGCATCCGCCCCTTCCACTCCCCGCCCCTTTAAGGAGACTTAAAAATCGAACATTTCCATTTTGTCAAGCGATCTTCAAGTCATTCGCCACATTTACTGAGTAGTTAATGCATAGGACTACACGTACACAATAATTACAGGACAAAGGGTCGTTCTATTTGGTGTTCGAGTACATGGACCACGACCTGATGGGTCTACTGGAGTCCAAGATGGTGGACTTTACGGAGTCCCACAACGCCTCCATCATGCGGCAGCTGCTCGACGGCCTCGCGTACTGCCACAGGAAGAACTTCCTGCATCGGGATATCAAGTGCAGCAATATACTTATGAACAACAGGTATGTGTTTTGTTTGCGTATAAACAGTTATGTGGACGTAATTGAAGACGTGAGTGGAAGTACTAGGTAAGTAACAGTAAAAAAATTGCCGTTTAGGGCCGGAAAAATGTTCATAAACAAAAAAAAAAAAAAAGCAGTGGATGTTATGTGTAGCCAGATATATTAGCCACATGATGAAGTTGATAAATTACAAGGTTTGTTAAAATTATCATCATGTCGGGAGTATCTAAGTTATGCCTATCGCTGAGCATAATGATAAAACTGGTTTGGTTGCGGTTCCTGTCTTATTGTTTACTAAACTGCACGAACCGTCGCAGCTTTACAGTAGCTTCTTTATAACTAAACCATACTGTTATTTTTACTATTTAACAGAACTTAATCAGCACAACACAATGATACTAAGTTGGTGTATTTTTTTGTATTTCAGTCTATACAGGTGCTAAACTAACTGATAATACTTTAGGGTGTTTAGTTTTAGAGTTTAGTTCGCTGTGAAAGTAGCGGCTATTTTCTTTGTATGGATAAATTCATGACACGCGGGCGCTTGCCCATATGAATCACAAAAAAATTTTGCTCTTTCAGTGCTGCTATTTTTACACTGAACTCTATAAAAGGAACACATACACATCCTAACTAAAGTATTATCAGTTATCACTTCGTTTTGTTACACCTTGTATAATTGATATGTACGTTACAGGGGTGAGGTGAAGCTGGGCGACTTCGGTCTGGCGCGGCTGTGGTCGGCGGAGGACCGCGCGCGGCCGTACACCAACAAGGTGATCACGCTGTGGTACCGGCCGCCGGAGCTGTTGCTGGGCGAGGAGCGGTACGGCCCCTCCGTCGACGTGTGGTCCATGGGATGTATACTGGGAGAGCTTTTCCTCAAACATCCGCTGTTTCAGGTGCGTTTGATTGACGTGTGCTGAAGATAGCATTAATAACAGACTGCTAAATCTGTTGCGAACAGTGAACACGCAAGTCGCGTATCCACAGCTTTACGCGATAGTAGCGAGAGAAGCTCCCACATGCATACAGGTATCAAAAAAAACTTCAGTCCGCTGCAAATTTAGTGTGACCAGAGAATAGAAATAATGACGGATTTTAAAGACAGAACGAAATATTTCATCTGTTCATTGTTACGAATAAACTTACTACTACTGTGATACTTTGTCTATTCTTTCTTTGGTAGCCTTTCTAAGCGTGCTAGAGGTAAAAGGTTGAGAATGTGAGAAGACACAGCATAATATGAGTCAGAAAGTTAGTGTTACATTTAATCATTCGACAATTCACATGTAAGCAAATAGTCTCCTCGAATTGCATGCAGCCTACGGGCTGCATGCAATTCGATACTACGGTATCGAGTTATTAGATGTTGCCACGTCAAAACCTTAGTTACACTGTATATTCCAGGCGAACGTAGAAATGATGCAGCTGGAGATGATCTCGCGGGTGTGCGGTACGCCGGTGCCGGGCGTGTGGCCCAACGTCGTCCATCTGCCGCTGTGGGCGACGCTGCGCCCCAAGCGCTTCCACAAGCGGTGCGTGCGCGAGCAGTTCGCTTTCATGCCGCCCGCCGCGCTCATGCTGCTCGACCGCATGCTTGAGCTGGACCCCGACAAGAGGATCACCGCCGAGGATGCGCTAAAGAGCGCCTGGCTGAAGGGCGTCGTGCCGGACCAGTCAGTATTGTGTTTTGTACTTAACAATTTGTTAGCCAGTATGAATAAACTTGAAATACTGCTCCAGACTTTACAAGGTTGCTTGTAAAGTCCGGTCGTTGAATAGAAGATGTTGAACCTATAGCTGCTTCTTTTTCTATCTCGTTTCTCGTTTACACTGACACGTTTAAAGTGAACAGGATACCAATATTTTCTATAAGCTTTTACTACCTAAAGGTAAAAGCCGTATTTCTCTATCGGGTGACCGAACTTAATTTTCACTATTCCGTCACATCATAACTGAAGTTCACTAGTTTTAAAAAGTCCGTTAAACTTTTCAGGATGCCCGCGCCGGAGTTGCCGACGTGGCAGGACTGTCACGAGCTGTGGTCCAAGCAGCGGCGGCGGCAGCAGCGCGAGCAGGAGCAGGCCGCCAAGATGAAGCCCTACGGCATCCAGGACGAAAAGGACTTCAGGCAGAACGAGTGCTCCAACCAGTCCGACTCCAGCTACAAGAGTGATTACAAAAACGACGGATTCAAGCCTGAATCCCAGGAGACGGTGGGACAGGTGAAATAGTATATGTATATAAGTGGATTCTACAAATAATGGTGCTTCAGTGTTCAGACTCGAGCCAGTGCGACGTGCCTCCGTTGGCCGGACGTTAAAAGACGAAAATGTATTCCATGTAGGGTAGATGTGCTTAATATTATGAATGCGTGTGAAAGTTTCGCGTGCTCGGGACTCTGTGTTTGCAGATTTGGTTTGACTATAGAATTTGAGGCTGTTCATAATATTAGGTGATCTCTACTAATTAAGCTATACAAAATGTACTAATAAAATGCATTGTAAAACCTATAATTTATTATTAAAAATATTTATACATCATTTTATTATATTTCTATATTTTTTTTAAGTATGGTCCATATTATCAAACGAATCACGAAACTTTATACTAAATTAATATGAAATTTTGTGACTAGCCTCGTGGTTTGGACCATACTAGTCACTCATTTGGGTCGTTGCAAATAACTACATAATAGTGTCCCGAGGTCCCCATTAATAGGGAAAATGCGATATTTTTATTTTTGTGTTTATTTTAAAGAACTCCATGTAGAATAGACCACAGGTATACTAAAAATTAAAACACTGGAATTTACTGCAAAAAAATGCGGTTTAAAATTGTCAATTTAAATTTTGGCGCCAAAACGGATCTATAGTCTGAATGACGTCGCTACTGTCATAGCAGGTGTGACGTCACTGAATGCTGATTGATGTTTTAAAAACCGTTCCGTTTCAAGTTACTTTTAATTCGTAATTTTTGTAAAAAAAAAAAAAACAAGCCCTTTTACATTTTTTTTTTTACATTTTAATAGCAAAATTTTCATAAATATTATATTTGCATGTTCCCTATTCTACACGTAAATAATAATGCAAAAGTGCCTTGAAAATAAATTATTGCTGGAACAAATGCCAGCAAACTGCAGATTGTTTTCCCCTTCCCTTCCTACTACGGAAACAAGATAACTTTAATAAAATAGTAGTATGCAATAAAAAAATAATATTTTACTTAAACCTCAAAAAACATAACCTTTTCTGAATAGCATTCTTGGCACAAAAAATCCCTTGTTAGCAACTTAATACATACATACAAAATCGATCATAATCATTTCGATGTACAAAATTGTAGCTTAATCATTTAAAACCCTTCCTAAAATTACTTCCTCACAAAATTCCTAATGCATTTGATCACTCTACACTAATATAGTTCTAATTTTTGAGTCCTATTCTGTTCGGTTCTGTTTGGTAGATGGGCAAGAAGTAGTCGAATCTTAGCATACTGACCAAGACTTAGTTGGTCAAATACAGTCATGACTCGGTGATTATTGACCATAAGAAAATGACACGGTCATAAATTTTATAGTAATGAAACAGTTCAAAGGCTGAAATTATTAATACGATTAAATCAATTGAAGCTTTGCTTTGCTATTTTAATTTAATGCTCAAATAAAGCATGATAAACATCAATTTATGTAAAATAAAATAAATTTATATAGGCTTCACCGGCCGTAAATTATAAAATATTTAAAAGACTGTAAAATAAATACAAAACTATTTAAATTAAGCCATCGACAATGCTAATTATATGTTAATGTAATAATATCGGGTACAATAACATATCTATTTTTGTATCTAAAATATTTGTGCAGTGTCAGAGAAATGCCCATGTTACGTCAGAGTCAGTAATTATTTTATGCTGAAAAGACGAGTTGTGTGAAGTTTTAGCTATTTGCAATGAGTTATAAAGATAAGTGTAAACTTGCAGTGTTAAAAACTAGTAAAAGTGCCAACTCAAGTTCTTTTCTATTTTTTGTGACGACAGTCACACAATTTCAGGTAGCAATGACAGAATAAATAAAAAGTCCTAGGTGACTGAAAGACTAACAACACTGGGACTCCCCACTCGTGCTAGTCGGGATTTAAGTTAACCATGCAGTTTATCCTCTATCCCTCTTCTTCTCGTACTTATGAAAGAGAACGTAAATATTAGATATGCCATTAGCAGTAACCCAGATTGGAGGAAGTGGCGCTCGACGCTAAAAAATCTTGGCTCGTGCCAACAATAATAATAATTATTGTTCAGTTGTTGTTGATAGTTGAAGTCCTATAATTGCATTTACGTAATATTAACATGTGCGAGAACATGTAAACGTATGCCATGTGATCCCTTGGTTTTTATGTTTAAAGAAATCCTAGGAACCAAAATTTTTTGAACCAAAGTATGCATGGCGTTTAGTTACATAATATAAATTGTATAATTTGTACATATTGTAATATTGTATATATCTGTGTAAGTTTTTCTCCGATGGTCCCATGCGAAGTGATAAACTCTTCCAACGGCTAGTTTTTGTATTTGTATAATTTGTAATACATATTAGAGAAGCAATAAGCCATCACATATTGTTTAGGTTTAAACTGTGATTGTAAAAATGTTGACTTTAAGGAATTGATAATAAAATGTACGTTAAAAATACTGATTCTTTCAATTTTTAATATAATGTAAGAAAAATGCTGCATCTAGATTCTAGAGTAATTTTTCTCTGTGGTCTCCTTTGTCAGTTGTTCACTCCAGATGTTTCAGAGCCACTTCGTTGCAAACCAATTAACCTTTTTATTACTTACATAAGTGTGGACTGTAGAATCTATATTATAAATTATAACAATATGGAAAAATAAAAATAATATTCTGTATATCAAAACATTTATTAAAATGACTATAAAGGAACTGTCTTACTCTATAAGGCACGCGTTAGCCTGTAGTCATCACAAGTAGAAAGACACGTCGTTGTATTAAAACCATCAAAATCCATACTAATATTATAAATGCGAAAGTGTGTCTGTCTGTCTGTCTGTCTGTCTGTCTGTCTGTCTGTCTGTCTGTCTGTCTGTCTGTCTGTTACCTGTCTGTTACCTCTTCACGCCTAAACCGCTGAACCGATTTTGCTGAAATTTGGTATGGGGATACTTTGAGTCTCGGGAAAGGACATAGGATACTTTTTATCTCGGAAAAATGTACGGTTCCCGCGCGATGAACAAATTTTGGCGCAACGAAGTTGCGGGCGTCATCTAGTACAAAATAAATCTCATTTGGTAAATTGTCTTCCCTTAAAGCACGTTATTGATAGGGGCTTACTCGTAAGTCGTATAAGGTTCTAGCCCTGATTAAATTTTTATAAATACGATTGTTAAGCTTACTAAAAGTAAGTTGGCAGTCAAAACAATATGGCGAAAATGCTAAGTACTTTGTACGATACCTGTAGTACATTTATAATGTAAAATTAACTAATGAAAGATGCCTTACAATAAAATTAAATACATTTTTACATGATTATTGACAAAACTGTTAAAAATATAAAATGTATTAATAATTTAATTTTCGTTTCGAATTTCGAATTGGAAGTTTGTTCGTCTCTAGGACTATACGTATGTCGTTAGTGTTTAGTACGTATTTAGTTTCATAAACTTTTAAAACTAATGACTTTAATAAGAAGGTAGAGGGCGCTCGGGTCGATCTCGAATACTGGTCTAGGGTGAAGCAACCTGCAACGAAATATTGATAATTTATAATGTGAACGCACCGCTATAGTATAGAGTAATAATTTCATATTTTGGCTTGCTTATCTATAGTATACCGGGCACCCCTGAGATCATATCCAGGGTTTTCGTGGTCGGTTACCACTGTTGATCCTGGCGACACAGGAGTTGCAGTGGTGGGAATGTGTGATGGGCCATTTGCCCGTAAACTTTCTATAGTATATTTTCTATATTCCGGTCGTGGAGCACGGATAAATTAGTACATCGACCTATCTTTACTAGTCTCTTTAACTTGCACATCATATTTATTTTGACTGTGGAAATATAATAGCAATAAATTCGCGCGAGTAGACAAGTATCGATGGCAGGAATGTCCGAATGTTCTCCGCTCCGTGATACACGACATTGCATGTTGCTGTTTCTGCGTGATTTGCAACCGGCCGGAAGGTATTTTTATGTTATGTATTAAGTGTATACTGCTACCCAACAACGTGAAATATGTGTATTTAGCAAAAAAGTTTGTGGGCCTATGAGTGTAAAGGCAGATTTAAATTGAGTCACTAACAGCACTGTCATAGTGTAAATTGATTTCAATTTTCAAGTCAGCACAGTACACTGACGACATCCACTGACTCAAATGTAAATCTGCCTTTGCACTATGGCAGTGCCAGGTCAGCACTGACACGTCAGTGGACTAACGTCAGTTACTGTCTCAATTTAAATCTGCCTTTATGGTCATAAAGGCAGATCTTCCCAGCAAGCGAAATTGTATAATCAGAGATGAGAGTGTGCGCTGTTGCCTGTTCGGTCCGCTAACTGCATGTTTTTTGTCCGTACCATAGATCTTTACTCTCTATGGTACGGACAGAGACATTATTTCACCGATGTTTCTATTTTTGTGATGTCCTAAAAATTTCATGTACTGACCACGAGCAGGTTGCCGCTCTTGGCGCGGTGTATGGTGGGGGCGGCGCCCGTCGTCACCTCGATGGTGCCGCCCTGCTTGCCGTTCACCAGGTTGTGGGCGATCCTGCGAAGGTAAGGCCAAGTATTATTTCATTTACTGTTCTTGCAAACTAAACTAAGCGGGCCCCTAGGGCTACAATAATATTGAACAATTTATTTGACAATAAGATTGAAAGACGGGCGCGTTCAATATTAGCCCTAGACTGTCAATAAAATTGTACAATACTTGATATTGCGCAATAAAATTGATCGTCTAGGGCAGCGGTCGGCAACACGCGGCCCGCGGGCCGCATGCGGCCCGCGAACGCTTAACTTGCGGCCCGTGAATGTTTTGTGAATAAGTTACAAAATATATCAAAAACCTATGATAATATATTATAAAAAAAAGGTAGATATCGCACTAGCGCGTACAGTCTGAGACGGCCAAATGAACCTAATTAGTGTCTTTTGAATTAGTTGCATGTTGGCAGCGAGTGAGTGATGAGGTGTGACGTTTTTGATTTAAAATGCCAAACTGTGTGTTCAGAAAATGCAAAAAATATAATACAAAGGTAAAAAAGGATGAAAGAGTTACGTACCACACGGAAGTTTATGAAAACATCTAGTCATTTACATTTTATTTGGGTTATAATGTCGTGCTTGATTGGTCCGTCGTGTACTCACGTGTTGGTGTCGACGATTTCGACGATGTCTGGTTTGCCGGTGTGGTCGGTGACGATGGTGAGCGCCTCGATCAGGTGAGACACCGACACGATCAGGTCGCCCTGGAACATATATAGCTTAGTTAGGAGCGGCGTAGAACGAGGGATATATTATACAGTGGGCTTCCAGCCCAAGTGTTGGCATCTGTGTAAGCCGGTGGCGAGATTCTTGATAACGATATCTAATAATGAGGGTTATCGATATTTTATTTGCCATTTAGAACTATGTAGCCGTCTGCCGTAGGATACCTATAACCTACTTCGTGTCGATTGACTTGTAAAATGTTTGAAACACTGACCTCCATTATACAAGTACGCGTACTTGTATAATGGAGGTCAGTGGTTTGAAACGACAATTGACAGTCGACACGAAAAACTACGGCTACATAGCTCCATCTCGTGAAAAAAGAAATATCGAAATACCTCATTAATATTGTGTTTTCGACGTGTGACGTGGGATCTCCTAACATGATGCATTTGCCTTTTAAGCCCAGGTTCAACTCACCTTGTCCTTCTTGAGATCCTGCGGGATCTTGATCAGTATGAGGCTGTCGGTCTCGGTGGTGAGCACCACGCGCAGGCGGTCGAGCGGCAGGCGGTGCTTCAGCTTGAAGGTCCGCTTGGACGGGTCCAGCACGTACAACGCCTTGTCGGACGCCAGAAGCGCGCGCGCACGCGGCTTGTACCCGCGTCGGTCGTATTTCACCGCTTCGCACGAGTACTGGAGGAAATATGGCGCCGGCGGTTAGATGAAGAGAATTACAGTCTGCAGATCGGTTACGTACAACGTAAGCAACAAGCAAAATATAGGGTGTAACAAAACTGAGTGATTATACTTTGTGTTCCTTATATAGAGTTCACTCTAAAAGTAGCAGCATGAATTTGTCCGTACAAATCACAAAAAAATTTTGCTCTTTCAGCACTGCTACTTTACAGTAAATTCTATACAGTGTGTAACAAAAATAAGTGATAATACTTTAGGGTGTGTACGTGTTCCTTGTAGGGAGTTCACTGTGAAAGTAGCAGCGCTGAAAGACGACAATTTTTTTCACTTTTGTATGGGCAAGGGCCCGAGCGTCACGAGTTTCCCCATACAAAAGTGAAAAAAATTTTGGTCTTTCAGCGCTGCTACTTTCACAGTGAACTTTCTACAAGGAACACGTACACACCCTAAAGTATTATCACTTATTTTTGTTACACCCTGTATAGGATACACATACACACCGTAAAGTATAATTATCGCTTAGTTTTGTTACACCCGTTTGACAGCGAATATATTGCAAAATATTCGCTGTCAAACGCCGGTTGCAAGATTAATAACTCTCTTGGAGTTGCCAGACGCCGAGCTCAATGTTTGGGAATTTCGTGCTGCCTCGACATTTTATTTGAGGAGTTCCTTGTTGATTAAAGCTGATCGCACATTCGGCAGCACCGTACGCGCCGAACGCACCGCATAGCACACGAAATGCGGCGCGTACGGTGCGTACGAATGTCTGAGATTTCACATTATTTCATACAACGAATTCTAAAATGCGGCGCGTTCGGCGCCTGCGTGCTAAGTGTGCGATCACCTTAAGTCAGCCCGAAAGAGACAACATCATATTATGTTTTTGCCAGTCACGTGCACACAGTACTCACGATGAGCTTCTCCCCCGTGGGCCAGGTGGGCGAGGCCATGAAGGTGTTCCGCAGCACGCGCAGCTCCTCCGACAGTCGGTCGTCCACGAACCGCTCGCGAACGCTGCCCGGGTAGCTGTTCTTCTTGCCTGGTGTAACAACAGTATTTGTGATGTAGGTAAGTACTATCAGTGAACTTGATTCATAGGCAGTTGACAGACCAACGTCATTTGGTCGGATTATGTCAATTCAATGAAAGTCGTAATATACAGCGTGTAACAAAAATAAGTGATAATACTTTAGGGTGCGTACGTGTTCCTTGTAGAGAGTTCACTGTGAAAGTAGCAGCGCTGAAAGACGATTTTTTTTTACTTTTGTATGGGCAAGCGCCCGAGCGTCACGAGTTTCCCCAAACAAAAGTGAAAAAAATAATTGGTCTTTCAGCGCTGCTACTTTCACAGTGAACTCTCTACAAGGAACACGTACACACCCTAAAGTATTGTCACTTATTTTTGTTACACCCTGTATATTACGACTTGTGTCAAACTCAGCCAAACTAAGTAGGTCCGCGTCCGCTATCCGCCTATGAATCAACTTCTCTGATAGTATACCGGTTTTCGTTACCATCTAAGGGCCAACGCTAAAACTCGCGCGGGCGCACGCTCGCGTGTGTATAATGAAAATAATAATAAAAATAGTATGGGCAGGCGCGTGCGACGGAGCGCGGACGCGGGCGACGGACTGCCGTCTGCCACACGCGCGGCGGACGGCAGGCACACGCTTTTCGCAGTCGACGTTGTTTCCGTTGATGTCTTTTTGCCAAATAATAAATTTGTAAATAATCCATGGTAGTTTAGTCGACACAACTGTACACGCTCGAGATAAAAATTATACTAGCAGCGCTAAATGAGATGGGCGCACGCGACGGGTGCCCGCTCGCGGATTCGTGGCCCGCGTCTTCCGATGCGTGCGCCGGCAACAGGTAGGTACTTGAATTTTTCTTAAAGTCCTTAGTTATATGTGTACTTTAATATTTAATAATTAATAATATTAAAATAAAATAAAAAATTAAGGGGGGCTAATTTTGCTCTTATTTATATTACATCTCTCTCCGTAGGGCTGCTGTAAGAAATTTCTTTAGAAATAAGCAGTGTCGTCTTTCTATGTCAATTTTTATGTATAGCTTGGCAAAGAAGAGTGTGGATTAAATGAGGGCGCTTTTCTTTAAATACAGGCAACCCTACGCTTCGCTTTTGACACAATATATACGAGAGTTGACAAGTAATGTAGTATTGTCATAAATAAAAACTCTTAGTTCCAGCTGTCACCGCGTCAGACTCTTCTTTGCCAAGCTGTAAATAGTGTATTGTGTGCAATAAATGTTAAATTAAATTAAATTATATTGGTACGGAACCCTTCGTGCGCGAGTCCGACTCGCACTTGGCCGATTATTTTCAGTCACGAGTGAAAATATTGTTATCGCGCTCCTGTCAGTGCAAAACCAATAACGCATGCGTGCTCCAGTGAAAGAAAAATAAACCAGCAATATTGATGTTACAAGATCACCCACTATATTTCGTTAGCACCACCAACCAGCAATTCGAGGTTTTACTGCCTTTTATCATTTGTATATTTTTCTCGTAGCTATATCACTCACCCTTGAACATCTTCTCGGCGAGTATCTTGAGCTCGAACTGCTTCTTGTCCGCCGGGGAGAGCGCCAGCCGATACTTGCGGGACAGGTGCGCGCGGCACAGGCGACGCAGCTCCTGAGAAGGTTATAGTAATGAGTAAAGAAGAGAGAGGTGGAGGACAGAATGGGATGGAACGGTTTTCAGAGATACGACTTTGGTTCGATTTCAAGGCTCGCGCAAGCGGTTATCTATGGGTATGTTATGATCCATATTCAACTATCATCATCATTTTAGCAACACCAAAACATCCCGCTTTACCTGAGAGGCCTCAGTGCAGGTGGCCGGGCAGGTCGGCCACTTGGGGTCGAGCAGCGACTTGGGCAGCTGCGTGGCGAGCCGCTTCAGCCAGTGCACCTTCGCGATGCCCAGGAACCGCCGGTTCTCCGGCGTCTCCGGACCGTTGCGAGTGATGAAACCTGATTAAAGTTTGGAAAATGTTGTTAAGGTCTGACGGAACTATATTAAAAGTCAGAAAGGGGAGAGTGGAGTGACGGAATTCCGGTGCAGGATAAGCTTATAATATTACAGAAGTATGTCTACAAAAATTGGTTATATTGGTATATTAATATTTAAGCCATCCAAAAATAGTAACAGGCACGTGACAGAGTTAATCTGATTACCAGCGTATATAAACGCAGATTAAGATTACCGAATTGACAATCTTTGTTAGGAGTTTTGAATTGATGTGAATCTGAAATAATCTTTGAAAGGTCATGTATTCTTTAACGTTATTAATCAAATGTTTACTCGATGCTTGCTCCAGCCCAGTCTGTTTTGCTGTCTCAACTGTCTTTTAGATTCTTCTAGAGTCATCAAACCGGCATTTAGTACCACACGGATTAGCAGTATCGGTTTCCTTGATTACTCCCCTTGGATTGCGTATGAGTATGACGTAATTTATATATCTTACCTTTAATGAACGCCCTGATGACGTCAGCAGCCTTCCTCCTCCTCTCCCGCAGCCGCTGCGCCAGGAACCTCCTCACCCACTTCTGGATGACCACGGCCGCCTGCCTCATCTGCAGGTACCGCTTGCGCTGGTAGTAGCCGCGCCAGCGGGACTGGATGATGGTGGCGATGTCGTTCTTCTTGATCTGG
This sequence comes from Cyaniris semiargus, assembly GCA_905187585.1. Lineage (NCBI taxonomy): Eukaryota > Metazoa > Arthropoda > Insecta > Lepidoptera > Lycaenidae > Cyaniris > Cyaniris semiargus. The sequence continues at coordinate 567,117 of LR994559.1, forward strand.
TAAGCGTCCTCCGTGTCGAAGAGCGTCTTCGGGAAGCGGATGAAGATTTTGGTGCTGGAATAGTCACAAGAGAAATTGTAAATCTTTTGGCATTGGATTTCTTTCTATAATATATTATGACGATATTTAACACTGTAGCTCTTTTGGAGATTGAAGAAGCATTTTGAACAGATCAGTTAAAAGTCCCAGTGCAGTTTTTTAAGAGCTTTTGCTGTCAGCATAGTCTTTTAAATTATTATCATTCAAGATACCCTTTGTATGGACAATATTCTGTCTAATTCGTATAGTCTCTACTGACTAGTGGTAGAATAATTTATAAAGGCATTTAATGTAATATACTCACTTGCCCATCCTGTAATCCTCCCTCTCGTACTGGATGGTCTCGACCAGCTTCTGCACGCCCTCGCGCGCCGGACCGCGGTAGTTTGGCCACGTCGCCGGGCTCAGGCACTTGTACCTGGGTGACGATATCGTACTTATTATGAGGCCTCTCTATGTTGGCTGATCATGGACCAAATCATTCATTGGTCTAGTATCATTATGAATTTTTCAAGATATTTTGTTCTGGCTAGGTAGATTTTTTGAAACATTGTAAAACCAGCAGACCGACCGCCAGCTCTGGATTTATGTATAGGCAGTATAGGGTAAGGCCTATGGGCGGCAGCGTCCTAGGATGGCGGCAGAGTTCGTAAGTAGGTATGTACATAGCGGTGGCAAAATTAAAGTGACTTTTACTCATAAAAATATAAATCCGTCCCTGCCAACCGCATCAAGTTTAAACGGTCGCTCATGGATACTCCTAACACCAGAGTTACAATTTAAGCATGTGAACTATTACCAGATTAGGTCATCACCTGAAAGGTTAGATAGATTGATGACTTCTAGTAACTAATTACTTCTAAACAAATAAACGTTATAATAGTGTTATAAAGGCAAGCCAGGTGCCCGTCACAAAATCTAACCTCTCAAGGAAGGCCTCGTAGGTCCTGCGGTAGGCGAAGCCGGCGCGGCGCACGCGCAGGTTCTCCATCAGACCCAGGTACTTCACCTGGTGGGACACCAGCTTGTCGTCGAATTGCACTGAAAGAAGAAGTCATAATATTTTAATCTGATACAGAGATTAAGACTGATCGCCAAATACTATAGCCGGGGGTTGTAAGTTGTGAAGAATTTTCATTCGCATGTAAATGTATTATTACGCTCCTGTCACACTAGGGTAATACAATAATAGCTATATTATTTTATGAGTGGAAGGGTCAAGAAAGTCACCACGACCGAACATTGCAAGATTAATATTATTAAGGTAGCAGTTTTGGTCCCAAAAATTATATTTCAAGGTCAGCTCTGTGGTACATACTTGGCGCCTTGACGTCGTTGGGTTTGATGCAGCGGATGTAGGAGGGCTCCTTGCTGCTGAGGATCTTGATCAGCTCGTTGAGGGACACCTTGAACTGCGTGATGGCGGTGTCCGGACGCTTCTTGCTGTTCAGCTTCATGTCCTGAAATTTACCGTTCTATTATGTAATGGACGAAAATAGGGCTGTTGGATTAAAAGTGATTGCTGCCACCCTCGCAATTGAGGGACACTAAGTGCTCGAGTGTTTTGAGCTTGTTTTTCTAGTATAATACCTCCGGTAATTTCAATTTTACTGCGAACCACAACCTAAACTTGTCATTACTCGTTAGCGTTATATAACTCCGCTTTTTTATCAGGCTGTTTATTTGTTCAAGCCTGTCTCCATATCCCACTGCTAATGGGAGATTGTCCTCCTTTCCATACCTTGAAGCACTGTCCGACGATGTTGTTCCCGCTGGAGGCCATGAGCGCCTGCAGGTCGCGGAACAGCAGGTCGTTGTTCTTCTCCAGGAAAGTGTTCACGTTGTACGTCACCTCGCCGGCGTAGTGGACCAGGCAGAACTCCTGTATAGACAATCGGAGTTAAAATAAACAAAACAGGTATTGCTGAAGGAAAGTTAAAAGTTGCAAAGTGCTTCTGCGATGACAAGTGTATTTTTGTGAGCAGGATCTAGGAAGAAATTTTTTACTTTGTATTGCCATTTGTTTAATAATCTTGAGACAGTTTAACATCTTTTTATTCTGATTCATCAATAACTCTCCTATAAATTCATGTAGAATAATCAATGTAACTTACATCTCTCCCCATGATCTTCTGTGTCCTGGTGTCGACCTTCCTGTGGGACTTGATGTGTCTGTGGCCGTCCAGCTGCTGCGTCAGTCGCTCGAGGAAGCTGCTGTCCGTCGCGTCTCCCGGACGGAGACACTCGTCGTCCAGGATGGAGATAATGCCTGGAGGGTTGTAATTTAGAATATTTTCATTAAAATTGGACCCAAATCTGAATATGATAGTGTTCTGCCTGCGTTGCATAGTTGAAATAAATGGCAATTCCCAAAAGACTCAAACATTTTTTTTTCATGTAAGTACAGAATTTAAAATTTAATTTTATTGTGGTGTTTGTTCTTATTTCTTATCGCTTCTTTAAATCTCAGCTTTACGCAGCGAAACAAGCGAACACGAAAAAGACAGCGCCAAAACACGCAGCGGCAGTGTCAGCTGGAAGAAGTAGGAACAACTTGTGTAAAGATGATCGCTCATTTATAAGCACACACGCGCCGAACGCGCCGCATTTTATAATTTGTTGTATGAAATGATGTGACACCTCGCACATTCGGCCGCACCGTACGCGCCGCATTTCGTGTACTATGCAGTGCGTTCGACGCGTACGGCGCTTACGGTGCTGACAAATGTCAAATAAGATCAGCTTAATAGCAGCTCGTACCTTTGTGCTTCTGCTCGATGAGGTCGCAGATGACGATGTTGTTGAAGTAGTCGACGGGCTCCCACTCGATGCCCTCGCGCAGGTACTCCTCCTGCTCCGACTTCAGCGTCAGCTCGATGAACAGCTGCTGCAGCTTCTCGTTGCAGTAGTTGATGCAGAACTGCTCGAAGCTGGGGAATGGAGGGCATTTTTAAAAGAGAAGTATTGTTTTGAACTGTTGAAAAATTGTGGGCTTCTTGTTGTGTATATAACTAGTTTTTGTAGACATCTCTGCTCGTGTTAATAAATTATCCTATTGGAACAGTGTACTTTTTCGTTACAGATTGTAGCAGGCTTGTGTTATTCCCTAGATCTTAGCCTTAAACATAACTACATAAACCATGTTGAAAATATGTATGAATTTGGTTTGTAGTTCATTGATCTCAAATAATGGTAAGATTTTGTAGCGACGAAACTCATGACTGACCTATTCTTGGGGAAGATTTCAAAGCCGTAGATATCCAGGATGCCCATCACGGACGCCCTGGGGTCCTTCTCCTTGGGAGTTAGCGAGGAGTTGAGCCTGGAGACCAGCCAGCTGAAGTGCTTGTCGTAGATGGCCTTAGCCAGCGCGTCTCTGGCGTACTTGGCCTGCTCCAGGTCGAGTGGCGTGGTGACGACGTCGCCGCGAGCGTCGATAGTTCTGCTGGTGAGGGCTTCTCGAAGCTTCGTGATGTTCACTTTGAGTAGCTGTGAAAAACGTCTAAATGTGAATATTAAAAACTTAAAGAAATACAGGTGTGTTTTACACCTGTATTTCTTTAAGTAACTTTTGAAGAAGTTAAAGTAATAGCTGATTGTTTAGCAAGTAATCACAATAAATCAAGATCTGTTTTTTTTACCCGAGATATTACTTGAAATTTCTGAACATTTCGCGTCATAATCAGCTATGACTTGGCGACAATCTCTGTTTATCAGATAAATAATATTGAGATCTTCCAGAAGATGACTTTTACTAAAAGACCAATTACCTCAGCAACATTGACGCTGTTCGCGTCATGGTTGAGGATCTCGGCGTAGCCCTTCTCATTCTGGACGAACTTCACGTTGCCCAGGTGTAGGACCGAGGCGATGATCTCGAAGATCGCCTGCTGCTCGGGCTCGCCGATTTCGATCACCTTCATCGCCTCCTGCACCGTCCGGAACTGCTCGGCGTCGTTCATTTTCTGACCCACTGACGTTGACTGGAAGGGATTTTAGGTTAGGTTTTGATACCATTGCCATTCTTAAGATATTGAAACATTTTTATTTATTTAAGGACTAGCTGTTGCCCGCAACTCCGTCTGCGTGAAAGTGTGTTATTATAAACGAGATTTAGAAAATTTAATACCCATCAAAAACTATTTTATTTGGATAAGAATTAATATTAGGTACAATACACTCGAAATTTTTAATTTACATCAAAGACCCAGGAACATTGAAAGCTCTTTTAAGTAACTTTCGTCGGCGGAGCTTGAACCATAGATATCGTTTTGAAAAATCCTTTCTTCGAAGACCGCAAGGCGTGGACAACAGGGGCCAGAAACATGTAACGGAGACAGAGGATAGACGAAAGAAGACGGGATATTTAATGTAGGCATCTGTATATACCACTTTAACTTTTACCTCTTGCTCTTGTAGGTCAGGAATCGTGATGTTTCCCTAAAATTTGATATTATGATCTTAGGGAGCCCGAATGACATGCTCAAACTGGTTTGGGACTCACAACGAAATTAATCAAAAGAAAATAGAAGTATGAAGAATTCTAATTCCCCTTCCCATTAAAAGCTGAGATAGCACAAAGTTGTAGTGACCGAATGTCAAATCACTGAAGCAGGAGCACCACATATACCCTAGGATATGACTTGGTTTGAATCTTACTTTTTGGTAGCATATTATGTTAATTTTACTTAAAAGAAGTGAAAAATTACCGTTTTTCTAAACATGGTATCAAATTCGGGTCTACAATCTATACAACAAAAAAAGAATTTTTTTTGTTGTATAGATAGAGAATGTATAGATTTACAATCGGACCACAAACGGCAAAGTAAACATTTACTCCTCCTTTCTTGAAAGTCGGTTAAAAAAAAGTATCTAAGATGTTGACCAGGGATGTAAGGTATCACCATGACAAATTTAATTGGAATCGCTCCAGCGGATTCAGAGATTAGCCTGTACAAACAGACAAACAGACAAACAGACAGAGAAACAAAAATTTCAAAAACAGTTGAGATGTGTTCTATTACACTTCTAACATGCCCCTGACTCGTTTTTTCAAGTTTATTTTCAATGTACAAAAATTTTACCTCTACGATTTTATTATATGTATGTATAGATATTACTAAACCGACCAGTGGTTGGAAAGCCTGGTACCTGATATAACTTGATATTACATCTTCGAAGGAGTTGAAGTTTTTAGTGATGGAGCAAGGCTCCGAAAAGGTTCACAGAATAAGTTGTCGATAAGACAAGAAGTGCTGAACCTTATCAATCCCATCTAGAATTTTTTATGAACTTTTTAATAAGTTTAATTTTTTATTTAGGTGTGATAATAAATTAAAATTACTCACAGAATCTAGCGTATATTTGTAAACTTCCGGTCTTCCCTGCAATCGGAGTTTCTTCATCAGCTCCTCGCTGCCTCCCGCGAGCAGTTGGTAGAAGATGTGGAAGTTCCTCTCGCCGGACATCTGGCTGACGACCCTGGACTTCTCCAGGAGGTAGTTCAGGATGTGTCCACCCTCCGGGGCGCCCTCGTAGTTGAACTGGACGTCCATGTACTTGCCGAAGCGGCTGGAGTTGTCGTTCCTGTGGGTTTTGGCGTTGCCGAAGGCCTCGAGCAGGGGGTTCGTCTGCAGCAGCTTGTCCTTGACGGTCTCCACATTGTGCAGGTGGTTGGTGCGAGCCGCGATGAACTCTAGAACCTTCTTCGACGCTTCAGTCTTTCCTGAACCGGATTCACCTGCACACGGAAGATGTTCGTTAATAGCATTATATTACGCAGTTATTCTTATCGTTTTTAAAAGAGTGAATCTGTAAAGTTGTTTGTCTTTCAATGCAAGAAAAATACGGTAACTACAACTATAGTTTGTTAATGCCAATCGCCAATATTATCTTTAAAATCTTACCGGAAATCAAAATGCACTGCTCTCTGTGTTCATACACCAATGAACGATAAGCGTTGTCAGCTATCGCGAACCTGGAAATATAAAGTGATGTTTTAATGAATCATGAATCAGGCCGAAAACGGTCAGACAGATCATCTAGTACCAAGTCAATTTCTAAGGACCACAATAGAAAACGTGCGAGTGCGTAGCCAAATTCTTTAGAAGATTGGGTTGAAACACCCACCCTTTCTGAACTGTCTACCTAATATTACAGTCAAGGATAATATCTTATACAGCAATTATATCTAACGGACAGACGAACAGAGAAGTCTTTGTAAAGTGCCTTTGGGTACGGAACCCTTTAAATTAATAGTAACTTAGGCAGAGCCGGCCAAAGGCAACTTATTGTAATTGCAACAGTTTGGAACATAACTTTAATACCATATTAGGTAATGGTCATTATAGTATAATGTATCGACACAATAACACATAATATCTTATCAGTGATAACGGCTTGATATTGTTTGATAACAGATCGCGATGTGTCAGCGGTGTGTACTTAATTAATATCCGCTTTGGTTAGCTGAGCAAAACGTCTTCTAATGTAGTTTTAGTGAAGATGATTTTTCACAAAAGGAAAAGTTACTTCAAATGTCAAAAGGGCCCCAAACACTAAAAAGTACCTAACTCCCAAGTGCCCCATTCTTTGGCCACGCTTCTTGACTCCACAAGCCATGTCTGAGTTAAAGGCATTATTTGATTAATTTTATCTTTCGTATTTTCCTAAAGCTCTATTTTTAGGAATTAAGACTCTTAATTTTGTCATTTCGGATTCCGAATCATGGTAATTTCAAATTGGCAAATAACATTTTTATTGCTATGATGTGACGACTGATTTTAACACAAAAAATCGGCCAAGTGCGAGTGGATCTCGCACACGAAGGGTTCCGTACCGTTAATCGTTATAGTGCAAAAATAGGCCAAAATTTTAGTTTTTTGTATGGGATTTAAGGGGATGGGGAGTTAAGGACCCTTAAATTTTAATTTTATTATTAGTTATTAAATTGCACATATAGCTGAGGATTTCGTGAAATTTTCAAGTGCCTATCTGTTGCCATTATCGACATAGAGCGAAAAAGGCTAAAAAAATCAAGTTTCTTGTATGGGAGCCCCCCTTGAATATAAATTTTGGAACAAAGTTCCTTATCGCGCGTTGCGACAGGGGGCTAGACGGAAAAAGTTGTAACGACACTTTTTTAGTACCAGAGGGCGTTGATGTGGCGATGACGTCAACTGGCGGGAAATTTAAAATTCTACCATTCCTCTATGGCGGAAATTTGTATTTTTTTAGCTGGGTGGGGTGGCGGTACTCTTCATTATTTATTTATTTTTGTTTTTTTTTATAACTTCGTTCCATCCGGGTGTCCCTTGACACCTCTCATTGTATTATTTTGTTTTTAGTATTTGTTGTTATAGCGGCAACGGATATACACAATCTGTGAAAATTTCAGAAGGTTCTTGAGATACAGCCTGGAGACAGACAGACAGACGGACAGACAACGAAATCTCAGTAATAGGGTCCCGTTTTTACCCTTTGGGTACGGAACCCTAAAAAGGATCTATAAAAGGCGGGTGTTATTTTGTCTGACGCCTCAAGTGTAGCCTGTAGGATAGAATTTTATCAGATGACGGATGAAAATATGATTTTTTTATCATTTCAGATTCCGAATCATGATGATTTCAAAAAGGCAAATAACATTCTTAATTTTATCATTTCGGATTCCGAATCGTGATGATTTCAAAAGGGCAAATATAGGTCTACCAGAATTTGATGGCAATTTTTGACAGCAGATTTTCAAAAAATATCCTTGATCGTTGGATAAATTTTTATATTTGCATGTTTAACACACAGAATCAGCCGCTATAAGAAAAAAAAGGATCAAAATGTTTTATTCCAATTATCTACCCCGGTATTGCTAGAGTCAATTTATTTTCTCACTTTTTGCCATCAGATTCTGGTAGACCTATAACATTCTTAATTTTATCATTTCGGATTCCGAATCGTGATGATTTCAAAAGGGCAAATAACATTTTGATCCGTATGATGTGATGTCTGATGACTAATTTTAACACAAAATAGGATCTAGGTATTGGTAACAGGCAGGTGTTATTTTGTCTGACATTAGTTTGTCAAGTGTAGGATAGTTTTATCAGATGACGGATCAAATGATAACACGATAAGCGCCCACTGGCCACTCGCAGATGTGGCTGTGTAAACACAATCATTGGTCATCGCTCTATTTACTATCGCACATACTTTACTACCTAAATCGATATTAGCAACTACCGAGAGCATAACGCCTGGAAGACTGCTCCATGAAGAAGCTGATGAAGGGAGACTTACCAATCTCCCTGAAGCGCAGACTCGTCGATATATTTTGCATTCTGCCCGTCCTAACCTACCGCGGTGCGCAAACTTGGTCATGGACCGATTTCCGACCGAAAGTCCCAAATCGGTTTTCCAAAGAGCTATGGAGCGCAGTATGTTGGGAGTAAGTCTAAGAGTAAGTTGGAAGACTCTGGGGGATGCCTTTGCCCAGCAGTGGAATAGCATTGGCTAACAAAAAAAAGCTTCTATGCTCGGTTTCTGGAGTTTATTCATTTCATAGGTCGTTTGATTGGGTAAAGTCAAACATATAGCGAATTAACGACGCCATTGAATAAATAAACTCATAAATTCGTCAAAATATCTCAGAAACAAGGCATTCATGCAAAAAGAGTATCGCGATAAGCGCGAGAACTAGAGCGTCGAGCGATAGATTCTTCGTATTAAAAGACATCATCGGGTTTACACTCAACAGTGCAGGGCCGGGTTTATCCTAGGACGCTGCCGCCCCCCTCTAGGACGCCATAGGACGCTGCCGCCCATAGGCCATGGCCTATACAGGCCTATGCTGGCTATACATAAATCCAGAGCTGCAACAGTGTCTTTAATCTAAACAATTTATTGACTTCTGCATAAGGTTACTCACACATGTGGTGGGGCCTCAAAGAAGGCTTTCTTGAAGTACAGCCTGGTCTTCTCCTCAGTGTAGATGGGCAGATTCTTATACGGGTTCACCGAAATCAGCACATTGCCGATGTATGTCTGCAATTAAAACAAAATATTTTTTTAACAGTGAACTCTTTATAAGGAATACTTACACACCCTAAAGTATTATCATTTAGTTTTGTTACACCTTGTAGATATTCTTTCTTCTGATAGATTCAGTTGCAAGTCCCAAGACAGTTGCAGCACCTTCCTCGGGTGTTTCGTGGTTGATTCCCACTTCGATCCTGGGGTTGAAACTGGTTTACAGACCAATGGGCAATGCCTGTAAAAAAACTAGCGAGGGACAATGGACTTACGTAGATGAAGTTCTTGTAGAATCGCTAACAGAGAATGAAGGCGTATTTGAAGCACTAGTGACTAGTGATTGTGATTTGTGCGACAGAGATATTATATATAAAAAAAGGAGAGGAACTTATTCTCGTTCTCGTGGAATCGCTGCATCAACCGGAGGATGGCTGTGCAACAAAGATAGACGGAGACAAAGCTATATTTGTCTCTGACAGGTAGAGCGTTGTCTCTGTCTTAGAGATAGAGAAAGAAGAACTCACATAGATGATGTTCTCGTGGAAGCGCTTGCGCAGGTTGTCGATGAAGGCGTGCTCGGAGCGGTAGTCCTCCAGCAGCACGAAGTCCTGCACGCCGACGCGCTCGCGGTGCTGCAGCGCGTGCTCCATCACGCCCGCCACCGACAGCGGCCGGATGAGGCTGTGGACAAAGTTTTTTTATTACTACGAAAATAGACCTCATGACGCGGGAATTCGTGGGAATGCTCGAGCATCTGCGCCGGTGTAAATTAAGCCTAAGCCTTTAGGTACCGATTGGAAGGAGTAACACTCGTATCGTTCACCCGTATCAGTCATTTCCTTGAGATTTCCTCCACTCATTCACCTCAGTCCTCAAAAATTATGACATTTTGTTGAACGAATGACACAATTTTTGAGGGTTGAGGTTGAGTCGAGTGGAGAAAATCACATGAAATGGTCCTGCACGGCGATACGTTTGTTACGATACGATACGATACGAGTGGTACGGAAGGAGTGCAAAAGTATTGCAACTGTGATTGCAACGGTGCGTTTCCAACGCATGACAAGATACTTCAAGAGAATTTATAAGGCGTTTCTACCGGTGCCGAGTGAAACTTGTGAAGTTGGGGAATATGATGTTTTCGAAAATCAATGGAATTGCTTCATTTGCTTGAACTCGCTCAGCGCTATGGTTGGTTCTTAAATTTCGCAACTCAGCTTATCTTATATTATGCTTTTTAGCTCAGCTTAACTCACCGCTGTGGAAACGCAGACTTGTAGGAGTTACAATTCTCTGAAGTTACTTGTAGGTAGGTACATTATGTACATGAATCATGCAATATATTTTTATGTGGGTGAAATATCAGTTTTGTTATCATTGTCGGTCAGTATCATTCGTCCTCTGAAGGTTGCACTGGTTTAGTGTGGAACTATTTTTTTTTTATATAATTCAAAGAACTAGTTTTTGTTTTTATTTTTTTTTAACACCTCCATCGTGGGTATCGCAGACACAATAGATTTTCAATTATCATGCGGCAGCCGGCTTGGGCTTTGGGGATTGATGGGTTAAGACACTTAAGAGATGATAGGTTTTTGTTAAAGATAGTACGACGCCAGCAACATTACTTGTATAATGTACAGTGTTTCATAACTATTAAAATTCGAAGAATTTGACTACTTACATAAAACTAAGTACGAAATATCACTACAACTGGGCAAAGAAAGAACCCTGCGGCCTGCTCAATTTTGTTTTTTTTTTTCAAAAGATTTGGATTGGATAACATTATTAAAAGCTTTTCTTTAATAATGACTTTTAAGTTTTTGAACACAATTTTTATACTTACCGCTGTTTACCGATTCTAAACAGAGTGCTGTAATCCTTTACGTCTCCGAAACCCATTTCGAATAGCTGCACTTTTCAGTTTTCATACACTAGCTAACTAGTCCATTATTATCCTACGGCTTATCCAGGCTAGCACTTCGTTCTATCCAATAGCACTACTTAAGAAGTGCGCCACACCTTCCAAAAACCTCCCCTTTTAAAAGTCACCTTACTCGGGAGGTCCCTTTTAAAAGTCACTTTACGCTTTCGTTTTGTTGTTTTCACTTTTACAGTATCAAACTACATAGGCTTTAACTATTAAAGGCTAAGGGAACAACCAAGACTAACTCGTTGTTTTAGCTAAAACAACTAGCCACTACTAACAACTACACAGTAAACAGCTACAATGACAGAATGTTTAAAATTAGTATAAATATCATTAACGTCCTGAGAACAGTAAACAATGTTAATAACAACGATATCAATAAACTAGACGCAATAATTATACTTAAGTATGATAAGGATGCGCTTGTGGGAATTTTGTAACTGGATTTTACAATCAGCTTTTTTAATTTAAGTACCATTTTGTTTTATAATTTTATGTTTTTGTTCATTTAATTTTTATAGTTTTTAAAGTTTTGTGTTTATTTACTAACTTGTTAGTTACCCATAGTATGTACCTACACTACATCATAAATGAAAAATTATGTTGTCCAGTAATAAATTGAAATTGAAAGTTACACTTTACAGGTGCATTGTGCATGTTATATTTTATTAATATTATTATTTTGGTTTCGTTTGCTAGTGTCTAAACACACTATGCCGAATTTCCTCGGCGGAAATTCGGCTTGAATCCGCCTGCAAAGTGCAATGCAATGTATTTTAAATTAGCGATGACACACCATGCCGAAATTCCGTCGCGTTAGGGGAAGGTGATGTAAAATAATCCCCTTAAGGGAAAAATCTCAAGTATGGCTAAAGTTGAAGGAAAAATCGCAAGATTTCTATGGCTGGATGTAGTGAATTTACCAAACTTCGTGATAGCATACTTATTTTTTATCATATGTACGTACTTTTTTTGTACTAGAGGTTTTTGTAAAAGTTTAGCTAAAGGATCATTTTATACACCCCTATGTATAAAATGATCCCTTGAGTTGGGGTAAAATAATCCCAGAGATAATATTTATTATTGATAACCAATTTAAGCATATAAGCAAGAAACACGCATCTTTTAGTTTATTAGGAAGTTTTTTAGGCTTCGGTAGCCAAAGGATAAAAAGGGGAGCCAATTTATTAAGACTTTGCTGTCTGTCAGTTTACCGGTCTGTCTCAAGACAAAAAGTTGGGACTTCTGAAATCAATATATTTGATTAAGTATATATATTTGTTCTTTAATAATAAAATTAAAATAAAATAACAATTTCATCCAAAAAAATATATATTCGCCAATTTCTACTTTATATCCAGGGATCATTTTATACAAACTATTTTACAAACTTCTATACAAAAATACTAAATTCCAAGAAATCGATCCAAACACAACCTTCAAATACCACGTGGGGTGATCTATAACTGTTTAAATATTAGGTAACTGCTATTAATATAACAATATAACATTTAAATAAACACGAATTCGTAAAAAGTTATGAAAGTCCAAAAACAGGCTTAATTTAAATCAGAGCGACACTTTAAAAAAAAAATAATGCCAAGCGCTCTGATCGCCATGAATCATGATAATATGAGAGGCAACTGGCAGGGGTATGGGCAACATGTTTCACGTGCATTTGGAAAGATGCCACTGGTTTAATCTTATTTAAGGGGAGGGATCATTTGACCCGTAGGGATCGTTTTACCTCACTTTCCCCTATATTGTATGCGTTTGACATTGGACATTGCTGACCTAATCATGTCGAACTTCCGCCGCGGAACTTCGGCATGCAGGTGTGTTTAGACACTATTTCATTTACCCCAAAAAAAATCACCATTATTTTTTCCACTTGGTTTTGGCAAATGTTTTGTTTGAAACCTTTTGAAAAGTACTTAAGTGTGTATGCAAAAAACCGGAAGAAAATATCTACTTAAATACGTTATGTTCTTACTTCTTCTGTTTATGATTAGGCACGAAATTGTATTTCCAATTTTAAAATCCGTTGTGGCTCATATCCTCTAACAAGACCGTTATGACTTATGCCGATCACATATCGAAACTCTAAGAACCTTCTAGGTGTTATAATTTGAATCTAGACTCTAGCATTTAATCGAGTATTACAATAACTCATTGTGCGTGTTCTAGGAACAGTATATCTACGAGTAATGTGGTCATTCAGCCGCCGTTATCCCGCGCGTTGTTGTACACAATTTGATAACAGAATAGTGCAGAATGGACAGTGTTGGACAAAAGTTTCGGCTTCGGCTTGCCAATTCGGCCAAAATAAACCTTCGGCTAAGACTTCGGTGTTCACCCAGTACCACCAAAAGCTTGTGAAAGTTCATTTCCTAGAAAATGTCGAAGTTAAAGTTTAAACTAACTTTTACACAAAAAGATGCTATTTCCAAATTGTAGTTCTTGTGGAAACAATTATAACAATAATAACATTAAAGGTGGCTTTCCAATTTTGCGGCAAGCGACTGCGACGTCCTGCGACCGACAAAAATTCAAATAATATGCCATTTTATGACCTAGCCTATTGGTTAGGTCTATAGGAAAGTCACTTTAAGGTTTGAAAATCATACAGATTAAACATTTGCATATTAATATGTAACCAATATGAAAAAAATCACATTTTATCGTCTTTTTCATCAAACCTTTCTCTTCGGCCGAAGGTTAAAGTACCTAATAGTCGATTCGGCTATCGGCTGCGGCTTAAAATCCACCTTCGGTCGACACTATAAGTTGCACAGTAGGGAATTAACATGATGCTACAATCTAGAAAAACTTATAATACATGGGTGAATTTCCCAAATGGCTTTTATTTTTGTCTTCGTTGAAATTACTATTAAAAAAAGGGAATATTGTTGTAAATTATTTGTTTTAGTATTCATTGGGTAGCTATAGGATTGTGGAAAAAATATAATATGCCTAGGACTATTACAAAGGTAGAAATAAATAACTTAAAGATCTTTTTTTTATCAAATCGGTGCTTTTTTACTCTACTTTTTTTACAAACAAAAAAGCTTATATACTAACAAATATGAATAAGTTAAAGGTATAACTTATATTATTTCATAGAATATTAGTTTATCTAATATTATATACCATATTTTATTATATAATTAACGATAATAGTTACTTACAAACGCAAATGTACTTGTCCTAAGAATTTTTCTCATATCGCTGGATAAAAGCAATTTAAGCCTTACTGCTTATTGACGAGTCGGACAGTCTCCCCACCCCAATTTTAATTTACTCCAGTTAGTGTGTGCTTCCACGCAGTCAAGACGGACGTGTGTCAAAGCGCTGCATATTCCCGCCAACAACCTAAGTACGCCATTGAATATGCTCTCGGACAATAATTTCATAATATCGGTGATTGAATTTTTTTAATGTAATGAATAGTTTTAAAATTGTTGTTTGGTTCTAATGAATGTAGTAAGTGATTAAGCTTCATTATCTGTAACCAAATTTATCTTAGATATAATGCATTTTTTATAATTTCCTAAAAAGTGTGTTTTTTCTCACGTAGCTGCTCTCATATCGGTGTAATCGGTGGTCATTTTAACCACCGATATGATAATTTGCACCGAAATTATAAGAAAAAACCAATCGGTGTCTTAAATCTAATATCGGTGTTTGGAATCATGACCAACCCACAGTTTTGTCACATCGGTGGATTGCTTTATCATATCGGTTGATAATTTTACCATATCGGTGAATCGTTTTATCATATCGGTTGATCTAGTGGCATTTCGTTAAGTAATACATTAAGTACATTTTAAAAATATTTTAATTTAATTTCAAAAACTCTGTTCTTGATCAATATAAATAGTTACATTAAAATATAATATTATGAAGATAATATTATCATATCGCTGGATTAGTATGTCATTTCGGTGGTTAAACTTATCACATCGGTGCACAGAAATAAAAATCGGTGCCGGTTTATCACATCGGTGGAAACCAGAATTCAAACTGAATTTTCTCCGTAGTCTTAAATGATACGTTAATGATATTAAATTTGGGAACATTTTGTGTCCCAAAGAATACATAAAATCTGAAAAGTATAAAAAATATATATAAATAAAAAAGTTCACCGATATGATAAAAAATGCCATTTGTTGATATTCACCCACATTATAATAATCTTTATAATTTCCTTACAAATAACGACGTTATTCTAATTAGGATATTAGCAGAACCCATCACAGAACCCTTTTCCGTAATGTGTGTTGTTGTTAGGGTTGTTTTATTCATGCTAATTTATTCGTACTAAGTGAAGACAATAACAAGAAACTTTGCTCGAAAGCTGTCTCTCTAATGAAGGTTTTTTGTTATGTGTTTGTATTGTTTAACGTTTTCTTTTGTGTTCATTCTATAGTGTTTAGATAATTTCGCCAGTTTTGTGATTTGGTAGCCCAAGTACGGAAATTGATATACTTAAATAGATGCCTAATTTTTAATCTATGACCATCGTTGGCGTGTCAAGATCCATTTTCTAAAGAAGGTCAATTCTTATTCGATTATTTTTTAAATCCACTATAATTGCAAATTCTTCGTGATTGGATTACGGGTCAATTCTTTTACAAAGTAGCCTTTTAAATACTCGACTGTGACTAATCCTTCTCTCAAAGCCTTTTTAATTAATATTCTAAGGTCCAACGTGACGTTATCATTCAGTATCGCAATTCGCATCACGATTCTGGCGAAGGCTTTACAAGATGGTCATCGTCTGACTCATCTACGATTTTGGGCAGATTTTTGTATGCAAGTTAAAAAACATTGGTTAAAAACCAACGTTAAATTATGGCCGTGAGAGTTTCTTAGACGGTTCTTCTCGCCGGGTTTGTTCTACATAAGTACCTAATTCCGAAAGTGTTACAGCTCCTTACCAATTTTTAAAATGAAAACTCAAAACTGTCCCACATCCATTTCCGACAATCAAGATTTAGGAATCACCATTCAACATTTCTTTAACATCACTTGAACGGTTCAGCTCGAAGAGGTAACAGACGCAGACAGACACACTCCCGAATTTATAATATTAGTATAGATAATAGTATGGAAGTCACGGTTAAAACTAGTGTAGTAACAACCTCCATACATAATATGTACACTAACTCGGCCGCGAACCCCTAAGGGTGAAGCCAAACGAGCCTAATATGTGAGTTGTGAGTCGCAGAATTTCGGCTGGCAGAAATTCTGCTGCATTCAGTTTCATACAAAAGTCCTGTTTGATTCACACGAGCGTAATTTTGTGAGTCATGAATCTCATGATTCGTATGAAAAATAATTTACGCGGCCGAAATTCTGCGACTCACGACTCACAAAATTACGCTCGTTAGGGCTTCACCCTAAGTGGTACGCGGTATTTGATAATGACGCGACATTACCAAATATCGCGACACCAATCGACTGTCGTGTTCCACTTACCCCATCCGGCGCCACACATGTTCAAAAATTACCATCAAAGAAGATGCATAGGTATCAGGTAGACGGTGAGTCCTAATAAGTGCTCTCCTCATATAAACCTTACCTGGACTTCCACGAATGTTTCAAGACTAAAATTAGCTAAATCGGTTCAGCTTTTCGAATTTTAGCGAGACTAACAAAATTTAAAATTCATTTTTGTTTATTGATTTCTTCGATCACATATAATATTGTGATCGAAGATTAATTTACATAAATAAAAATGAACTTTAAAACTAAAGACGTCGTCATTATGCTACAGCAGACGGCGTGACACAGGACACAGCGACACTGTATATTTCTACAATTTTTTACGAAAAGCCTTCATGTTGTGTTGCTATGAACTTCAAAAACTATAAAAGCGAAACACCTGGGTATTTTTCTCGGGGATTTGTAAATTTTAAGTACTCTTTCGAATTAACAAATAAAAAGACGATGTCCGTTTTTTGGGTCGAAAAAACACTGTGCGAGGGAAATTGCACAGAAATTCCTCGAATGCTTCTTAGCTTCATTTCGTCCGCTACTATCTTGTAGGTACCTTTAGTCTTGAATCGTGATCTGAAATTATGTAGATGTGCCATCTGACTATGAACTAAGTATTAACTCTTATAGTAGTAGTAGACTAGTAGCAAAGGCAAAAAGCGGTTTCAAGGGAAGCCGTAACCCGTATCTTGTACTTAATATGTATTCTGTCCCCGTATCTTAAGAAGTTTTCATAATTATTGTGTTGTTGGAGAACGATTTTGAACTCCGAGACCTGGTGACCGCACAGGCTAACAAACGTGACGTGACACCCGGCGTGCGGCGTCACGTGACACGTCGCGTGACAAGTGTGACGACTGTTAGCACTTACCACACCGTGACTGAGATACCGTAGTGCGTGAGAGTGACACCCTATATTTGTGGGGCATAGAAAAACAGGGGATACCCAATATGGGCCATGACGGTATAGGGCAAAACTATCTTTTACTCGACTACGACGAAGCCAAAAGCAAAAGCGAGCAAAGTATTGTATATTTTAACCGACTTCAAAAAAGGAATAGCCCATATCAGCGTCTGAGCAAATGTGCCAAAGAAAAAGTATGTATGTACGTTTTTAGAGTTCCGTAGTCAACAAGGAACCCTTATAGTTTCGGTCTGTCCGTCTGTCTGTCTGTCAGCTGTCTGTCTGTCAGCTGTCTGTCTGTCCGCGGTTTTTCTCAGATACTATAGGACCTACAAAGCTGTAATTTGGCATGTATGCACATTATGCACATATTAATGATGCCGAAAAAATGGTACATAAAATCTTTAAAAAAAGCGGGATGATATTTTTTTGCGTCCACTCCATCGTGTGGGGTGTCGTTGGATAGGTTTTTTAAAAATATTATGAGTATTCATAGATCATTTCCGATTTAGGGATCCATTTGTGAAATATGACGTTTTTAAGTGGAAAAAATCGTTAGAGTCCCCCCCTTCTACCAGCTAAACGGTTGTTTCTGGAAATGTGAAAAAATTCACGGGAGTAGGAAATAATATGCTGAATTTAAAAGGAAAACTATCACGGCTAAGAAGACTTCATAAGTTATTGAGTAATAGTCGATCAACTAAAAAAAATGTATTCGGCGAAGTATAAAGGAACTTTTTGTTCAAATTCCTTTGAAAGTAACTGAGATGATGTTGTTAGTAATGTAAAACACAGGTTATAAATGTACATTCATATTTCATTGACAATAAAACATTATCAAAAACTAGCGGTACTACGGAACCCTATATTGCGCGTGGCCCTACACGCACTTGGCCAGTTTTTATGTCTGTTTTCGCATATATATTATAAGTAATTCTTTTTTTGTTGTACTCAGTACTAGGTATTGGTTTAGGGAATATTATTGCGAGTTACATCAAAATCGGTTCAGTGGTTTTTGGGATAAAGAATTTGAAATACATACAATAATATATTGAAGTCGGTTTTATTTTTTAATAATATACAATTAAAATTGCATCAGCAGGTTTTTTATGTTATACAAAATTGTTGGTTACAAAAAATTACTAATTCGAAATGAGAACTAATGTGACGGCCATGTTTGCATTCGAATTTCAAACATCCTCGTTAGGTCGGCCGACACACTGGCCCCATTCGAATTAGTCCCGTTTTAGCCGACTGCAAGGGCAATACTGTGATCTGCATTTTCAGCCAATGTTATAAATTATTATTTTTTGGGGTTCCGTACCCAAAGGGTAAAAAGGAACCCTATTACTAAGACTTCGATATCTGTCTGTCCGTATGTCTGTTTCAAGGCTGTATCTCAAGAACCGCTATAACTAGACTTCTAAAATTTTAACAGATTGTGTTTATCTGTTGCCGCTATAACAACAAATACCAGAGACTAGATATACATGTATATTTTCTCTATGCAAATACTAAAAAAAATATATATTTAAGGGGGCTCCCACACAACAAACGTTTTTTTTGGCCTTTTTTGCTCGATATCAATAACTGTAACAGGTAGGCACTTGAAATATTCACAAACTCCTCAGTTATATTTGTACTTTAATAATTATTAATAAAATTCAAATACAATTAATAATGAAGGGGGGCTCCCATACAAAAAACTCATTTCTTGTCTATTTTTGCTATATAATGGTACGGAACCCTTAGTGCGCGAGTCTAACTCTTACTTACTTAACTTAATAAGGACTGCTATCGTTTCAAACAAAAAGAAATAATCAACAATAGAGTCGCAGCGATCTTTTATATTCGCTAACAAAACGATTCTAAATCACGCAATAGTGATTGCATATTTTGTCGGACTTCCCCTGAAAATGTTTTTTTTTTTTTACTTTTGGCGTATGCCTCCCGTATGGGTTTTTAACCCCTGAAGATTATTTAGAATTTTCCTGCTAAAACCTTCTATAGGTCTACCAGAATCTGATGGCAAAAAGTGAGAAAGTAAATTGACTCTAGCAATATCGGGGTAATTGGAATAAAACATTTTGATCCTTTTTTTTCCTATAGCGGCTGATTCTGTGTGTTAAACATGCAAATATATAAATTTATCCAATGATCAAGGATATTTTTTGAAAATCTGCTGTCAAAATTTGCCATCAGATTCTGGTAGACCTATAGAAGGTTTTAGCAGGAAAATTCAAAATAGTTCTCAAGTATAGAATTAGTGTAGATATCTGGGTCAAGTTTTCTCAGTTCTCTGCAACCCAAAGTGACGTAAGTGTAATTTCATAATTTTTCAACTTTAATTATTTGAGTAGCTAAAAGTCGAGCTTTGTGACGGCTCGTGTCGTCACACCTTCACTGACTGATGATAACACATCTACATATTATAAATAAAAATTATTATGTTAAAGCACAAATCAATAGGCGTGATAATTTTTCCGTAAAGTGTACCACAAAATGTTCAGGTTGTGGGATATACTAGGACTCGCTTCGCTCGCCCTGATTAGTACTTTTTTCTAATTATTTTATATTTTAAATATTGTAATTTTACGTTTATTTGGCATAAAAAGGGCCCTCCACGCAATGCATCATGATGGACGACATGCAGTCTTCAGTATGCACATTGCACAACCTACGTCGATCATAGGCAAATTACAGACAAACTAGATGACGCCCGCAACTCCGTTGCGCCAAAATCTATTTATAGCGCGGGAACCGTACATTTTTCCGGGATAAAAAGTATCCTTAAAGTATGTTTCCTGGTACTTCAAGTGTCTGATGCTGTGTTCAGCGGTTTGGGCGTGAATAGGTAATAGACAGATAAACAGATACACTTTCGCATTTTTAATATAAGTATTAGTATGGAAGTATTGATTTATTATGTCTATCTAGGTTCGTAAACGCCTAATTGTCCGTCATGGGCCAAGTATCAAAGCCGCGTTAAACTTAAGTATATTTATAAGTTGGCAGATGCAGTTTGTACAGGTTTAATGTTTAACATCAGAGAAGCAAGACGTGTCCAGTTTTTAGGTGACTGAATTTAAGTCTGCAGACAATATCAAGGCAACTTGTTTGGGACTAAAAACTGATCTTGTATTATAATTTATAACTGTGGATCCACTTTTTGTTGAAACTTTTGTAGGTTGCTATAATATCATTTTAAGCACATCAAGTTGAGATAATATAAGATCTACTTGCAAAATATTTAAGTATGAAAATAATTTATAATTTTTTGAAATATTTTTTTTTTGAAGAATAATAAAATTTAAGGAAAAGACACTTGTTTGTTGAAGCGCATAATTCTAAACGTTTACGTTAAACCTGGCCTTAATGGTCAGTTTTTAGGGTTCCGTAGCCAAATGGCAAAAAACGGAACCCTTATAGATTCGTCATGTCTGTCTGTCCGTCTGTCTGTTCGTCCGTATGTCACAGCCACTTTTCTCCGAAACTATAAGAGCTATACTATTGAAACTTGGTAAGTAGATGTAGTATGTGAACCGCATTAAGATTTTGATACTAAAATGGAAAAAATATAAAAAAATTTTAGGGGTCCCCATAGGTACAACTGAAACAAAAAAAATTTTTTTTCATCTAACATATGCGTGTCAAATATCAAAAATCATATTGAGGTTTCTAATATCATTTTTGTCTAACCTGAATAGTTTACGAGAGACACTTCCAAAGTGGTAAAATGTGTGCCCCTCCCCCCCCCCCCCCTCTAACTTCTAAAGTAGGGGCATGATAAGTCTAAAAAAATTATTATAAAAACTACCAACAAAAATTGGTTTGAACGAGATCTAGCAAGTAGTTTTTTTATACGTCATACATGAATGGTAAACCTTAATTTATCTTTTATTAAATCAACTGAAATGTAAAAATTAAAATAACCTTTTAATTTCATAAAAATAAACCTTATTGCTGCTGCGGAACCCTTCATGGGCGAGTCCAACTCGCACTTGGTCGATTTTTAAATGTTATCTACAGATTTATCTTCTCCATTTCGATGTCACCGGGTAAAAGCGCTGTCGACTATAGTGATGAGCAAAATTGGTCTTGGTCTCGGTCTTCCTTTTTTAGGGTTCCGTACCCAAAGGGTAAAAACGGGACCCTATTACTGAGACTTCGATGTCTGTCCGTCTGTCTCCAGGCTGTAACGCAAGAACGGTAATAGCTACAGAGTTGAAATTTTCACAGATTATATATTTCTGTTGCCGCTATCATAACAAATACTAAAAATAAAATAAATTTAATATTTAAGGGGGGCTCCCATACAACAAACGTGATTTTTTAAACATTATTTGCTCGGTATCAATGATGACAACAGGTAGCCACCTGAAATGTTCACAAAATACGCAGTTTTATTTATAATTTAATAATTCATAATAAAATTTAAATAAAATTAAAAATTAAGGCTCCCCTACAAAAAACACATTTTTTCTTATTTTTCTCTATAGTGGTACGGAACCCTTAGTGCGCGTTAACTTTTCTGCGCTTCAACCAACAAGTGTCTTTACCTTAAATTTGAAAATAGCATTTAAAAAAAATATAATAATAATATTTAATTATTTTCATACTTAAATATTACCAGTCGAGTAGGCAAACTCCTATAAAAAAAAATCAGAAACCCAGAAAAAATTGTAGCTTGAACAGGGCTATTATTAAAAGGGAAATTAAAAGGAGACGAGACGATGTTTTGCGACAGGATTATCAATTATCATTACATTGAAAATAAATTAAGAAGCCATGGACTTGAGTTTACTCTAACCACAGTTGCATTGCTGCTATTTCAGGATATAACCAAATTTGTCCGCTGAAAGTCACTCACCTTGCTATTTTAAGAGCTTTCTTACAAATACCAAGCTATAAGCTGACGGGGCTAAGTGCGGTAACTTTTAAATATTATGTAAAAGTTTTTTTTTATCGTCGAAAACCATAATTTATGAAAGCTCGGCAACTTGAAACGGCCTCAATTTGGGGGTTTGGGGCCATTGCAAGTGATTGACTTACTTTTTTATGATTTTTTTTGTCAAATAAGTTCGTACCTCCTGAGTTCTGTGTTCTGAAATCTTTGATGGTAGATCATATTCAGATACATCTGGCTAACGTGGTATCTAACAAAAAATTTTTAAATGTTCGTTTTTTGCATAGATGGAGGCTTTTGGACCGGGAAAATTACTTGCAATCAAAAAAATATGTTGCTAAAGTAGGTATTACAAAAAATCCATATTTGGTTTTTATTTTCGGTCCTAAGCCTCCATTTATGCAAAAAAAACGTAAATTTTGAAAAATTTTAGTTAGCCACTTCATCCAATTACGTCTTCGAGTATGACATAATATAACAGTAACTGATGAGTGATGATACTCATGTTTGTTTATAATTCTAAACAATGTGCTGCTGTCTCAGAATCTAAACACGATATTGTCACTGACACCATGACGTCAACACCGTCTATATCGGTCTCTTTCCGCTCATTCCAAATTTGAATGAACATAAGTCATTGGACAATATGGCGGGGAATATTTTTTTTATGGATGCCTAAAGTGTTAGGCAAAGAGATTACGCCTAAAATGTATTTCGTGTATGTCGAAACTTTATAAGACTTCTATTTTAAATAATATTAATTTATAATTACGTAATAAATGCTGATGCGCTCTAGTAACGAGCCAACTAAAAATAATAACCATTTTGAATAAAATATGGTCAGTGTGTCTGAAATCGTAAAACAATATTACACATTCATAATGACTTAAGATAATTACGTAAGATTGAGATTACATTGCCGTTATGTAAACGTTTCGGTGAAATTTTATTTATTGTTTTTTGAAGTTAAAATTATTTCCTTAGCGTTGTTGTTCCTTAGGTCACGTGACCTGTACGAAAATTCGACGAACGGAGAGTTTATTTATGGTTTTTGCTATTTTTGAAATTTAAATAATATCAATTTTCTTGATTTAATCAAAGTAACGAGGCATTTCATACAAATTTTGACATTTTATAAAATTTATATTATGAAGTAGATGACGCCCGCAACTCCGTTGCTCCAAAATTCGTTTATCGCGCGGGAATGTACATTTTTACGGGATAAAAAGTATCCTATGTCCTTTCCTTTTGAGTCCCGCAAAGTATCTAAATGACAAATTTTAGCAAAATCAGTTCAGTCATTTGGGCGTGAAGAGGTAACAGACAGACAGACACACTTTCGCATTTATAATATTATATATGGATTTTTATTTTTTGTGCCTCGACCCGCCGTTTGGACTTTAGCAGGTAGGCATTTCATAAAAGAATTCGCGTAACAGCATTACACAGCGTAACACAATATTTACTAGATGGGAATTATACCCAAAAGCTACATGTATCATATTACAGTGACGTCATGTACAGCAGCGTAACGTAATTTGGGTAACATGACACCGGCTCAGAGTTTAGTGACCGGGGTGATCGGATAAGACACGGCCAAAATCAGCAAAATCACGGGTTGTGACCTTTTTTACACACGCGAGTCTCCAGTTCTCCACTCTCCCTTGTACTAATATGTATTAAGTGACTCTCCACATATTCTTTTTTAAAAAATAATATTTAAAAAGAGGTTGTATAATATGTACCTAACATTATACAACCTCTTTTTAGCACCTCCATCGTGGGTATCGCAGACACAATAGATTTTCAATTGTTATGCGACAGCCGGCTGTCGCTTGGGGATTGATGGGTTAAATATATATTTTTAACAACAATGATATACTTAATATAAAAAACTCAAATGTATAACTATGTAGAATATCATTGTATAACAATATTAAGTAAAAGATGTTGCCCGCAGATTCCAAATTCATTTACCGCCCGGGAACTGTACATTTTCGGGATAAAAAGTATATTTTGTCCTTTTTCGGGACGGTACGGTTCGCGGTATCTATGAAAATTGGATCAGCGTCTAAGGCTTCAGAGGTGACAGTCACATTTTCGCATTTAGAATACAAAATAATAAAAACTAAGGAAACGTAACTGCCATATTATTACCGTTTTAAATTTGGTTCCTTTCGAACTGTCATGTAACGTCAGCCTGATACGGTGTATACCGCTGAAGGCCACCTAAATATTGCAAATGTATCGAAAATGTGTACCTAGGATGCTAGCTAGGATGCTAGGACCTACACATTTTTGACAAGTATTGTAGAACATGTTTTTTGACGGAGTCACTTTTTCTTTTCCTTAGTTTTTATTATTCGTAGACTTATTAGCATGAACTATTATTTATTATCCTTCGAAAAAAAATTATTAAATGATAAATCTACTTTTTTAGTCCTTAATTGCCCGGCCGCGGGCCGCACTCCGAAATTTCTGATCAGAAAAATTCGGATAATGTGCGGCCGGGGTATAGCTCCAAAATACAATCCTCTGTTCTCTGTTGCAAAACATTTTCGGCCATTTAAAATCGAAAAAAAGATCTTCTGCGAATAAGACTGAGGTTGTATAAGTTGTATTATTATGGTCACTAAGCGTAGGAAGACAAAGAATTGGAGTAACAAAGCATTTTGATGTTTGCACCTACATGTTGCTATATTTGAACTTAATGTGTATAAAAATATGGTAGTTGGGTAATCGCTGTTTGAAATTTATAACTTACCTACTAGATGATGTCGGCAACTCCGTTACGCCAAAATTCGTTTATCGCGCGGGAACCGTACATTTTTCCGGAATAAAAAGTATCCTATGTCCTTTCCTGGGACTTCTTACAGTATTTCTATACCAAATTTCACTACAGCTAGTGATGAGCAAAGCAAGACCAAGACCAAGACTCGACCAGTCTTGGTCTTGGTCTTGGTCTTGCACGCCTAGTCTTGGTCTTGGTCTTGCAAAAAGTCTTGGTCTTGCAAACATTTTTCAAAACTTTTTGTAAAGATTTTAATTTTCTCGAAAAAACATTTTCAAACCTAAATTATTAGACTAGCTACATGATTTTATCTTAACTTGTTAAGAGAATGATTCTTGAATTCTAGAGTATTTTTAGGGTTCTGTAGCCAAATGGCAAAAAACGGAACGCTGATAGATTCGTCATGTCTGTCTGTCTGTCCGTCCGTATGTCACAGCCACTTTTCTCCGAAACTATAAGAGCTAAACAATTGAAACTTGGTAAGTAGATGACTGTAGTCTGTGAACCGCATTAAGATTTTGATACAAAAATAGAAAAATTGTAGGGATCCCCCATAGGTACAACTGACACAAAAAAAATTTTGGAACGAAGTTCCTTATCGTGCATTGCGAAAGGGGGCTAGACGGAAAAAGTTATAACGACACTTTTTGCAACAGATATAGATCTTGATCTAGATGCGGTATCTATCTTGATCTATGTCTGTGCTGAGAGAGATAGTCGACAGCGGTGATTGTCCTCTGATCGACTTTATGATAAACAGGACTAAATCTCTTTTTAGAATACTAACATAGCGATAAGTTTCTTTACTTACTAACAATTTTATGGATCTTAGTAATCTGAATTAAACTTTTTTTTTTTTGCTATAGTTGTAACTTGTAAGCCGTGCGGTGTACGCATGTTTCTCTGTCTGTCTCTCTCTCTCTCTCTCTCTCTCTCTCTCTCTCATAGAAAGCGTTATTTTTTTTTGTTTTGTTTTTCTTATTTTTTTTGTTTTTTTAGTGTCATACAGATTTTTTGTACATAAGAAATAACTTCGTTCCATCCGGGTGTCCCTTGATACCTCTCAAGTTTTTTTTCATAGGTTAGACTATGCGTGTGGGGTATCTATGGATAGGTCTTTCAAAATCATATTGATATTTCTAATAGTTTTTTTTCTAACCTGAATAGTTTGCGAGAGAGACTCTTCCAAAGTGGTAAAATCTGTGCCCCCCCCCCCCATCTAACTTCTAAAGTAATTATAAGTCTAAAAAAATATATGATGTACTTTACTATAAGAACTACCAAGGAAAATTGGTTTGAACGAGAACTAGCAACAAACCTTAATTTAACTTTCATTAAATCAACTGAAATATAAAAATAAATCAAAAACCTTTTAATTTCATAAAAATAAACCTGCGGAACCCTGCATGGGCGAGTGCAACTCGCACTTGGCCGATTTATTTTAATTTAAAAAATCCGGATTTTCGGATTCTCTCGGTTGGAAGATCTTCCTTTTCGGCCGCCACGTATATTCCCAAATTTTTAGTTTAAATGCATGGTTACATAGTCAAAGGATAAAAACGGGACCCCAATTACTTACACATCGCTGCCTGTTCGTTTGCCTGTTTCCAGGCTGTATCACAAGAACTTGAAATTCATGTTAAGTAGATATAGTATTATAAATATTTTATCTCATATTATAGTCACTGCGACTAAGTAAAAATTTTTAGCAATAGTCTTGCATGGAGCAAGACTCTTGCATAGTCGGTCTTGTTCTTGGTCTTGGTCTTGCTAGGCTTAGGGTAGTCTTGGTCTTGGTCTTGCATTTTTTGCAAGACCAAGACCAAGACTGCGAGACCAAGACCAATTTTGCTCATCACTAACCACAGCAAAATCGGTTTAGCGGTTTGGGCGTGAAGAGGTAACAGACAGAAAGATATACAGACAGACAGACAGAACATTTTCGCATTTATAATATTATGTAACGTATGGACTAGAAATCGCTCGCAATTTTGTTATTCTTGTATCTTGCGGGAAGGACAGATATAATAATGTTTTTGGCTGATGTTAAAATCTTAATTTATTTAATACATAATTAATATTTGTCTCTGCCAATGCCAAGGGCTGCCTGCAAATGGTGATGATGATGATCAATATGATCAAGATGATGATTATCACGATACAATGCACGCTCCAAAACTTTCCAAATGCATTCACAAATGTCAAGGCAACACTAGTAGGTCGCGCTTCGTGATCTACTAACAATAACTCTTCCTTAATGTCTACTAGAGCCACATTTTTGGTTGTGTGAAATAACTAGCTAAAAGCCGAGCTTTGTGAGGGCTCGCGTCGTCACCTCTTGACTGACTGATGATAACACATCTACCGTATATAAATTTAGAAATTACTATGTTAAAGCACGAGTCAATAGGCGTGATAGTTTTTTCGCAAAGTGTACCACAAAATGTACAGGTTGTGGAATATTAAATATACTATAAATATATAAATATAAATAGCTGATTTTGTTTGTCATACGTGTAACGTGACCATTCCAATTCCAATATGCCATTGATATTATGCCAGACAAAAGACAAGCAGACCTATATACTTATAGTAAATCACTTTGTTAATATTTTTGTTTAAAGGCAGAGTATAGACTATGTGCATAATTTTATGTAGACATAGGATCAAAATGTGCTTTTGTCGGGATAACAGCAGCCCATCTAGTTTTTATTAAAGTGCGACAAGGCTTTAAATATTTGATTGTCTAATCTTATTGTAAACATTGTTGAAATCAATCACACCGAAATAATTAAAATTGTAATAGTTATAATATTGTAAAGAACGAAAGAAAAAAGCTAAAAATTAAACTAATTGTAAAAAAACAAGCCCTGATACTGTTAGGGGGATGGAATTAAAAAAAAGGCTTTAAATAAACGTGGGCGGCGCGGGGGCGCTGTTGGCAGTGTAGCCATCCATTTGCCAACCACATCACAGAGCTAAGCTGTAGCTGTAGTCTGTAGATATGCTAGAAAAAAACTGTAGAAAACTGTAAATATTAAATTGAAAAACAGTAAATCTACAGTTTTATCTTTTATGATTTTTTATTATTTAATTATGGTAATAAATAGAATATAATAACACTAGACGTTCCGCGCGGCTTCGCCCGCTTAAATTAGATATTTCACAGACAAATCAGTCTACAAAAAATAACCTATGACCCTTCACGTGGTCTACTTCTTATCTGACCCAAATAAAAGAAAAATAATTGCTCTAGTAGTTCGTGAGATAAGCCCTTTCAAATAATTTCCCCCGTTTTTTCCACATTTTCTTCTATTTCTTCGCTCCTGTTAGTCTTAGCGTGATAAAATATAGCCACTGAAAGAATTTTTCAAATCGGACCAGTAGTTCTTGAGATTAGCGCGTTCAAATAAGCCCTTTCAAATAATTTCCCCCCGTTTTTTCCACATTTTCCTCTATTTCTTCGCTCCTATTAGTCTTAGCGTGATAAAATATAGCCTATAGCCTTCCTCGATAAATGAACAAACTAACAAACTCTTCCGCTTTATAATATTAGTATAGATTTTAGGAAGCCGGGAATTAAAAACCAGAAATATCATGAAATATGTCTGTTTTTTGCAATAACTATAATCTAAATAAATAGGTACAGACCGTACGGCTTAGAAGCCTATGTCCAGCGATGAGGATCGTGTGCAGAGTTTTAAATATTGTTTTGGAATTGGCCTTGAACTAACCGACACAAGCGCAAGGGCAATGACAGCCAAATTCGTGAGTCGCCACATGCCTGTCTTGTCTTATGGGAAAGGATTAATGCACTGCTAGCTGTTATAGATAAAGGATATTTTATTAAAAATATGTAAGGTTAATGCTGGAAGTGCTGGATACTATAGGTCTACCAGAATCTGATGGCAAAAAGTGAGAAAATAAATTGACTCTAGCAATACCGGGGTAATTGGAATAAAACATTTTGATCATTTTTTTTTCTTATAGCGGCTGATTCTGTGTGTTAAACATGCAAATATAAAAATTTATCTGATCAAGGATATTTTTTGAAAATCTGCTGTCAAAAATTGCCATCAGATTCTGGTAGACCTATAATAAAAAAGGGTTTAAAATTTGCGGATAGTATAATCGCGTCTAGACGATTCCGTTGGTAATTTAAGGTGTTTGTAAAGACAATAAATAATTTTTATCGTAATGATAAGTACAAACACTACTTTTTTTTTACGTAATCGACATAACAAGTGTTCTTTGGGAAAAAAATCTTGGAGAAAGGTGTTAAACCAGATGAGGGGCTATCAGATTTAAAAATAGAACACAATTTAAATTTGGAATTTCAATAAAGAAAGTTAAAAGGTACTGCAAAAAGGAAAGTAATATGACAACTTTTTAAAGACATTAAACTATAAAGGGAAAGGGCTCGAAAAGGGCGCAGTATGACACGTTTTGCAGTGCCTAGGGAAGACACGCCCTAGGGCGCGGCCGACCCACATTGTACCAAAATATAGGCACATATCGATTAATGACAAATATTTTTCTATATTACCTACTTTTCGATGAAAACAGCAAGCAATTGTTGTGTGCAGAATTTTGAATTCGAAAACAAAAGGTATTGTAACAGTGCAATAAGTATATTTTCTTTAGAATAAAAAAAAAACTAAATATGCAATAAGCTGGCCCAAAGATTAGAAAAATAAGACAGGATTTCTTTATATCCCTGTGGGCTGTGACAAATAAAAAAATAAAATGTCAAAATGACATTCGCCTAAATGCAGATGCTGCAAACATTTGGGGCTTCACAAAATATAATTCGTGTGCTTTCTAAATTGTTTTCATCGAAATAGGAAGAATGTTTTAATAGGAATGCATAACAATACCGCATGGGAAAGTGTTGCGTTTTCCGTCTCACCGATCCCATTATTGTTCTATGGGAACCAATAAACACAATAATGTTTCCTAATAGCAAAAACATTTTATAAATAACGAACCCTAATTAATTACATAATATGGATAAATTTTTATATTTGCATGTTTAACACACAGAATCAGCCGCTATAAGAAAAAATAAGGATCAAAATGTTTTATTCCAATTATCCCGGTATTGCTACAGTCAATTTATTTTCTCACTTTTTGTCATCAGATTCTGGTTGACCTATATGTTAATTTAAATACCTGAAAAATTACGTAAAATAACCACCTTATGTGAATTTTGGCACAGTGGATGTCTATACATATAAAAAAATATCCACGTTTACGCGTATCTATATAGAGTCGGCCTGAAGTATTTTTAGGGTTCCGTACCCAAAGGGTAAAAACGGGACCCTTTTACTGAGACTTCGATGTCTGTCTGTCTATCTGTCCATCTGTCTGTCTGTCGGTCTCCAGGCTGTATCTTAAGAACCACTATAGCTAGATTTTCACAGATTGTGTATTTCTGTAGCCGCTACAACAACAAATACTTAAAAAAAAAAAAAAAAAAAAATTAATCCCATACAACAAACGTAATTTTTTTTGGCTTTTTTTGCTCGATATTAATAATGGCAATAGGTCCTTAATTATATAATATGTACTTTAATAATTAATAATACCTAATATTAAAATAAGGTAAAAATTTAAGGGGGGCTCCCATACAAAAAACACAATTTTTGGCCTACTTTTGCTCTATAACGGTAGGAAACCGTTCGTGCGCGAGTCCGAGTCGGTTAAAGTTGAGTCTTGTACTGAAAATTCTGGTGTAGGTAAATTAAAAAAATGCATGTTACAATGTTCTTACTTGTCAGTGTGTAACATTGTAAGAATGCAACTCGGATAAGTCACGTTTACTTAGCTGTGTCAATAGGTGAATCATAGTTATTGATTTTTACAATATCTGCTACGTCAGTAATTATGCAAATTACAATGTGTTTTTTTCCTTCATTATTTTTTTTTCTGCATCGCGCCTATCGTAGTTAATGAGACCAGCGTGACTCTCAGCTCGGTCGAAAGATTTTTCCTCGAGGCTCTCAAGCATATTCCCACAACTCGGCAAAACGACGTTCGCCGGGACATCGAGCAATAATATAGATATCATTGTAATTAATTAGAACCGTTTATCGTTCTGGCGACTGAATCACCGCGTGAGCATGTCCTGAACACTAAATAGGTTTTCCTACATTACCTAGAATACCTACATAATACATTACTAATGTAGGTCTTTGTGTTGAGCTGTTTCTTTATATTGCAAAAGCGGTTACGTGGTAAATTACTTGACATAGAGACATTTTTGTTTTATTTAATGAATAAAAAATTTATAACTAAAAAAATATGAGTAACCTAAAGTTTTTGGTACCTATATTGCCTGTCTAATTTTTAACTAGGGCTAAAACAATTATTAGTTAAAACAGTTTTCTGCTAGATATAAGCAGTAACAACAATAAATTAACTTCGAGTGTCTTTTCTTTTTATTAATGGCGTTATCATAGAAAGTAATTCTTCGTATAGCGCTTCAGGCATCCTCAAATAATTTTTGAAATCTTCGGGACAAAGCTCTTTAATCCAGTTCACGTGGCTGTAATCAGAGCGGCGATGTAATTATACTACCAATATTTGACCCAGTATCTCCATTTACGTTTTTTCTGTTCATTTTCTTTAATTCTATTATAATTAAGAATTGCAAGACTTGTTAAATATAGCCAGCTTCTCCTTAGTTGAACAGACATCTTTTGGGTCGAACGGCTCGATAGAGTTAATGGTGAACGTGTGGACGAAAACCCAAGCCGCGGGTTTTGCTCGACTTGATTGCTCGATCGAGTAAAACCGTATGTGAGTACTTAGAGTAAGTCAAATTTGAAAACGAATATCTAATGGTTAATATCCTACCAATATTACACATTAAAAACCCAGGTAACACAATTTTAGGAAAATAATACAAAAACACAACAGCACTCTTTCACATTCCCGGCAAACGCCCCCCCCCCCCCCCCCCCCCGTATATCAGTCAACTAAAAAAAATAAAAACTTATTCTTCTTCTTCGTATACAGGCTAGCTTGCTACATATTATATTAATCTGTGCTGCAGACTCTGCAGCCCAACTCACCTGACTGTAACGATTCGTCAATCGTCGCCCCGCCCCCTTTCGAATTCGCGCGCATTTAACAATCGGTAGTTTT
Organism: Cyaniris semiargus; assembly: GCA_905187585.1. Taxonomy (NCBI): domain Eukaryota; kingdom Metazoa; phylum Arthropoda; class Insecta; order Lepidoptera; family Lycaenidae; genus Cyaniris; species Cyaniris semiargus. The sequence goes on from LR994559.1 coordinate 599,353, forward strand.
CATTAAAAAACGTATCAAAATAAAAAACATAAGCGGTAAGTCCTCAAATAGAATATCAGTAACCAACAATCATTAATAAAGCAGCTTACAAAACTTTGCTCAAAGTGAACTTTTTAGTAGTTCGCGCTCGTTATGTATAACCTCACTTTTTTTTTTTTTATGAAATAAGGGGGCAAACGAGCAAACGGGTCACCTGATGGAAAGCAACTTCCGTCGCCCATGGACACTCGCAGCATCAGAAGTGCTGCAGGTGCGTTGCCGGCCTTTTAAGAGGTAGGTAGGTAGGAATAGGGTAATAGGGGAGGGTAGGGATGGAAAGAGAAGGGAATAGGGGAGAAAAGGAAGGGAATAGGGTAGGGGATTGGGCCTCCGGTAAACTCACTCACTCGGCGAAACACAGCGCAAGCGCTGTTTCACGCCGGTTTTCTGTGAGAACGTGGTATTTCTCCGGTCGAGCCGGCCCATTCGTGCCGAAGCATGGCTCTCCCACGTATGAAACACTTACTAAAATTAGAAAAATCGAATCTATTGAAGTTGCCCTCTAATTAAAGTTGCCCTCTCTGTATTTCCAGTCGCTCAGTTAGTATGTATGTATGTAGTCGCTCAGATAAAATTTTAATATCTGAAATGGATTAATCACAAATCACAATCCACTTTCTGTAAGCTCGTTCTGGATTTTATTATTAATCAATATTAATCGTTAGTTTAGTTAATTTTCCACTTACTCAAATTCATACCGCTCAAGTTATTAAAACAGTATGTCATCATCAGTCGCAAAGTTATTTTTTATTCGCTCGTTTTATAATACCTCATTTTTAAATATTTAAATATATTTTAATGAAATTCTTTGTAATAGATTTTAGTTACTTAATGCAATGCAACCAGTATGCTAATGTCTGATTTAAATTAATTAAAAAATATATTACTGGTTTAGTGATGGAAGATGGCGCTTTTCTTAGAATTATTATTTAAATCTTCTTAGTAAAGTCCGTAGAACAACAACATGGTACCACAAATTTATTCATAGGACGGATTATGTCAAGCCCAGCCGACAGATCTCGGCTAACATTGATTTGACATAATACGACCAAATGACATTGGCCCAATGAATCAATTTCTTAGATAGTACCTTCAACATACCTTCAAGATAATTATTTCCATACAAATAATATTCGATAACAACTATTTAATAACTGTCGCAAGCTCTCTGGATCTAGGGATGACGCTTTAAGGCAGTGTTTTTCAACTTTTTCTATGATGCGACCCCCATGGTTTGAAAAAATATTTCACGACACCACCTATTTGCTTTTTAATCATGAATCACACACGTTTATGAATATCTATACTTAATATTATAAAGCGGAAGAGTTTGTTAGTTTGTTTGTTTGTTTTAACGCGCTAATCTCAGGAACTACTGGTCCGATTTGAAAAATTCTTTCAGTGTTAGATAGTCCATTTATCGAGGAAGGCTATAGGCTATATTTTATCACGCTAAGGGCCTGTTTCACCACTTCCTGATAAGTGCCGAATAGGCTATCCACCACTTAACTTGACAGATGAAGTATGGAGAATATGTCAAAAAGTTGTGAATAGCCAGCCTATTCGGCACTTTATCAGAAAGTGGTGAAACAGGCCCTTAGACTAATAGGAGCGAAGAAATAGAGGAAAATGTGGAAAAAAACGGGGGGAAATTATTTGAAAGGGCTTATTTGAACGCGCTAATCTCAGGAACTACTGGTCCGATTTAAAAAATTCTTTCAGTGTTAGATAGCCCATTTATCGAGGAAGGCTATAGGCTATATTTTATCACGCTAAGACTAATAGTAGCGAAGAAATAGAAGAAAATTTGGAAAAAACGGGGGAAATTATTTGAAAGGGCTTATCTCGCGAACTACTAGAGTTATTGTCTGTTATTTGGGTCAGATAAGAAGTAGACCACGTGAAGGATCATAGGCTATTTTTTGTAGACTGATTTGTCTGTGAAATATCTAATTTATGCGGGCGAAGCCGCGCGGAACGTCTAGTTGAATATAATATCCTTTTGTTAAAATTTCCCTACCTAAATATCAATCTTTACTGTCTTATTACTAAAATAATTATCTCGACCTTTGGCGACCCTACAGAAGCTTCGCGACCCCCCAAGAGGTCTCGACCCACAGGCTCAAAAACACTGTTTTAAGGAAAACTAAACAACAGCATTATTATGGATTAAGCTATCCAACTCATGGCCGAGTTGTTTTCCATCGAAATGAGGTAAATAGTGTGGCATTGACACATTTATTCTGCAGGCTAACCATCGCCTTGGTTTCGGATTTCGAGTTAAGCGCTTTTCCTGTTTATTGATTTACCGAAAGAAAACAGATTCGCTTAGGCCTTCCGCCTTAGATATAAAATCCATACTAATGTTATAAATGCGAAAGTCCGTTTGTTTGTTACCTTTTCATGCCCAAACCGCTGAACCGATTTTGATGAATTTGATAAATTCAGATATTTTGAGACCCGGAAAAGGACATCTAAGGATATACTTAGTTTCCATCCCAGAAAAATGTACCTACGGTTCCCGCGCGACTAATTTCCTGCACATACTAGAAGCCAATAATGCCATTAAAAGGCTGAGAATAATATGCTAATTGTATGTTACTTTAGTGATTAGTCAAATTGTAATAAAAATTTTTAGCCGAATTTGCAAGGAGCCTTGAAGATGAATTGGTTAAAGGCGAGCACTTACCTCAATTCCAAAACGATAACCTTGCAAACGCGAGTGCCAAGCGTGTACGCATCGCAATAAGATTCATTTTAGCTTAGCATAAAATTGTAGTTACTACGGGCGGATCTTCTCTATTTTATTTTTCGTGTGTTTTTTTTAAATATCTTTCGAAATAAATACTAAGAAAAAAAAAATCTTCGGTTAAAAATTTTTTAATATTAGATTCATTACCAATTTATTAAAATAAAATGTATGTTATCCTTGTTAATACTTATATTTCGATGATAAAGATTTTTGTCGGAGGTGAGTTTGCAAATTAATTACAGCCAAACATAGAGATACTATGTACTACGTACTGGAGGCGCCATTGCAAACAAAAAACATGTCACACTTGAGGCATGAGCGGGGTGAGAGGCGGGGCGGTGATTGCTATAGATCAGTGCCGCAGAAGTGACAAAGTTTTGTGCCTACACTCGAATTAACGCAGACTCTATTTGAGTAAGTTGATAAAAAAAAAACAAAGATTTTTACTAAACATTATTATAGGTCTACCAGAATCGGATGACAAAAAGTGAGAAAATAAATTGACTGTAGCAATACCGGGGTAATTGGAATAAAACATTTTGATCCTTATTTTTTCTTATAGCGGCTGATTCTGTGTGTTAAACATGCAAATATAAAAATTTATCCAATGATCAAGGATATTTTTTGAAAATCTGCTGTCAAAAATTGCCATCAGATTCTGGTAGACCTATAAAAGCTTTTATTTAACTTGCTCTGTATATTATTATGTACATATTATTAAATATATTAGTACATATTATTATGTAAGTTCGGGTGGAATTTTTGAACCCAATTTCGAAGTATATATGTGCATATAATATTTTAACCGATTGAGCTGGAATTTTGTATACACGTTTGGTTTGAATGACAATGCACGATTGACGATACAGCATGACATCACTATAAATATAAAATGGCCGATCATCCAAGATAGCGGAATAGTTATTTTCTATGCCGTCCTATAATAACAGTATGGATATTAAATGAAATAACTTTTTGAGAATAACTCGAAAACGAATGTAATGTCATTCTACATCCAATATGGCGGCTCATCTAAGATAGGGGAATACAAACAAAGTTTCGTTTATTTATGCATGACTAAAGAATTGGATTTCAGTTAAAAATAGTTAAGTGAAATCCTACTTTTAAGTCATGCAGAAATAAACGAAATAATAATATAACAAGTCGCTAAATATAGACACGGTTTTTTCACTAATCAACATCAAGTACGATTTCTCAAGGACATAGAAGTTAATTAGATTTTTTATATAAAATAACGGGGCAAATGAGCAAACGGGTCACCTGATGGAAAGCAACAACCGTCGCCCATGGGCACTCGTAACGTCAGAAGAGCTGCAGATGCGTGGGAATATGCCTTTTTAAAATGCTTCTGGCGATAGTTCGTTCCACAGTTTTGCAGTGCGCAGAAGAAAGTTACGCAAAAAATGCACGGTGGAAGACCTCCACTTATCAAGGTGATGGGATGGTCCTCAGAGCACTCCCCGTGATACAACTGATAGAGGATGCAGAGCGAAGCTACATCTAGGCACAATTCCAAAAGGTCCAGCCTGTTTAAAACACTATGGCAGTCAACAATTCGAGCGGCTCTTCGTTCAAATTCAATACTCGTACAATAATACACAATAGCACTTATTAGGCAGCGTGGCAGCGGCACGGCGAAGTGATCGTTGAACATACAAAATATATAACCTCCTCCTTTTTGGAAGTCAGTTAAAAAACATCATCATCATCACTCTACTCCGAAGGCATCACTCCGAAGAAACACTCCGCAAATTGCCGAGAATAGAATATGACGTAGCCTCAAAATTCCGAAAATTTCAAAGGTGAGTACAACTCGGTCGAGCTAACTCCGTACCTGGCGGCCATACTTAAACAAATCCCCCAGTTTTGGAGCTACAAACGGTCGAGTTAACTCCGTACCAAGGATTTCGAAAATCGGACCACAAACGGCTGAGTAATCGTTGAACATACAAAAAATAATAAAAATAAACATACATACAGCCAAACGTATTACCTCCTTTTTTGGAAGTCAGTCAAAAACCAAAATATTATATACCAAAATTTTGCAAAACCGTTACAGCGGCTTGGGCGTGAAAAGGTAACAGACACAGAGAGAGACAGACAGATAGACGGACGGTCAGACAGACGGACAGACGGCCAAGCCAGACAGACAGATGGACGGACAGACTGACAGACGGACGGATAGACAGACAGACAGATACACTTTCCCATTTATAATTATTATATTATAATAAGTATAGACCCAAAGTCCACTACATACTTACCTTATTTAAATTACTTAAATATTATAATGTACATTACACGTAATACCGTATTTATATTACCAAAATACAAACTCGTCTACGTGAATACTACATTCATCGTCGTCTCATCATAGATATCTGTATTCTGCCTACATTCCCCTCTGAATCTACTACTCTATGACAATGCGAAATGGCGCGCGTCTTCGCCTAGTAATTTAATGTTCGTATTTTAATTGAAAATAATTAAATAAGAATACTAACCGATGAAATGTTATTCCGTCGCATTTGGAAGTGTTTTTGGAATTATTTTTACAATATCTTAAGACACACTAATGCATTTTTGTGACTTTTATTTTGTTTTTTTTTATAAATGTCATACGTCTAGTGCGCATAAGAGTTTGCGGCCGACTAAGTGCGCTGCGGCTATATAGATTATGTTGAATGTGACCAAGCATTGCGTTGCGGTGTCAAGTCTAGTACGTAGTACTTATATGTCAGTGCAGCCAAAGTATTACGTTTTATTAAAATGTTTATGGCTTAAAACCTTTTAAATATTGTGCTTTATATCTCATATTTTTTTCTTTTCGTTATTATATTGGAACTTGGTAAACCGGGAGTCAATAAATAACAAAATGGGGTTTGTCCTCGCCTTAAGGGCCTTCCCCTACGGAGATTCCGTAATTTACCGTATTTAGAGCCTTATAAACTCATAATTTGAAAGCTACAAAGTTATAATAAAAATACAGCAATAATCTTCAGTATATCAACATTTCTTTCCCCGTTTAAAATTTTCTATTTTTGTTTATTATACTCATGATATGAGCCTCCAAAGTAATACCGATTTATTAAAAATGAAGCATACTTTCAGCATCTCCCAACTTTATTAACTACATATTCCCCGTTTAAAATTTTTTTTAGATCAATTTTGAACTAAGATAAGTAAAAAAAATAGGATTTTTGTGCGATCTCGGCAACGCGTCAAATGTATGGTCAAGGTCGTTTGCTCGGGGGATGGCCTTAAAGTAGAAAAACAATGCCTTATCACGTCGCACGCACGTAGAACATGTCGCCATAGAACATGTAGAGTTTGTGTTCTGTATAATATTGTTTATGGTGTGAATTGTGAATAATGTGATAATAGTGCCTTAGCCCTACGATATGACGTATCTATAGGCGGTACGCGCTACAATGCGGGGTTTCCTTCGTCACGCGCGACCGATAATGCTGTTATGGGGTCAATGGGCCACGCACTGTTATGAATATAAAAATTTAAATTCGTTTTACTGACATTTTACTAAATTTAAATATGAAAAAAAAGGAATTTGGTTTTTTTTTACCAAAGTTTTGCGGTGGGATAGATAAGATTTTATATTTTAAATAAAGATGTTGATTGGTGAACTGGCTAACTCCAGTTAAAAATTTCAGAAATCGGGTAGGTTTTTAAGATTTTTGACTGTATGTGAATCTTAAGAGATAACATTTCCACACATACCACATCGAATCGTTTGTATAAACTATAATGGAATCGTGCTCTATGATTTTCTGTGAAATATTCAATTTCAAAGCGTTAATGCAGGCTTCAGAGTTCAGACTAAAATTTCGGTCCTATTGATCCTTATAATATCGCTGTACCTACTGTAAATTGGCCGGTTCCTTCCGCCCAATTCCCTACGGGTTGTAGGCATAATTATTTAAGATTCGACGTTCATAAAGTGTACCTAATTAAAACTTCTATTTTGATTTTTTTTTTAAATGTGTTATTGGCGACGACCTTATACGATGACATCATCGTATAAGGTGGTATGGCCTAGGTGCTGCTAATGTAGAGTTGGTCTAACATCGTAGAGAATGGAGTATAAATTATGTTGTAACTGCAAAATACTATTGCATTACGACTCTCAATTTAGTAGAGCCTTTGTAATGCATTTCATATTTACTTTTTTACAACAAAATAATATTTTCTGTATTTTCTACATAGAATTACTACATTTTACTAGAGAGTTTTTTTACGATTTGAATAAAGAACAACTTCAAATTACTTATTTCCATAAAGCCCTTGTCTCCACGTTTAGTCATGATGGATAGCCATTGTTGCAATGCTAAAGCGTGTACAAGTTAGTGAGCGAATCACAAATGAATATGCCTCTCTACACGTTGGCAATCGTTTGTTGTCCACCTCCGCCATCAATGCGAGGTCGCTTTTATATTGGATGGAGTCTTTGTCCATGTTACGTTTATGGAATTATCGAAATGACTCATGTGTACAGTGTAAATAATAAATATATAATTGCGTAACGCATTTGTTTAATTGTTTATTGATTGGTCTATTGTTCAGTTTTATAATTTCGGCCATTATAATATTTGTATAGCGATAGGTCTTTATTTTGACACACTAAAATATAGCTGTAATATAATTCATAGATACTTTAAGGATACAAATATTGTATATTTTAATATTTGAAGAAGTAAGAACCAAAAACAAACACGTTTTTATTTGGTTAAAAAAGGTTTAGGCCCCCTGAACCGGATGTGTATTTTTCATAGTTGTCTATGGTTTCATTTAACCTGCAAATGTGTACGGTAAATAATGTAGTTATAGCCATAGAGTTATTATGTACTACTGTATAGCCTTAGGTCACCGGGGTTAAGCCGCGATGACAAATAAACTCGTTTATAAAGTGAGTAGGCGGGACCGTTTTCGAAAAATGAAAAATGACTAACACTGACGCACCTTCCGTGCGAGGTAAGGCCTTTTATTTGGCATCACGCCAGAGCAAGTGTATAAGAGACAAGTCAAAAAAACTGCAGTATTATTTTTCATTTCTTGCGAGAAGAAAAATTTTTTTTGAAGACAAACACTAATAAAATCAACCTAGCAAAGCTTGATTTTATTAGTTTTTTTCTTTTGACTAGGCATTAGAATTTAGATAATATTGTTTTTGCTCGTGTTCAACAAAAAAAAAAACATCCCAATCTGTAGTTCTACAATTTTCGAATTTCGAACGTGTGTATAGATTACTGTTTGGCTTTCGAGTAGTCTTGAGAGTTATCAGCTGACATAAATACCGCATGAGATAAGTATTCTTTTGTGTTATTGTCCTCTGTCCACCTAGTGAGAACACTTTCGTGTTCACAATGATGAAAGTGTACCTCATAAGTCATACCTGCTGTGTGACAAAAGATAGTGTTCTATTGTTAAAAGCTTGTTGCAATAATTACTTGTAACATGAGTTATAAAGTTATGTAATTACTTATATTGCATTACTTACTAGTAACGATGATAAACTTAGGTAATGTAATAAAGAGTTTGAGGCATTATGTCAAAATCTTCATTTAATTTCAGGTAATTATTATTGGTCTCTGAGTGCAGCAGTTACTTATTTTGGTCATTTATTTACTTGTCGAAAGGTGTAAGAAGAGAAAAGAACTATAGCTCAACAACTGATGACATCTGCATCATGACGTGTGCATCAGCCATCAGATGACTACGACTCCCGCTTCGGTTGCACTTCCATGAACATAACCATCATTTACAGGACTTGTGTTTATTATGTATTATAATATGGCACTTTTGTTAATAAGCTTCGATAAAAGAAAATGTGAACTTTATAAAAGTTCTGCACTGTTGTAAAATGCATTATTTTATTGAATCTATCAAGAAACGGATGCGCCAAATCTATAAAAAATTACTTTAAATCTGGAACTTTCTAAGTTCTACTCCCAATATTTCGCGATCCTAGCACCATACTTTTTAAAGAATCGTATACACTCAAGACTATCAATAATAACCGCTTGTTTATTCAAATTCGATTTCTCTCATTTAGGTGTCCATTAATCAAAAAATTCTCCAATGAGCGGTCGCGAAGCGCCTGACAGGTGGTTCAATTTTAAAAATACATAAGTATTATGTTATACATGGAGACGACCGCGACGTTACTGCAGTCTCCAACTCTCCACTATGCTAGCGTAATAGCTATAAAGTTTTCATTAAAAGGATGTATTCTCAATTCTTATGCCGTTGGCATTAACGGTAATAATCGGCATAATATTGTAAACCCGTTTGGCCGGTGCGCCTCAAGGACGGTTCGGGGGTCAGAGCCCAGGGGTTGGAGACACGTTGGAGACGAATAATTGTAACTGTCGCGTGTCTTCCAAAAAATACTGGCCGACGATAAAATGTAAATAAGTTAAAAAAAAGTTTGTAACTCCTGAAGTTTTGAAAAAATATGTCAAAATTATTTTCACAACCCCTAATCGTAGTGTTGTGCCATACTCTTATCGATAGTTTTCTTTATTGCGAAGCGCACGACGATAAAAAATTAAAATATGTCACAATAAATTCTACTTGCATAATTTATTCACATTAAAATGAAATTGAATTTTTATTAACATATTCTTAACTGTCGTTTGTTTATGCAAATAACAGTATGAACTTCAAGTCGTAACGTATTTTAATAAAAATTGTCAAAAAATCAGGATTCACAAAAACACTCACCTCAAAGCTCAAATCAAAACTTGATTATTATCAAATTGATTACACATTGCACTCGAAGAATCACAACACAGAAAACTTCTGAAAAATCGTTTATCACTCAGTTAAAATCGATATTTTCTATCATTTATTAGTGAGTTATCAAAAGAGTTTTTGGCGCGATGATTTAAAATAAAGAACGTGCACTCACATTTAAACGAGGAACGTTATAAGGCCGGCGGCGGCCCGTCTCAGTGTCGGCGGTTAACTGAGGTACCGACTACCGAGTGAGAGCACGCATCAAACGCTCCTCGCGGTGTCGATATGATCATAATATGAAACACGTGTGAATTGTGATGACGAAAGGTGAACAGAATACTGAGACCGCATAAAAATGGTCCTATATTCGTGTATTAATTATCCATTTTTAACCGACTTCCAAAAAGTCTGTCAAAGTTTAACATTCCAAGCATTTTTATCCTGTACATAATCTGAAATATTATAATAGGCTTTTTATTGGAGTTGCCTTTTTATTCTTTTGAATTTATTTAGTGAGAGTCGTTGTAGTTCTTTTGGTATTTTATTATATAAATGTATACATTGCCCCTTAAAAAAGAAACATTGACCTTATGAAGTCTAAAAGTAGGAACCGCCAGTTTGTATCTATTTCTAGTATTTATATTACGAGTGTCACTTTTTTTAGGAAAAATCATAATATTTTTACGGGTGTAAATTAGTACTTCAAAAATATATTGACATGGTAATGTCAATATATTGATAACTTTGAATTTTTCGCGTAAGGATTCTCTGGGGCTCATACTATAGACAGCACGAATCGCTGTCTTCTGCAGCACGAAAATAGAATTTAAACGTCCTTCACCAGCACTTCCCCACAGCATTATGCCATACGATGATACGACATAATGCTATGGAAGTAGCTGAAGTAAACCAGTTTAGAAGTGGATTCATCAGTAATGTAGCGTACTTTCTTCACAGCAAATGCCGCAGAACTAAGTTTTTTTGAGAGACTATCTATGTGTTGATCCCATTGAAGCTTGCTATCTAAAGTGACACCCAGAAACACTGTTGATTCAATGGTGATCATAACAACAGTAAGTAATACTTGATATAATAATTGAAGTGTTTATTAGAAATGTTAATTAAGCGTTCCTTCAAGATAAGATTAAAGATAAAATGTTTAATAAATGAACCTATGATAAATAATTAAAATAATTTAATGGTTATAGGTATTTATATATGATATTGAATGTACCGTAACTTCTTGGTGGAAATTCATGTTATTATTACTGTATAGGTATTTAGTTACTTAATTAATTTCATAAATCATAATCCTTAAGCCTTACGCCAGTGTCCCGTGTGGCGTATTCTCAGAAAACAAAAATAAAAGTTAATAAAATTAAAAAGTATAATAGTAACATTTCAAATATTTCTAATTTCAATTTGTTTTAGGAGTTTTGTTACTAGATACCAGAATTTGATTACTTAATTATTTTGTAAAGCAAATCGTTAAGTATACTATAATATCCGATGCTAATCTCATAATTTGCTGGCAAGGACTTGCGTAAATTGGTGTCACTGGCAAAATCGATTTTTATTAGTTTCTTGTTTGTACACAGCACTATGTATTTTGATATTTTATGTAAAAAATTTATATACTTTTGAAATGTAGACATCAAATTCATAAATTTTGATTTAAAGGATGTTTACAAAGTAAAAAAAACGTTAAAAATATTTTATAAGTAAGTATTACTCATTATAATATTATCCAGTCCATATCATTATAATATGAATTAAATAATATTTAGGGGTTTTTCTAACGTTTGACTCACATTAGGGGGTTACGGGTTACCTCATAGGCTCACAACCGTGTTGTATGTGTGTGTAAGCGTGTGTTAGGCGTTATTGACACACATAATTATAATTTAATATTATCGGATTATATCACTCACGGGTGGGGTGGCATACATTAATGCCAGACATGCCTGCTGTTGTTTTACAGTATAGGAAAGGAGCTATACATCGCCTGATGACGATTTGACGAGTATGACGTTCCTAACACTGGCCCTAAATGCACCCTTTGGCCCCAAAAATGGAGCAAACATGACTAATAAGTCATCCCTGACTATGTTTTCGTGAAACGTAAAGCGACATGGGACACGTATCTACTTGATAGTATATAAGATTCTTTTATTTCATTATCCTATTTTATTTATTTAGCAATGTTTTCGAGTGCTCATTGTGAAATGAATTAACTAACGGCCACACTTGAGGATTGAATGAACACTTTGATAGGAAATGTTTGGAATTTATGATAAAAGTTTGAAACCACCAATTTTTTTTTGTACAAAAGTTTATCCATTCAAGCGTTAGTCATGAATACCTACATAAACTCTTGTCAGAAAACCTCAAAAGGGGCCGTCCATTAATCATGAGGCTCGAAGCTCGAGGCTCGAAGGGGGGAGGCGGGGTCCATAAAATAATCACGAAATATAACAAGGGGGGAGGAGGGGTGTAGTAATATATCACGAGTATTTATTTTTTCGGCAAATGCGCGATACTGAACCGAAAAGCGGCGTTACGTATATTTATTTTTTCGTCAAACGCGTACAAATTCGAAAGCGGCTTGCAGTGAGACCTTGATTCACCGTGTTCTTCTTGAATATTTAAAAAAAAATAAGATTCTTTGTAGATAGGTAAGTACTAAAAAAAATACAGGTGATATATATATTTTTTTTATGAAATAAGGGGGCAAACGAGCAAACGGGTCACCTGATGGAAAGCAACATCCGTCGCCCATGGACACTCGCAGCATCAGAAGAGCTGCAAATGCGTTGCCGGCCTTTTAAGAGGGAATAGGATAATAGGGGAGGGTAGGAAGGGAAGGGAATAGGGTAGGGTAGGGAAGGGAATAGGGTAGGGGATTGGGCCTCCGGTAAACTCACTCACTCGGCGAAACACAGCGCAAGCGCTGTTTCACGCCGGTTTTCTGTGAGAACGTGGTATTTCTCCGGTCGAGCCGGCCCATTTGTGCCGAAGCATGGCTCTCCCATATAGGGGGTGGGGGGTGGTAGTCTTGGACCTGAACTATGTATCACCAGAGGGGGGGGGGGGGGGTTTGGCCCCAAAGCCGCTCTCAAGTAACTCCTTGAGTAATCAATAAATGAGTCCGGCCGTATGACAAACAAAACAAAAAGGACGTAGGTAAGAATAAATAAAAATGTTAAAAATCTGTCCACAAACGGCGGTGTAATCGTTGAATATAAAAACACAGTGGGTCAAGTGGTAGGTCATAACTCATACATGATACAACCATCTATTCTCAGACCAAATAAAAAGTCTTCTATTTTGGAAGTTGGTTTCATGCATTTCAAATACGCTTTCACACATTTCAAATTCCCTATCATTACCTACTATTTCTTACGACATAAGAATGCAATTTGATAAATTAATGAATGTGTACCGGATCGAGCGCGATGGCTGATCAATTTAAATAAATGAGACCAATGAGTCTAAACTCTCAAGTATAGTCATTATGATTCCAAGCAGCATCATTATGCATTGTTAGTTTTTTACTATTTTATACCTGTTTGCCGGGAGTCGGGACTCGGGACATGACACGTTGCACAAGTTGACACAATGTATATTTTGAGGAGATCTTTTGAGAGATGTTTAGGAGATTTTTAGAGATCATTTAGTCTCAACTGGCCACACATTTTGTCACGACATAGTACCATCTCTGTTACACTAGCTAAAAGCCAGGCTTTGTGACGGCTCGTGTTCTTTTTCTGCGTGGTAATAATCTTTAAGGCAGTTTTTTATATTTTAATTACAGCAACCTTGACTGACCGATGCTAACACATCTACATATAAATAAAAATTACAATGTTAAAGCACAAATCAAAAGGCGTGATAGTTATCCCGTAAAGTGTGCCACAAAAGTGCTCAGGTTATGGGATATACTAGGGCTCGCTTCGCTCACCCTGATAAACCGGCGGCGCAGCTACAGCTATGGTGAAAAATATTATCATATTGTTATGTTATTTTTATACGTATGTACAGATGTACAGAGAAAGTGTGTAATAATTTTTATTGATTAATTAATTTGTAGTAATTTTATGTGTAAACTTTATTTTTACTTACTTTACTTTCTTATAAGATAACGGTTAACGTGTTCCAGATAAAATGAGTTATCGCAATTTATTAATTTATTATCGATAAGAAATACCTTTACAAATGAAATCATTTTATCAAGGCCATTTGAAACTACGTATAAATGTTTTATCATATTATGTATTAAAAACAGAAAATCATTAAAATGGTGACTACAAAAAATATAGGAGTCAGACAGTGTAGTGTTGTACCACAACTTATTGGCATTTATCGATATTTTTGTTGCACCTAAAAACGTATTGAAATAAGTTTTTGACAGCAAATTGCCTAATCGATATTCGATGCACATCACTATTTCTTATATACTCTGAATTTGAATTCGTTTCGTAAAATATAAAGAAAATTGAAAGTTTTCAGATTTTTTTCCAAATTTGAAAATGATTTGACAGTAATTCATTTTAATAATTTTTTTCACAAAACTTTTTGAAGACTTACGCTTTAGGTGGCTGCAAGGCTGCAGCGGCTGGGGCGTATCCAGCATCCCCATTCACCACCTGGACAGCTGCGGGCTCGTCTCCGTTGACAACATTGACAGTCGGCGCGTCAGACACTTGCACTGAGTCTTGTTCCGTCATTTTACAGTCTATTTACAGGACTTACATAAATTAAATAATCTGTTTTCCTAATAATAAGTTACTAATAATAAAATAAATATAAAATATTACGAAGCTAACATTAAATATTTATTTATTTACTAGAAAAAAATTACAAGGGAAAACAGTTTATTCAATTTAAATTAGGAACACAATTTTTATTTAATTAGTCTGTATACGTGGCCAAACTCACAAGTCCACGGAGCCAAGTGGACGATTACTTAAGATATGAACATTATCAAATAATCAACATTATCAACAATAACTAAAGTCATTATAATTTGCGTCCTTAGATAAAAAAGTCTGAATCAGTATCATGCATGAGTATCATGGCATGGCGACAAGCATCTACAGTAAGTATATATAAATAATACATAGTTTAAAAAACTATCGCTTTTAAAAAAGAAAAAAACAAAGTTTTTAACAAATATTAACAAATTTGAAAACTTATTGTATTGCCATTGACTCGTAATACATTTAATTAGACTAAGTTGGAAATAGGTAAAAATCGTGTTCAAAGATTCCGTTACATAAATACAGCCCAAGCTAATAAAAGCGTGTTAAACTTAAAAGTAGATCAAAGTTCAAAATCGGTCTCTTTTATCGTCAGGGTTGAAAAAGTTGGCGCCGCGCAGCTCAAAATTCGAACTCCTACAATTAAACTGTTGTTATGTATATTGTAGAAAATAAAGTAACATTTTTTGTAATATATGTACCAAATACAATTTACATAATATTTAAGTTACAATGAAAATACAATAAAAATACAACTATAAATTAATTGATATAATTATAAACACTATCTATAAGTAAAAAATTAAATCTAAATCGGAGGCTGCGGGCAAAGTACCAATTAGGCTGGCAGCATTAGGTACCTCGCTGAATGGCCAAACTAATACGTTGGCCGAGGTAAGCGCCAGCCCTGGGGTCATTTCAGTGACGGATTAAGACTACTTGATGCCCTAAGCAATCCATGCCATTCTAGTTGACAAACGGATAGGGGGGGCCCGCTATCCGTATATCAACTAGAATCGGTCTTTAAAACATTACCGCCTAAAAACATTAGTTTTTTCCTAGTAACTTTTTTTGGTGTGGTTTTTGTGACGAGAGAGTGAGACGTGATGCCGTAAAGACGGTTTTTTTTGTGCTTCTTCTGGTGCCCCCTCAGACGTGATGCCCTAGGCAATTGCTTAATTTGATTAAGGGTTAATCCGTCACTGGATCATTTGATTTGGCGACCAGTCTTTTGGATAAAAAGCTTTTGCGTCAGGCCCCCACGGACCCAAGGTTTCAACAGCAAAAGGCAGAACTATGAAGTCTTCGCCCAGACACTCATATTTCCGCCTATTGCTGGTCTCCGCGTGAGCGGCGGCCACTCCCGCCTCTTTCGAGGTGGCCGTCACGTGCGACGCCGCCAGTGTGTCCACGCAGGTGGCGTCCCAAACCAAAGGTCTGCCCCGGCGCCATGGAATGAGCGTTATTCCATCAGGTCTCCTGCCATCGTCACGCGCGATACCGTTCGGCTCGAATGTAGCCGGCACGTTGACGGTGGCAAGAGCCCTGCGGATGACGTCATTTATGGAGGCATGGCGGGACTGGCGGCCGGCACTCTGGCGGCAAGACAGTCCGTGGTGCCCCTGGCGGTCCACTGTAGTGCCGCAATGGCAGCGATGGGCTTCGGTGATTTCGACACCTATACGCTATATCGCAAGTTACATTTTAGTTCATAAAATGAATGGAGCCTTTGCCAAAATCTTCATTATATTAAAGTTAAGTAATCAATAATAATACGGTAAGAGTCAGTTCACGTTGCAACGTGACAAGGTGGTGGTTGACAATAAGTAATTATTAAATGAGTATTAAACTTATGACTTGTGAGCCATTCTGGGTCAGGTTCAGGGCTCAGGCAAACCAACTGGTATGGCGCGGGCGGCGGGCGGCGGGCGGCGGGCGGCGGGCGGCGAGTCGCAGACTCTACATTCTACAATCCGCGTAGCATTCAAAAATGAACAAACTAGAGTCATCTGTTAAACAATCTAAAAACTATCATAGTTCGTGACAACTGATGTAGATGGCGTTGAATTTATATTTTCAACACATTTTCAGGCATAAATATAGTTTTTTTTAAGAAAAAAAAAGAAACATTTTTTATTACAAAATATTTATTATTAAATCACGTTTTACAACACTATATTATGGTGTATCCTTAAAATTTATTGCCCCTTCATTTGTAATTTTAACTTTCGTCACTCTAACTTGCATTAGACAGCACTGTTACAATTTTTAATAATTATTATTAAAAACGAGTACAAAATTAAGTAGTGAACAGTGATTTGCCTAATTATAACTGCTTCTAATTTTATTTCCGTTTTGAAATCCTTGTAGGCACTATTTAATTGTGTCATATTATTATAATACTTAATTGAGCAGACTAACAAAATAAACTCATATTCCTATTTCAAAATCTGTAATTATGTCCTTTTATAGTTATTTTACCTTGGAGTTTATACACTATCTCTGAAAAAGAACTGCCATAGTATAATATTTCTAAAGGGCTGATGTGTCATCACTTTGCACTTTAATGAAAATTACTTCTGACTTCGCCTTTTATTTGATGAATTTTAGTTTTGGAGTTCAAAAACTTAATACACAGTAACAAAATAATAGTAAATTAACTTATTAGTAATAAGTTATTAGTTTTTATCGATGCAACGTCGCGAAATTGGACTCCAATACATTCTTGAGACCATTACTACTCTCGAATCTCGATGCTACATATTATATTACTCCGAAGGTAAAAGAACTATGTCTATAATCTAAGTCGAAGTGTCCGTGGCGTCTTTAGTGACGTGCTCGTCTTCTCTCTGGAACAGGTAGCTGGTGCCGGGAGTTGTACTGCTGGAGTAGCTCTGGCCGCGGTCTGGTGTTCTGGAGTCCAGCTGTGCTACCCCGCTGGAAAAATGTACAGATAATATTTAAAGGTCCCAAAGGTAGAGTTCACTTATTCCGCACTAGATGGCGCCCGCAACTCCATTGCGTCAAAACTCGTTAATCGCGCGGGAACCTACATTTTACGGGAAAAAAAGTACCCTATGACCTTTCCCGGGACTCAAGATATCTCCATAACACAGCAAAATCGGTTCAACGGTTTGGGCGTGAAGAGGTAACAGACAGACACACAGACACACTTTTGCATTTATAACATTAGTATGGAAGTATATATGGAAGGATTTTTTCCAACGAGACCTTTAAGTTGGTGATAGGCAACATATCTATTTGAGATGACATGCCCATCTGACGCATTGATCATCTCACTTGTCAGACAATCTGGTGATCAGCCTGCATTGTACAGACCAGTGGCGGGGCAAGACCTTAATTCGATGTGGGCAAGATACGTTTTGCGAAGCCCCCTATAGGATGACGTTAGAGGACATGGGATAAGCGTTTCTTAAAATTTTTTGGATTTTTTAAAATCCTAACTTTTTAAAAATTGCCAGCTGGTTTATTTATTATTTATTGCTAGATGAGTATTTATATAAAGATTAGAGAGAGATGTTTATAATATTTTGCGTATAAGGGCCTTTGAGGCGCGAAGCCCCTTGAACCGCGAGGTCGTAGGCGGTTGCCCACACCGCCTACGCCTTACGCCGCCTCTGGTACAGACCAAACTTGGTAATAGCGTTTTCCAACGCGGGACCTTTGTCACTTCAGTCACTTATTTTGACCAAAAAAAGATATTATGCCAAAATCGTGATTAAAGTAAAGTAATCATTAAAACTCTCTAAAGCTGATCGCACATTTCTTAGCATCGTACGCGCCGTACGCGTCGAACGCACCGCATAGCACACGAAATGCGGTGCGTACGGTGGACGAATGTGCGGGGTTTCACATCATTTCATACAACGCATTCTAAAATTCGACGCGTTCGGCGCGTGCTTGCTGACAAAATATAATTATGTGATCACTGATCACCTTAAGAGGGAACGCGGGTACAGTAGAATTTAAACGAAGAAACTATTGCCATCACGCTTCACCCTGCGCCGGCACGTGTATTGTGATAGAGACAGATACAGTAAATCGAGGTTACGTATTCCTCTGATTCCTCCTTCAAAATAGAGCCTATCTAATTATTTTTTTCAGGAAGAGTGAGTCTATGCCTCTACGTTTTTATTTTATCTTAAATATCTTTCAGAATTGTTTTATGGTCGTTGGATTGGCGGGGTACGGGGCATTCATTTTTCGCGATTTTTGAAGGGTCATATTTTTTTATATTTTAGTAAATTTAGAAAAAATCGAACGTAGAGGCATAGTTGTAACGGATCCCAATGTTGCATAAAAAAATCATTTGTCTAGACGCATTGTCCTGGGAGTAAATTAGGGAATACGTTTGGAAAATCAGTGTTAGCGTATCCTCTTAAGTGCAGCCTAGCCACTATTTAAGTAAACTAACCTCTGATCCCTATAGGGACGGCTGGTGTACCCGACGCTCCGCCAGCCGCTGGAGTTGGGCTCGTACCGTGAGGCATCGCCGTACCCGCTCCTGGAGTATCCGGCGTAGCCACCATAGCCGGAACTGCCGTATTGGCTGCCGTATCCACTGAAAAATATTTTCTAATTTATAGATGTGGTCGTTATTTCGTTAAAATCAGTTTATTGTGGGGAACTCTACGAAAAATAAAAACTATTATTATTCGTAGGGGAATTACTGTAAAGACAGAATTTTGATAATTTACGGAAGTGACAAGACAAAAGGGGTAGAAACAATTTTAGGTCCACTTAAGGAGAACTAGATTGAATTCCTGAGTCACTGCGACCCTGGGTCAAAATATCTCATGTCGCTGTCGTTCTTCGTCAGTCGATTAGGGATCTAACATGATATTTAATCTAGGGTTAATAAGCAAGTTTGTGCACTTCATTTAACCTTGTTGCAATAATTAGCTATACGCACTAGATTAAAACTTCTGATATGTAACACTATGTGTCTCATATAAATAAAACCGTACCCAGCAGGACTTCCAGCATACGAAGCTCCATATCCAGCAGCAGAGCCCCCATATCCGGCAGAGCCCCCATACCCGGCAGAACCCCCATACCCAGCAGAGCCCCCATACCCGACAGAGCCCCCATACCCGACAGAGCTCCTATACCCAGCAGAACCCCCATACCCAGGTGCATATCCCCCGGAACCGTACCCGCTAGAATATCCAGGATCTCGGTAGGAGCTTTGCCATCCAGATACTGGTCTGAAATAAGAAAAGAGAGGTCATGAGAAGCAAGAAAGTGCCGACAGTTATTGAAATACATTAGGTTTTTTCATGTATAGTGTTTCACATACTCTTATGAAACCAAATGTATTGCTTTGTGGCTATTATTTTGTGATTGAAATGGTTTTAAATTATTTGGCATCCACGTTGCAACAGCTGCCGCCCTCTTAGAACACTGCCGCCCCCTTAGGACGCTGCCGCCCCCTTAGGACGCTGCCACCCCTAAGCCGCGACCTATACGGCCTATGTATTTATAAATCCAGGGCTGCTAAAGTAGATAACCATATTGCCACCATGATTAATAATAATAATAAAAGCCTTTATTGAAAATATAAAAAATAATAATAATCTAGTAGCCCGCCAAACCGCATAGCGGTTTGTCGGCGGGTGGCGATTGCGAAGCTATCTAATCTACTAGCATGCACAATCGACGTCAATCATGTGCAATTATAATAATATGTATGAATACTTCACGCGTTTATCTTATCCTTTGGCATGGGCCAAGATTTCGTAGGCAAACGTAGCCGCAATGTAGAGAAAAAAAAGCAACTTTCAAATTTAGAATTTTCATGTGCGCGCGCATTTTTAAAATGTTTTTTTTAAACCTTTTATGATTAGTCCCAAGACGTGTTACCTGGAGTAGTCCCTGGCGGCCCAGGGGGTGTTGTCCGGTCGTCCGGACGCGAAGTAGTACCCTCGCCCGCCGTCGTCCCACCCTGACTGCCCGCGGTACGTCTCGTCCCACGGCCTGAAACTAATGAAATTAATTAATTATAATACTGCAAAAAGGTTAGAAAGTAAAAACTCTTAGTCCTACGCGCTATGAGTTTAGTAGGTACTAGGTACTTTCCCGCAAAAAAGTAGCCTTAAGGAAGGAATAAACCTTTCCTAAGGACTACTCTAATATATTTATCTGGGCCACATTTCATCAAAATCGGTCAAAAACAATCCTTTCTTCTTTTCATTTCAATATTAGTAAAGTTAGGTTTTAACATACAAGAAATTAGAAATCCATTCCTATGGATACGGAAATATTATGATAGATATCTAATGCATTATGCAGGTTCTATTTTATATCAAAATCGAGCTTTTAGCATTTTCTTTGGTTTCAGATTAAAAACATCTTGTATAGTATAGGTCTACCAGAATCTGATGGCAATTTTTGACAGCAGATTTTCAAAAAATATCCTTGATCATTGGATAAATTTTTATATTTGCATGTTTAACACACAGAATCAGTCGCCATAAGAAAAAAAAAGGATCAAAATGTTTTATTCCAATTACCCCGGTATTGCTAGAGTCAATTTATTTTCTCACTTTTTGCCATCAGATTCTGGTAGACCTATAATTATAGTACGTCTACGTTTCCGACTCGTTCTTGGCATTTTTATATTTTTTTCTAGCCAGCGTGTCCTTACAGGAACTAGTATTGCTATTTGTAATATCACGATTCATTCATAAGCTTTAAGTACAATATTTGCTTAATTATACAATTACAATTTATCACTAAATCTGGGGAATATCAACAACATGAAGGAATCTCGTAAAAACGTCAATTGTTTCTGGTTTTGTGATGATTGCGGATTTAATTGATGATTATAATTACGCTGACGGTAAATAGACAAGATCGTTGACTTATCTTGATGGCATTGCAGTTTTGTGTGGAAAACCATAGGGAAAACCCAGAACAAGCGGTACTATTTACAATGGCCGATAAAAGTGAAAAAACTATGGCAGGTCGGTTAGTGTCGCGAGTTTAATATTTTTTTCAACGACGAACGTTTTCGGACCAACGCGTCTTGAAATTCATTTAACAAGAAAATGGGATAGTTTAAATTTAAATATAAATATCTATGTGTTTATGATTTACTTTTGTGATTATTTTGTTTTGCCTAGCATCGAGCTTTATGTGAAATAAAGTGTCAACTATGTCGATATTACATTTATTATTATCTTCTATAAGTACTTATATTATAAAGCTGAAGAGTTTGTTTCTTTGTTTGTTTGTTTGTTTGAACGCGCTAATCTCAGGAACTACTGGTCCGATTAGAAAAATTCTTTCGGTGCTTGATAGCCCATTTATCGAGGCTAAAAAAAATGTGAAAAAAAAACGGGGGAAAATATTTGAAAGTGTTTATCTCACAAACTACTGGAGCAATTTTTATGTTATTTGGCACAGATAAAAAGTAGACCACGTGAAGGCTCATAGGCTATTTTTTGTGGGCTAATTTGTCTGTGAATTTCCTAATTTACGCGGGCGAAGCCGCGCGGAGCGTCTAGTCTATACTAATATTATAAAGCTGAAGAGTTTGTTTGTTTGTTTGAACGCGCTAATCTCAGGAACTACTGGTCCGATTTTTTCAGTGTTAGATGATAATGCAGCTTGCATTGACGTGTTGTATAAGACGACATACCATCAAAGTCTAAGGAATCATAGTATGTCGTCTTACCCTATAGATATGCCATCTTACACACGTAGACCTGAAGTGCAAGTCCAATCAGTATAGGAAGTTCACCTCGGAATTCGAGATACTCAGCTGTAAGTCTGTAAATATTTGTATATTGACACCCTAAATCTTGTCTCAAAACCTACATATGGTAGGGTGTGCGCAACTATTAAATTTCAAGGTCAAAGGTCACAAAAATTTGTTTCGGTCGCTTTTTTTGTAAATATTTCATTTCCTATGGGTTTTTTGCTATAAGTATTTATTATCAATATTGTAGAATACAAATTCTCTACAACTTTTGTATATAATTTTTTTTTTTTTATACAGTGAACCGTTTTCTTGATAGAGGGCGGAGAGCGCGCGGTCACAGCATCACTTCAGGTCAACCGGTGCCTCCGGTCGAAAACGCGCCATATACAATGTGTCCCGACACTGGTGTCCGATCCTTTAATGTCATAATCTATGGTATATTTTATATACAAATTGGCTCTCAAATTTTCTCTCTCTCTCTCACGGTTGTAAAATGGCAGCCATTTTAGTTTACATTTAGGGTGCTAATATACAAATATTTACAGACTTACAGCTGGGTATCTCGAATTCCGAGGTTCTTACCTAATTTAAGCCTAAGTTGACTGGACCAATTATGTTTTTTTAATGTTATATTGAGTTGAATTTTCTAAAACTGTTTAATTTCGTTGTTTATGAATCATTTATTTAGAAAAGTAAGTTACTAATGTCATGTGACTTATTTTATTTCAATTATTTACCTTCAAACAAAAAGTATGTCATCTTGAGCACAATTCCCCTAGGCTAGGTATATATAACATCACGCTGTGACTTTTAGGAGCAAAGAAACAGAGGAAAATGTGGAAAAAAGCGGGGAAAATTATTCATATTTGAGAGCTTTCGTTGCGTGCTGCAAAAACGGTCCAAGATACCCAAAAAATATGTATGGAAGAATTATTCCTCTTTAAATGATCTAAAAAAGAAGTGATAGTACATATCCATCTTTTAAGATTAACTCACAATAATCGTTTTTAAATGGTCTAAGAATCAAATTTGGTCGAAATGAATGCATTAATGAAATAGACGCAGACGAAGCAGTGGGTAACAGTTATAGTTTATAAAGCTGAGGAAGTTGTTCGCCAAAATATATATGATGCCCATAATAAAAAGTTCCACGCGAACGAAGTCGTGGGCACAGTTAGTTAATATATATTATATTTTACAAAACTCGGTAAAATCGAAATTTTATTACCATCTTTGACTTGCTTAAAACGTAAATCCCTCATTGATTTATTAATTTTTTGGGGCACTTTTTGGTGAATTGGAGTGTGTGAATTCATTCATTGATTCAGTTCAATCAGTGAACTAATGACCTTCTCATTGTCAATATCGCTGAAAGCGTGACGCCGTACCCCAATTGACCATAACGGGACCATATACGGGACCATATACGGTCTATCAAAACATGTCAATAGATCATTGAGAACAGTGATTGATCCGAAAGCCTAATTTGCGCAATACAAAATTCTAACAATCTGACTTAAATGTAGCTGTAACTTTAAATAAAAATGATGAGACTAGGCAAATAATTTCATATAATACAAAACAGATACTTCAAATATTTAAAACAGATATTATGTAAGAGCTAACAGACAGACAGACAGATACAATTTCACATTTATAATATTAGTATAGACTTACCTATCATGAGCTCCTCTGCCCACACCCGGTCCGTACCCGCCGTATCTGTCGTACCGATCGTCATACGGTCTTCTAAAGTCGTCGCTCCGACCGAAATCGTCGTACCGGTCGTAATCGTAGCCCCTCGAGTACGGATCGTGCGGCCGATCGTATCGTCCCCTGTAAGGGTCCCTCAGGAACCTGTCGTAGTAGTCCAGTCTATATCTGTCTCTGTCGTCGTATCTATGTCTGTTCTTGTTTCTTTTTCTGGACCTATTTCTGTCTCCCTCGCCATCTTCCGTCCCGTTCTTCTTCTTGTCATCGTCGTAGTTGTCGTCGTACTTGTTTCTGTCGCTTCTGCTGCCGTAGGTGGGTTTGTTGGACCGTCTGTCGTCGTCTCTACCCCTATCATCGTCATCGTCGTCGTCCTCATCATCATCGCACCGGCCGCAGCGCCTGTCCTCGTACCGGTCGTAGTAGCGGCTCTGGCGCTCCGGTCTTAACACTGAGGAGAGCACGGTTCCGCCATCTTTGGATTGTGCTGTGCAGGAGAGCACTACGGTTAGAAGCACCTGGAACAGAAACAATAAAATAATTTTGTATCACAAAGTATAATTTCGGACTTTATGATGCCCGGGCCCGGAAGTTTAAATTTGTGCAGAAACTCGTGTTTATAACGTCTCATTGGAACATTTTTTCAAATTGAACGAACAAGGAACATTTTTGGCCATGCCAAACGGCTGTCGCTCAGCAAAAACGGTGTAAGAAGGTGAAGACGAAAAATACACTTTCGCAATAATTTATTAATAAATCGTACATTTTACATATAACCGAATACAAATCCTACAATTCAAGTCATAAAATTTAAAAATACAACGCTTCCTACATTAATACGGAACCTCAATAACCAGCGTTAGGCAAAAAATTGACCATTGTACAGCCTGAGAAACGAACCAATATTTACACTTCCCATCAGGTGCGTCAGACACAATTGCATCTAGTTATAGTCATTTGGTTGTGTTTCCGGGTTAAATAAAGTTAATTACAATAATAGCTTAAATTACTTTTAAGATTAACTTTGTCGTACAAAGCAAATGAACCAAACCTATACCTTGTTTAATATTAGTACTATTACACTGCTTGGCTGCCAAGTTATTTTTAAATATACTCCTGTTTAAAATATATAATATTATCGGTCACTCTGCGAAGAGCAAAATTTATGTGTCCGGACTTGTATACTCTGTAATATTATCTTATTCAAGTATGCAATATTTTTCAACGGTAGATAGCATCCGTGACTAGCTACAAACTTAAACACAGGCTTCTAATTTAAGTAATTCAGACTAACTTAATTTAATTCGTGTTCAAAAACCGTGTTTTTCTAATTACCGTAACGTGTCCCCACGCCAACTTGATCTCGAAACTTGCTTGTAATTTTTATAACGTACATGTTTCAAGACGTGAGTGGAAGAATAAGGTAAGTAACATGAAAAAACTTCTCGTTTTTGGAGGCTTTAGGGCCGGAAAAATTATTTGAAATAGAAAAACTATGGATTATATGTGTAGCCAAATATATTAGCTAGGATATGAAGTAGATAAGTTACAAGTTTTATTAAAATACTTAGAGAAAAAATGAGTTATTGTCCGTTAATTATAACTTTTTAGGATAATAACTTTCCTACTAAAAATGTTGTTTTTATAGATAAAGTTTCTTCCTTAGTAAGCATGGCATATTTTTCACTAACGCGCGATTTTACTGTGTTATTGGTACTTCGCTTAACTTTTTGGTTCATAGTCGTAGAGAGTAGAGACTAGAGATACGTCTAGCCAAGTTCTAATAAGGCCAGTTAATTATTAGGTAGCTAAGCTAGATTTATGTTACAGTCAATGGTGATGATGATTGATGATACTGAGCCTAATGATATGGTAATGAGCCAAAAATCATCTAAACGATGACGGCCTTCGAGCATGAAACAATAGCGGCGGGCAAGGCCCCACATCACCCCATTGTGACGAGAGGTCAGCCCTCATTTTATGACCTCATAAACACCAGATTAGCGATAAGCGGATCCACCTATATAAGCTGTCTGTGTGAGTGCCCACGAGAATTAACTTACGCTTACTCTTTTGCCGTGATTAGGCTAAAGGCTTAGGTTCTAGCATCGCAAATCTTAGCCAAACCATCAGCGCTGGATATTAGTGCGATAGACGACCGTATGATGCTTTTATCCTTTGATGGACCATATAAACCCTGATCTAGCACTGAGCAGGCTGATAATGATGAACTAAGAAAGATGAGCTAGGAACACTCTCGATCATGTCAGCTTTCAAACAAAAAAAAAAAACTAGTCAAAATCGGTCCACCCGTTTGAATGCTACGATGCCACGGACAGACACACATACATACAGACAGACAGACAGACAGACAGACACGTCAAACTTATAACACCCCACTTTTTGTGGGGGGTTAAAAAGGGTGAACCCTGTTAATAGAGTTCTCATCATACCAAATTCAAATTATACCAAATTCCAAAATAAATTAAAATCTCTCTTAACACAGAGAGTTTTACGCGCGTGCGACGTGAAATTGCATGTTTTGCTATTTCACGTTATATGAAACAGCTCTAGTGGGTGTGTACGCGTCTAGTATGATGAAAAACAAGGCCTTTGCATCCATTGTGGATAATTTAACAATATTTTCAGAGCGAAGTAACCACTATAATAATAATAATAACTCTTCAAATACGGTTTAGTTCCTGGGACAGGATTTTAAATCTCTATGATTCTAATATTATGATGATGGCCTATTAATTTATAATTTTCCTAACGGTTGTGTGCAATGAATGAGTAAGCGGATCGCCTGATGGCTGATAACTCACTAACGTGAAAAATGTTGTGTCATTGTCAACGCTGATGATGAATCAGATATCTATAAAGATAAAATAATGTTAACAAGGATTTACAATTATGATTCCGCCATTATGTTTGGGAACAATCTCGCTGGGAACTTGACCGAAATGTACCAGGTACATAATGTACTATGTACCTTGTGCCTTGTAGATTAAGTACCATGTACCGAGTACCATGGGAAACCGCTTATCTGAGCCTTATTGCTTTTTAATCGCTCTACTTTTATTGTAAAACTACTTTTTAGTATTAAGAGGGAGCTCACACTGAGCCGCGCTGTTGATTAGAGTAGCTAGGCAAGAGTGTGGCTACTCGCCAAGAAAAATCGCGTTCCAGTAGGACGAGTTCCTTGATGTCTCTATTCTATAATATTTCTTTCATCCAAAGCTTCGGCCAATGTTATCAATTTTTATGACATTGAAGTAGGTATATAGTTTATCTTAATCGCGACTAAAGTGTACTCGGGGAATCGAGACAGTAGAGGTCATTGACTCCCTGTCAAAAATAAACCGCGATTGACAATGAAGTGTCAGATGTTCCTAGTCTAAGGGCGATATTGTATTTTGCATACTCGATGTGAACTGAATATGAAGCATATCACTTCGAACTCATAAAAAGTTGGAGATTATCATTCTAAGAGTTACCAAGAGGTTTTCCGATGAATCTGTAATAATATGTGTCTTTATAAGAGGTCAATTTTATTCTTAAATATTCTAAATACAGTGCGAGCATTTTTCATTTAGCGCCTAGACTAAAAGGTCAATGACCGCTACCGCCATGTTTCGCCGAGTACAGTATAGTTACTACCTGTATGCTATGTTGCTAAAGTATAAATAAAGTCCTTATTTTTTAATATTTCCACTTATGCAAAAACTAATTTTTCAAAAATGTTAGCCACTTTATCTACTTCCGTCTTAAATTATTATTTAATTTATATCTAAAATCCAATTCAACTTTTAATTAGTTTATTCTATGTATTGCGTCGGTGCTCTACAAATAGAGTAATATATTATGCAAAAATGTTCTTTAAAATCAGTTAAAGAAAGAAAGGCTTTCCTGAAAAGAAAAATATTTCTATCTAGTTTCTATTATTCAAATAAGCCTAAAGCCCTAATAAAATCATAGAGCTAGCATTAATGCATTTATGCTATAAAAAAATAAACATTTTTTACACAAAGTAAATTTAGTTTTTCATTTTATCCTGTGCCACTTCATTAAAACAAAAAAAAACTCACCAAAAGTAATGTCACTTTCATCTTTCACAATTCAAATTTGGAACGAATTCAAAAACTATTTGGCATTTTGTTTTTTTAATGCGATACCCCTGCGCACGGTGCAAAAGTTTAATTCGAACTGGTCGGACGCGGTTGCGCTCCAGCTTGTTATTATAGTAATTGTTTTTTGTGCATCCGTCCATCCATAGGCCTAATGGTGGACAGGCCGAAGGTTGTTATAGTCATCGTGTACATTATTTTTAGAACAAAGAGATACCAAATTACATGGCTCATGTTTATAATTGATGCACACGGTAATGTATCTCTATTATCATGCTTATGGCTTTTTAAATGTATCCTAGACATGATAATTTAAAGCTAGATGAGTTATGAGTTCACACTTCTTAAAAACTACCAGATTTCTAAGCCTTCGCTTTAAATAATAATAATAATCAATAGCATTCAAAGACATTTTTTATTTTATTTTTATATTCGTTTATAGCTCTGGAACCGTACATCATCACGATGTAAAAATCCTCTGTCTTTTCCGGATCTCAAAATATCTGTTGAAAAAATTTCATAAAAATCGGTTTAGCGTGAAGAAGTGTTAAGACAGAAAGACACTTTCACATTTATAATATTTGTAAGGATGTACAATTATTATACATAATATTTGAATAAACCTTTAATACACTATATCTAGATCCACTACTAAATTCTGCCAAAATCCTCTATGTCAGCTAAAGGTACAAGTTGGAAGCCCGCTACATGAAGCGGCAGCAGACGACGTGTCGTCGCGACACTACTGGTTTCTACGTATTTCTATGAATAAGTGTCGCTAGCTTCGTGTCGCTAGCGGCGGAAGGTACCAGGTAACCATTAGTGTCGCTGCGACATGTCGTATGCGGTTGCTTCATGTCGCCTGCTGTCAACCGGCACCTTATCATACAAAGGCGACTTAATTACACCATGTTGTTGACAACATTATAAAGCGATGATGATGATTATCGTATGTTGATTTTAAATTACACATATTAATTTGTCCAAAATACCAACCGAGTTTAAAGGAACAGGAAGCTTTATTGTTCAGCGAGAACTGTTTCCATTGCACACTTAAAGCCTTCAACTTATAAAAAAATGGGCACAGGTTAAGTACTTAAAAAAAACCAGCTCTTCTTACATAGGATATTTTATTGCTGCAATGTTTTCACGCTAGTCGGCAGCACCAGGAAAGACGGTACATAAAAAGGTTTGTTGACATTTGACAACGTTTCTGTCAATATTCCGATATGACGTGTGCAACATGTCGGATTATTTACTGTATGTGCTTATAGCGCCCTCTGCTGCGACTTGTGCGTAATATTTCCCATTATTTAGTAGTCTGTACTTAAGCATACTTTTTTCTTCTACATAATCATTATAGACCTTATTGAAAGATGATTACTTCTCAATGAAAAAGAGTTCAACGCGTATACAGGGTGTAACAAAAATAGTGATAATACTTTTTAGGGTGTGTATGTGTCCCTTGTATAGAATTTACTGTGAAAGTAGCAGCACTGAAAGAGCTAACTTTTTTGTGATTTGTATAGGCAAGCGCCGCCGCGTCATGAATTTTTCCATAAGTACTAAAGTTTTAAAAAAAGTTACTCTTTCAGCGCTACTGGTTTACAACCAACTCTATACAGGGGGCCATACACACCCTAAAGTATTATCATTTAGTTTTGTTACATCCTGTAATTTGTACAATGCTTAATAGAAAACGGACCAGCTATGGCACTCTTTCTTCCCTTACTCTCGTAACTTGGTGGAGACCAGGTACAGAGCAGACTCTTTATATATACCTATCCGACTCATGAATTATTATTATATTTCTTGTCGGAATCATAAGACAATTTTATTCCAGTGCTAAAGAGTATGAAGATGCCAGTGAATAATCAGTGGAAGACTGCCAATTTCCTACATTATAATATAGAATTTCACTAATACTTAATATAGAATTTGAATGCTATTTATTAGTGAAAAGTGTGATCTAAGAAAGGCTATTATAACCATGTACCACTTTTGAAGCAAATAAATATGAATGTGAATACCTTTCGGCTACGTATAGTGCGGTATAAAAATTAAAGCATTCGTGCCGTCTATCAATGGAAACAGTCGCCCGTAGTACGTTGTTGAATCAAAAAAGCGGTGGGCGTCGAACCGTAGCTCTGACACATCATTGTTAGCTCCCTTCCCCCTCCCCTCCCCTCCCCCCGCCTCCCCCCTCTGCTGCGGGGCAACGTGGTAGCAGGTAAATGGAGCAGTGACCTCATAGGGGTCAATACCTAAAGGGTATGTCATGTCCCCGATGTCCTAGGTCAGAAAAGTTAGAAAGATCATGATTTCGGGAAAAAAGTAAATGAATCTTATTATAGGGAAAGATGCCCAAACTTTGCAGTTTGAACATTTAATGGTCGTTCCACAGGAACTTAAGTACGAGGGAAGTGGGACAAATTACTAAAGAATTTACAGTACAAAGTATCGGCTGTCTATTCAGGTAAATTCTTCTTATCCAGCCCAAATAATACAAGAACAAACATTGCCCAGTTTGGGATTGTATTTTCTATACTATACGCTGTCGATCCTGGTACACAGGAGATACAGTGGTAGGAATGTGTGGTGGGCCAAAACCCGATAAAAAAAATATCTATACTAATATTATATCTATAGTTCTACTAGCTGACCCGGCAAACGTTGTTTTGCCATATAAATTATTTCTAGTATCAATATAAAAAGTAGATAAAAACCTATTCTCAGGCTTAACGAATGTAGTATCAGAGAAATTGATTCCTAGGCAGATGGGGGACCTACGTACTACGTAGTTTTGTCACGTTACGTCAAACTCAGCCGACAGTCTGTCGATCATGTCAATCAATATAAAAAAATATAATGTTGATTGTGATCTGTCGGCGACAGATCGCAATTAAGGCCACTAAGTCCCTAATTTACATGACTTTGAATCAATAATAAACAAACAAATAGTGACTTTTAAAAGCCAAAAAAAAAATACACATTGTTTTTTACAATGTACTTTGACAATTTGTGGTTCGAAATATAATATTGAAAACTTCACTCGATCAAAAATAACTTAAAAAATGTGGTTACATTTTGCATTTTGGTCTTTATCTAAGTGAAAAGTATAATTTTCTCCTATTTCGCCCTATCAAGGATGCGGCGAGCGTCGTAACCGCCACTGTACAAGGCGCGCTGATATGAATGTTATTTTAATGTCCTTTACGTCGATATTCGTACTGACAGACATCGGCCTGCTAATTTTAGGGACTACCTGGCCTTAACATTGAATTGACATGATCCGACCAAATGACGTTGGTCTGTCAACTGCCTAGGAATCAATTTCCTCGATGGTACATATAAAATTTCATTAAAATCGGCCGTTTTGGAGGAGCTCGCGCACAAACACTGTGACACGAGCATTTTATGTATTAGGTAACTACTAATATTATAATAAATGCAAAAGTTTGTCTGTCTGTCCGTCTGTTAAATCTTTACGTCCAAACCGCTGAATCGATTTTGCTAAATTTTTTATGGCGGTACTTTGAGTCCCCGAAAAGGAAATAGAATACTTTTTATCCCGGAAAAATGTACGGTTCTCGCACGATAAATGAACTTTGGCGCAACGGAGTTGCGGATTTCAACTAGTTCGAATTAAATAATACTTTTTAAAAATTCAAATTCAAATTACTTGGCCATTTTGCGGAAACAGTGACACGTCATGGTTGTCACTTCCTGCGAAAATGTAATAGTGCGTGGACAACGCTTTAATATTCATAAATCTTTGTTTCATTTTATTGGCGCTAAACGAGCAGAAAATTCGCCTTATTAACTAACGTGAAGAAACCGCAATATAAGCCGTGAGTGTGAGATTAAGATCTAAATTACAATTAATTGTATTATAAGTTATAAGTTGTTGCTTATGTTCCGAAATAAAACCATGTATACAGTATACTGGCTATGTAACTTACTTTAGACGACGTTATATTATATTATAATTGTACTAGTGTGCCACTGATGAGACAAGTGTGACGTATATAATGTCAACAAATTCAGATACATCAATGCACTGGCGTATATTTTGGAACAAATCAATCGAGTATGGCGTCGATTCTAGACGTCATGAGTAGTAGTCAGTATACAGAGTTAAATTTTGGAATATACTCGATTATTATTCCTACGTCCATGGAGATACATCAAAGTTTTTTTACTTTTTAATAGCAAAACACAAAGGCATGCGACAATAAATAATGCAGACGGCGCTTAACTGTCATATTGTGTCATTAGGGTTCATTCATCAATGTTCGAACCGATTACTATCGATCAGTCGATTCGGAGCTAATTTACCTCTGACCACACCCTTATACGATCGACTTAAGGACTATTCTCATGAGACTTCGAGACAACAACGACGGACTGATAAGCGAATATCACGTAATCGGCCGAATGCAATTCTGTGATTTGTGACTTTGACATTTGTGGCTAGTTTAGTCCTATGGGTAGGTTTACTGCCGCACTCAGAGTGGAACATTCAAAATTTTGACATAAGCCCCATACATTATGTATCAAAGTCTTCATTAAATTGAAGGTTAATCATAATTAAAATATGTCTCTGAGTACGGCGGTTAGAACACTTTACCAACTCTTTACCATACTCATTAGGATCTACACTGGGGATTAAAAGTTTTGTGTCTGTCTGTCAAGCGAAATTTTAACTTATCAGACAAAGGCATAACATTTTATGACTATTGTTGGCGTCAGCCAAATATTAAATACACTGATAACTTGTTAAACACTTTATCGTTCATCAGGACACTCTAGTTACAAGTTACACTTCCGTGCTTAGTCGGCAATTGTCACAAAATAAGCAGCCATCTTCTTATAAAGCAACTGCCACCTCTACTCTTACAATGTACCGGAAGAGTAGAGTGGGCGGCACCGGACATTGTATAAAAATAATAAATTCATAAAATTAATACAACTATTTAATAATCTAATCAATATTATTATAATATTAACCAAGTAATTTAATGAAAATCTATTACATTATTACATTTTTATATATTTGCAATGATAAATCTTAATAACAATCAGTAACCGGAAATTAAACAAATACATTGTAATTATTATAAATATTTGCAAAATTAATTAATTCACTTTGAGTATAAATAATTATAGATATAATTAGTTTAAAATCAACTTAAAATAATTATTACTGCCAGAGACATTTCCGTCAGATATACATATCCGGAAATGTCGCTAACACTATAACGTCTGTATACACATTGTGGACTATAGAAGTTAGAGGTTCCTGTATCAAGTAGGTCCGATTTTAGGCGTAGTTACTTGTACCGCTAAAATTAAAATAAACCGGCCAAGTGCGTGTCGGGCCACGCGCAATATAGGGTTCCGTAGTACTGCTAGTTTTTTTAAATTTTTGTATGGTCAATGAATGTACATTTATAACGTGTTTTACACTACTAACAACATCATCTCAGTTACTTTCAAAGGAATTTGAACGAAAAGTTCCTTTATACTTCGCCGAATACATTTTTTTTAGTTGATCGACTATTACTCAATAACTTATGAAGTCTTCTTAGCCGTGATAGTTATCCTTTTAAATTCAGCATATTTCCTACTCCCGTGAATTTTTTCACATTTCCAGAAGTAACCGTTTAGCTGGTGGGGGTAGAAGGGGGGGACACTGGACTCTAACGATTTTTTCCACTTTAAAACTTATTTTATAATATTTTTAAAAAACCTATCCAATGACACCCCACAACATTTCATGTACCATTTTGTCAGCATCATTAATATGTGTATTCATGCCAAATTACAGCTTTGTAGGTCCTATAATCTCTGAGCAAAACCGCGGACAGACAGACAGACAGACGGACAGACGGACTGACGGTCGGACAGACCGAAACTATAAGGGTTCCTTGTTGACTACGGAACCCTAAAAACCTTACAAGCATATAATATCATAGTGTAAAGTAATGCAAATAAACACTCGCGTTACTACAAACAGAAGGATTTTTATTAGTAGACAATAATTATTGTGAAGACTGAGGCCAGCCGTTGATTTGATCGTTTACAATAATTTTTATTTGTAAAGCTTTTTAAATCGTACGTTATTAGCCCAGTGTAAACTTGTACAGTGGCCTTGGGCTGTTATTACTACATTAGTGTTTCCGTTATGATATAAGGTAGAGCGTCCGTGGCCTAATGGGCACTCGTCGAGGGTGCAGGTTCGATCCCGGGTGGAGGCGTGTACCGATGAGACATTTTCTGATCTCGAGTACATAATACGGACACTCATACGGTGAAGGAAAACATCGTGAGGAAACCCGCACTAGTTGGTCCCAGGCGTATTGACTAGTTCTTTCCTCTGGACTAGGCCGACTATGTTGCGAGAATGCCGTATGTGCTTGGGCAACCATACGGACATTTAAAAATCTTGTCCCAGGCACTACAGTATTTGAGGAGTGGTAACTTCGCTCTGAAAATACTGTATTTAAAATCATCCACAACGGATGTAATGGCCTAGTTTTATGATATAAGCCTCTACACCGATTTCGGTGGCCGGTGTCCTAGAATCCAGGCCAGCTACAAGGGAGGCATTATAGTGCCAAGTGTATGCTCAATTAATAATTATACAAGGACACTTTCTGTTCCTATATTATTAGCCTTTTAGCCCAGCGTCTAGGGAGAGTCGAGAGTAAACACGACTGATAAGAGATGCACTGTGTCGACTTTAGAGGTCTAAGCGACGCATGGATCATCTTTCTTGTCAGACAATCGGGTGATCAGCTGGCAACCAAACTTTAATACGACATTTTTAAAGAAAGAGAAACGCTTTAAATATTAGAGGTCCCTACATTGCACCCGCGAGACGCCGGGGCAAGTCGCCATAGGTCGTCTAGGAGTCCAAATGGAAAAACCCACAAACCCTCGTAGGTACAATTAACATAGTATTCTGGACACCTGAGGTCATTGCTCGCTTACCCTTCCTGTTCGGACACCCTCTACAATTATCGTGTCTACAATCAATTTAACCAAACTTTTTTTTTTAATTTGGAATTGATTTGGAAGAAATCAATAGTGTGGTGTGCTTATCCATGTTGTACTTTTTAATTGTTTGTTACTCCAAGTTTCAAATTCATAAATCATAATCTAACTTTAAACTTCCTAGATAACGTTAAAGTGTATTTTAAATTTGATACATAATAATAATTAACTTTTTTATCCATAATATTCTATCATTTTACTTGCTAATTTTAACTACTTATGAAAACCATTTTTATTAAGCATGAATATTCCACATCAAATGATAGTAATTTTATGAAACATTATAATCACGGCACCATAATTTACCATCCAATTACCATCCACGTAAATCGAACATAAAACATTATAGATAGGCGATAGGTGTAATAATATACCTATGAAAATGCTTTTAAAGTACATGCCTGAAAGACTGAAAAACGCTCAGTCAGTGCCGCGCTCGCGTGAAAAACACATGTGTGCCGCCATATTGGAAAATTCGAATTCCGAATTCCCGCCTATATTGTTCAGTGAATTTATTTTTATTCATTGTTATTTATTAAAAATAATACTGTTGTTATAAAAATGCTTTGTAAAGTTATTACGTAATTTATATCAAATAAAGTTATGTAAATCATTGTAATATGTGACAATTGACATAGGATCGATTAATAAAATGTGAGACAGTGTCAAGTGAGTGTAGTGTAGACAAGGTAAGATTTTATTATTGTTGTACTTTCAACTGTTTCAAAAGTATTATAATTTGAATATTAATTATTCTTTTGTTGATATTGCACAATAAAAATTGCACAAACAGTTTGTTTAATATACATCATTGAAAGTAAACAGCACAACGAGCGTAACTTTTAAAAAATAATAAGTAATTGTAAAAAAACCTGCCTACAAAATTGTCATTGAACTATTATTCCCGCATATAAACGCGTATCAATAAATTGAACCCGCATTTGTCACTTATCTGAAAACAACAAATAAAATATATATTCTACTAAACAGTTCTAATCAGACAATAACTATTTCTCGGTTTACTTTCTTTGCCTTATGCCTACTAAATGTTTCCCTTTAATTTGTTCGCGCGAATCATGTTGTGGGAACTGTACATTTTGCCTTAATTTAAACTGTGGCCGTTCCCACACCAAATTTCTTTTAAATCGGTTCAGCGGCTTTAGCTTAAAGAGGTGACCAGATATGTATAAAGATAGACCCACTTTTGCATTAAAATATTGGTATTGCTAACTTTAATTTGTTGTAAATTATAACACTTCCTTGGTTCTTATTTCAACATCAGAAAAAACATTCTAACCTCAAAAGTAATGAAGGCGCGTTAATTTTTTTTTTTTTTTGATTTGTAAAAGTTCTTCTTCGATTGTTTCAGAACAAAAGAAAAGTAAAACCTTCTAAATTTTAAAATTGATGGAAGCTCGTTAAAAAAATATAACGTGTAAAATCCTTCGTCGTTGTTTCAGCACGGAAAAAAAACCTTCTAACTTGGAAAAGTGATGAAGGCGCGCGACCATGGTCGATGTCGTTGAGGAACCTGCAGCTGTTGCGGCCGCTGGACATGGGATACCGGCAGACGCCGCTGCGAGCGCCACCCACCGCGCTCTCCAGGACGCTCAGCAGGAGCGCCGAGGCCTTGGCCGCCGCTAAGAGGAGTAAGGAATTTTCTTTGAATGAATGACTGCTCAATTTATACCGCCGAGAAGTGGAACGGAATCGACTTTTCGCAACGAAAAAAGTCGAAACTGTTTATATTAACATTATACTGTTAATATAAACAGTTTCGACTTTTTTCGTTGCGAAACACACAAATTAAATACGATCCAAAAAAATTAACGCGCGTCTTCCGCGGAATTCTCAAGAATTCTCCGGTGCCGTCTGTGGAATCCGCGGTAAGTGGCGTGAACTAGTCAAGTAAAAGATACAGACTAACAATGGGAATCGTTCTCATGACGCAGGAATTCGCGAGAATGCTCGAGCATTCCAGCGAATTCCCGCGTCAATTTGAGGTAAAATTGACGCTTCCATTCCGTTCCATTCTGAGACGGTGTAAATTGAACCTAAGTTAGAGACTTAAGTTAAAACAGCTAAATCTGTCAGTCAGTCAGTCACTATAAGTAGTAATATAGTAAATGTAAGTAGGTAGGCGATGTAACGGCATGGCCCATGGGTGATGAGATGCATTTTGCAATTGGGTATTTGAAAAAAATAATATTGATTTTTTTTTATGTATTTTAAAACCTTATTAATAATATTGATATTTAATGCAAAAACCTTAAAAATGTGTTTTCAATTAATTATAAACAATTAAAAATTCATGAAATTTAAATAAAGTCACGTGACTTATAAACGCGCCATGATTGAGATGTGACGTCATAATGTTATATACATTTCAATAGTATACGGCAATATTAACCTTATTTCGTTTTTGTTTAAGGTCAAAATTGTTTGCGCTAACTATAATGTCATCTACGTAGCTAAACTTTTTAGTAAATCCACAATAAACTCCCTTCGATATTTTAAGTACTGAAGGTGTGTTTTGGTTTTCAGTTTTAATAAATTTAAGGCTTATTTGGGTTTAGAAGTACGCGTCCAATCAAAACATTCGTTTGTTAAACAATTCGTGGTATGTCAGTTCTACTGTTTTTATTGTTCTGTGGTGAACAATAACATTATTACGTCACACGCGCTCGGGTTTGTGCGGGAGCTGTCGCGGTCGGCGTGTCTTCCAATTTTTATTTTGAAATAACTTTTGAATTATTGCGAAAAAAAAATAAAAAAATATGTTTTGTTATAAAACTTTTATATGATCTTTCGATTTATCACAAAAAAAATGTTCAAATACCCAATTGACCATTCAAAACTGAACTTTACTTACTACCCAAAAAGGTACACATTAAATTGACAGACTGTAGTGTTATGCTGCCATAATTGTAAGATAACTTATTTGGATGTTTGTATTTCATGTAACTGCGATGTTTAACGTTTCTATAGTATACATATTATACATGTTTGTCTTTTCAAGGTTACCGTAGCCCTCAAAATAGCTGCTACAAGTCTCCATCAACAACAACTGCACAATAAATAATTCTCAACAATGTAAGAGATTAAGCGGGCACTGAGTATTATAAGGGGGCAAACGAGCAAACGGGTCACCTGATGGAAAGCAACTACCGTCGCCCATGGACACTCGCAACATTAGAAGAGCTGCAGGTGCGTTGCCGGTCTTCACTCGGAAGTAGTAATTACTCTATCATGCCCACCAGGTAAGGAGCCAAGCCGCAAGGCCCGCAGCACGGAGAAGGCGGGCCTGGTGAAGGGGTCCAGCTCGCTCGGTCTGCCGGCGCTGGTGAGGAACCGGAGCGACGACAGCCTGAGGACGAGGAACGGCAGGTGAGATTGTCTAACGGCTAACCGCTAACCACTTGCACAATTCCCGCGCGATAAACCAATTTTGGAGCAAGGAGTTGCGGCGCCACGTCTAGCATACAAGGTGTAACAAAACATAGTGATAATACTGTAGGGTGTGTATGAGTCCCTTGTATTGAATTCACTGTGAAAGTAGCAGCGCTGAATAAGCTATTTTTTTACCTATACACACCCAAAAGTATTATCACTTATTTTATTTTAAATTTGTTACACACTGTTTATTATAACCTCAGCGACCAGGCTGTCTGTCTTCTCAATAACTACTGCTAAATATGCCTTATTAACCACCGACAGCGAAATTTATACAGGAGCCACTATTGTAAATGTAATATTATCATGTTTTCATGACCAAAACATTACCATTGTTTGGTTCGCGTAGCGGCTGATTGCCTCATACAATATTCATCCCCCACTTCGCTCGTCGTTATTGAATGAGTTCGGGGGTTACTGATTTACTGCTGGGGTTCAAGCACACATTACTGAATACTACGATAGTTATTAATATATTATTATGAGTATGTTCATTCCACATAAGTACTATCAGAGATGTTGATTCCTAGGCAGATGGGAGACCTTCGTAGTTTGGTCGCGTTACGTCAAACCCAGCCGACAGCGGGGCTAAAATGGTCACATTTAGCAATTCCTCTCAATAAATTATTCAAAAAATGAATTGTCAAAACTGTCAAACTCACGAATGTCAAATTAGTACGAACTTAGAATCTGCGGGGCTAAAATGGTCGCTTTGGAGAATCATATGATGAATCATAATATGATTCATTTTTTAAAAATCACAAAATTGATACTCTGTTTGCAATTCAGATGTCTAAAATCGTACTAATTTGACATTTGTAAGTTAGACAGTTTTGACAATTCATTTTGTGAATTGATTGAGAGGAATTGCTAAATGTGACGATTTTAGCCCCGCTGAATTGCCAACACAGTGTCAATTTTTCGATATCTAAAAAACGAATTCATATTATGATTCTCCAAAGCGACCATTTTAGCCCCGCAGATCACAATTAACATTGAACTGACATGAACTGACCAAATGACGTCGGTCTATCAACCGCCTAGGAATCAATTTCCTCGATGGTACATTTCATATAACAAAACAAAGAGATACCTATATTTTATAACACTCGGTTTTGTTACACCCTGTAAAATGTTATGTGGATGCAGGATGGAAAGTAGGTACTTTCTTTATTTGACTGTTGCAAATGGCTAATTTAATATTATTTAGTGATGTGTGTTTTTAGGGTTCCGTACCCAAAGGGTAAAAACGGGACTCTATTACTGAGATTTCGATGTCTGTCCGTCTGTCCGTCTGTCTCCAGGCTGTAACTCAAGAACCGCTATAGCTAGACTTCTGAAATTTTCACAGATTGAGTATTTCTGTTGCCGCTATAACAACAAATACTAAAAACGCAATAAAATTAATATTTAAGGGGCCCCCCTTACAACCAACGTGATTTTTTAAGGTTTTTTCGCTCGTAATGAATAATGGTAACAGCTAGGCACTTGAAGTTTTCACAAAATCCATAAATATATTTGCACTTTAATAATTAATAATAAAATTTTAATTAAGTAAATATTTAAGGGGGGCTCCCATACAAAAAACACAATTTTTTGCTAAATAACTGTACTCTATAACGGTACGGAACCCTTCGTGCGCGAGTCCGACTCGCACTTGGCCGATTATTCCATTATTACGCATCGCATTCTTCTCATTTTCTGTTAAAACGCTGTCCCTATTTATATAAACTTTAAAACTACGCTAGATCCGATTTTTATGTATAAAGTGATTTAAAGGAATCCTTAAAAAAAGGTAATTACGGAATAACAAAGGTATTTATTTACATATCAATGAAAAACGTGTCAATTTTTGTAGCTAATTATTTCTCTGATGTTTAGAGTGAAATTGGTGCTTGATCTATTGATATTAAATCCTGGAGATATTCATCAGTAAGTCGTAACCGAAATCTATTTTTAACGAAGTTCATCTTCGAAAATGCTTGGTCCGCACACAATGGGTCTGCGGTCCGGATGCGGACCGCGGTCCGCCATTTGGTGACCCCTGGTATAAGACATGCATAACAATATAACGTGTATGGCAAAACAACTTTGTCGGGTCAGCTAGCATAATTATTATATATACGTGCTGACGCGATGCAGGAAATGATTCACGGTAAGAATTGCGTTGAGTAACGTTACTTTACGAAATAATAAGTCAAGGTCATAGGCCTTTTGTAATCGTGGAAATGCGTGGAAAGTCATCGCTACGTCATAGTGTGACTGTCTACCGATTGTGTGAGGAGAAAACAATAATCATACCTCCAGGGCCCTGATTCACAATGCGTAATTCGACTCGGATTCGGAAACTTCATCGCGCGACATCCAATAAACGCTCGCCGCGGTAGACATTGGCCAATGACCGCACGGTAAAGATTCCGAATCCGAGTCGATCGGGAATCGTGAGTCGCCCTGCTGATGACTCTTTAGTAGGTAATCCACTCATGTATTCAATTATGACTTAGTATCGTATAAGTGACTAAAGAGTCATCATCATTTTCCCTTATAAGCCTTTTATGAAAAAAGTCAAAATTAACTGTTACTTAAGTAACAGTTAATTTTTGACATTTTGTAACAGTTAATTTTGACTTTTTTCATAAATTTAGGCTTTAGGGCCGGGAAAATGATTTAAAGTAGGATTTGAAATAAAATAAAACCGGCCAAGTGCGTGTCGGGCCACGCGCAATATAGGGTTCCGTAGTACCGCTAGTTTTTGATAATTTTTGTATGGTCAATGAATGTACATTTATAACGTGTTTTACACTACTAACAACATCTGTTCATCTCAGTTAAGTTCAAAGGAATTTGAAAGAAAAGTTCCTTTATACTTCTCCGAATCCGTCCGTCTGTCTGTTTGTCTCCAGGCTGTATCTCAAGAACTGCTATAGCTAAACTTCTGAAATTTTCACAGATTGTGTATTTCTGTTGCCGCTATAACAACAAATACTAAAAACAAAATAAAATTAATATTTAAGGGGGGCCCCCATACAACAAACGCGATTTTTTCGGCCTTTTTTACTCTATATCAATAATGGTAACAGGTAGGCTCTTGAATTTTTTACAAAGTCCTTTATTATATTATGTGTACTTTAATATTTAATTATAATATTAAAATAAAATAAAAATTTAAAGGGGCTCCCATACAAAAAACACAATTTTTGGCCTATTTTTGCTCTATAACGGTACGGAACCCTTTGTGCGTGAGTCCGACTCGCACTTGGCCGATTATTTTAGATGATCGAATATTACTCAATAACTTATGAAGTCTTCTTAGCCGTGATAGTTTTCCTTTTAAATTCAACATATTATTCCTACTCCCGTGAATTTTTTCACATTTCCAGAAACAACCGTTTAGCTGGTATAGGATAATAAATAAGAAGGGGTATATTAAATAAGAAAGGGGGAAACTGGACTCTAACGATTTTTTCCACTTTAAAACTTCATATTTCACAAATGGATCCCTTAATCGGAAAATGATCTATGAATACTCATAATATTTTTTAAAAACCTATCCAACGACACCCCACACGGTCGGGTGGACGCGAAAAAAAAACATTCCCGCTTGATGTGTAGGGGAGGTACCATAAAAAAATATTTTATCAAGAATTTATATACCATTTTGTCGGCATCATTAATATCTGCATTCATGCCGTATTACAGCTTTGTAGGTCCTATAGTCTCCGAGCAAAACCGCGGACAGACAGACGGACAGACGGACGGACAGACCGAAACTATAAGGGTAATTTACCGTATTTAGAGCCTTATAAACTCATAATTTGAAACCTACAAAGTTATAATAAAAATACAGAAATAATCTTCAGTATATCAACATTCCTTTCCCCGTTTAAATTTTGTATTTTTGTTTATTATACTCATGATATTAGCTTCCAAAGTAATATCAATTTTATTAAAATTGAAGCATACTTTCAGCATCTCCTTAATTTGGCACAGATTTATAATTTTCATTAGAACACAGGGAAGGACATAGGCTGCTTTTTTACGGGAAAATGCACGCGGTTCCCGCGGAAATTCTCATTAACGCGGGCGGATACAATAAAGTGAAATCTAGACGAGCCTATAATAATATGAATGAGCCAGCCGCGTCGGTACCGAAACTCCCACATACAAATTAACGCAAGGTTACGATATATATTAATAACATACAATCGTTGTCTAACTTCTATTGGAAATCTTAGAGCCTGAGTCAAATTGAGCTAAAATGTATGAGACGCGGGCGGCCGGCCTTACGTTTTCCGTAATATGCGGCATACATACATTCTCCGTATGCGATTTTCAAATTTCGTTTTCCGTATTCGGAAATCCGAATGCATGGAATCAGTAGAAAATACATTAACTGCCGCACACGTCCGGTTTTCTCCGTACGGAACGAATTCTGTACACGTATACGTTTCAAGGGCAAGTCGGCGCGTTTGCGCGTGAAAAAACGAACGTTTGCCCTAGTCTGACAGAATTCCGAATACGGAAAATGAATTCGGAAATTGTAAGCGATATATTATTACTAAGTGATGTTTTTAAATGTCAAATCCCACACATTTTTTATTTTTTTTTCTTAGAACGTATCTTTGTTCATTCGAAACCACCACAAAATACGTGTTTATTACAGTAGACTGTAGTCTATCGATTCGCCACATCAAAACAAACAAACTTTAGTTCGGCATTATAACGGGTGTAAGCGGGTCAATACATAGGGACTAATGACTATCGATTCACATGTCGCTTCATACGTTGTCACACCACCTTTAGCCAAATTGCATTCGATACGGACGGTGAAGATAGAAATCCAGGGATTTTTAACCGACTTTAAGTAAAGGAGGTTGTCAATTCGATTTTATGTATGTATGTATAATATTTCCAGCACTTCTCACACACTTTCCAGCAGCAGGTTTCGTATAATATAATAATATGTTAGTCAATCAGCGTCTGAACAAAATTGCCAAACAAAAGTGTATGTATATGTATGTTTTTATGTTTGTGCATCTACAAGTTGGGATTGCAATCCGAAAAACCGGATCCGGTAATCCGGCGGATCCGGCATAATTTTACGGATCCGGTGCTAGCTGATAAACTGATATGGTTGTTGCATGTTTAAGCGTGAAGAAGTATCTAATGCGGGTGCTTGTACGGGTAAGGAAAAATCGCGACGAAACCCGCACAAAGTTAGTCCCAGACGTATTGACCTGTTCATTCCTCTGGACTAGGCCGACTATGTTGCGAGAATGCCATATGTGCTTGGGCAACTATACGGACATTTAAAATCTGGTTCCAGGCACTACAGTATAATTGAAGAGTAGTTACTTCGCTTTGGAAATCCATACTAATATTATAAATGCGAAAGTGTGTCTGCCTGTCTGTCTGTCTGTTACCTCTTCACGCCCAAACCGCTGAACCGATTTTGCTGAAATTTGGCATGGAGATACTTTGAAAGGACATAGGATACTTTTTATCCCGGAAAAATATACGGTTCCCGCGAATAAATGAATTTTGGCGCAACGGAGTTGCGGGCGTCATCTAGTACT
The DNA here is from genome assembly GCA_905187585.1 of Cyaniris semiargus. NCBI lineage: Eukaryota > Metazoa > Arthropoda > Insecta > Lepidoptera > Lycaenidae > Cyaniris > Cyaniris semiargus. Next base: position 643,329 of record LR994559.1, read on the forward strand.
GTATAAGTCAGCTGCATAAAATGCAAATGCCTTGTTTTTTAATTAAAAAACAAAAAAAGGATGATTTTTGCTTTTTAGTTCAGTGTCATCAATCCGGTTTGACGAGAACCCGGTCAAATCCGGTCCGGATTGAAAATGACGCCGGATTGCAATCCCTATCTACAAGTCCGATTTGAGTTTTTTTTTTTTGTTGTACCTACCGGCTACCTACACAACACCTAGTAGGTATTGTTCAACTTAGGGAATACTGCAAGTTTGAAGCGGTTTGGGCATGAAGAGGTAACATAGCAGACAGACAGACACACTTTTGCATTTATATATAATATTAGTATGGACAGTGTATTATAGTAGGTTCGACCAATCTCTACTGGCTGATACCAGAGTTTTGGTTAGGATTATCTTTATTGCCTCAGGCAAATATGAGTGATTGAGGAAAGTTTGACGACGAACTTGACTTTTGTAGTTCAAGGGTGAATTTAATGGCTTTATGACACTTGATTTTTCCTCCATTATTTCGTTAAACAAACATTCAAACCAGTAAATAAAAATCGCGATACCTTGAATATGAGTACTAATATACCATACACAATCATTGTGTAACAAACATAGAAAAGATAGGTACAATAACTACGAATAATAAAAACTAAGGAAACGTAACTCCCATACTATTACCGTTTTAAATTTGGTTCCTTTCGAACTGTCATGTAACGTCAGTCTGATACCGCTCAAGGCATAAAGTTAATATACCTAGCGGAATAGAGCAACAATCTCGAGCTGTCAAACGAAACCGAAATTGGTTTACATCTGTGTGTAAAAATATGTGTACGTATACACTTACACAAGCATGATTGAACTTGAATTCTATGAGATTAAATTGTCAACGTGCCGATAAGTGCCGACTGGACGTCAAAAAAAAGAGTTCTGCTGTCATGTATCACACGTCTCTTTTTACCACGCAGTGTTACTGATAGTGACATCTCTCTTGCTCGGGCCTTTGTTTCTCTATTCCGCTAGATATATTAACTTTATGGCTCAAGGCCACCTAAATATTGCAAATGTAATGAAACGTGTACCTAAGGTACACATTTTCGACAAGTATTGTAGAACATGTTTTTTGACGGAGTTACTTTTCCTTAGTTTTTATTATTCGTAGTACAATAAGTAATAAATGCTAACGTCGACTAACATGACACAAAAGTGACTGTGGCCACAGTGCCTGTGACATACGGACGGACAGACAGACATGACGAATCCATAAAGGTTCCGTTATTTGTCATTTTGCTACGAAACTCTAAAATGTTTCTAAAGGGCTTTGGCACATCTAAGAGTACGGTTACACGGTCAGTCTGGCAGCAGTTCATGTCCATCGGTCCCAGACTGATGCCAGAATGATGACCGGAATGTACTATCAGAGAAGTTGATTCCTAGGCAGATGGCGGACCTAAGTAATTTGGTCGCGTTAAGTCAAACCCATACGACCGATCACAGCTAACATTGAATTGGCATACGCCGACCACATGACGTAGGTCCGTCAACTGCCTAGGAATCAATTTCCTCGATGGTACATACATAGTAAAAAAAGGATCAGTCCGTCAATCGCACGGCTACGCGATCATTCTCCCGTTGGTCTGAATCAGACTGTTGGACTGAACTGACGCCAGACTGATTGTGTAACCCTAGTCTTAGATTGAGGCATGATATAATAAATACACGCGCTTACGCACACATCCATACTAATATAATAAATGCGGAAGTGTGTCTGTCTGTCTGTCTGTCTGTTACCTCTTCACGCCCAAACCGCTGAACCGATTTTGCTGAAATTTGGCATGAAGATACCTTGAGTCCCGGTGTTCAGTCGAATATGTATCCTCTTTAAATTTAAGAAAGTAACTAATGACAAGTTGAATTGTCAATAGATTCATTGCTAAAATACAATGAAAAAGGAAACAGACTAAAATATGGCTTGTAACAGCACCTAGGAAAAGTAAATAAATTATACTTTATAAAGCTTTACAGCCTTTGAGTTGTAGATAGACCTTTTAGTAGTTTGAACACCCGGGATAAGCTAATTTTGGTGCAACGGAGTTGCGGGCATCATCTAGTGCATAATAATAATACGCTACTTAGCATTATTTCAATGAATGAAAACGTGAGAAACAACCAAACCAGCTTCGCTTTTTCCTCTAGCTTATTTATTCGGTCCAAAGTCTATATTTTAACTGGCTTCTTCAAAAAAGAGGAGGTTATATATGTCTGAGGATAATTTGAAAAACATCATCAGCTATTCAAATGTAAAGAACTTGTTAAATCCTTGACATTTGTAACGCCGACGTCGAGCTGTCAGACTAATAGATACCACGAGCTGAACTCTGGATAAGTGGTGAATAACTTATCGATTTCTACACCACTGCGGCTATAATGACCAGTGAGTGAAAAATACTAGTTAATTCGATCGAATAATGAGACAGATTAGCGGCCCGACACACCTTGACAATAATTATTATGGACTAAAATTACACTTACGAATTATTTAATCTTAAAGTCAGTAAATATTATTTCATTACTTTTTAAAGTTGTTTGGCGGTTTTTTTTTTAATTTCTTAATTTAATTTTATTTCATGCTTTTTAAACTTGTGTAGGTTATAGTGCAGAATAAATCTTATCAACAAGATCGTATCATTAGTATTTAAATGTCCTTTTCGGTGAGGCCGTTAATATGAGCCCAAACACGAAACCTCCACCTTGGGTTCATACGGAGCTCGGCTCCTATAGGATCCAGGTGATGCTGCAGCAGCAGCATGCAAATATTTACTGTTTATCTACGTCTTACTGGTTGTCGCAATTAAAATGAGCCCAAGCGGCAAGCACGAAACCTCTGCTCTAAGATGGCGAGGAATTGGATATCCTATTGATTACCAGGTGATGCTGCAGCACTAGGTCAACTTTCCATTAATGTGTATATGTATACTGTATATTCACAAATGTCACGAACTAGAATGAAATATTAAACCCATCAAACGACTGTAAGTTGCTAACGGCCTTTCATAAACCAGATAAACCCAGATTTTCCAGCTCTAAGCAGGTTGATGATGATGAATTATAGCTAAGAACACTCTCGATCATGTCTGCTTTCAAAAAAAAAAAAAAACTAGATCAAAATCGGTCCACCCGTTTGGATGCTACGAATCATAGCATCCAAACGGGTGGACCGATTTTGATCTAGTTTTTTAATACGATGCCACGGACAGACATACACACAGACAGACTGACAGACAGACACGTCAAACTTATAACACCCCTCTTTTTTGTCGGGGGTTAAAAATTGTGAAATCATTTTAATTTGTTGCAAATTATTTCGCCTATAAATATGTTTCTATAACATTTTACACTAAATTAAAAATTTAAAACAATTTTAATAAAAAAAGTAATGAAATAATATTTACTGACTTTAAGTTTAAATAATTCGTAAGTGTAAAGTAATATTTTAGTCCATAATTATTGTCACGGTATGTCGGGGGACCGCCAAGTAAACTACGACAACAGCGACTACTGACCCTTAAACTATAATGTTATGTGAAATCAAACATCTACATTAGCGGTCCCCCGACACACCTTGACAATAATTATGGACTAAAATATTACTTTACACTTACGAATTATTTAAACTTAAAGTCAGTAAATATTATTTCATTACTTTTTAAAGTTGTGTTTTTATTATTTTTTTAATTTTCTTTTTTGTTGTTTAACTTTTTTAAATATATTTTACAAAAAAAATTACCTCACACCTGAATTAGCTAGTGGTACCGCGCTATTTCTGAGTTAGGAAATCGATCCATCTTTGCTCACTCTTGTTGGTGAACGTTGTTTCATAGCTTTTTTCGGCGGTATTAAAGACGACTCACTAGACAGGCTTGCGATGCCAAGACAGTGACTAAAAATTCATTTAATTTATGATCGCTGCCTCCAACTCAAGATGCTGCTCGTTTTCACAGTCTCCAAGTATATCACGGTCCAGTCGTGGCTCGGAAGATATCAAAATCCTGAAGATTGGGGCTGGAAAAAGCATGCTGCAAATATTTGAATGCCAATACAAACTTCCAAGCCTCCAGCACTCTCCGATCTCATGAAATTAATTTTCTGCGGATGCAATTAATTTCTGCATGTGTGGCTGCAGAAAAGCAGGCCTGAAATGCTCTACACTTACAGTATGCCTCCATTGTTCTGGCGAAACATGCAGTAACATAAAAAAAGATCACTTTTTGCTTATAACTTGGGCTCGGAAAAATATGTATTAAAAATTCCAAAATATGTACATAAAAATATATGGACGAAAAAATCGAAAATACGGAAAAAATATGGAGTATAAAATAGCAATATGAAAAAAATATGAAGTATAAATTACAATAATTAAACATTGTTTTAGTGTAGGTAAGAAAAGAGTCACTCATGACAGTTAACAAAGAGATAAAGGCCAGAAATATGCTATGCTGGCTATGCCAGAAAGCATATTTGGTTTGGGAATAAAAGTCTTTATTATAGAAAAGGTCTTTATAATTACTGTACCTACATAGTTACGGCTATATTACAAAAAAAAAACTATGAAGAAGATAGCGATTTCAATAAAAAAAGCACGTCACATGACGTGATGGGTGCATACTGCATAATTAAACATCAAAAATCCGCACAGAATTTTGTTTTTTTTTTTTTATGTATTACTGTGTTTCTTTATTTTATCCGAAGACCGAAAACATACTTCAATTTTTGTTTAGCCATGTCAGCAACAGGACCTTCAGCATCTGAAACTTTATTTTCTATTTCTTCAATAATCTTCTTTGGAAACAAAATACGACGATAAAACGCGAGAGGAATGAAATACGCAGCTGCATGGTGGCGGGAACGTATTTTTTTTTCGTATTTTTGTGAATATATGGGTGATTGTGACATTTTCTTGCAAAATATGGACTTATCTTTGTAAAACCCTAAAATATGGAAAAAATATGGAAAATAAAACTTGGTTTTTCACAGTCTAAACATGATAATTCATGTAACAAACACATTCTAGGCCGAAAACCGCGTAAAATAAAAATATGTATTTACATATAAATCCGGGTCCTACTTATAACTTTCTTAATTTTTAATGTAGAGTAAAAAGTTATATAAACATATTTGTAGGCAAAATAATTTGCAACAAATTATGATTTTCATAATTTGTTGCAAATTATTATCACGCTAAGACTATTAGGAGCGAAGAAACAGAGGAAAATGTGGAAAAAAATGGGGAAAATTATTTGAAAGGGCTTATCTCATGAACTACTGGAACAATTTTTATGCTATTTGGCACAGATAAAAAGTAGGCCACGTGAAGGATCATAGGCTATTTTTGGTGGGCTGATTTGTCCGTGAAATTCCGAATTTACGCGGGCAAAGCCGCGTAGAACGTCTAGTATAGTATATTATACATGTCACGGTAACCATTATTCTTTTGTGTCTAAGATTAATTGAGTGTAACACAATAACGTTATCTGATTGCCTAGGTAATACCGCTAATGCGATGACTCTACATTTTTTAGGATCATAAATAGAACTAGTAACCTAGTGAGTTTTTTTCGGAATATTTTGGTTTTGAATGTATTACGTTAGCCAGTTTTATATTTATGGTCGTACTCAGACACATATGATTATAGTGAGTGTAACAAAGTGTGCCTAACCGGCGAGTGCGCCATATATAGCTATTCTTCCACACCGTTAATTTAAAATCTCCAATTAGCATTATGGAAAAATAGCTATATGGCGCAATTATTATTAATGAAGAGTTTGACATAACCTCCGTGCATTAACAGACCGACAAATCTTAATTAATTAAAATTAAGCAATTATTAACATAATAAAGTAATCATTAGTGCTGCGATTACGCTTGTTATCTAGAAAATTTGAGATTACAAGTGTCGTAGCATTGCTACGAAGGAACCGCGTAGTACGTAGCACCGCTACGCGTTGGCTACGAACAAAACAGTACTACGGTCTACACTCTAACCCGCTTACTAATAAAAAGTTACACAGGTGTATAGAGGGTGCATAAGATTTTTTTCTACTAATAATCATTTTTTGACATAAGGCCTGTATAACGATGCTGTCATTTCCATACTAATTTCTCGGTATAGACTCTGTGTAACGTGTGTGTAACTTAAAAACTCCCGTTTAACACACGTTGAACGCATGTTTAAGAAGTTTTTATAAGTAAGAGGGTAATTATATAATATTATGAGACTTTTTTTTTTCACTTTCACACGGTAAACCTTATGTGGTCGTCTCGGCAACATTTTACATGAAATGTTTTTGACTGGAATTATTATTTACCCATTTATAAAGTTAAGTATATAAGGGGTTATCCAATGAGGACTAGACGACTTTTTTTTAAATAAAATTAAAACCATTTGAGATATTTCAAAAATTTTAGTATCGAATTGAAGTACAATGAAAACATTTTTGAATGGAACTCGACTTCGCTCATATAGTCACCGCAGGCACGTTTGCAGCGATGATTCGTTGAACCCAATTTTCTATGACTCGGCCACACACACTATATGAGCGAAGTCGAGTTCCATTCAAAAATGTTTTCATTGTACTTCAATTTTTTTATTCACGTTTTTTTTTCACGTATTCAAGTTTTTTTTACTTCACTTGTTAGTGATAAAGTCTAATATTACTTCGATCGCGGATTCTTGGAAATCTATTGTAAATCTATTGTTCTCGCGGCCCGAGTGGGCCTTATCGGAGTTGAAGGGATATTATACCTATATTTGCTCATTTGTGTTTAAAGTTACTCTGGATTAAATATCATGTCATCTCTTTTATTTTTCGTATACTTTATCAAAGAGATAGCGTGACTTAAATAAATAATAAATAAAAATTGTTTCATTTCTGAGTATATTTGAAACAAATCTTTTCTGTACCTGGGTAAAGTTGTCTTTAGCCCAGTTGCACGATGTGGTTTAAGTCATTTAACAGTTATTACAGTCAGATTTCGTGTACCTGTTGTGTATGTTATCTTGACAAAGTCAACTGTTATTGTAGTCTAAGATCCTTGTATCTGTGACAGCGGCAGCAGCCGCGCCGGCAGCGCGGACCGCAGCACGCGCGGCTCCAGCACCACGCTCAACGGCGACGAGGACAACATCAACGTCGTGGTCAGGTCAGTCAGACAGTTATGCTGACAGGGCAGTATGACAGTCAGTCAGTTAGTCGAGTAGATAGATGGTACGTCGGGCTGTCTGTCAGTCAGGCCAGCGCGGACCGCAGCATGCGCGGCTCCAGGACCACGCTCAACGGCGACGAGGACAAAATCAACGTCGTGGTCAGGTCAGTCAGACAGTCATGCTGACAGTAGGGCAGTACGACAGTCAGTCAGTTAGTCGAGTAGGTAGACGGTACGTCAGGCTGTCAGTCAGGCCGACGCGGACCGCAGCACGCGCGGCTCAAGCACCACGCTCAACGGCGACGAGGACAACATCAACGTCGTGGTCAGGTCAGACAGACAGTAATGCTGACAGTAGGGCAGTATGACAGTCAGTCAGTTAGTCAGGTAGATAGACGGTACGTCAGGCTGTCAAATAAACAAACAATTTTTTATTTCCCTCAAATACAGTTTTACACGTTATCTTAAACAGTCAGTTATCTTAAACTGTCAGTCAGGCCATCAGACTTGCGACAGTCAGGCAGTCAGTCAGGTATCAGTTAGTCTTCGAGAGCTGGCAATACCCGCGCTGTCAGGCAGTCGGTCAGTCAGTCAGCCGGTCAGGCAGTCTGGCGGCAGTCACATAGCCAGAGGGTTACAGTGCCAAGAAATATAAATAACCTAGGTGATCTGACAAAAAAACTAGCATTTTGTATGTAATTTCTCTTGAAAGCGCCATTTGCTTTCCAGGGTGCGTCCCCTGAACGACAGGGAGCGGGCCGTCAGGGAACGCGAGGTGCTGGAGTTCCCGGGCAAGGGGCAGGTGATCTGCGCCGCCCCGGGACAGAAGCCCAAGGTGTTCTCGTACAACGTGGTCTTCGAGCCAGCCGCCACGCAGGTGATGAGCTGATGATGATGAGGTACTCCAGGGTGCGTCCCCTCAACGACAAGGAGCGAGCTGTCTGTAGGTCGCTGATGATTAAGATGAAGAAGTGCTTATAATAAGAAACAAAACTTCTAAAATAAAGCAGTGAAGACATCTGAAGTGAGCTAAGGAATCCGCTCAGGTCGCTGATAATAACGTGGGATGCTCTAGAGTCTAGAGGTGCTCAGAAGGAGAAAAAAACTTCTATAAGAATGTCATCGGAAGTAACCTAAAACAGGCGTAAAGCTGCCTGTCAATGCTAGTTTATTTTAAATATTCGAGACTTTTGTTCTTCAGGAGGACGTGCTAGAATATTCCGGTGTGAAGCGTCTGCTGGAGATGGCGGTGGAGGGATTCTCGGCGACCGTGCTGTGCTACGGACAGACCGGCTCCGGGAAGACACATACACTCACCGGACCGCCGGGCCTCGTGAGTACACTGGAGTCTAGAGCGTAGAGTGTAGATTATATTATTATATTGTTACGTGCTAGGGTTCGAAGGATTTGGAGAGAAAGGCCCTGACTCTTTTGAAGACTTTAATCACTAGCATTATAAGGTCTAACACAAAGCACTGGGTCCAAAAACTAAGCATTCACAATGTCTTAAGTCGTAGCCAAGTCGTAGGTTTCACTGGTATCTTTTGATCACTACTTTTCACTCCGAAGACACCTCGAAAAGGCTCAAACTGAACTGATTCACTGGCTCGCCTCCCTGCGGCTATTTATATGGGCCGAGACGAGTCCCATACTGTTCCAGAAAGATCCTTTCTAGATCGTACCTGACTCGCGTAAACAAGGTCGAAGGTTTCTAGAAAATTCGCGCACCTAACGCCATCTAGTATCGAGTAGGGGGTTTCATTTTGTTTTTGTCCAAACATATTACCAAATATCGGGAAGAACGCTACACGTTATATATTATGTCGCAGGGGATTGTATATTTAGCCGTATTACATTACGGCTAGCCGTTTTTTTTGGGGTTCCGTAGTCAACAAGGAACACTTATAGTTTCGGTCTGTCCGTCTGTCCGTCCGTCTGTCTGTCCGTCCGTCTGTCTGTCTGTCTGTCTGTTTGTCTGTCCGCGGTTTTGCTCAGAGACTATAGGACCTACAAAGCTGTAATTCGACATGAATGCACATATTAATGGTGCCGACAAAATGGTATATAAAATCTTAAAAAAATATTTTTTTTATGGGACCTCCCCTACACAACAAGCGGGGATGAATTTTTTTTTCGCGCCCACCCCACCGTGTGTGGTGTCATCATTTTCCAATTTAGGGATCCATTTGTGAAATATGAAGTTTTAAAGTGGAAATAATCGTTAGAGTCCAGTGTCCCCCCCTTCTACCAGCTAAACGGTTGCTTCTAATAATAATATTTTTTTTATTTACAAAATATGGTAAAATAAGATGGTACAAATTACAATTTAACAGTGTCTCACATATTTAGGTCTAGAAATGTGAAAAAATTCACGAGAGTAGGAAATATGCTAAATTTATAAGGAAAACTATCACGGCTAAGAAGACTTCATAAGTTATTGAGTCGATCAACTAAAAAAAATGTATTCGGCGAAGTTTAAAGGAACTTTTCGTTCAAATTCCTTTGAACGTAACTGAGATGATGTTGTTAGTAGTGTAAAACACGTTATAAATGTCCTGTCATTGACCAATCAAAAATTAGCGGTACTACGGAACCATATATTGCGCGTGGCCCGACCATAAAGTTAATATACCTAGCGTCCGCTAGGTATATTAACTTTATGGGCCCGACACGCACATGGCTGGTTTTTTATCTTATGGGACACAAATAGACTGAATTTTTGCCGGTCACCAACAAACCGCTATTGCCATTGATTTTTTAACTTCGTTATTCAGAAAAACAAACGCGAACCTGTCTTCGATGGCTATTGTTTGTTCATAAAATATTCATCCACTATGATATGCAGCTGGCCTACGAAATCGATTTTTATATAACACTGTTTGACCTAAAATATGCTAATATTGTAAGTAAATAGTTACTTTAACAATTCTAGAAATAAAGAACATGACAATCTGCAATCTGAAGAGAGCAATTCTTCTTATAGAGAAATGCCCCGTACATTTCTGTATGAGAAGAATTGCTCTCTTCAGCACTATCAGCGTTAAAAATCCAACAGAACATTGTCAAAACCACAGACTCAAATCCGTCCATTCGATTTCCGAAAAGTAAGAATCGGACAGTAAATACACTTGTTTGTACACGGTTGCTACACCCTGAAGCGGACCAAACAGCGCACAATTCTGAATCACTCTAATGAAGTTTCTGAGATGTACTTGACATAGAACAATCAACAAACGTCTGAAATGAAGACAGTGGGCCCCAGCCCGACCGAGCATACATCCTCGGCAATATGTGGCTTTACTCTGCATCCTGTATCACGGGGAGTGCTCTGAGGAATTGTTCGGAATCATACCACCTGCAACTTTTCACCATCGTTCCACGCGAAAAATATACCATCCTCATCACCTTGATGAGTGGCAGTCTTCCAGTCTGTGCGTTTTTCGCGTAACTTTCTGCCGCGCACTGTAAAACTCTGGAACGAACTGCCACCAGCTGTATTTTCGAACTTCAAGAACTTCAAGAGAGCGTATTCCCTCTTAAAAGGTCGGCAACGCACCTGCAGCTATTCTAATGTTGTGAGTGCTTTCCATCAGGTGCGACGTTTGCTCGTTTGCCCCCTTATTAAAAAAAAACCTCGCTCGGTCGGAAGATCGTTTGGGGCCTTTACGACTCATACCCACAACTCCATAGTCCTAGCAACTAGCCTATATTAAGGGCTAGCTGATGGCACTACCAGTATTGAAGGCTAGCTGGTTGCCCTACCAGTAGTAAGGGCTGTGATTAATCACGCTGAACCAGTAATTGCCGACAGACAGCGTGACGCGGTCGCGTGACACCTCGTTATGTGTTCCCCGCTATTACACACATTATGTCCAAGGTTGCCTAATGGATATTATGTAAAGTATTATCTTTACCAACTTTTCGTTTGTGTACCAATGTCATGTCCATATGAGTTATGTATAATTGTTATGGATTACTATTACTACTAACGAGTAGAAGGAAACGGGCGAATAAAGGTAATCCGTTTTATTTTTATAGAAAACAAAATACAATTTTCGCATCCTTCGACGTGTCACGTTTTAGCTAAGGTCTTTAAAGAGCCTTGGAGACTACAAGAGCAACCGAAGAAGTTTCTTTAAGATCTCCTGCCTGTTCGGCCGTTTCTTCATTATTTTAGTCCGATCCACGCATTGCAGTCAGAGATATATTACATTATGTTGAAGATCTTACCGATAAGTATGTGTTCCGAGTGATGACGTGAAACACAATTACGGGATGGAATCGCTCGAAAATTTTATGTCGTGATGTAATATCGTACATGTCACGGTCATCTCTAACCAAGGACATAGGATCACTCTCATCAGCCCTATATTTATAAATAGGCCGTTATAGGCCACGGCCTAGGGACGGCAGCGTCCATAGATGCCCTACAGATTACGTACATGGGGCGGAGGAAAGTGGCCTACTCTCGTTAAAAAATATAAATTCGGCACTGACTCTTATATAAATTCTAAGGTACACTTAACCGATTGCAATGCATGTATGCTCCTCCTGAAGATTGTGCCTCAATATTTTGTGATTCCGTAGTAGTAGAAAAAACTGACTTGTTCTAAAGTTAAGTGCCTATTCCATTCCAGGTAGAGAGCGGCGCGTCCCCGTACTCGGAGGACCACGGTCTGGTGGTGCGATCCTTCGTCCACCTGTTCCGACTGATGCGGGACCGACCCGAATACGACTTCGTGCTGAAGGCTTCCTTCCTCGAGATATACAATGAGAAAGTGAGTAAAGGCTGTGAGAATTATTAATCTGAGTAATATAAAAGCGCATAATTTGAAATTCATGAAGGAAAATCCTGGAGAATGAATGAATATATTTTCCTGTTTCAAAGAAATGTTGCTAATTTCTGGGTCATAAATCTAAAGACTAAACCTAAGTTATAACAGGAAAATAAAAATTTTGAATATTCCAGGGTTTTATACAACACCACCCAACAATCATATTTTCAGGTAATAGACCTGCTGAACCCGGGCAGCGCTCGCAAGCCGCTGCAGGTGCGATGGTCGAAGCAGACGCGCAGCTTCTACGTGGAGAACCTCTTCACCGTGGACTGCGAGGAGCTGGACGACCTGTTCGCGGTGCTGGAGGAAGGTTGGTGGACTGGGGTTGAATGTTGTTGGTCACCTGCATATAATACACTTATTATTATAAGGTATCTAAACGCGGTCCCTGGATTTGGTAACAGCCAAATGTGCAGCCTTTGATACGTAATGTACTGGTAGGCATCATGTCGGACGATTTTAAAAGTGTTAGTTTTTAACACATTTGAAAATGAATGATTTTTCATTTCATTTTATTTTCCATATTATTTTACTCGTATTATCATTAAGCACTTCCCTCTACAGCTGATCGAGCAATACTTACTATGCTTGACGTTTTTATGATTGGGGTGTCCTCAATTTAAATATCTTTGTATAGTCAGCAGGCAAAAACTATATAAAACCCTTAAATAATTTCTCTCTTCCTTCTTTAGTAGGTGGGACAATGGGATTAACTAATCGAGTATCCTACCATCCATCTTTTTCCAGTCACAGTAATTGCAGGATACTGTCATTTCTTACCTCCCCAGGCATGCGAAACCGAGCAGTCGGCTCACACGCGATGAACGCCACCTCCTCTCGATCCCACTCCGTACTAAGCGTGAGGGTGACCCGCGCGCCCAGCGGCGGAGGACCAGCCACGAGGGGCAAGATACACTTCGTGGACTTAGCTGGGTCGGAGATCACCAAGAGGACCCATAGCACCGGCAAGACCTTGGAGGAAGCGAACAATATCAACAAGAGCCTGATGGTGCTAGGTAAGATCTTAGCTTTGTGGTGGGTTGATCCTGCCCGTAACTATGCCTAAGCGGGGTGTGGAGCACCATGAGGTTTTAGTGGGTAATTCCTCGGAGAGTCCCACATACCCCGGCCGATGTCCCCAATCCGCCGGGGATGTGCAAAGCATTTCCCCATGTAAAAAAAAGGTAATATCTTAGCTATATAAGATAAAAGAGGCAGGCATAATAATTAGGCCAGCTGTAGATAGGTAAATACTAAATACCAAAAGCAAAACTAGGTTGACGACTTGAATATTTTAGTTGATAGAGTAGTCGTTATAAGTTAGGAGTTCGGACCAGTATGTGGACAATACCGTGTGTCTTCTGGTTTCTGCCGAGTGCCCATGGCAGCAATAGCTTACGAGTATGCGTTTGCTCGTTTCTTGCCCTTTTTTTAAGAAACTACTTGTTTTAAAGCATAGACTTCGTCATTATCCTAGTGGGAAGACCATTGGTTCGCACTCGTGAAGGTGCAGGTTCGATCCCGGGTGGAGGAAAACATCGTGAGGAAACCCGCACATGGTTGGTCCCAGACGTATTGACTAGTTCTTTCCTCTGGATTGGGCCGACTATGTTGTGAGGATGCCGTATGTGCTTTGGCAACCATACGGACATTTAAAATCATGTCCCAGGTACTACAGTATTTGAAGAGTGCTCACTTCGCCCTGAAAATAGTAAAATACTGTATAAATCATCCACAAAGAATGCAAAGGCCTTGTTTTCGTCATTACAGCTGTTGTATCCTCTATAATTTTCTCCTCCCCAGGGTACTGCATAGCCCAGCTGAGCGACGGGCGCAAGAAGGGTCACATTCCGTACCGGGACAGCAAGCTCACCAAGCTGCTGGCAGACAGCCTGGCCGGGAACGGCGTCACGCTCATGGTGAGATCCCACTATGGGATGCGTGGAGGCCACAAAGAAAGATCTTCCGACCGAGCGAGGTGGTATGCTCGGTCAGGACGAAGTCCTCGTGATTGATTTCAGCTGTCGTATATATAACGACGGACTTAGAGAACTTCGATAGCGCGATGCAGGAATTTGACGCTAATTGTGGGTACCGCCACACCATTAATATTTTCATTAATCATTGGTGGGTGGATACTGAAAGTAAGAATTACTAGATAGAAAAGGCATTTTTTTACTGTTACTTACCTGCATCTTCCACTCACGTCTGCAATTATTTACATTCCAGATAGCGTGTATAGCCCCGAGCAAGTCCAACATCATGGAGACGATTAACACGCTGCGGTATGCCGCCAGGACCAAGAAGATCAAGTCCAAACCCGTCATCAAGATGGTAAGGAAACCTGCCGCCTTACTCCCGACAGAATCAGAATCGAATCAAGAATCGAATTAGCTCGCTCTGAACATTTTTTTGCTACTTCCGACATATATACTAGCACAGAATCGTGCTACGGCTCAAATTGGAACTAATTCGATATCAACGGCTTTTCCCACTCCTGACAGCTATACTAGCGCACGATCGTGCTGCGGCTCAATTTGGAACTAATTCGATATCAACGGCTTTTCCCACTCCTGACAGCTATACAAGCGCACGATCGTGCGGCGGCTCAAATTGGAACTAATTCGATATCAACGGCTTTTCCCACTCCTGGCAGCTATACAAGCGCACGATCGTGCGGCGGCTCAAATTGGAACTAATTCGATATCAACGGCTTTTCCCACTCCTGACAGCTATACTAGCGCACGATCGTGCTGCGGCTCAATTTGGAACTAATTCGATATCAACGGCTTTTCCCACTCCTGACAGCTATACAAGCGCACGATCGTGCTGCGGCTCAATTTGGAACTAATTCGATATCAACGGCTTTTCCCACTCCTGACAGCTATACAAGCGCACGATCGTGCTGCGGCTCAATTTGGAACTAATTCGATATCAACGGCTTTTCCCACTCCTGACAGCTATACAAGCGCACGATCGTGCTGCGGCTCAATTTGGAACTAATTCGGTATCAACGGCTTTTCCCACTCCTGGCAGCTATACTAGCGCACGATCGTGCTGCGGCTCAATTTGGAATTAATTCGATATCAACGGCTTTTCCCACTCCTGGCAGCTATACTAGCGCACGATCGTGCTGCGGCTCAATTTGGAACTAATCAGACTCGTAAATCAAAATCGTATCAGTTTCGGTGGTAAGACTGCTGTTTTAAAATATAGTGCTGACTATCTATATTCTATATTACTAGAAACTAGATGATCCGATGAACTTCACCTTCCTCCTAGTATAAACCCTCCCTGGACTTCCACGAATGTATTAAGACCAAAATTAGCTAAATCGGTCCAGCCGAGTTTTAGAGACACTAATAAAAATAGAAGATTAACAGACGTTTTCACCAACGAACTGTTAAAGTATTGTTCGAATTAGTATCACGTTACCCCTTTCGTTTTTCATATGAATGAAAGAGAAGACATGACATTTTTGATTTTAACAAGCTGTTTAACAGACGACAAAGCATTAACAGACGTTGGTGGAATTGGGCCTTAGTATTACATATTCGTTAACCCAGAAAAGTGTACCACTACTTTTCATTTGGAGCTCATGAAAATGTTAACTGTCCAGGATGCGCGAGACGCTCTCATCTTGAGTCTGAAGCGGGAGGTGGAGGCGCTGCAGGCGGAGAACCAGCATCTACGGGCGGCGCTCGTCACCACAGACTATAATACTGACGGACGTGAGTGCATTTATAATTCACTAGCTGCTGCCCGCGACATCGTCTGTGTGAAGGGTCTACAGCACCAAAAGTAGGTGATAATATGTAGCCTATATATAATATATTGACCCGACCTCTTAGTAATATTCATACAACATTTTAAGTAATTCCATGCAGTACTTTTTAAGTTTAGCCCGGACATACATACAGACAAACAGACAAAAATTCTAAAAACTATATTTTTGGCTTCGATATCGATTGTAGAGACCCCAAGTATTATTTTAAGAAAATATTCAATGTACAGTTTTGACTTACCTATGATATAATTAGTATAGAGACGAGTTTAGAGTAGAGAGCGCAACTCATCCGACGTATAACATAGGTTCAAAGGACCAAAATATGTAGTTACTATTATGTGGTTCAGCAAGCCCGAGCTCTAATACTATGTTATTGTTATATTTCTTATTCCCGGTCGGCTCAGCACTCTTAGGAAAGAATGTAGAATATGTCACTATCTATAGTGACAAACTCTACATTCTTTCCCAGAGTGAGCTAGTTCAACTCACTTAAAATACAGCCTTGGCTCAAAGGACCAGTTAATACCATCAATTAGCCCTTCGAGCCGGATTTTCATTCCATTGCTCCTTTCAGGCCAGCTAAGTTCCCCAGTAGACAGCGACAAGCTGTACACTCTTCCCCGCGGCGAGCTGGTGCAGCTCACCCGCCTCCACATGGCGGAGGAGGCGGCGCTGAGGAGGGAGAACGCGGAGCTGTTCGCGATGAGAGACCAGCTGCTGCGAGACCACCAGATGGTCAGCAGGGAGAACGAGAGGCTGCTGAAGAAGCTGGAGGATGTTAACTCGTGAGTAGAGAGTTCCATGTAATTTAGGTGAGTCAATGGACCATGTGTTGCATTAAGCGGGCCCCTAGACGATCAATTTTATTGCACAATATTACGGCTTGTGCAATATTATTGACCGTATCGGGTAAATATTGAACTGTTTGAGCTAGTTTAATTTTTATTTGGACTATCAATATTATTAGGTCAATATTATTGTAGGTTCAGAGGCCGCCTTAAAAAAGACTTGTAGCAATCACAAAAAAATGCAAATTTCTGTGCGTTGGACATATTAAGAGCAAGCTGAATTTCCAAAATGAATCTTGAGCCTTCGAACTCGGAGCTGCATCAAGTGTAGTAGATAAATTCCGCACATTAAGGCGACGCCTTGATAATTTGGCTGTAGCGATATCGATTTTTCTCAGCAATGACTAAAGCTATGAAATTAAAGTTCATTGTCAGTATTCATCATGTCTTTGTCTTTGAATTACCCATAGCATTACACGATTGGTCAACTTTTATAACACAGAATAATCAATCAAAAATACCTCTGTAAAAAAAGGGATTCTAATTTTGTCAACAGAGGAGAGTGATTTAAGCTTCCAAATTTTGTACAGTAGATTGGTTCAAGCATACACTTTAATTTGCACATAGCTTATATGAAATATATTTATGGTTTTTAAATTACGCGACAAAAACCATTTTGTCGCTTATGCCTTATGCCCTTTCCATTTCTTGTTTTCTATATAGAAAATAAGCGATCTAAAACATATCCAACACGGTTTTTTACTTTAACGCGGCGTCACCTTAATGTAATAAGATGGCGGTGTTAGTCCCGATCCTTGTGGCACACTCTGACGTTATACCTGGTAACGTCAGACTTTCCATAGGAAACTTTTTACCTAAATTGGCCTAAATGACTATTTTAGAAAGATGCAATAGGTTTAACTATGATTAATACTTGCGGGTACTCAGCCGTTTGTTTATTTAATTCGATTTTATCTCGACCGACTCTTTTGAAAAGAGTGCCAATATCGTTTTAAAATTGAGTTTCATACCATCGATTTTAATACAAATTACATTGTTTGTAGGGCAATGTTTGGGATGAGCTGATGACCACCAGGTCAGTCGTTTGCATGTGCACGGTTGCAACAACAAAAATCTTTAAACACAATATCACGATTGGCAAAATTACGACAAATATAACAAACACTGCATGATCTACGAAATGAGTGCCACAGAATATTTTAGAACGAGATTACTATCTGTTATCTTGTAATGTTTATATTCTATGAGGGTTTTTTCACCGGCTGATGGTTGACCAATGTAATTTGATTAGGTTATGTCAATTTCCACCAACAGACTTACATAACCTGTCCAAATTACGGAGATCCCCCATGTGCTTGGTAATTTTTTTCTATGGTTCAAGTCATTCAATATTTGAAATTATATGTAAGCATTTGAAATGTTATATACTACAATTACATAGTGTAAAGTTATGCTGAAAAGAAATGACTTCACTAAATATTACTATGCACTTGACTATAACAATTAATAACTTATATTACTTGTGTTTCAGGGTATGTGTTCGCTCACCAATAATCCCTGCGAGGCCAGCGTACTCTGACGCCAACGTTGAGCCAAATGTTTGGACCAATGTCATCAGCGCTACGAACAGTATAACCAGCGACAAAAATTAAAATATGGGTTTATGCATACTTTTTAGAGCCTGATACATACATACCTAATAAGAGCCAGTCCACACAGCGCGTTGCGTCGACGCAGCGCTGCCGTTGCGTTGTTTTACATACAAATAAACAAGGTGTTCACACGGCGCGCTGCGTCGTCGCAACGCACACAATATGACGGATAGCAGCCCCCGAGACAAAGCGGGAGGGGGTGTTGACGTTAAGACTGCTTCGTAATAACGCTGCGATGACGCAGCGCCCGTGTGGCCGGCTATGCGTCAAACGGCAGCGCTGCGTCGACGCAACGCTGACGCAATGCGCCGTGGACTGGCTCTAAGTTGTCTATAACTTTCCATAATGAAATATAATAATTAGGTGACCTGCAAATCTTGAAGATGAGAGTGTATTCCCTCTTAAAAGGCCAGCAACACACCTACAACATTTTTTATGTTGTGAGTGTCCATGGGCAATGGTAGTTGCTTTCCATCAGGTGACGGTTTGCTTGTTTGCCCCCAAACTTTATAAAATAGTATCCTATACATTGCATTGTCAGTGTAGCTTTATGGAATCCAAAACTTTTATCACTATTATGCAAGACAAAGAAGATGATAATATATTTGGCACTTAATAGGTGATTGATAAATTTGAAATTTTCTTAGCAAACCTTCAGCTCAAAAGGCAAATACTTTTATGATTTTCCAAGTGTTAATAAGAATATATAATTAATGTGTTTGTTTTTATTCTAGTCATAGAAGCATTTAAGTAAATATAAGAATATATTTTTGTAAGCTTGGTGTACATAGTAATTGAAAAAAGTGTTTATTTTTCATCAGTAGATTAAAAGAGTACCTATATATAGTAACATAAGTCTTACGGTTTGAAATAGATTAGGATTATTAGACAATAAATAATTTTATGAATTGTGTAAAATAAACATAAAATTTTTAATGGGTTTCATTTAAAAATAGTTGCAACTCCTTGTAATAATGGCCCTGGTTTATAAAAAATCTGAATGCCATAGAAAACAAACCCAGTTCAAAATATTTTAGATTGAACTGTTATGCAATAACATATTATGTGATCATTATGTCCACAGATATTTTGAGCAAGTTATTAGAGACTGTAAATTGTAATAAAATTGACCAGCTTACCAATAAAAAAATGTTTATTTTTCAATTACTTCAATTGTACGCACTTATTTCAGTTATAAAGTTTCAACTCACAAAGTTCATATAGTTTACATCTAGGAAATAAATATTATTCCTAGATAAAGTTACTGCTAGTGTCTCCGGAAACCATATTTCTTTCTCTCGTAGAACAGATCAGTCTTAGAACTGCCCAAGTTCACAATTTTGGGACATCCATCTCTCTGAAAAACAAAGAATATTTTAGTAAATTGCAAATTTCCCCACTATTGCTACAAGTACTTTAGATTTATTGACTATGTTTTGACTGATATTAAGAAGCCCACAAACATAACCTATAGAAAGTGTTTCAAGTGTATATAGACCTTATAAGAAACTTACGTCTTTCTCTTGTATAGTACATTCCTTGCAGTAGTAAGCATCAGACACGCCGGGACCACCGCAAATGACACATCTTCCTTGGTAGGAGCCGTAGTTACATTCATCACAGATTCGCACCAAAGTACAAGGGCGCACGTACGAATCGCAAATCACGCATTTGCCATCACATTTTTCACACAAACGGCCGATAGCTGAAACGGAAAAGGTTTGCTATCAGTTAAATACAGTGAAAATAACTAAATTACCGAAGATTTTGTTAGACCAAAGTACATACCGACACCAGGCTGTTTCCTACAAAAGATCAAATCTGGATGATGCTTTGCCATAATTTATTGTTTCTTTTAAACGAATAGAGTGTGGAAATAACTTCAACTTAACCTCAAATCTTTATTGAATAATTCAAAACAACGCCGAAAGGCAAGCCAAATAGGTAATTGCAAAACAAATTGATTTTCTGTCAGTTGTCAACTTGTCACATCATGACATGTGACATCACACATCACACATGTCAAAATATGTCACTTGTTTTTCTTTTTTTTTTTTTTTTTTTTTTCTTATTATGGCACTTCGGCTATAACCATGGCCAGTGTCGAGTATATTATGGCGGGAAAATAATATTTTTTATTACAATTTTCAGCATCGTTTTTCTATACTGTCAGGTCTAAAGTCTAGTCAAAGTCTAAGTAAACGTCAATACAGTCAGGAAGTCAAGTCGGTCGATTCAGTAAAGTGGTAGAAGCTTTACTGAAATTTTCGATGGAGTTTTGGAGGGAACACAAAATAGCACGTTTCTGGATATTGCATCACTTTCCCACACTTGTGCACGATAACGAATATCTAATGGTTAATATCCTACCAATAATACACATTAAAAACCCGGTTAACACAATTTTAGGAAAATAATACAAAAACACAACATCACTCTTTCACATTCCCGGCAAAACTCCCACTTGTTTTTCTTATTATGGCGCTCGGCTTTTTAACAATGGCTTTTTAATAGTGTCAAGTATATAAAATATGGCGGGAAAACAATTTTCTTGTGTACAATTTTCGGCATCGTTTCTCTACATCGTCAGGTCAAAAGTCTAGTCAAAGTCGGAGTAAAAGTCAATACATTCAAGGAGTCATGTCGGTCGATTTATTGTTGGTGTGGTTTTTTAATTTTTTCCCAAATTGTGTTATTTGGGTTTTTGATGTTCATTATTGGTAAAATATTAGCCATTAAATATCCGTTATTTTGCACAAGTGCAGGTAAGATGTTGTCAAAACCAAAATGTATAATTCCTGTGACATTTGGTGTGAATAACGGTAAATAGGGCTATTTCTTCAGTGAGTTTTAACTAAAACATCGTTATAATAACTTTACTATCCTATTCGTTGGAATATTATTGCGTCTTTTTCAAATTAAAATGTATCAAGTTTTACATTCTTTTGCCCAGTTTTGTAGCAATTAATGATGGTATTACCGATAGTTGTCTACCTATATGCCATCTAGTTACTAAAATGAAAACTGTTTGACAATAAAATAAAAAGATAAGAAAATACCTCATATTATGCTAACGGAAACTAGGTTTAAGATATTTTGATTTATGTCACACTTGACAGTAAAATGAGATTTTTTAGAAACACAACCCATATGTAGTCAGTGATGCCAACCTGCAGATAATTTCAGATCGGTGGGGAACCAATAGAAAATCTAGAAGTGTCTATCGTCGCGTCGTCTGGTGGAGATCAAAAAAAAGAAAACAACCCATTGTGTTATTTGGGTTTTTGATGTTCATTATTGGTAAAATATTAGCCATTAAATATCCGTTATCTTGCACAAGTGCAGGTAAGATGTTGTCAAAACCAAAATTTATAATTCCTGTGACATTTGGTGTGAATAACGGTAAATAGGGCTATTTCTTCCGTGAGTTTTAACTAAAACATCGTTATAATAACTTTACTATCCTATTCGTTGGAATATTATTGCGTCTTTTTCAAATTGAAATGTATCAAGTTTTACATTCTTTTGCCCAGTTTTGTAGCAATGGGGCATTTTCTTATTTTTTAATTTGATTGTCAAACAGTTTCCATTTTAGTAACTAGATGGCGTATGGGTAGACAACTATCGGAAATACCAGGTAATATCATCAATAATTGCTACAAAACTGGGCAAAATAATGTAAAGCTTGATACATTTCAAATTGAAAAAGACACAATGATATTCCAACGAATAGAATAATAAAGTTATTATAACGATGTTTTAGTTAAAACTCACGGAATAAATAGCCCTATTTATCGTTATTCACACCAAATGTCACAGGAATTATAAATTTTGGTTTTGACAACATCTTACCTGCACTTGTGCACGATAACGGATATTTAATGGCCAATATTTTACCAATAATGAACATCAAAAACCCAAATAACACAATTTGGGAAAAAATAATAAAAACCACACCAACAATAAAAAGTAGAAGTTTTAAAGTAACATGACAAGTTTATTATGTCAGCGTGTTCCTAAACTATTACCAGTATACTGGCTTAATCGCTTAGGCCAATGATCGCTTAGGTTTAAGATATATTTTTTATTTATGTCACACTTGACAGTACACTGAAATTTTTAGAAACACAACCAATATGTAGTCAGTGATGCCAACCTGCAGATAATTTCAGATCAGTGGGGAACCAATAGGAAATCTAGAAGTGTCTACCGTCGCGCCATCTGGTGGAGATTTAAAAAAGAAAACAACCCATTAATGATGGTATTACCGATAGTTGTCTACCCATACGCCATCTAGTTACTAAAATGAAAACTGTTTGACAATCAAATTAAAAAATAAGAAAATGCCTCATTATGACACAATTTTTTAACCGACTTCCAAAAAAGAGGAGGTTATATGTTCGCCCGGCTGTGGATATTATTATTTTTTTGAAATATTTGATATGGCAAAAAAATTCGTCGATTTAAGAAAAACAAAGAAGAAGGAAATAAAATGTCACTGTCCTCCACTAAGTGCACTAAGCATGGTCAAAAACATGTGTACTTTTTAGATTTACCTAATATTTTTAATTAATTTGCTTGCTAATAGATTTCGAAACTTTTAACAATGACGAAAGAAAGTGATAACAGTGGCGAGGAAAGTGATCATTCGGAAAATGAACAGGTGGATACCGACAAAAATGACGAAAACGTTGAAGAGGATACCGTAACTTTTAAGGACTTGGTAAGTATGGTCAATTAACAGAATCTTGAAGCTATTTATTAAATATTTTGTTATTTAATACATAATCTATTATTATTATTATTTAAATCTCCCCTTATATTGTTACAACATTAAATGGAAAACATTGGAAAAATTGTGTAATAAAATAGATTTTTTTTAACTTCCAGGGTGTTGTGGATGTGCTTTGCGAAGCATGTGAAGAATTGAAATGGAAGAAACCATCCAAAATTCAAAAGGAAGCTATACCAGTAGCATTACAAGGCAAAGACATTATCGGTTTAGCGGAAACAGGTTCCGGAAAGACAGGAGCATTTGCTGTGCCTATTTTACAAGCTTTACTTGAAAACCCTCAAAGATACTTTGCTTTAGTCCTGACTCCAACCAGGGAATTGGCTTTCCAAATATCTGAGCAGTTTGAGGCTCTTGGTAAATAAAAATTAATTTTCTAGAATGATATACAGTTTCTTAAAGCTCCATATTGTTATATTACTACTAAACAGTCATTCTTATGTGATGTATAATTTTCTATGATAATAATTAACTGTATTAATTTATATTATATTATAGTCAAATAAAGTTATGTATAAAAAAATCTATTTTATACATTTAGATATTTTCCTTTAAATATATTTAAATATAATTTAATCTAGTTAATTATCATAGAAACAGCTAAACAATATTTAATCCTTTCTTCTAATTATGTTTGCAGGTGCAAGCATAGGTGTAAAATGTGCAGTGATAGTGGGAGGCATGGACATGGTGGCGCAGGCTCTGATGCTGTCCAAGAAGCCCCACGTGATCATCGCTACTCCGGGAAGACTGGTGGACCATTTGGAGAATACCAAAGGGTTTAATTTGAAAGCATTAAAATACTTGGTAGGTGTTTACTATATTGATATACTGCTATAGCTATCTTAAATAATTATAAGCTTCCTAAATCACAGGAATTTTAAAGAAGTCATAAATACTTATTTTAACTTATTTGCAATAAAACTTTTGCAAAAAAAAAGACTGTGCCCATAGCTTTATTATAACTAGCATAATATTCTTCATGGTCCATAGGCAATTTTTTCAGTCAGGCAGTGTTAAAGTTATACCAAAATGTAAGAAAATAATTGAAGACATGAGTAGGTAACTAACATTTTACAACATAAGCAATTACTCATTTTTTCCCTTATAACAACTTCAACGCAACAACAAGCGGCCCAGGAGGGCAGCGATAACAATTGAATAGCTATTGTGTCTGGTTTTCCCGTGATCGAGGTAATAATATGAACAAACCTTGTAACTTACATACTCCATCATCTAGGTAATATATCTAGCTGTACAATGTACATACAATCCACATTGTTTTTTATTTCAAATCATTTTCCCGGTCCTAAAGCCTCCACTTCATCCAGTTTATAATATGATTCTTCTCATTTTTGTCATGCACTCAAGCTATACAACAGATTAAAATGTATGATATTAATGGATGAATGAAATAATACTTTTTTAGGTTATGGACGAAGCTGATAGAATTCTAAACATGGACTTTGAGGTCGAAGTTGATAAAATCCTAAGAGTGATTCCTCGGGAGCGCCGCACATACTTATTTTCAGCCACCATGACAAAGAAAGTCCAGAAATTGCAAAGAGCTTCTCTACAAGATCCTGTCAAAGTGGAGGTCTCCACCAAGTACCAGACGGTGGATAAACTACAGCAGTACTACCTGTTCATCCCTGTTAAATTTAAGGTAAAACCAATAATATTATCATTGTAAACTACTTTTCTGCAATATTATACAAACATTTTATTATCATTAAATTAAAAAAATATATATGTATAATATAATTAAAATTAAATATATGTATAATATAATAAAAATCTTAAATATATGTATAGTATAAAAGTATTAAATATATTTCCGTTGTCTGGTACCCGTAACACGAGTCCTACAGGTACTTAGCACGGGGCCAGACTGACGTGGTGTGAAGCGTCCATAGATATTATATATATTATTTTATTATTATTATACAAAGGGAAAAATCTAACAAGTATATAAAATTCTCGTGTCACAGTGTTTGTGTGCGTACCCATCCAAAACGGCTCAACCGATTTTAATGAAATTTTGTATGCACATACCATCAGAGAAGTTGATTTCTAGGCAGATGGGGGACCTATGTAGTTTGGTCGCATTACGTCAAACCCAGCCGACAGATCACAATTAACATTGAATTGACATGATCCGACCAATTGATGTTGGTCTATCAACTGCCTAGGAATCAATTTCCTCGATGGTACATTCGTTAGGCCTGAGAATAGGTTTTTATCTAATTTTTATATTGATACTTGAAATAATTTATATGGCCAAACAACGTTGCCGGGCCAGCTAGTGTATTGTATTTTTGTTTGAATGCAATATACTGTTTACAACAATTAGACCGATTTTTTGATATGGAAATATCAGAACAATTTGGACAGTATGCTTTTTCTATTTCTTTAAAAATAAATAAAAAAGAAGCTCGATCTTAATATCTGATGCTTGAATATTTTTTTAGCCTTTTATGCTTATCAGTCAGGTTCAATTTACATTGCAACGTCGCAACTCGCTAGGTGTTGCAAAGCAACAGGTATCCCAACACTTAAAAATGCATAGCAACGCTGAACGCGACACGTTCCTATATACCGATTGCTAACCCTTACTTTATTGTAATAAAACTTCTTTACGCACGCTTGACTTGGGAAGTAAGCTGGCAAATGCGTGACGAGAGCGTTACGAAAAGTGTTATTGGGGGAGGCCACTGACCTCCATTATACAAGTACGCTTGACCTATGATACCCACTTTTTTTGTGCCTATTTGAAGCGGAATCAGCGACCCCAGGGAGAGGGAAGAGAACTAAATTTGACGTAACTTGCAAATGGCCGCTTAATCGTTATTGGTTGTCATCACTAGTATTAGTTCCAAATACTCCCACTACTGCTATCAGCGCCAATATGGCGACTTTCAAACGTCATTTTTACGTCAAATCATAGACAAATATATTTGGTCAATGGTCAAATTTAGTTCCTATCACTCCCATTGGGGGAGCTGATTCCGCTTCAAATAGGCACAAAAAATAGCTGTCATTTCGATGGGTATCATTAGTCCAGCGTACTTGTATAATGGAGGTCAGTGGGTGAGGCGAACGGAGAGGTGCGCGCGCACATTTTCTTTCTTTCTATCTCTCATAGCCCATGCATGCTCAAGAAGTTTTACTTCAGTTGTGTGGTCTAAATCACACTGGTTTTTTTTTCTAGGACGTATACCTGGTGCACATTCTCAACGAGTTATCGGGCAACTCGTTCATCGTGTTCGTGGCGACGTGTGCGGGCGCCCTGCGCGCGGCGCTGCTGCTGCGGGCGCTCGGCGTCGCCGCGGTGCCGCTACACGGACAGATGTCGCAGCAGAAACGACTCGCCGCACTCAACAAGTTCAAGAATAAGAGCCGCTCCGTGCTGATATGTACTGATGTTGCGTCAAGGTTAGTTGGGAATGAACTATTGTGGTGAAGTGTAAGGCACTATTCATATTTGTGCAGTAGAAAGTCGCAGAGAAAGAGGTTGGCCGACGATTTCAAATGACTACTGATGATCTGACCAGAGACTAGACTTTGGTAGAGGCATGAGATTCATCTCATGCCTCCACCGAAGCTCATGCCTTTATTAAATCCTACTAATATTATAAAGGCGAAAGTTTGGATGTATGTATGTATGGATGTTTGTTACTCTTTCACGCAAAAACTACTGAACGGATTTTAATGAAACTTTACAATAATATAGCTTATACATCAGAATAACACATAGGCTACAATTTTAACCGACTTTCAAAATGGAGGAGGTGTTATGATCGTTTTTTTATTTTCAACGATTACTCCGCCGTTTGTGAACCGATTTTCGAAATTTTTCTTTTGGTGTATAGGTTATCATCCCAATTTGGTACCATATTCATAAAAGTGGTGACCTGATGAAGGGATCCATAAAAAATTGAGGGAACTCCTCAAAATTTGTATGGAAACATGTAGTGACTTCGGTTTCGTGAGCAGTATTCTAAGCATATGCTATCAACAAGCAAGATTTTGCACCAAGGTATACCATGGTTCGGAAGGTGCTGAGAGAACTCCTGACTCTTTATAGATACAAGTCTGGGAGTTTCGACGTTGTATATATATATATATATATATATATATATATATATATATATATATATATACAACGTCGGTAGAACAAAGGATAGATTTTATCCTGAAATAATACACATTTTGCAAATAAAGAAATTGAGATGAATGTTCAGTTGCCGCGCGTTACATAATTTCAGCTCAACAAAGACGCGGCCAACATTTACATTAAAGCCTGCCCAAAAATGTCTCTAATATAGCTTCTATTGTCATGAAAACAAACTTACATATCCAAATATACAACAAATGTTTATCACAGAGGTCTGGACATCCCGCACGTGGACGTGGTGATCAACCTGGACATCCCGCTGCACAGCAAGGACTACATACACCGCGTCGGCCGCACCGCGCGCGCCGGCCGCAGCGGGAAAGCCATCACTTTTGTGTCGCAGGTAAAATTAATATATAGAGTACTATTAACTTTTTATTAACTTACTGTACCGTAATTCAAAGCCAAATAATGAGAATGGCAACACTATTTTTCGTATGTGTGGCGGAAATAGTATCTAAACGACTTCTATATCCTCCTACGTCACCCGCTTTCTGCCTCCCTATTGGTTGACGTTTAGTTCTAAGTTTTTCCGCCAGGTGGCAGAGTTGAGCTTTTAACAGCACAACGGATTTGGAACCATTGGCGGTTATTTTTCGTGCTGTGCGGACGTATATTAGATTACGCGTAATTTCATATCTTTTGTTTAAATTTGTGCACGTGGCACATTAATTTTACTTTTCGGTTTACCGAACGACTTCTTAATTCTTATAATTAGAAATTAGAAATAATGGGTTCGGATAAAAATATTAGTTCGAGTTCTCCCTCGTGTTCCGAATCCGATCCTCCTGCGCGAAACAAAAGGAAGGCCGAAACGTCGAGGAGCAGATACCAACGAAAGCGTCGCCGGACATCCGACATTGGTAAACTCGCTGAGCAGGTGAGTCAAATTCAAAGTTTTTTGGGTCAATCGTATTTCCAATGGACGGGCTATAATAATTACTTTCCCGCTGGGCAGCCCCTCTAAAACATACCCTCGCATAATAATTGCGATGACAACCTGAGCTTAGATGTTAGCGGCGAATTATTTTCCGATAATAATAATGAAAATTTAGCTTCGAGCTCCAAACAAGTTAAAAACTGTATAAATTTTTCGATTAATACAATATTAAAAGAGTCCTAGTTGCCGAGGTCATCGCAAGATCATTTAGATTTGCTAATGTCGGCGCAACACTTCGACACTCCCGAATGGAGTGACGTGCGCTATTCCGATGTTCAAAAATTATATTGTTCTACGCCCGGATTTGTCGAACTCGAATGTAACGACGAAGTAAAGCCTTTCGAGAAATATCCTAATTTGTGTTTTGCCGAACGCAGCTATGCGACTATTTCGCAGGCAGTGTTAAAACAAAAAGATGCCACGCAGGCAGGTTTTGAATCGTTTTTAAATTGGGTCGTGGAAAATTCCGGTGATTTGACTGTGTCTTCTATAAAAGATAAAATTAATGAGATTTTTGTGGAAGGTATGTAGGTACAATAAAATTTCTAGCGATATGTTTCAACTCGCTTGCGGGCATAGGGCAGATATGATAGAAAAAAGAAGGGGTGCTATTTTAAGAGCTGTTAAAGATAAGTTTTTACGAGCGAGTTTACGCAAAATACCTCCGTCTTGCCATAACTTCTTCAACAAAGAACAGTTTTCGTTGGCTGTTGAAAAAGCGGGCGGTAGTAGTAAATTTTTTTGGCCGGTACGACCTACAATGCAAAGAACGGCCGCGCAGGTAGCTCGAGCTCAAATTATAAAACTCCCGTGCAGGGTGCTCGTTTTCCCCCACCGTGGGGTTCATACGACAGATTTACATCTGTTTTTGCACAAAATGCATACCCGTATCAATATCAACCGATTCAAACACTACCTTCGGGACTTAATTTTAATAATTACCCGAATTCAAACTACCCACAACACGGGTACACACAAACTAAAAGGTTCGCGCAGAACCAAAATAAGTCTAGGGCCGATGCGAACAGATCTCGCCAGAGATCTAATTTTGACAATGCTAAAGGTCAATCTAAGACCACACAAAACAAGAATAGTTTCAAATCGAAACGTAGTTTTTGACACGGACGAACGTGTTGCATGTCGCTTGGCAAATTTTGTTCATGTTTGGAAAAATCTCGGTGCTCCAAAAACTGTACTAAAAATTATCCAGGGATACAGGATTCCTCTAAAGAAAAAGCCACCGCTGTGGGTACCTTCTTCGACTTGCCAAAGATTTCACACTCGAAATTCAACTCAAATGTCGCTCGCTATAAAAACGTTACTAAAAAACGGTGCCTTGGAGAGAGTACGCAACTCGCCGAGTTTTGTCTCCCCGATGTTTTTGACATCCAAGAGCGACGGCAGCCTGAGGCCGATATTCAATCTGCGATTGTTAAAAAAATTTGTAATTCTAAGCAAGTTCAAATTAATAAACATGCAAAAAGTGCCCAATTTCTTACAACCATACGATTACCTAGCAAAAATAGATTTATCGAATGCCTATTTCCATGTCCCCGTTGCGGCCTCTCACAGGAGGTTCCTGAGGGTGATTTACGAGCAAAAATTGTATCAAATGACCTGCCTCCCTTTCGGTTTGGCGACGGCGCCTTATGTATTTGCGATGTTGAGCAATTGGGTCGCGCAGACCTTGCGAAACCGAGGAATAAGAATAATATCTTATTTGGACGATTATCTAATAGCCAATCAAGACAAGACCCTACTTTCGAGTCAAATTCATTATACAGTAAATTTACTGAAAAGCTTAGGTTGGCAAATCAATTTCAAAAAATCTGTTTTAACTCCTCAAAAGGCCCTAGAATTTCTCGGGATCTGTTGGGATCCATGGCTCGGCCTCAAATGGCTTCCTGTAAAAAAGACGCAAACTATTATCGACAAGTCTCGACCTATAATGCAGCGAAAAACTGCACATTTACAAGAAATTCAAAGCCTAGTCGGTCTAGTAAATTTTGCCAGCTTCGCGGTCCCTCGAGGCCGCTTGAATTTTCGGGAGCTTCTGCGATTTTGCAATTACCTTTTAAAACTCCGCTCCTGTCGTCGCTACGCAGTCCCAAACGTAGTACTCCGCGATCTAGAATGGTGGATAAAGAATTGCAATGTTCGATCTCGCCTGCATTACCCCCCGGCCGAGCATTTTCTCTCGACGGACGCTTCTGGAATAGCATGGGGAGCCCGAATAGACAATCACGAAGTTTGCGGTCCCTGGACATCTCACGAGATGATCCTGCACTCCAACCAGAAGGAGATGCTCGCAGTGCTCTACGCATTAAAAGATCATTGTCTTTACCTAGCCAGTTCGTCGACTATGCTTCAGACCGACAACAGAACTGTTGTAGCATATTTGAAAAAGGAAGGGGGCTCAGAATCTCCCGCACTCATGCATGTCGTTCGCAAGGTCTTCGCCCTGCTCGACACTTTCAATATAAATCTTATAGTTCACCATATCCCCGGCAAGATGAATTGCGAAGCAGATCATCTATCCCGCTACCGAGCGGCTCCGGAATGGCACCTGCTACCAGAGATAACTCGAATAATTTTCAACAAATGGGGAACCCCGTCAATCGATTTGATGGCTTCGAATTCGGCTCATGTCGTTCCATCTTACGTGAGCCTCGACTTGAAAGACGAACACGCAGTGTTCCACGATTGTTTCAGCCAGCAATGGAACTTTCATTTGGCGTGGGTGTTCCCCCCGCCTTTTCTCATCCCCAGAATTCTAGCTCACTTGAACTCTGCAAAAGGGGTCTATTTAATCGTTGCCCCTCTTTGGGAAAAAGTGTTCTGGAGGCCCGATAATAAACGACGAGCCCTGTCTCCACCGTTCACGATACATCGCCTCCGTCGAGTGCTGGTGGACACGTCGACCGGCCGGGCCCCTCCAAAGGTCGACGAAATGACCCTACAAGTCTGGAGATGTGGGGGTGGACGTCATCATTAAAAGATTGGACAACGGAACAAAAGAATTTATTAAAATCAGGCTGGCGGCCTTCCTCTATTAAAACTTATGAGAACGCCTGGAAAAAATGTCTGGAATGGTGTAAAACTAACAAATTAAATACACCTAGTTGTCCCACTGGCTCTCAAATTGCTAGATTTTTGTCGGATTTATTTCAAAAACATAAACTATCTTACAACACAATTTTAGTATATAAATCTGCAATATCGACGCTTTGTGATCCTGATATTTCTGAAAAATTAAGTTCTCATATACTCGTAAAGAAAATTCTTTTGTCTATCTCTAATCAACGACCTAAACAGATCAGTAAACCTCCCATTTGGGATGTCGATGACTTAAGCGCTTGGCTTCTTAGTAATGATACGAATCATAATAATTTGTACCAGTGTTCTAAGAGAGCAGCAACCTTTCTGCTACTTTGCTCGGGACGCCGAGTCCATGACCTAACACTACTAACGATAGATAACAGTCATTGTAATATTTCAGATGACTCTATCGTATTCTGGCCTAGATTCGGTTCAAAAACTGACAAGTCTGACGTAAGACAATCGGGATGGCGTCTGAGTAAAAATATTCAACATAGAAATATCAATCCAGTTTATTGGGTAAAACAAGTTATTAAATTATCAGCTGAAAGGAGAGCCCAGTGCAATAGCGATAGCTTATTCATCACTGCTTGTGGCGAACCGAAACCGGCCTCTCGCGCTGTGATCGGTGGATGGGTGCGACGACTGCTGCATGAGGCCGGAATCAAGGCAAGTGCTGGCAGTGTCAGACCCGCAGTCGCATCAAAAAACTGGGTTCTAAACTGTCCCCTAGATGAAATACTAGCTAGAGACAATTGGAGATCACAAGAAACTTTTAAAAAGTATTACTGTCGTGAAATTAAGACAAAACAAAACCAAACAAATGTGGTATCCGCTATGTTTTCTCCTATAGCAAATTGATTGTTTCCTTAATTTAACGAGATTTATTAATTTTTATTACTGTATTGGAAAAATTAAATTTAGATAAATTTGCTATTGTATTAGATAATTTAACACATCACTATTTTACATATTATTATGTAACAAATTAAGTGAAAGTGATAGTAAAAAAAAAAAAATAGGTTAATCTTTCATTGTGGAATTTGATTACATCACAATATATTATGTACATATTTATATTCTATTAATGCGTCTATATGCTATAATTAATAATTAAAAAACTTAACTAATAGATAAAGTACCAAAAGCAAAAATTGTATAAAATGCTAGGCAGGCATTTATGTTTTTATTTTGTTAAAATATTATCTTTCTTCTTTAGTGACAAAATAATGATTGTTTGCTTACGCTTAAAAAATGTAGTATAGATACTGGCAGTCTTACTGTATCTTATAATGTGAAAATAAATGTGTGTTTTCATTTAAGTATCCATTTTTGGTATTTCTTTTTATACTACAAAATCATTTCTATTCCATCATCTATGTAAGCTTTTTTTATTGAATCAACTTATTTTTATTTCGGTTATCTTATCTTTCTTCCACCAGGCGATATCAGACAGCTCTCATTATTTGGCTTTGAATTACGGTACAGTAAGTTAATAACAGCGTTTTACCCTGCAGTAAAACGCTTATTAACTATACTTACCTTATTCAAAGCCAATTTTAAATTCTGCCTGGAATTTTTAACGCAATGGTTCCAAATCCGTTGTGCCGTTAAAAGCTCAACTCTGCCACCTGGTGGAAAACTTAGAACTAAACGTCAACCAATAGGGAGGCAGTAAGCGGGTGACGTAGGAGGATATAGAAGTCGTTTAGATACTATTTCCGCCACACATATGAAAAATAGTGTTGCCACTCTCATTATTTGGCTTTGAATAAGGTAAGTATAGTTAATAAGCGTTTTATTGCAGGGTAAAACGCTGTTATTATGTTAATTTGCACTATAAAAGTTGTAAAGATGTTTAAGGCTTCAGTCTCGAAATTAACGGGCAGCGGGGCGGGAACGGCGGCTCGAAAGCAGCCGCGCGTCGCTCGCCGCGCCGAGGTCTGTCCATATAAATCTGTACATTGGAACGCGCCGCCGCCGCTCCCGCCCCGCTGCCCGTTAATTTCGAGACTGAAGCCTTAAATTACATGAACAAAATGTGGCCAATTTTTTTTTTTTGCTATAATGAGCAAAACCAATAATCTAATTTTAAGTACTACACTTAAATTTTTCTGAAGTACAGGTTGTACATGTGCGACTATAGAACAGCTGTATTCTTTAGTTATATGTGATATGTTCCCAGTACGACGTGGAGCTGTACCAGCGCATCGAGCAGCTGATCGGCAAGCAGCTGCCGCTGTACAAGACGGAGGAGAGCGAGGTGATGGTGCTGCAGGAGAGAGTCGCTGAGGCGCAGAGACTTACTAAGATCGTGAGTATATTATTATAGTGTACTGAGTGCAATTACATAGCGTCCGGATTAAAGTAGAATAAGTACCATCGAGGAAATTGGTTCCTAGGCAGTTGACGGACCTATGTCATTTGGTCTGATCATGTCAATTCAATGTTAGCTTGATCGGTCGGATGGGTTTGACTTAACGCGATCAAATTACTTAGATCCGCCATCTGCCTAGGAATCAACTTCTCTGATAGTACATAGCCTATGTTTTACGCTATTTTTAACCGACTTCCAAAAGAGGAGGTTCTATGTTCAAATGTGGTTTTGTTTTTCGCCTCGACCGTAACTGTTACACCCAATAATATTATAACGTTAATTTAACAGAAAAAAATAACTTTCAAAATAATCTTGTTACTTGTAAATTATTTATGACAATAAAGATTTTGTATTTTGTACTTGTTGCATTTTTACTATTGCAATCACATACCTCTACATAAAATATCCAGTTGAAATACTTTCAATGTAGTGGTTGATCTTGGATATACCATTGTAATTTACAAGTTTTTCAATGTAAAATTTACAAGTTTATTACGTCCGCTTAAAAACCATTGAAAACATATTTCATAATAAAATATATTATCATCTCTGCCGACTCTCTTAAGGAATAGTAACGTCAAATACGTTGCGTATATACTTACGTTTCCGAATCGGTGGTAGGCACCTAGTCACGACGTTCAAAAAGTATTTATAATACCTATTTTGTATAATAAGATATTTTTTTTTCTATTTTCAGGAAATGAAAGAGCTAGAGGACAAGAAGAACAGCAAGGGTAAGGGCAGGAAGCGCGGCGCCGACTCCGACGACGACACGGAGGAGGCGGCCGGCGTGCGCAGACGCATCAAGGGCGGCAACAAACACGCTGGGAAGAGGAAACGATGAAATAAATGAATAGTTGTATCACCTGTTTTATTTAAACCCTTTTTTAGCTATTGCATAGCTTTTATCGCTGGCTTTCAGCGCGGCGAGCGAATCAAGAGATTCCGTAACGAAAAAAACAACACATCCCACTTCGACGGTGCGGCGTTGCCAAACTTCGGCACGGTGTTTGTGTGCGTGCGACTAGACGTATGCGAATTATAATTGTATAAGTTGATAAAACATCTATGCAATAGCTTTACCGCGGCAGTCTCCGAGTGCTACACGTAAATTTTAGTTTGAGTTTTTTAAAAAAACGCTCTTGTTAGGTCTGGTTTTCTAGAAATATAATTAAATAGCAGCGCTAGTGCCACGTAGTACGTTATTCTATTGAGCTGTTAAGGCGAGACCGCACTAAAGCGACACTACAATGTTCTTTGTATAAAGTACGAGGTAACCGCACTACGCGGCAGCGACGCTACGACACAAAACGTCAGTTCCATGGAACGTGAAGTGTCGCGTTCTCACCTTTATAGCTTGCACAATGTTTGGTGTGAACACAGTGTGATCTATTAGATGCAGACAAGATTTAATAGTAAAGTACCAGGCGAGCATAAGTTGTAAAGAGGTCTGCTAAAAGTGGTTTGCTACTCAATCATAGATGGCGTTCTTCGTATGAAGTCGACATTTCCTCAAAAATTTTCTACTACCCGACATTTAATATTTTTTGTGCTTTAAAGTACCAGGCGAGCATGAGTTGGTCTTCTAGAAGTGATTCGCTACTCGATCATAGATGGCGTTCTACTTATGTATAAGTTGATATTTCCTTACAAAAAATTTCAACTACCCGACATTACCGTGTTCGACAAACGACGAAGTAAAGCCGTTTTTCTTTTAGTATACCTCTTCTTTTACTTCGCACGTCCAGTAGCACGACTAACAAATTAGCTTGGCAGATTCAAAACGTCTTCTAAGTTCCGCGGGCTAACAAAAATCTGATATGAAATGACGAGTCGTTTACTCCCTGTTTGAAGAATTCACTGGGTAACACAACATAAAGCTTTCATTTCAAAGCCATGCTGTGAATCGAGAAAGAATGGCCAGTGCACCTGAATATAAGTCTAATCTGCCTAGGCAAAGTCCGAAACGGTTAACTCAACTCTTGACGTTTGACTGAAAAGTTAGAAACTAGCTTTCATTATGCGTGGTGTTTTCATGTATTGTTAAACATAATTTGGGCAAAAAAGTATAGCATTCGCAAGGCTTATGACTATTTACGTTTTTCAGATAAATTGTGACTTATGTAAAGGACAAGAAAAGGAATCAGCTCACATCAAGAGGTGACGTGCCGCTATCAAAATTAAACTTGATTTACTACAAAAGAAGTTACACATTTCATTGCAACGGCAGCGCCGCGATTGCATCTTGAAATTGTAACTTTACTACATTCAATAAAGTTTAAATTTGATTGGTGTGTCTGACCTCCCTAGTGACTGGTCTCATCATCTCAAGATATTATGACGTCGATAAGCACATCAGCAGGCTTAGCATGGTCACCAAAGAAGCGGTTTATTTCTACGGAAGAATAGACAAAGTGACAGTTAGACAAAGGATATCCGCCATTTTGTCATTAAAATCTATCAGTATGTCCATTCTTTCCCGTTTCTATGTTTGTAATGCTAAGCCTGCAGGAGTATGGAGTGTGTGAGTGTGGGTTCGAGTAGATCTAGCGACTATCACATCGAGTGAGTGAGCGTGGTTAGTCAATCGCAAACAAACAAAATAATTCAATGCTTTCTTACAATTTATTCTACAAAGTAAACAGTCATCTTTTCTCAAATAAAAAAATAAATAAGAAAAAAATGCGATAAAATCGCCCCAACAGGAGGCGCGCGCGACGCTTACAACTAGAAACGTTAAAAAGAAATCACAACATGGTTTTAAATTTTTTAAATCGTTATTTATTTCTATACAAATAGAACTGTACAGATATTCTTTTAAATTATTCACCACATCATCCGCTCGTAGACTTTTTACAAAAATGAAAACTATCATCGCCCGCCCGCGCCACGCCACCGCCGCTATGGCAACTAAACATTACATTGTCCCACAATAATTTAATGTACAAAATCACATTATACTCTCACAACGTGGCCGCGGCATACGCCCGTATACTCGTTCACCGGCAGCCCCGCCCCGCCCGCTCACGTGGCAGTGATATATACAAATGTAATTTATCAAAAATCTTATTTATTGCTTTACGGTTTCGTTTAAATGCACCAACACGATATCCTTGCGCGGGTGAAGAAGTATGACGCGTGCGTATGACCCGCGCGCGTCGAACCCCGACCTAGCTGCACTTTCCGAGGCTTTTTGATACGAGATAACTTTTCAATTGCGTTGATTAGTTACTTTACCTTCAGCCAATCAAAAGCGTTAGTAAACAGATTTCCTGTCAAATAACCTCAGAAATTTGTCACTAGATTCAGCCTTGCTATTATTTTATTCTAGTTGCAAGTAATTTAGCAGCCAAAGCTCGTTTCTATGCGAACTATACTATACGTGTGAGACACCTTTACTGTTTAGCTACTAGATTACTCGCTATTGGACTAAAATACTAGCAAAGAAAACTGCGCAATAGTGCCCTAAGGAGACCTCTAAACCTCTAGCACATTTGCGCGTCGCGACGCGAGACAGCTTTGTCAGTCGACATAGTTATCTCGCGTCAGTAGATTTGTTGATTTACTGGCGTCAGATGTGCTAGGTGTCGGTATGGGCCACCTGATATTAATGACTACTCAGTAAGACATGGCGACATTGTCGGCGATTAATCTAAACAGTCCGTATTAAAATATATGTTGACCAAACGTTAAGTGAGTCAAAATCACACATTTCAATATGAACCGCGTGGATAATGCAGTCGGCGACGTCGCCATGGCGTCCTACTGAGCAGCGGCACCGAGGGTCAGAGTTACCTCACGATACCACGTACCGCGTTACAGAGTGGAGCGCGCGAGTCCAACAAAATTTACAAGCCCGAAGCGCCCACGGATTCCTCGGAACGTATTTAGCAATCCGAGGCGCACCTCGGAGTGTTAAATATGTTCCGTCACAAACTTTACAACTTAAATACAGTCTAAGTCAAACTTAGTCGCTCGGCCGGGCCCGGGCTCGCCGAAGCCGGACGGCCGGGAACATTAAACACGTGCGGCGGGCGCCGTCTCTGTACATCCACATCTTTAATATTCGGGTTCTCCGTCGAGATTCAGTCGGCCGATCCGCGCGCGCTCCGGGCGCTATCACATCGAGAGATCATCCGCAGCCAGAAGAACGAAATAATATACAAAAGTCCGGGCGGAGTCCGCGGTCCGGCCGGTAGGAACGTCCACTTGTAAGAGCTATCGTGCGCTTTTGTCTCAATTCATAAATCATCACAGAGATTCCATGAACCGTCGCACATATAATACTTAGAACGGAATGAATATGACGCCTCAGTCGGTGGCCGCTCCGCTCGCTCAGTTCAGGTCCCGGTCCTCTAAGTACTTGTATTCGAACGTGAAGCCCTCCTTTTTCCGCTGGCCCCACTTCTCGTAGTCGAAGTATATATACGTTCCCTGGAAATACATTTTTTTTAAATTTATGAGTAAATCTCTAGTAAAAACGCAAAAAGCCCCTAATTCAAGTGAGTTAACCGAGCACAGACTAAAGAGACACGGCCTTTAAACTTTAAAATATAGTCCACTGGCATCAAAGCCTGAGGGAAATAATCAAGTCAAATCAAATTTTGATTATCACCCACCTGTTCGTACTCCTCATTGATGACCTTAGGTTCCTCGTGTCGCTGGAACCACATCATGTACTTGGTGTGGAACCGCCAGCTCTGCTTCTTCAGCGCCTTGGCGGCGAGGTACTGCGCCTTCGTCCCCTCCATGTAGTAGAACACGAAGAATAGCGTCTCCGTCGACAGCCGCTGGAAGAACTCCACCGAGTCCGAGTGCGGCAGCAGCACCTGGAATTAAAATAGACGGAGTTTGGTTAGACCAGAATTATATTAATTAAAAGTCAGAACTTTAGGACCAGAATGATCGACTCTCAACGCAGGTATCTAGTGTGGTAGGGCTGAAATGCGCATAACGGAACTGCTTTTAAGATATTTTTTCTTAATAAGTTTACGTTATGTGAAAACATGTAAATGCTATTATAATTTTATGTACTCAGTCTGTTACTCAATTTTATGTGACTGTTTGTTTTTCGAATCAAATAAAATCATTTAAATAATGTTAGTCCTACAATCGTAAGATTGTTTCTTTAGGATAAAGGTCTTGTTTTTAAAAAATCACGTCGTACAATCAAATCATAAATACCCCTCTACATTAACAATATGAAAGAGATAGTATAATTTTGTTAATGACCAAAATGGCTTTAGGAAATCCATTACCATCATTTTCCATATACTATTTCCGTTATTCAATAGGAAAACGTTGATTGCAAAGGCATGCCTTAAACATAATCACATACCTGATTGTAGTAAATAGGCGTCTGCCATATATTCCGCGGTAGATACGCGCGCGTCCGCTCCGAGTCGCTGGGGTGCGGCATGTGGTAGAACGCCGCCTCCATCATTTGGAACTGCACTTGGTGTTCCTGGAAGACAAGGGAATGTTTAATATTAACTATCGGTACAGTTTTTAATCTTTATAATGTTAAAACCATGTGCGGTTTTATTCAAAGAGCGCACATAGTTTTAATTATAAAGATAAAAAAGCGGGCGGAGCGGGTAGCATATAATGCGGCCACTTCACGTTGGTCCATTATGGACAAATACAGAGGGGTTAGTGCGAGTTTTATTCGATCATACGCATCGAGCGCGTAAACGCGAATTTATATGGGATCAAAGCATCCACGTTAGCCAGTAGATGGCGCTGCTTTGATCCCATATAAATTCGCGTTTACGCGCTCGATGCGTATGATCGAATAAAACTCGCACTAACCCCTCTGGTGATTTTGAAAAAGAAGAGGGCGGATTTGTCTTTGAATACCCATTTTTGGTAGCAATCATGACATTATAGCTATTTAGCAAATATGATCGGCGCAGCAGGTCGCATTTATTATATATACTAATAAGTAATAACAAATATCTATACTGTAAAATGTACTGGCAGTAAATAAAAATACTAACATTGTTAAGTGGTAGGGGCCCAAGCGGCGCGACGCCGAGTAACGGTGGGATGTGTGCCTGTGAGAGTGCCACTCCTCGCCTTGTGTTCTGAAACATTGTTAGCAATAATTTACATCATTTTGAAATATATATTCACATAGCGACAGGTTTTTTTTTCTGTCAAACTAAGTAATAAATAAAATAAGCTCATACACCAACTCAACACTGATTTCACTCCGAGTCAACTCATGGCATAGCACCGAAATGTAAGCTTAATGTTGAGTTAAGCCATACTAATATTATAAACGCGAAAGTGTGTCTGTCTCTTACCTCTTCACGCCCAAACCGCTGAACCGATTTTGCTGAAATTTGGTATGGAGATACACGAATTTTGGCGCAACGGAGTTGCAGGCGTAATTTATTTATTCTTCATGCACAAAATTACAAATACACATTTAAAAGTTTGTAATTTAGTTAAGTATACATAAATTCGGCATGGAGATACACGAATTTTGGCGCAACGGAGTTGCAGGCGTAATCTAGTTAAGTATATATTGTCGACTTGAATTATTGTGTACAACGTGTTGTAAATTAACAACGTTTAACACAACATACAGTTTAAATTTCAATGCCAAGTACTCAATCATTTACAAAGAGTGACCAAGATCTCAAAGCTCCAGTCCTACCTTCTCAAGAGCCACACTACTATCTCCCCCTCCCCTTCAATATATCTCTCTCCCTCTGACTACCTTTCTCTCTCTCTCACCTGCGGCGTAACGTCAAGGCCCGCCCGCTGCACGGCCTCCTGCGCCATGCTCTTGAGGGACGCGGTGGTTGCCGGCGCCGGCTCACTGACTCGACCACTGTTCGATATTGGGCATCTTCAATTTTACTATATATAAAGGAGTTCGAAGGGTAAACGTCAGCGGTTTTTAGTTAAAGCAACCTCGAAGGTGTTTATTATGTTTTATCTCTACCTAAGCTATGGCTTCCTTGTAATAGTAAAAAAAAAGATTGTTATGACAACATAATTTGTTGTTTATGGCAAGAATTACAAACTTTAGTAACCTTTCTTAATAATCAGAGCTTGACAGTTTAATCACTAAATATTTAAGTTATTATACATCTTTAAACATGTATTATTTCAAGTCCTTATAATATAAATATCAACTGTAGCTTACACTAATATTGCTCTTTTTTATACGTTTGAGATGCAACTTAAAGACTGCTTTCGCACTTTGTTCTCAAAGTGCGAAAGCAGCAGTCATATTTAAGTTTGCGCACTAATGAACGCAACCACTACCGGTAGCCAGACCGCCCGGACTCTAGCCGGAAGACAAGAATGACGACATATCACAAAATCAGCCGACCTGAAATACTTTCTCGAAAACGTTGCTACCACAGAAATAAATCAAGATAGAACGGTGACGCGCGTGCGGTGCTAAGGAATCGCTCGTGTCAATTTTTGCTTTGATTTTAGTTAAAACAAATAACTTACCCGTGGAAAGAAATACCTCCTGTTAACCGATTCACTTTCGTACTTCTGTTTTTACAATTAGACACTGCACAATGAGGCATTTTTGTACAACCGCTCCGGTGTAATCAAGTCGAGACGTGCGCGCTAACTGAATGAACGTTCAACGAATCTTGCACACTTGTGCAAGATTGAAACACGCGTACTCCACCCGCTTAGCCGTTCTATCTTGATTTATTTCTGTGGTTGCTACCTATACTATCGGATTCGGAAACTTCGTCGCGGAACATCCAATTAACGCTCGCCGCGCTAAGCATTGACATGACAGCATGTCAAAGTTTCCGAATCCGTGTCGAATGGGAATCGTGAATCGCCCTGCAGCTCTCGCTGACCGTATGAGTATTCCTGAGCAATTTAATTAGCAAGACAAATATCGCGTATACTAACTTGTTGAGAGTGTGATGATGGGGTCCGTTGAGCGCGGGCTCGGGCGCAGGCTCGGGCGCCGGCGCCGGCGTCGGCGCTATCGTCGGCGCTGACGCACTCTTCGACGTCTGAAAACACGAAGCAATCGAGTTAGATTCATGCTAATATTGTAATACTAGATGAAGCCCGCAATTCCGCTATCGCGCGGGAACCGTACTTTTTTCCGGTATAAAAAGTATCTTATATCCTTTCCCGGGACTCAAAGTATCTCCATACATAATTTCAGCAAAATCGGTTCAGCGATTTGGGTGTGAAGAGGTAGTAGACAGACACACTTTCGCATTTATAATATTAAGTATGGATGAAGGTGTGGCAGTACCCACAATTCGCCTAACAATCCTGCATCGCGTTATCAAAGTTTCGGAGAACGGCAAGATATATACAACGTCTGAAATAACGTCAGCGGGCTTCGGCATGACCGAGCATGCTATCTCGCTCGGTCGGAAGATCTTCCTTTTCGGCCGCCATTCACATCGCTAAAAATGCTATTTGTTACTGTTTTTACGCTTGGACCGCTGAAACGAGTTAGATGAAATATGGTACGGAAACTTGGAAAATTGTGTGGTTAATAAATATCGCATACATAAAGGAACGAGATGACATGATCAGAGACAAGAAGCAATATACCAAAAGTCATTATGTGTTCAGTGACTGTATGAAGATAAGGGTAGAGTGAATAAAATTACAATAACAAGACGATAAATAGAAGTATTTTAAGTTGCGGAATCTCATTAAAATAATATTTATTTAAACATCAAGTGGAAGACAGTGGGAGAGGCCTTTGCCCAGCCGTAGGCTTACACTATTGGGTAATTAGTAAATAATAAAAAAAAGACTTACGGGCACGGTCTGCGCGGGCGGCGGTGCGTGGACGTGCGCCGGCGTACTCGACACCGGCCCGTTCTCCACTACTTCTGTAACACAGCACACACACACACACACATTAGTTATAACACATTACACTTTACTAACTAAAGCAGGGTGAGCACTAGTAAGGGGGTACTCCCTGCTTAAACGATCTACTCCCCACCTTACTAATAAAATATTTATACAGCTAATAAACATACAAGGTTTGCTTGTCTTTCGTCTGGCATATTGGAAAAGTCACACAACAATCAACATAGACAGAGGACCTTAAAAAGTTATATTATGCTGCGTTAATATTCAGTAAGGTAGTATGTGGATAGTGGGTACATACGTTTTAAATTCTAGTATCAGAGAAGTTGATTCAAAGGCAGATACGTATTTTGGTCGCATTTTATCAAAACCAGCCGAAAGATGACGACTTAAGCTCTGGGTTCCTCCAAAAGCGGTGCGGTTTTTAAACGGACGCAATATGATGGCCGCAAAAAGACGGCCGTAGGCACGTGGAATGTTCGAGAGTTCAACGGTCTATTTTTACGGTCTTCAGTCTTTATGCTTTACATTATATAGTATCTCATGAACCCGGTACACAAAATCAATTAAAATTTCATCATCCTCGCTGGTCCAGTTGACAAAACTCATTTTGAACAATAATACGTGCAATGTCCTTGAAAATGGCTTCACCGCTACGAAAAAAACGTTCACATACCATTCGACACCGACATGACGGCCGTCATGCAAATGGCGGCACCGCTTTCTGACATTACGGTGTCAATTACCGTTCTCTAGGAAACCGCGCCATATTGCTTACATAGACAACGTTCTATTGACGTCATTCACCGCTGTATTACGGCCGCTACATAACGGCACCGCTTTTGGAGGAAACATATTGTGACCAAATGACGTAGATCCGCCAACTGCTTATGAATCAGTTTCTTTGATGGTACAATGTTTTGTAATTTTCTAATACGTTAGAAAAGTATCTTGAAAGACAATAGTAAAACCAAAGTTAATGTGTCATTGACAGAATCCATCTTACCTTCATTTATCAGAGGAGTCCAGTGCCCGGCTGGCATAAGGACAGAAACGGTTTGTGTTATGTATAGAATTAAATTAATATAGGTAGTAGGTTTTACTTTTAAGCATTATTTTTGTTGTGTAAAAATATTATTAATGATAAGTATATCTTCAAATGCTAGGACCTTTAAATTTGATTATTAGTCTACATAGAGTACT
Source organism: Cyaniris semiargus (assembly GCA_905187585.1). Classification (NCBI taxonomy): domain Eukaryota; kingdom Metazoa; phylum Arthropoda; class Insecta; order Lepidoptera; family Lycaenidae; genus Cyaniris; species Cyaniris semiargus. The sequence continues at coordinate 687,033 of LR994559.1, forward strand.
ATTAATAATTGTACAGACCACATACTCTTTTTTAATTTCTTTAGATCTTGTGAACAGAAAGATCTACAACACATCAATAAGCCATTATTTGTTTATTCTGAAGTTAACGTAAAACTTAAATTGATTGCGTTATAGCTCCTCATACCAAGCTTTATTAACATTTAGATCGAAATAAATTCAAATGAAGTATAAGTTTCCACTGAGTTTACACTCGGTCATTTCAATGAAATTGAAATCCAAAGCGTTTTAGGAGGAAAGATCGTATTTTATTCTTAGGATTATAAAAAATATGCCAACTTTCTCGAAACCGTACATAAATATGTGTCAATTTCTACAAATGGATATCATGGCAATGTTTCAAAAAACGACACGATTATGAAAATAACGCATCGACGACACTGGTCACATGACACTTTCCCAAACCGAACCTTAGGTTTTATCACTCAACTCGAGAGCACCGCACACAAAGAAATATCAAAACATGCGCAGCCTACCACGGTCCATGCTTAGCCGACATTCCTACCGCTACGTGTGCCCACCGCGGACGCCGTTTGACAACTAACGCTGTATCATGCTGGCCGGCCGCCAAGTTACGAGCATCCGAAACACGCGCAGACGAATATAGACGTTAGTCATAGCGGTTTAGAGGTCAATATTACGTGGCGTAGTACGCGGCGGCTGGCGCACGGCCAGGCTACGTAACAGCCATAAATCAGTCGAATACTTCCATTCACGTTCGGTGTTGTGACGACTTGACGACTGCACGAGTGCATCGACTATACGCTATGGACCAAGCCGCGAGGCATAATTTGTACAAATTCGGACGTTTAATTTGAAGTTATGTGATTAGGAAGACATTTTAGAAACTACATTTTACAGCATATTGTGTTGCTTAAGTACCTAAAATATTAAATCTTATTTTAGAAATGACAGACGGCATAAGGAAACCAACGTTACTCAAAAACCTAAACTAGAAGCACAAAAGACTGACTATTCTAAAGGAATCTTGAAGCTGCATTCCCTAAAACATGGAGTGAGTAAACTAACCTAACCCAACTGAACTAGGTGAACCGGGCAAAAGTTTAAGATAGCTCGACAAAAATGGTATCAGAGAGGCAGAGAACGATTTTGACGTCGCCTTGGTGGGGTGAGGGGTGAGCGAGACGGATACTCATACGATAGATACTTGGTATATCAGTGATCAGGCAGGTTGTGATCAAACGCTGATAAGTTATAAGAGCTATTTAACGTTACAGGTATATGCAGCCCCGGATTTTTAAATAGGCCGTATAGGCCGCGGCCTAGGGGCCGGGCGGCAGCGTCCATAGGGGGCCGGCAGATTTCGTACATGGGGTCGCATACACTCATAAAAAATATAAATTCGGCACTGAGCATATTATGTTGCACATGCGCCTGTTTTCTCCTCTAGTATCGCCCTGCCGGTTTTAGTACTACCAGTGCCCTGGGAGAGATTTGCGGCGCCCCTTAACCTCTGCCTTCGGCGCCCGATTGGCGCCCTGGATGGTCGCCTAGCGTCGCGTAAAAGGAGTAAATAGTATCAACAGAATAGAAAATAGAAATAGAAGATAAGTGTTTAGATATAGGACAGTATAAATTGTATTCAGAACATAAATCCCTCGAATAAAAATCAGGGACAAGAGCATTAAAAAATAAAAAAAAACATACCTATGTTGTTAGGTCGTGGCGCGGGGTGCGGCGAACTGGGCGCGGGCTGCTTGCTCGGCGTCGACGCTCCACCCGTCACACTGTTGTTTATACTGAAATTAAGATATATTTATTTAATTAAATTATTATTAATTTACAGCTTCTGTTTTAATATGACTGGATTATGATCTGCGATTCGCGACTGAGCGTAAACCAATACAGCATGGTAAATTTCCGAACCACCTGTTGCTCGTAATGTAATTGTGAATACGCTAATACTAACATACCTAGTTTTGGATCTATATTAACTGTTGCTCTTATATTAACGTTCTAGTCCGGGTTCCGTAGAACAATTTTTTTTAATTACTATCAAGCAAATTTTTTGTGAGTAGCTTCATTTTGATGAGACGAACAACAATTTTATTTGCGAAAAATCTTGAAGGTGGTAGCTAACAGAAATAGAAAGGAGTTAGGCTTAGGCCAAACCTATGCGACCAAAGCGACTGCGAAGCGGGAGCGTCTACTGCGCGGCGGACGCTGCCCATGTAATCTTATGGCGCTGTGCACACCTGCGCGACCGCAACGCGGGATGTTCGCGTCGGCAAAGCGGGACGTGCGCGTCAAGTGTCAGACGTGTGTTTTGTAGTGTACATAACTAGACTTCTTTTTAAAACCTTTTTTATATTATTTTGTACAACTCTTTAGTTTATAATTTTTTGATTTGTTTACGTTTTGATAATTCGACTTCGAAAATTAATTCGACTTGACCATTGTGGACGTGTTTTATTTCTCTGCACCTTCCAAATCAAAAGCAAGCTTAGCACCTCGCAACCCTCATGTTCATCCGTCCGACCCGTCCGACTCTGATGTTAAGTATGAAAATGTCATTACCACAACAATTTAGCATCTACACCAGATAAAGTCGCGCGTCTTTAGTGATTGTTCATTAACAAAATATGAAGTTTGACGGTTCGCACCGTAGTCGCGCAGATGTGCACGCCCAGTTTCGCGTTGCAGACGCTCGCGAACAAACCTACGCGTCACTGACGCGTAGGTTTGTTCGAAGCTTTAATACTTTGATTTGATGTTCCTAAAATATGGATTGTTCTATTTGTAGGACAATGTTACTCTTAAATTATGTCACTATTAACCTACCAACATACAAAAAATCTGCTGGTTAGGGTTCCGTAGTGAAACAAGTTTCGTTGAATTTGTTCTACGGACCCGGACTATTTATGAAATATTTTCTTCCAGATAAACTAAAGTAATGACACAGGGCACGTTAAAATAAGTACCATCAGAGAAATTGATTCATAGGATGATGAGTGATGACCTATTTTATTTAGCCAGGTTACTAGTCAATGTTAGTCGTTGCTGGGCTTGACATAACTAAATAAAGAGGTATTCTAATTGGCTAGGATTTTTTTATTAACTTATATCTGTCTTTTTTACTTTGCACCTCTGCTCAGTTTTAACTTTTATTTGGTCTTTCTGTCATCATTAGCCACTGGCTGTATAACTATTACCTGTTAGGCGCGGGTGTGGTGACGACTGTCGCGACAGTCGCGGGGTGCGGCGCGAGTGCGGCGCTCGCGATTGTCGCGGCGACCGGCGACGGCGCCAGCGACACCCGCAACGCTAGGGGCTTCACCGGCTGCGGAAACATCGTTACATTAATATAAATTACTAATCTAATATATAAAATTCTCGTGTCATAGTTTTTGTGCTTGAACTCCTCCAAAATGGCTCAACTGATTTTAATGAAATTTTGCATGTACCTACATTCGTTAGGCCTGATAATAGGTTTTTATCTGCTTTTTATATTGATACTAAAATTTATATGGCAAAACAACGTTTGCTGGGTCAGCTAGTATTCAAATAATATAAACAACAATAGCTCGTAAAGGACGCAAAGCACGTCAAAATTCGAACTTTGACGCAATGCGACCTGTCTCTTGTACCAATTATTGCTATCTCGTTTTCGCAGGCGTGGTACGTATGTTTTCGTGTGCAAGCAAAAACAAGTAATTATAGTGATTCCAATCTACGAATTTCTGAATGCCTCTATATTCGGTCTAAAGGTTGGATTCATATTTACTAATACGAATGCGTCATTGGCAGTAACACGCGCGCTGGCGCAGATGATTTTGACAATCTTAACTAGGCTAGCCTTAGGACTACAAAATAAATATTATCGATAACGTACACTCACTTTGGACGTTAACTCTTCTACTTTCTTCTTCTTGTCAACGTCCACGGAGTCCGTCGCGTGGTTGTGTCCATCCAGCGCCGGAGACGCCACTGGACTCGTTCCTGAAATTGATATATTAATATTAACAGAGCATAATATAATTTGCTGGTTTGATCAGAATGATTCCACAACTCCTCTGAGAATCCTGTGTGTCTACATATATGTAGCAATAAATGATTTCTAATCTGCCGTTTGTTGGTAGCCCTATTATAGCCGAATCTATAATATTATTGGTGATTGGCGACATAATAATATGGGTTCGGATTCGGTAACTTGGAAATAACCTAGGTGTAAGTTTTATGCTCTATATAAAATAAAAAACAAACTATTAAACCTAGTATGCTAACCTAGTAACTATTTAAATCAAACCTTGACCCTATAAGTTTCCAAATCCAGTTTATGCAGGACTTCCGTATACCTCTGCTGATCAGGTTCCACTTGGATTATAAGTCACGAGTGACGTACCTGATAGTATACTAGTAGGAGATCCTGGTGAGCAGTTGCTGTTGTTGCTGTCCGTCGTCGCCGAGGACTGCAGTCCGACCCCGCTCAGCTCCACCTCGTCTAAGCCGTTGATGTCCTCGTATATGTAGTCGTTCTCCTCGTAGCCGGGCTCCAGTGAGGACACTATATAGTACTCCACGTCCTCCTTTATTCTTTTTATCTACAAAAAAAGAATATTTGATGATATGTACTAAGAATTTGTGCAGACGAGACTGATAAGTCATACCTATAGGAAATAAAAACTGTAAACAAAATTCTTTCTTTGGTCCGTAAAAGTAATTGCATTTTTAATGGTCTCCTATTAAATGACCCATATATAATTACAGTTATTGTAAATATTTAAACACCTAAACGACTTAAATTTTACAGTGAAATTGTTTTCAGTTTTTGAGCCTCCTCTGCACACTTTTTACAGAGTTACACAACATAAAATTACACAAACATTATATATAGAGGTCAGCAATGTAAAATTGTAAAATATATTAATAAAGAGAAAAAATTTAATAATAAAATTATTTAGAGTTAATATAGACGGCGAGTGCAGAGTTACCAACCTTACAGGTAGTTAATTGAAACACATACAATAAACTTCGACAGATTCGAATTAGTGTTAACGAAAAAAAAAAAAAAAAAAAAGTTAACATTTAGCCTCACAATGGCTAGACCTACACCCCATATAGACCCCATAGAGTCAGATATAGACCTTAGGGGTCAGTTATAGACCCCATAGTCTGATATACACCCCATGGTGTCAGATAAGACTTCTGAGTGTCGGCTATAGACTGTACAGCATCAGAAACTGACCCTATAGAGCCAGATATGGACACAGAGAATCAGATACGGATCCTATAGGATCAATTAAAGACCCCAAGGGTCGCTCCTATGCCCAGATTTACCTGTAAGGTCGGCAACAGCATATTTGTTTCAACATTTATCGGAGACAACCGCTTAACACGTGCTGCCGCCTTTTTGTCTGCCACCTGAGAGGTTTACAGCCAGTGAGAATATGTACCAACGGGGGACCAAACCAAAAAGTTTCGGGTAACACAACTAAACTGGATAAAAAGAAAAAAAAAATACATTGTAACTGCATAATATAATCTTCTATAAAAAAATATCAGTGTATAAGCATACTTTCTGTACATTTTTTAACATATCGGAACCTTGATTATACTTATGCACTGATGTGGTAATAGTCTGGGTACCTAGATTTCTAGGGAATATACAATAATCCTATATTTTTTAAAGTATTTTAACACTTTGAAGCTGAAAATTGAGTGCAATGGAATGTTACTCATTAAAGACGCCAATAACCTATAACGTCAAATCTAGTGAATAAGTCTTCATGCTATATTAAGTATTTACAATGTTGTATTATATTTGGGTTAAAGCCAATCGCTATGCAATTAATAATATAAGAAAACGATAAACAGTCTTACTAGTGACTCGATAAAAGATCCTCTGCCTATATGTCGGCTTTTTACTTATCTCGCGTATTTACAAATTCTTACATTGACCCATCGCTATTTGTCTATTTTAACTGTATAATTTTGTTTCAACGTGAAATATTATACGAATATTGCTAGACGGGTGCTAGAGACAAGTAGCGAAAGGTCAATGTACGAATATCTACAGGCTCTGTGACCAGACTATTAAGGAATAACGCGATCAAATCACTTATACCAACATTTTAATTCTGTAAGCATTCTGTTCATCAGTTCTCTACAAAAATATATCCACAGCCGAACATATAACCTTCATTTTTTTAGGTCGGATAATAATAACGAGTCAAAGCGAGCGTATTCCCTCTTAAAAGGCCGGCAACGCACCTGCAGCTCTTCTGATATTGCGAGTGTCCATGGGCGACGGTAGTTGCTTTCCATCAGGTGACCCGTTTGCCCCCTTATTTTATAAAAAAAAAAGAGTCAAGAGATACAACACCTGCTCAACCTCCACGGACATGTTGTCGAGCATGCGTAGCAGCGTCTCCAGCTTCTTAATGTGGAACCTGTGCCTCTCCAGCTTGAACTTGAGCTCCTCCATCCGGTCCTGCTTCTCCTTGTCCAGCCTCTTCTTCTTCCCCACCAGCAACGACTCCACCTCCGACTCGAATAGGTCAATCTGGAAGAACGTATTTTTTTACTATTGCATAGCTTTTATCGCGGGCTAGGATAAGACGTCGTGATGTACGCTGCCTAATTTAAACTATTACATATTATTGTGTGCTTAATATAGCGTGATGAGCTCGAGGCATACCAGCCAGGCTGGCCAGCAATGGCGCAGGAGAGAGAAAGATGGAAGTCTTTGGGGGAGGCCTTTGCCCAGCAGTGGGACAGTTTAGGTTCATAATATATGTATATTTTGAACCTAAACTGTCCCACAGCTGGGCAAAGGCCTCCCCTTTCACAGTGAACTCTCTACAAGGAACACGTACACACCCTAAAGTATTATCACTTATTTTTGTTACACACTGTATATTAAAGAATTAGAATTTGAACTCACTTGTAAGTTAAGCGCGTCGATGGAAGATATGAGCCAGGCGGACATCTCGTCTCTCTCTTTCTGCGCCGGGTCGAGTTTCTGCGCCGCCCCGAGACCCTCCTTGGAGTACGCCTTCGTCTTCGTCTCCCGCTCTACCACTTTGAACCTTTCCATTTGCTGAAAGCATAAAATGACAAAGTTAGTAACTAGATATTAACAAGCTTCGAAAGTCAACAGTAGTACTCGACGGTTGTGAATCCAGTGCTTTTTACGCTACCTCAGGTGTACCACAAGGTTAAATTATGGGTCCATTGTTCTTTGTTATTTTCATTAACGACTTAAGTGATGTCATCGTAAACTCCAAAGTTTATATGTTTGCTGATGACTTAAAAATCACTTGTGTGGTAAATGGTCTGATTGACCAAACTCTGCTACATACAGCGTGACTTAGAGAATCTAATCTTGTGCCAAAAGAGTAAAATGGATCTTAATACATCAAAGTGTTTTCACATGAGATTCTCACGTAAACGTAATAAGTTTGAGACCAATTATTATAGTACTATTCATGGGGATAATGTCAGTTCTATATCTGAAATCTCTGACTTGGGCGTGATCGTGGATAGCGAACTAAGGCCCGTATTTTTGGTCAGTACTCAAGATGCATCTCCGTCTTAAGACACGGTTCAGGCTCTGTGATTGGTTGGCTGTCAACATTTGGACCAATCACCGAGCCGAACCGCGTCTCGAGACCGGGTCGCATCTTAAGTACTGACCAAAAATACGGGCCTTAGTTTCATACCTCATGTTGACAACATAATAAGTTTTGCCAGCAAATCATTGGGTTTCATTCTTCGAAATGGTAAAGATTTTAAAAGACCACAAACTCTTATTCTCCTTTTCAACAGCTTAGTTAGAAGTGAACTAGAATATTGTAGTTCAGTATGGTCCCCTACCTACAAAATCCATATACTTACAGAGGATCCATATACATATTTTAGATCAAGGTTAATTGATAACTAATAAGAGTGAAATTATTATTTTTAACAAAAAATTAAAACCGACTTCCAAGGTAAAAGCAATAATAAAATCCTTATAATATGAACTAAAAAGTATTAAATAATGTTTCCTATCTAATAGTGCCTTTTTCCGAATTCGGCTAAACCTCAACTATTTCTGTATTCAATCTTCATCATTTTGAAGTCGGTACCAGATATAGCTGAATCTTCAGTTCTCTGACAGAATAGGTATTTGAAACTTTTGGAACTGGCACCGACTTCAAAATTATGAAGATTGAGTACAGAAATAGTTGAGGTTTAGCCGAATTCGGAAAAAAGGCACTCTTAGATAGGAAACATTATTTAATACATTTTAGTTCATATTATAAGGATTTTATTATTGTTTTTACCTTGGAAGTCGGTTTTAATTTTTTGTTAAAAATAATAATTTCACTCTTTTTAGTTACCTAGTAAACCATCGCGTATATTCTACGTTATCTTATTACAATTTGTTAAGAGTCACACTCAATGCGGTTGTGTTTCTTATTCCTATTACGATGTAGTTGTTTTCCTATGTAAGTATTTTCATACTAAGGGTTCAATTTATTACCTCGATCGTGGGAATCGCAGACACAATAGATTTTTAATTGTTATGCGGCAGCCGGGTGCCCCTTGGGCTTGATGGGTTAATAGTTAAACTAGTGTAGTACCTATCGAAGCAACTTCTCTTTTTTCTTTCAGATCTCAAAAGTAGTGTCAAATGTGTGCCTTACGCTCTGGAGTTAAGGTTGACTTTTTATGTTCAATTTTGTGGTACATAAGTCGCTTAGAACTTGAATCATTAATTTAGAAACAAAATTATATTTTTATTAAAATTGCTATGAAAAGTACCAATTATTATAAGGACATAACGTGATGATATAATTATGGTGTTGAGGGGCCATATTGGATCCATATACAACCATGTGACACTGGTGACCCTGACGTGGTAATGATGATGATGATGATGAATCTAATTTGCATAGTAGCATATTATGCTTTCAGTTCTTAAAACAGCACCTAAACCCCCAAACTTGTATCTATAAGAAATCCGGAGTTCTCTTAGTATCTTCGGAACCATAGTATACCTTGGTGCAAAATCTTGCGTTTTGGTAGCATATGCTTTGGATACTTCTCATAAAACCAAAATCACCATATGTTTCCATATAAATTTTGAGGAGTTCCCTCGATTACTCATGGATCCCATCATCAGATCACCACTTTTGTGAAAATGGGACCAAATTGGAGGGAAACCTAATAGAACAAAACAAAAATGTTGAAAATCGGTTCACAAACGGCGGAGCAATCGTTGAACATAAAAAAAAAAAAAAAAAAAAAAAAAAAAAAAAAAAAATATCCACAGCCGAACATATAACCTCCTCCTTTTTGGAAGTCGGTTAAAAAAAACAATATAGCAAGTTAACCCATCAAACCCCAAGCAGCACCCGGCTGCCGCATAACAATTGAAAATCTATTGTGTCTGCGATTCCCACGATCGAGGTATTAATTAAGTGTCAATTAACGACCGTTCCCAATATTCAATCTATCTCTGGTTTGATATACGACCGACCGCAGCTAACATTGAATTGACATAAAATATATGTCTCTAATGTCTAATGAGAGCTATTCCTATCTCTAGTAGGGCAAAACCAGAGATAGATCAAATATTGGGAACGGCCGTAAGTGTAAAAAAACATCAACTACATCTAGCAAGTTTTTACCGACTTACGGCCGTTCCCAATATTCAATCTATCTCTGGTTTGACATACGACCGATCGCAGCTAACATTGAATTGACATAAAATATATGTCTCTAATGTCTAATGAGAGCTATTCCTATCTCTAGTAGGGCAAAACCAGAGATAGATCAAATATTGGGAACGGCCGTTAGTTACGGTCGGTCGGTCGGAGAAGTTATGTTTTGTCAACTTTTGTCATGAGCATGACGTAGCAACAATAACAGTATACCTTTTAAGATTTAGCCCCAATTTCACCAACGACTGTTAAAGTGAATGCTCGAAATAGTATCACGTCACCTCTTTCGATTTTCATATGAACGAGAGAGAAGACATGACATTTTACCGAGCTGTTAACACTAACAGGCGTTGGCGAAATTGGGCCTTAAGCTATAAATACAGCACAAGCTAAAGATAGTTTGGTAGAAACTTTGACATCACTGAACGAAACTAGAGGGGGTAATCGGCGCATGGGTACGACGTATGATTATGAACGTATGCAAATCCCGCTGTATTTTTTGGGCCAAAACATTGAGCTAGCACATTGGGCCAACGTGTAGAGGCCATCTTGGCCATAAGTTGGGAGCGACATTCCAGCAGGCTTATGAATAACGAACAATTAGTCAATTACTATCAATAACGTGTGACCGACTGATCACGATCTGCCTATTACGATATTGGTAGACAGTATCTACCAATAGCACTCGCCCTTCTCAATTACCCCACCATAGAGAGTAGAGACCTTTAAATGCGCATTCATCTTCGGTTTAAGGCGAGGCCAGTTCGAAAAGACTGATTTTTAAGCTTCCAGTCTGAAGAAATTATGTGGAATTCTCTTCTTACACCAAAATTGATGTAGACTCAAAAAGGAACAAAGTAACAAAATAACCGAACAGAATATTGAAAAATGGCATGGTAATTCTGTAAAAAAATCTTGAATATCACCATAAAAATACACTTCAAATTCGAACATCTCGTAATTTTCAATGACAATGATATGTCTTTTTTTTACAAAAAGGATAGCTTTTTTATAGTTCTAACAAAATAACCGAATAGATTTTAAATAAATGATTCGATCATTAAAAAAATAAAATATATAATTTTCTCCTATTTCGCCCTATCAAGAACGCGGCGAGCGTCGTAACCGCCACTATACAAAGGCGCGCTGATATGAATGTTATTTTAATGTACTTTACGTCGATATTCGTACTGACAGACATCGACCTGCTAATTTTAGGAACATCCTTGCCTTAAGCCAAATATCATAAAGTAATCTTGGGTGGGCTTAAACTAATTTCCAAAAACCTTGAAATTAAACTGCCGACAGATACATTTAAGCTGCGCGTCCACCGGGTCGGAATCGGAGCGTACGGTGCGGACTGAGGACGGAGCGTGGTCATAAGTCATTTATAATTTGACAGATGGAGAAAATATGACGTTCCAGTGCTCGCAGTACCGTAGAAATCAATACAAAGCAACAAATCCGGTGGACGCGCACCTAAAAACATTGTGTAGGTACAAGTTGATGCTGAAAACGCAAATACAAAAATATAATAAGTCTTTGCAAATAATTGTAGAGCTGACGAGTTTTGCGCCTACAAATAGGTCAGTAATCTTTGTATCGTAAACATTAATTATTAATGTAAATAATAATAGTACAGATAACAGGCAGATCAGCCTAGTAATTTACGTCAAGTAAGATGGCATAATATAAGACAACATAAAAAATATACCAGTAAATTTATTGTTTACAGCAAATTGACAAGTATTAACTTATTAAGTAATAAGTACACTTTTAATTTAGGTATTTAAAATGTCTAGATGGCATATTAAAAGATATGTTGTGATAATTTGGATCAACGGTTATGGACACCTGCCTGTTGAAGTTACAGGTGTTAAATGCAGATGTGTAGAACTGTTGGAGAAAGGAATATATCCCACATAATAATATATTTGTTATTAAGTTAGTAAATAATAAGCATCGCTATGAAGCATAAGATGTTGCCCGCAACTGCGATTTGCGCACGGTAACCGTAAATTTTGCGGGTTTTGCCGCAATAAAAATTATTACAAAACTTTAAAGGCCATTATAATTTTTTCTTTTACGCCTTAATTAATCACACCCATTTTACCGGAATAAAACTTATCATATACCCAAAGTATTTTCATTTCCAGCAGGTTTAAGCGTAAATAGGTAAGACCAGGGGTTCCTAACCTTTTCTTGATCAGGTTCACTTTAATATTTTTCTTGTGAACAACGACCACTATGAAGTGAATAAAAACTCAATAGGGAATAAAAAAACTAAATTTGGGGACAATATTTTGCCTCCCGCGGACCACTACTAGTTGATGGACCACTGGTTGGGACCAATGAGATAGACATACATACACTCAGGTATACTTTCGCATTTATAATATTAAGGCGAGGACTTATCTCAATTCCAAACGATAACCTTGCACACAACCAAAGACCAAGCGTGTACGCATCGCAATAAGATTCATTTTAGCTTAGCATAAAATTGTAGTTTCTAGGGGCGGATCTTCTCTATTTTTCATGTGTTTTTTAAATATCTTTCTAAATAAAGAAAAAAGATTATTCGTTTCAGACCTTTTTAAAATAGGTTCATTAACAATTTATTAAAATAAAATGTAAGTTATTCTTGTTAATACTTATATTTCGATGACAAAGAGTTTTGTCGGAGGTGAGTTTGTAAATTAATTACAGCGAAAGTATTATTTTTTATTAAAATGTTTTTGATTTAAACCCTTTTATTAACCGACTTCCAAAAAGGAGGAGGTTATATGTTCGGCTGTGGATATATATATATATATATTTTTGTATGTTCAACGATTACTCCGCCGATTGTGAACCGATTTTCAAAATTTTTGTTTTGTTCTATTAGGTTTCCCTCCAATTTGGTCCCATTTTCACAAAAGTGGCGATCTGATGATGGGATCCATGAGTAATCGAGGGAACTCCTCAAAATTTATATGGAAACATATGGTGATTTTGGTTTTATGAGAAGTATCCAAAGCATATGCTACCAAAACGCAAGATTTTGCACCAAGGTATACTATGGTGCCGAAGATACTAAGAGAACTCCGGATTTCTTATAGATACAAGTTTGGGGGTTTAGGCGCTGTTTTAAGAACTGAAAGCATAATATGCTACTATGCAAATTAGATTCATCATCATCATCATCATTACCACGTCAGGGTCACCAGTGTCACATGGTTGTATATGGATCCAATATGGCCCGCCCCTCAACACCATAATTATATCATCAAGTTATGTCCTTATAATAATTGGTACTTTTCATAGCGATTTTAATAAAAATATAATGTTGTTTCAAAATAAATGATTCAAGTTCTAAGCGACTTATGTACCACAAAATTGAACATAACAAAGTCAACCTTAACTCCAGAGCGTAAGGCACACATTTGACACTACTTTTGAGATTCGAAAGAAAAAAGAGAAGTAAGTTGCTTCGATAGGTACTACACTAGTTTAACTATTAACCCATCAATCCCCAAGCGGCACACGGCTGCCGCATAACAATTAAAAATCTATTGCGTCTGCGATTCCCACGATCGAGGTAATAAATTGAACCCTTAGTATGAAAATACTTACATAGGAAAACAATCTACATCGTAATAAGAATAAGAAAAACAATCGAGGTAACTAAAAAGAGTAAAATTATTATTTTTAACAAAAAATTAAAACCGGCTTCCAAGTTAAAAACAATAATAACATCCTTATAATATGAACTAAAAAGTATTAAATAATTTTTCCTATCTAATAGTGCCTTTTTCCGAATTCGGCTAAACCTCAACTATTTCTGTACTCAATCTTCATAATTTTGAAGTCGGTGCCAGTTCCAAAAGTTTCAAATACCTATTCTGTCAGAGAACTGAAGATTCAGCTATATTTGGTACCGACTTCAAAATGATGAAAATTGAGTACAGAAATAGTTGAGGTTTAGCCGAATTCGGAAAAAGGCACTATTAGATAGGAAAAATAATTTAATACTTTTTAGTTCATATTATAAGGATGTTATTATTGTTTTTACCTTGGAAGTCGGTTTTAATAAATATTGTGCTCTATATCTCATATTTTTTTACATTTCGTTATTATATTGGAACTAGGTAAATCAGGTATCAAGAAATAACAAAATGGGGTTTCAGCCCGCCTTAATATGAAAAGCTGAGTTAAATAAATTTCTGAGTCATGCTGTAGGTCTAGAGCTTGTGTTTTAATTTCCTTATTAGTCTTATGAATGACAGAGACTACATGAAAGTAAAGCTTTTTGTTTTTTTAAGCTTTAGGGTCCTTCCACATGACGTTTTTTTACGCTCGTTTGTATCGATACAAACGCAAGTTGAACGCTCAGCAAACGGAAGGAAGCCGATACGTTTTAAACTTTATATCTGCCAAAACACGATGAAAACACGCAGAAGCCGAGCGCATCAGAAACGCGCGTCGTCACTCGTCAGTGCGCAAAAAATACGTCGTGTGGAAAGGCCCTAAGTGTTTATTTTTTACTATTTATTCATAAATGTTCTGCTGTGATAAGTTATTTTATATTTTTTAAATCAAATGTAATAGTGTAAGAAAACATATCATGCTGTTTTATGTTGTTGGTGCAATAATATTTTAAAATAATAATTATTATTAGTCTAGGATATATTCAAATGTGTGCTTTTATCAGGGCAATAGGGAGAAAAAGTCTGCATAAAAAATATTTCATGCGTTTGTATTCACATATTGCATGCTAGATGACGCCCGCAACTCCGTTGCATCAAAAATCTTCTTATAAGTATGCAAAATTGTCTCATTCAAATAAAAAAAAATGAGTTTATCACATCTCGTAAGAAGTGTTTAACATTTATTTTGAGGTCGCTGGATTAAACATGACTTGTTTTGTAACAACTCTGAAAACAGGTCAACTGCAAAACAATCACAAACGCTCCTTGTATGCAGTATGATTTACTTTTGACTTTCTCATATTAGGCACTACCTTGAAGATTTTTGTAATGTCAAAAATGGGTAAATGGCCCTACCATCAATAAATGCTTTGACATTCATACAGTAGGCCCTAGCTTTAGTTGCCCAAATTCCAATCAAAACATATATTTTTCCTGCTAAAGCATATATGGTAAATCAGGGGAAGATCTCACAAAATACAGAAAATCTAGATCATAGAAAGGAGTCACAATGTATGGAATTCAAGCTTCTTTGTCTGTATGTTTAGATACGCAAAATATAACACTACTAGAACCATATAATTCACTCTGCTAAATACTAAGCTGTATTCTTCACATAAGTTACATTTTTCCGTTAAGGTAAAATATATGGTATTGTTTGGGCTTTTGTGCAAATGATCTGCCTAAAGTCAGTTCTTCTTTTATTTATATATAGCTTATTAATCCTTTGATCGCGGATTCTTGGAAATGCTATTGTATTTTATTGTTGTCGCGAGCACCGGTGCTCGTATGGGGCTTGATGGGTTAATACAAATAAAGTAAATAAGAAAATCAAAAAAAAAATAATAATAATACAAACAATTAAATACAACAAATACAATTCTTATCAGTGTTTGTATACTACACAGATTAAAAGGTGTTGATGATTATGCGGTGCATAATAATATACACACTTAAGTTTTGATAAAACTATCATTACTTTTTCATGAGCCAATTTTTGAATATAAACTTTGTGACCCAACTAACTATAAGAAAACTGTTACTTCATGAATTAAAAGCAGGTTATTTTTTATTTTATGACTAGAAAAGTAGGATACTTTCTATGGTTATGTTGCAGAGATTTTATTTCATGAAATACATCAAACAGAACTTTAAAAAATATTAAGTAGGTACTCAAAACATAAAAGAACGGTTTAGTTCTCGATTTTTTTTTTATAAAATAAGGGGTGACCGGGCAAACAGGTCACCTGATGGAAAGCAACTACCGTCGCCCATGGACACTCGCAACATCAGAAGAGCTACAGGTGTGTTGCCGGCCTTTTAAGAGGGAATACACTCAAGATTGAAGGTTTGTAGGTTGTATAGGTCCAGATTAATAAAATTACTATTGAGAGGTTTAAATTTTTTTGTAGGTTGTAGAGTGTATACTATATACTGAGGAAGGCTGTAGAACACATTTTAAGAAACTATTCTCCATAGCATTTCAAATTTTAAAATATTTTCTTATTAGATTGTTCAATAATACATGTCCAAATTCTATGATATTCCTACTACCGGTTTGAGATCTAGCCGGTGTGAAGAACCAGCTTAGGAAACTCGCACCAGAAGACCATATTGAAAGAGAAAACCAAACAGTGGCGAGTAATCAAAGAGTAACAGTTAGTTACCCACAAAAGGTAAAAAAGTACAAACCACTAAAAGAAATACTTTGTTGTTTATAAGCCATCAGATGTTTAGGTAAATTGATGAATTAAAAATATTAATTTTATGTGTAAAAAAGAGTATTAAAGAAAATATCTTTGTTTTGCAATGTTTAAATTGTATAATACTTTAAAGCGTCTCCCAGACAGACGTGGCCTGCGGTGGCGGTCAGTTGAATGGCTTGGCCGTGTGACTGCATGTGTCTGTGTCGTTCCTAGAACTCTCAAGTCATCCAACTGACCGCCACCGCTACCGCCACCGCAGGCCGCGTCTGGTTGCGACACGCTTTAAGCTCATTCTAATAACTGAAACTTCTAATATTATTGAAGTAGAAAAAGTAACTTACTGTTTCTATTAGTTTCCTATATTCTAAAAGTGTGCTCTTATCCTTTATCTCCCCCGAGGCAATCCACGACTTGATTTGGTCTCGTAGCCTCTGCAACTTTTTAATCTCCTTCTTGAGGTCGGCCTCATACTTCTCCTTTTGGTTACTGTTGGTGGCATTGTGCACTTTCTGCCAAATGTCCTCAAACGTTTCGACCCCTTCTGTGACCTTTTTTAAGCACCTGTCTATTTCACCTGAAACCGACATCTCTATTAGAATAGGTACTACTGTTTACACGTTCGTAACTAGCCTTACGCGGTAATATTTGCGCACGTAAACATTTTTTGCACTTTTGTTATTTATGCATCGCTAGCTTCGGGAAATCTTTCGTACATCACGTTATAAGGGCATTCGAAAGAAATCATACTTCAAAAGGCACGTAGCCGTGAAACAAAACGTGAACTTCTGCCAATCGTACATTCTCATTTGATTTGTAAAAGGTATCGGATATTCCGAGGTACTCTTTATAGTGATAAATAAAGGAGCGATCTTGTTGGACGGACGATAGGTCTCTAGAACACGTATCTACATAGGTTGGGGTCAATCAATCTCTAACCTGATAACACCACATATTACCTTGTAATTTCCTTGTCGCAGCCATAGCTATTTACACATGTGGACGAACGTTCCGTACATATCCTAAACATACAAACTATTTAC
The DNA here is from genome assembly GCA_905187585.1 of Cyaniris semiargus. Taxonomy (NCBI): domain Eukaryota; kingdom Metazoa; phylum Arthropoda; class Insecta; order Lepidoptera; family Lycaenidae; genus Cyaniris; species Cyaniris semiargus. Next base: position 704,153 of record LR994559.1, read on the forward strand.
AGCGAAATGCACAAAAATTATTGATAAACAGACAAACTACACATCTGAAGCTTTGTTCCAATCCAAGATGGCTACCGTACACCGCTCGGACAGTTAATGACTGAACGGATCCAGGTTGACCACCCAGAAATAGTCCCGCCTCGCGCCTGGATTATTAATTAGCGCGAAGCTTTCATAAATTAATGCAAATAGGTTGTTACAAGAACAACAAACTTCAATTTTTCCACAATAAGATTTTATATACAGCGTAAACCATCAGTCAAGTGCGCAGGCGCAAAAATAATAGAGCAGGGCATAGACAAATAATAAATTGTCACTTTAAGAAAAATTTAATAGAAAATGATGACTGCTGATACATTTTCGACTTGAGCAATGTCAAAATTGTTCAAAATAATTTAAAATATTATTACAGCAGTAGACATCGTTATAATATACGATATAATGAAAATCTGAAGACAGAAGATATGAGCATAAAATATAAATGACAATTAATTTTAGTCTATGGCACATTGTGTCATTTTTATTTTTTATTTCCGATGTGAGGAAAAAAAGCTTTATATTTTGCCTTTGTGCCTTTCGCTGGAGGTCACTTTTAAAAAAAATTGTAGAAAATGTTTAGTGCTCCAAGGCTCATCACTGACCTCCATTATACAGCGTACTCGTGTAATGGAGGTCAGTGCTTTAAATGAATGTGGACGGGGCGCTGCTGGTAAAGGAGAACTGTCAAACACATGTCAAAAATGACGTTTTTGTATGATAGAAGCACTGACCTCCAATATACAAGTACGCTGTATAATGGAGGTCAGTGATGAGCCTTGGAGACCCACATATTAAGGATAGACCTTATAACCTCATTGGCTGGACCATGGCTGGACCTATGATACCCACTTTTTTTGTGCCTATTTGAAGCGGAATCAGCGCCCCCAGTGAGAGGGAAGAGAACTAAATTTGACGTAACTTGCAAATGGCCGCTTAATCGTTATTGGTTGTCATCACTAGTATTAGTTCCAAATACTCCCACTACTGCTATCAGCGCCAATATGGCGACTTTCAAACGTCATTTTTACGTCAAATTTAGTTCCTATCACTCACATTGGGGGAGCTGATTCCGCTTCAAATAGGCACAAAAAATTGCTGTCATTTCAAAGGGTATCATTAGTCCAGCGTACTTGTATAATGGAGGTCAGTGGATAGAAGCGTTAGTTCCTTTACTCGCCTTGCCACGTTCATTTAAAGCCAAATTTAAAGCCTTGTCGAGCAGTAACTTGTTTTTTGATTATTATTGATTTCTATTAATGAGGCATTTTCTTATCTTTTTAATTTGACTGTCAAACAGTTTTCATTTTAGTAACTAGATGGCGTATAGGTAGACAACTATCGGTAATACCAGGTAATACCATCAATAATTGCTACAAAACTGGGCAAAATAATATAAAACTTGATACATTTCAATTTGAAAAAGACACAATGATATTCCAACGAATAGAATAATAAAGTTATTATAACGATGTTTTAGTTAAAACTCACGGAAGAAATAGCCCTATTTATCGTTATTCACACCAAATGTCACAGGAATTATAAATTTTGGTTTTGACAACATCTTACCTGCACTTGTGCACGATAACGGATATATAATGGCCAATATTTTACCAATAATGAACATCAAAAACCCAAATAACACAATTTGGGAAAAAATAATAAAAACCACACCAACAATAAAAAGGAGAAGTGTCAAAGTAATATGCCCACCAAAACTCTTTCAGTTGTCAGTTTTCAGTTTGACAAGTATTATATTATGTCAGCGTGTTCCTAAACTGTTACCAGTATACTGGCCTAATCGCTTAGGCCAATGATCGCTTAGGCGTATGTTCTTCGTGAAATTTAAACTAGAGGGACGAAGCAAATAAACATAGTAATACATTGAACTATATAAATACATACAGTTTTATGTTAATATTATGCAAACGGAAACTAGGTTTAAGATATTTTGATTTATGTCACACTTGACAGGACACTGAGATTTTTTAGAAACACAACCCATATGTAGTCAGTGATGCCAACCTGCAGATAATTTCAGATCGGAGGGGAACCAATAGAAAATCTAGAAGTGTCTATCGTCGCGCCGTCTGGTGGAGATCAAAAAAAAGAAAACAACCCATTAACTAATAAGGTTGGGTTGCACCAGAGGCGTGGTTAAAGTTAAAGTTATGGTTATAGTTAAGGCTAAATTTAACTTTAACTTTAACCTTAACCTTAACTTTGACCGGAGAAATTGACAGATGACAGCTGGTCCAACAAGGTTATAAATGAACGTGGCCGCCCACGTAACAGGCGCTGCTGGTAAAGGAGAACTGTCAAAAATGGCGTTTTTGTATGACAGCGTTAGTTCCTTTTTTCGCCACATGCATTTAAAACCTTGTCGAGCTCTATGGTTATGGTTAAATATGGCGTCTTGATGGCGTCCATTTTTAACTTTAACCAAAGATTTGACATTTTGCATTGTAGTTAAAGTTAAAGTTACAGTTAAAGTTAAAGTTAGTTGGTGCAACCCACTCTAAGGGCCTTTTTCACCACTTCCTGATAAGTGCCGGATAGGCTATCCACCACTTTACTTGACAGATAGAGTATGGAGAATCTGTCAAAAAAGTTGTGGATAGCCTATTCGGCACTTTATCAGGAAGTGGTGAAACAGGCCCTAACTCTCGGTAGATTTGTCAAAAATATATATAATTTGACCTTTAAACGCCCTTGGTAGCGAAGGGCCTGATACTTGCCTGATACACGGTTTAAAATCGGCGGTTTGAAACAGCAAAACGGATTTGCGCGTTGCCAGCTACACTGTTTTGAACGTGTTTAAAACCACAGTGTTGAATAGATTCTGCGTGAATAGGACGTCTCTACGCTCGCAACTCACCCACAACCTCATGGGCCTCATGGCGCCCTTAAGTAATTATAATTATTATGTAAAATTTTTATTTGGACTAAAATTACTTTTAATTATGCTTATCATACATACATACAATAGGTAGGGTACGGCCGCCAGTAGTCAGCCCCACACCAGAAGTCAGCCTTTTCCAGCTAAAAACCTATAGAAATAGCGTTCTATTGCAAATTAACCAATAAAGTTACTTTAAAAAAAGCTTGGCCTTCTTATTGGTCAGTTCAGAACGTCACAATGACGCTATGTGGCTGCAAGAAATGGTAATCTGATTCCAATTAGACGTTGTCACTAGTCGAGCCAAGATGCGGCGTGCGCGCCAAAATTTTCTTAGTGGGAAGTGCCCCCACAAAAAGGTGAGTTATTGTGATTTCTTATTAACTTTTGTGTCATGTTTTATTAAAATATATTGTTATTACATTTTTCACGTCAAAATCAAATGAGTTACAGAACAGTTTCTTTATAGTTATTTAGATAATAAGGTGGCTGACTACTGGGTATGCGTTTCTTGTACATTATCCAGTGTTCGGCCACCCCCGACTGAGTACTGGATTTTATGCTTTTTTTTAATTGAAGTCTTATTGGTATAATTTTAAAGTTGAGAATTCACCCTTTAATTTAGTTTAGCCATGTCATACATAATTAACGGTTAAACAAACTTACCTTAAGTGAAGTTTGACCATCCGAAGAGACTTTATAATGAGGCATTTTCTTATTTTTTTAATTGAATTGTCAAACAGTTTTCATTTTAGTAACTAGATGGCGTATGGGTAGACAACTATCGGTAATACCATCATTAATTACTACAAAAATGGGCAAAAGAATGTAAAACTTGATACATTTCAATTTGAAAAAGACGCAATAATATTCCAACGAATAGGATAATAAAGTTATTATAACGATGATTTAGTTAAAACTCACGGAAGAAATAGCCCTATTTACCGTTATTCACACCAAATGTCACAGGAATTATACATTTTGGTTTTGACAACATCTTACCTGCACTTCTGCAAGATAACGGATATTTAATGGCTAATATTTTACCAATAATGAACATCAAAAACCCAAATAACACAATTTGGGAAAAAATAATAAAAACCACACCAACAATAAAAAGTAGAAGAAGTGTCAAAGTAACATGCCCGCCAAAACTCTTTCAGTTGTCAGTTTTCAGTTTGACAAGTATTATATTATGTCAGCGTGTTCCTAAACTGTTACCAGTATACTGGCCTAATCGCTTAGGCCAATGATCGCTTAGCTTTTGATTTATGTCACACTTGACAGTACACTGAGATTTTTTAGAAACACAACCCATATGTAGTCAGTGATGACAACCTGCAGATAATTTCAGATCGGTGGGGAACCAATAGAAAATCTAGAAGTGTCTATGGTCGCGCCGTCTGGTGGAGATAAAAAAAAAGAAAACAACCCATTATCATGGTAGTCCGCCCCTAGCTTCCGGCATCGAACACTTTTCAGAGCTTCCTGAAAAAATAAAATAGGTGGCGCGGCAATGGCGCCATTTCCGGGGCGGGATTTTTACCCCACCACCACCGGTTTCTCCTCACCAGTTTACCTCGGAGGTTCACTGCAGATCGGTCCTCATTCTTTTTAGAGAAGGTACAATTAAATAAATTACGATTTTCCAAAGACATTTTAGGGTTTTTGGGTGGGAGGGTAATAAAGTCTCTTCGGATTCAGCGACTCTCATAATTATGGTCAAACTTCACTTAAGGTAAGTTTGTTTAACCATTAATTATAAATCGTCGCTGCATCCTCGAGACTTTATAATTAACCTGGTAGATGTTCAGAGTTCTTATGGAAAATCGTCATTCAAATCTTTAATACTGTAATATTAAATATATATTATATTGTAGAAATCAAATTTTTATATTAATTATTTGTACCTAAATATAACCGTGTATAGAACCATACACTAAGGAAAATAATTTCTCTATGATATACTTAACTTAAGTCTGAGATGTATATTTTATAATAGTATTAACTGTTAACTAATAGTAATTAGTTGGTCAAAATTGTATTAGCTATATGTGCCGAAAACTGTCGAGTGCCTTTATTTTTTTTTTGTCAATATTAGTCTATCAGCTTTATCTCTATTTCTAAGTGATTGTGTTTTTTGTATGTAGAAAGGCTGGACAAATTTCTTTTTATGATTATAAAAAGGAACGATTAAGTAAGGTTGTTTTTTTTTGGATTAGAGGTTTAATCAATAATTCGTCTTGGATAGGTATTTGAAAAGTGGAGTTGCATTTATTTATAATTGAGACTTTTATAAGAGAGTGTCTGCACGCGTTGAGCAGTTGCCAGTGCGAGTAGCTTTACTATTTTATTTTTTTATATATAATAAATATATAAAAAAATTAAACAATATATATATATATATATATATATATATATATATATATATATATATATATATATATATATATATATATATATATATATATATATATATTGTTATTGCAAGTGATAAAATTTCATTTGGATACCAATTACTCACAAAATCAAGAATTATATTAGCGTCCCAAGTGTTCTGATGTTTAGGAAAACAATGTAAGGATTTGAAGACACCTTTAAGTAATCTACTGACATTACAATCTGTGCTAAACCTTTTACCTAACATGAGAGAAAGCGCCGAGCGTATGGTATTTACTCCTGAATAGCTAGATCCTAAATTCCTAATCTTAATTGTTCAGTTATAAATTGTAATGCTATTTGATTTGAAACATTGAAACAATCAGCAAGCTTATTTTCAGTACAAAATTTCCAAATTTGTTTTTATGTCGTATCGTATTGCTTAAGCGTGTTACTAGATAAATACGAAATCATTAGATCAATTGTCTCTAGATTGCACGATTCATGTGAAAACGCTTCCCTGATAAACGGCACGACACCAGGGTAAGGCCTCACCACAAGGGGTGTGCGTTTCTGAAAGGTGATAATAAAGATCATATTCTGGTCTAAAATATATAACCTCGTACGATAATATAAGTTTTAAAAATAATGGATACCACGCCTGACTAGGCCAGTAAGGGAAGACGATAATGCCATATGCCTGATCGTTGATTATTTCACGTACCTAAAAAATGTAATATCAGTAGAAATAACTACTCCAGTAATTTATTGTAAAGGTGTCAATATTCTATGCGTTAGGATGTCTTTTCCAAGAAACATACTTATAACATTTGGCATTAATATGGGAGGCAAATAAATCAATCTCTAGAAGACCAAATACCCGCTCCAGGACATCACTGCCGAGACCTGCGCAGCCGCCCTAACCTCTGGGTGGATCGCGCGGTTCGGCTGCCCCGAGCACATCACCACCGACCGTGGCAGACAGTTCGAGTCCCACACCTTCAAGGAACTCGCTGCCCTGGTCGGGGCCTCTCATCACCTGACCACCTCTTACCATCCCGCTGCCAACGGCCTGGTTGAGCGTTTGCATCGCCAGCTCAAGGCCGCCATCACCTGCCACGCTACCACGAGCTGGACTGAGGTGCTGCCCTGGCTGCTCCTTGGCATCCGCAGCGCATGGAAGGAAGATCTCCTGAAAGAGAAGGAAGGCATCGGCAGCAGAACTAGTCTTCGGCGAACCACTACGTCTACCTGGGCAGTTCTTCACTTCCACTGTCAACGAGCCGGTAGACATTAGCAGCTTGGTGAGCAGACTTCGTTCCCACATGCAGAAGCTGACACCTCAACCCACGTCTTGGCACACTAGCTCCAGTCGTCCGTTCTATGTGCCAAAAGACCTGGACAAGGCATCACACGTCTTCCTCCGCCAGGGTTCTGCACGAAGACCACTTGAAGCCCCGTATCTTGGACCATACAAGGTGCTCCAGCGAGACAAGAAGACGATGGACTTGGAGGTCAAAGAGAAGGCTCAGAAGGTCACGATAGACCGCGTCAAGCCAGCCTTCGTCGCAACAGAGACGCCAGCATTACTAGACAATCCACCGGCCGAAGACCAGACTGCGGTCAAGAAGACGAGGAGTGGACGCACGGTCCGGTTTCCCGATTTTTTCCGCCCGTAGTCACGGTCTCAGCGGGGGAGTAGTGTGGCGAGTCGTCGTGCAAGTTGCGAGGCAAGTTGCAACTTGCATGTAAACGCAGCACAAAAATCACGCCACCTGACGTCACGATCACCTGATTTCAGGGGATGACACTACGCATTGCGTTAGCTCCGCCCACGTTAATATGGCCGCATGCGTATCGATTGCCTATTTGCCTACGCGCAGACGCCATGTTGGTACGCACCCCCGCCAGTGTGTAGGAATGGTCAAGCGGGAGTTATAATCATTATTAATTATTTTTTGTTATAAATAGGCGAATTTTGAAATGTATTTGGACATTCGCTATTTTTAGGTTTGCTAAATAATTTTGTGTCCGTACCGTGATTAATTGTAAGATAGCGAATAAATCGAGTGATTGTTTTTCGGCATCTTTTATTTATTTCCTTTTAAATTTAAATTAGTTAATTTTGAGTTTTGGCAGTTTTTCTAAAAGTAATTAAAATTAAAGTCAATAGTAATTTCTAATTAAATAATTCAATCGTAAGTAGCTAGGTAGCTCCTTAGCTGCTTCAGTATTATGAGTGTTTGACATTCTTGGAGGAAAAAAGTATGTTTACCTATTGTATGTATGTATGATAAGCATATAAGTAAGTAATTCTAATTATATTATAATAGATAGGTAAGGGCGCCATGAGGTTGTGGATGAGTTGCGAGCGAAGAGACGTCCTACTCACGCACAATCATTTCAACACTGTGGTTTTAAACACGTTTAAAACAGTGTAGCTGGCAACGCGGAAATCCGTTTTTGCTGTTTCAAACCGCCGTTTTAAACCGTGTATCAGGCGCTTAAGAGTTCTCCAAAACTAAAGTAGGTAGAATAGGTATGAAACATCGGGTTATACTATGTTATATGAAACTGAATGATGACTGACTGACTGATGAATTATTGTTATTGCAAGCTACGAATTTAGAATATTCCTAGAAGAAGTCTAGAAATTAGAATCATCCATTAAGGGCATCCCCCGAGCAAACGACCTTGACCATACATTTGACGCGTTGCCGAGATCGCATAAAAATCCTATTTTTTTACTTATCTTAGTTCAAAATTGATCTAAAAAAAATTAAAACGGGGAATATGTAGTTAATGAAATTGTCTATCTATTGTCGTGTGTTTCAAATAAACGTAATTTGTAAATACTAAGGAGATGCTGAGAGTATGCTTCAATTTTAATAAATTGGTATTACTTTGGAAGCTAATATCATAAGTAGGTATAATAAACAAAAATAGAAAATATAAAACGGGGAAAGGAATGTTGATATACTGAAGATTATTGCTGTATTTTTATTATAACTTTGTAGCTTTCAAATTATGAGTTTATAAGGCTCTAAATACGGTAAATTACGGAATCTCCGTAGGGGAAGGCCCTTAAAGCGCTGACATATAAGTAATACGTAGTACTTATTACCTCAGTGCATTAAAGCAATTTTTAGGTAGGTAGGTATTTAAATCGGTAAATGAGGGACAGATCACCATCTAAACAAAACATAACTAAAAACAAAAAAAAAAATAACAAAAATCTACAAAAAACATAAGTAAGTAAATAAAAGCAAGTCGGTATGTACCTATAATGTGTTAGTTACTTATCTATCGACGAGTATCAACTGGTCGCTGTTAAGCAGTAAGTAGTTAGTGTCCTAACTCACAATTTTTTTTGTTGTTAAATTTTGAATGCAGTCTTGTTCTAAATCATCTAAAGAACATAACTGCATTCACAACTCAACACGTAATTTTTATGTGGGTTAGTACACGAATGCTTAACAGCGTCCAACTATGATTTAAGATTTTAGTACAGTGGTCCCCAACGTGTCCCCAACCTTTTTTTCATACGGGCCACAAATTTACATGTCTTGGACTTGTAGTCGCGGGCCGCAACAAAAATTTTTAAGGGTAAAAAAAATAACGTTCTTCAAAATTAACGATTTAAAAATGGAAAAATTTTTACGACTTTCACGACGACTAAATACATTATTTTGCCGGTGGGCGTGAATTTCAAAACGATTTAACATCACGCGGGCCGCGGGTTGGGGATAGCTGTTAGTACCTTTTCAGCCTGGAAATTTCAGTCACGTGGGGAGAGCCAAATAGAATATAACTAGCTGTCCCGGCAAATGTTTTCCCTGTTTTCCTGCTTTTCTCTTGAAGTTTTTTCTGATATTTTTTTTCTATACACCTCACGTAGCACGAGAACTTTCCAACGAATGCAAAACCGTGGAAATCGGTTCGTGCGTTCTGGAGTTAGGAGCGTCAGGAAGGAAAACCCGACTTATTTTTATATATTAGATATAGAACTGCAATGCTTTGACGCTAGAGGCAGCACCAGCATAGACAGGGAACAAAAAGTTTTGTTCGACGTTTAACAACGTTTCCATACGCTTCTGTCAATATTCTGACATGACGTGTGCAACATGTCGGATTGTGGTCGGATTGTTTACTGTATGTGCTAGTAGCGGCCTCTGCTCCGACTTTTGCGTTATATTCCCTATATAGAATGAAGCATAACATTACATGTTGGTACATATTTTAATCAACACGTTTCTGTGCGCATCGCGTAGTCGTAATAGCTTTAATCACTGCCTACTAAGTACTATAATGATTTAATGAGTAATTATAAGATGTTGCCCCAATAACTCTTTACGTACTAAACAGTTTATGTAGTGTTTACGTCGTTAAAAATCTGATCGTAAAGCGAACATAACTGTTTTACTGCCCTTTCGTCAGATTGACGATGACAAATAAATAATTTCGTCTACACTCATTTTCACGGCCCGATGTAGGGAGAGGCGAGCCGGGCATTTGCCCAGAGCGGCAAACAATCTTCCAACCTAGCTATTAGCCATCCACCACCCAAAGATAATTTTACCTTCTAACCTTCTTAATAATAATAATAATAATAATAATAATAATAAACATTTATTCAAGAACTTTGGGCATTACACCACGCTACATTACAATATTATTTTTAACGTTAACACACAGTTAAAAAGAAGTTGACATGAAAATACCAAGCAGTATGAAATGTTACTAGCCTAACTAAGAATTAACAACAAACAAACCAAAAACGAAAAGAAATAAGTAACAGGTAACAAACAGGTATAAAAAAAAAAGACGTAGCAAGAGTATCATGGGAAGGCAGGAGGTGTAATGCTCAAGCCACTGAAATGGAGTCCACTCAGGTAAAACGACTATGGATAAACCGCAGTCCCTGATATTCTGTGGATCCAAAATGTTAGGCGCAAAACAGACCACCCAAGGCTACAGTTTTGCAATATATAAAAAGTTATTTATAATATTTTAAACAGTTATAAAATAAAACATACATAAATAATATAATAAATAGAATGTATATACTTAAAAAGAATTAAAATCTTCAATTAAATATGGTATGCAATGAATAAAATATGAGGTAACTTATGTGACGTAAAAGCAATAATATTATGTTAAAAGATAGTATCTATATATAACAGAGAGCGATATAAAAAATAAAAATAAATAAATTTAACATATCACCCCCATAAGGACACCGGCGACCGCGACAACAATAGATTTCCAAGAATCCGCGATTGAAGGATTAAATTGAGAGTTGATCCTGCAGTAGCAATTCCTTTAGTTTACTCTTAAAATTATTTATAGAATGCAGAGCACGAAAGGGTGGTAAAAGGTTATTCCATATCTTGCTCGCCAAGTACCTAAAACTACCTCTAAATGCAGACGAGTGATGGAGAGGAGTTACTAATAGGTACGACGAACCCCTGGTGGTGAGGGTCAGCTGTTTGTCACATGCCCACTGAAGCTTACTAAACAAGTAGGATGGAGTT